>JBAJHW010000013.1:19421339-20073839 GCA_037013535.1 Intellagama lesueurii
CTTTCATTCTAGCTTTAATACCTTCTAATATTCTATCTTTAGTTTCTTTCTTTCTTTCTTTATAGCTTTCATTCTAGCTTTAATACTTTCTTACATTCTATCTTTAGTTTCTTTCTTTCTTGATATCTTTCATTCAAGCTTTAATACCTTCTAACCTTCTCTCTTTTGTTTCTTTCATTCTTTTTCTTGATATCTTTCATTCTAGTTTTAATACCTTCTAACATTCTATCTTTAGTTTCTTTCTTTCTTTCTTTCTTTATATCTTTCATTCTAGCTTTCATACCTTCTAACATTCTATCTTTAGTTTCTTTCTTTCTTTCTTTGTTTCTTTATATCTTTCATTCTAGCTTTCATACCTTCTAACATTCTATCTTTAGTTTCTTTCTTTATTTCTTTCTTGATATCTTTCATTCTAGCTTTAATACCTTCTAACATTCTATCTTTAGTTTCTTTCTTTCTTTCTTTCTTGATATCTTTCCTTCCAGTTTCAATTCCTTCTAACATTTTATCTTTTGTTTCTTTCTTTGTTTCTTTATATCTTTCATTCTAGCTTTAATACCTTCTAACATTCTATCTTTAGTTTCTTTCTTTCTTTATATCTTTCATTCTAGCTTTAATACCTTCTAACATTCTATCTTTAGTTTCTTTCTTTCTTTCTTTCTTGATATCTTTCATTCTAGCTTTAATACCTTCTAAAATTCTATCTTTAGTTTCTTTCTTTCTTTCTTTATATCTTTCATTCTAGCTTTAATACCTTCTAACATTCTATCTTTAGTTTCTTTCTTTCTTTATATCTTTCATTCAAGCTTTAATACCTTCTAAACTTCTCTCTTTTGTTTCTTTCTTTCTTTTTCTTGATATCTTTCATTCTAGTTTTAATACCTTCTAACATTCTATCTTTAGTTTCTTTCTTTCTTTCTTTCTTTATATCTTTCATTCTACCTTTAATACCTTCTAACATTCTATCTTTAGTTTCTTTCTTTCTTTCTTTCTCGATATCTTTCATTCTAGCTTTAATACCTTCTAACATTCTATCTTTAGTTTCTTTCTTTCTTTCTTTCTTGATATCTTTCATTCTAATTTTAATACCTTCTAACATTCTTTCTTTAGTTTCTTTCTTTCTTTCTTTATATCTTTCATTCTAGCTTTAATACCTTCTAACATTCTCTCTTTAGTTTCTTTCTTTCTTTCTTTCTTGATATCTTTCATTCTAGCTTTAATAGCTTCTAACATTTTATCTTTAGTTTCTTTCTTTCTTTCTTTCTTTATATCTTTAATTCTAGCTTTTATACCTTCTAACATTCTATCTTTAGTTTCTTTCTTTCTTTCTTGATATCTTTCATTCTAATTTTAATACCTTCTAACATTCTTTCCTTAGTTTCTTTCTTTCTTTCTTTATATCTTCCATTCTAGCTTTAATACCTTCTAACATTCTATCTTTAGTTTCTTTCTTTCTTTCTTTTTTTATATCTTTCATTCTAGCTTTAATACCTTCTAACATTCTATCTTTAGTTTCTTTCTTTCTTTATCTCTTTCATTCTAGCTTTAATACGTTCTAATATTCTATCTTTAGTTTCTTTCTTTCTTTCTTTCTTTCTATCTTTCATACCTTCTAACATTCTATCTTTAGTTTCTTTCTTTCTTTCTTTCTTGATATCTTTCATTCTAGCTTTAATAATTTCTAAAATTCTATCTTTAGTTTCTTTCTTTCTTTCTTTATATCTTTCATTCTAGCTTTAATACCTTCTAACATTTTATCTTTAGTTTCTTTCTTTTTTTCTTTCTTGATATCTTTCATTCTAGGTTTAATAGCTTCTAACATTTTATCTTTAGTTTCTTTCTTTCTTTCTTTCTTTTTTTCTTTATATCTTCCATTTAAGCTTTTATACCTTCCAACATTCTATCTTTAGTTTCTTTCTTTCTTTCTTGATATCTTTCTTTCTAATTTTAATACCTTCTAACATTCTATCTTTAGTTTCTTTCTTTCTTTCTTTATATCTTTCATTCTAGCTTTAATACCTTCTAACATTCTATCTTTAGTTTCTTTCTTTCTTTCTTTCTTGATATCATTCATTCTAATTTTAATACCTTCTAACATTCTTTCTTTAGTTTCTTTCTCTCTTTCTTTCTTTATCTCTTTCATTCTAGCTTTAATACCTTCCAATATTCTATCTTTAGTTTCTTTCTTTCTTTCTTTCTTGATATCTTTCCTACTAGTTTCAATACCTTCTAACATTCTAGCTTTAATTTCTTTCTTTCTTTCTTTATATCTTTCATTCTAGCTTTAATACCTTCGAAAATTCTTTCTTTAGTTTCTTTCTTTCTTTCTTTCTTTCTTTCTTGATATCTTTCCTTCTAGTTTCAATACCTTCTAACATTCTATCTTTAGTTTCTTTCTTTCTTTCTTTCTTTATATCTTTCATTCTAGCTTTAATACCTTCTAACATTCTATCTTTAGTTTTTCTTTCTTTCTTTCTTGATATCTTTCATTCTAATTTTAATACTTTCTAACATTCTTTCTTTAGTTTCTTTCTTTCTTTATATCTTTCATTCTAGCTTTAATACCTTCTAACATTCTCTCTTTAGTTTCTTTCTTTCTTTCTTTCTTGATATCTTTCATTCTAGCTTTAATAGCTTCTAACATTTTATCTTTAGTTTCTTTCTTTCTTTCTTTATATCTTGAATTCTAGCTTTTATACCTTCTAACATTCTATCTTTAGTTTCTTTCTTTCTTTCTTGATATCTTTCATTCTAATTTTAATACCTTCTAACATTCTTTCATTAGTTTCTTTCTTTCTTTCTTTATATCTTCCATTCTAGCTTTAATACCTTCTAACATTCTATCTTTAGTTTCTTTCTTTCTTTCTTTCTTTATATCTTTCATTCTAGCTTTAATACCTTCTAACATTCTATCTTTAGTTTCTTTCTTTCTTTCTTTCTTTATCTCTTTCATTCTAGCTTTAATACCTTCTAATATTCTATCTTTAGTTTCTTTTTTCTCTCTTTCTTGATATCTTTCCTTCTAATTTTAATACCTTCTAACATTCTTTCTTTAGTTTCTTTCTTTCTTTCTTTCTTTCTTGATATATTTCCTTCTAGTTTCAATACCTAACATTCTATCTTTAGTTTCTTTCTTTCTTTCTTTATATCTTTCATTCTAGCTTTAATACCTTCTAACATTCTATCTTTAGTTTCTTTCTTTCTTTCTTTCTTGATATCTTTCATTCTAATTTTAATACATTCTAACATTCTTTCTTTAGTTTCTTTCTTTCTTTCTTTCTTTATATCTTTCATTCTAGCTTTAATACCTTCTAACATTCTCTCTTTAGTTTCTTTCTTTCTTTCTTTCTTGATATCTTTCATTCTAGCTTTAATAGCTTCTAACATTTTATCTTTAGTTTCTTTCTTTCTTTCTTTCTTTATATCTTTAATTCTAGCTTTTATACCTTCTAACGTTCTATCTTTAGTTTCTTTCTTTCTTTCTTTATATCTTTCATTCTAATTTTAATACCTTCTAACATTCTTTCCTTAGTTTCTTTCTTTCTTTCTTTATATCTTCCATTCTAGCTTTAATACCTTCTAACATTCTATCTTTAGTTTCTTTCTTTCTATCTTTCTTTATATCTTTCATTCTAGCTTTAATACCTTCTAACATTCTATCTTTAGTTTCTTTCTTTCTTTCTTTCTTTATCTCTTTCATTCTAGCTTTAATACGTTCTAATATTCTATCTTTAGTTTCTTTCTTTCTTTCTTTCTTTCTATCTTTCATACCTTCTAACATTCTATCTTTAGTTTCTTTCTTTCTTTCTTTCTTGATATCTTTCATTCTAGCTTTAATAATTTCTAAAATTCTATCTTTAGTTTCTTTCTTTCTTTCTTGATATCTTTCATTCTAGCTTTAATACCTTCTAACATTCTATCTTTAGTTTCTTTCTTTCTTTATATCTTTCATTTTAGCTTTAATACCTTCTAACATTCTTTCTTTAGTTTCTTTCTTTCTTTATATCTTTCATTCTAATTTTAATACCTTCTAACATTCTTTCTTTAGTTTCTTTCTTTCTTTCTTTCTTTCTTTATCTCTTTCATTCTAGCTTTAATACCTTCTAATATTCTATCTTTAGTTTCTTTCTTTCTTTCTTCCTTAATATCTTTCCTTCTAGTTTCAATACCTTCTCAATTCTATCTTTAATTTCTTTCTTTCTTTCTTTACATCTTTCATTCTAGCTTTAATACCTTCTAACATTCTATCTTTAGTTTCTTTCTTTCTTTCTTTATATCTTTCATTCTAGCTTTAATACCTTCTAACATTCTATCTTTAGTTTCTTTCTTTCTTTATATCTTTCATTCAAGCTTTTTTACCTTCTAGCCTTCTCTCTTTTGTTTCTTTCTTTCTTTTTCTTGATATCTTTCATTCTAGTTTTAATACCTTCTAACATTCTATCTTTAGTTTCTTTCTTTCTTTCTTTCTTTCTTTATATCTCTCATTCTAGCTTTCATATCTTCTAACATTCTATCTTTAGTTTCTTTCTTTATTTCTTTCTTGATATCTTTCATTCTAGCTTTAATACCTTCTAACATTCTATCTTTAGTTTCTCTCTTTCTTTCTTTCTTGATATCTTTCCTTCCAGTTTCAATACCTTCTAACATTCTATCTTTTGTTTCTTTCTTTATTTCTTTATATCTTTCATTCTAGCTTGAATACCTTCTAACATTCTATCTTTAGTTTCTTTCTTTCTTTATATCTTTCATTCTAATTTTAAAACCTTCTAACATTCTTTCTTTAGTTTCTTTCTTTCTTTCTTTCTTTATCTCTTTCATTCTACCTTTAATACATTCTAATATTCTATCTTTAGTTTCTTTCTTTCTTTCTTTATTGATATCTGTCCTTCTAGTTTCAATACCTTCTAACATTCTATCTTTAATTTCTTTCTTTCTTTCTTTATATCTTTCATTCTAGCTTTAATACCTTCTAACATTCTATCTTTAGTTTCTTTCTTTCTTAATATCTTTCATTCTAGCTTTAATACCTTCTAATATTCTATCTTTAGTTTCTTTCTTTCTTTCTTTATAGCTTTCATTCTAGCTTTAATACTTTCTAACATTCTATCTTTAGTTTCTTTCTTTCTTGATATCTTTCATTCAAGCTTTAATACCTTCTAACCTTCTCTCTTTTGTTTCTTTCTTTCTTTTTCTTGATATCTTTCATTCTAGTTTTAATACCTTCTAACATTCTTTCTTTAGTTTCTTTCTTTCTTTCTTTCTTTATATCTTTCATTCTAGCTTTCATACCTTCTAACATTCTATCTTTAGTTTCTTTCTTTCTTTCTTTGTTTCTTTATATCTTTCATTCTAGCTTTCATACCTTCTAACATTCTATCTTTAGTTTCTTTCTTTATTTCTTTCTTGATATCTTTCATTCTAGCTTTAATACCTTCTAACATTCTATCTTTAGTTTCTTTCTTTCTTTCTTTCCTGATATCTTTCCTTCCAGTTTCAATACCTTCTAACATTTTATATTTTGTTTCTTTCTTTCTTTCTTTATATCTTTCATTCTAGCTTTCATACCTTCTAACATTCTATCTTTAGTTTCTTTCTTTCTTTCTTTGTTTCTTTATATCTTTCATTCTAGCTTTCATACCTTCTAACATTCTATCTTTAGTTTCTTTCTTTATTTCTTTCTTGATATCTTTCATTCTAGCTTTAATACCTTCTAACATTCTATCTTTAGTTTCTCTCTTTCTTTCTTTCTTGATATCTTTCCTTCCAGTTTCAATACCTTCTAACATTCTATCTTTTGTTTCTTTCTTTATTTCTTTATATCTTTCATTCTAGCTTGAATACCTTCTAACATTCTATCTTTAGTTTCTTTCTTTCTTTATATCTTTCATTCTAATTTTAAAACCTTCTAACATTCTTTCTTTAGCTTCTTTCTTTCTTTCTTTCTTTATCTCTTTCATTCTACCTTTAATACATTCTAATATTCTATCTTTAGTTTCTTTCTTTCTTTCTTTATTGATATCTGTCCTTCTAGTTTCAATACCTTCTAACATTCTATCTTTAATTTCTTTCTTTCTTTCTTTAAATCTTTCATTCTAGCTTTAATACCTTCTAACATTCTATCTTTAGTTTCTTTCTTTCTTTATATCTTTCATTCTAGCTTTCATACCTTCTAATATTCTATCTTTAGTTTCTTTCTTTCTTTCTTTATAGCTTTCATTCTAGCTTTAATACTTTCTAACATTCTATCTTTAGTTTCTTTCTTTCTTGATATCTTTCATTCAAGCTTTAATAATTTCTAACCTTCTCTCTTTTGTTTCTTTCTTTCTTTTTCTTGATATCTTTCATTCTAGTTTTAATACCTTCTAACATTCTTTCTTTAATTTCTTTCTTTCTTTCTTTCTTTATATCTTTCATTCTAGCTTTCATACCTTCTAACATTCTATCTTTAGTTTCTTTCTTTCTTTCTTTGTTTCTTTATATCTTTCATTCTAGCTTTCATACCTTCTAACATTCTATCTTTAGTTTCTTTCTTTATTTCTTTCTTGATATCTTTCATTCTAGCTTTAATACCTTCTAACATTCTATCTTTAGTTTCTTTCTTTCTTTCTTTCCTGATATCTTTCCTTCCAGTTTCAATACCTTCTAACATTTTATCTTTTGTTTCTTTCTTTCTTTCTTTATATCTTTCATTCTAGCTTTAATACCTTCTAACATTCTATCTTTAGTTTCTTTCTTTCTTTATATCTTTCATTCTAGCTTTAATACCTTCTAACATTCTATCTTTAGTTTCTTTCTTTCTTTCTTTCTTGATATCTTTCATTCTAGCTTTAATACCTTCTAAAATTCTATCTTTAGTTTCTTTCTTTCTTTCTTTATATCTTTCATTCTAGCTTTAATACCTTCTAACATTCTATCTTTAGTTTCTTTCTTTCTTTATATCTTTCATTCAAGCTTTAATACCTTCTAAACTTCTCTCTTTTGTTTCTTTCTTTCTTTTTCTTGACATCTTTCATTCTAGTTTTAATACCTTCTAACATTCTATCTTTAGTTTCTTTCTTTCTTTCTTTCTTGATATCTTTCATTCTAGCTTTAATACCTTCTAACATTCTATCTTTAGTTTCTTTCTTTCTTTCTTTCTTGATATCTTTCATTCTAATTTTAATACCTTCTAACATTCTTTCTTTAGTTTCTTTCTTTCTTTCTTTATATCTTTCATTCTAGCTTTAATACCTTCTAACATTCTCTCTTTAGTTTCTTTCTTTCTTTCTTTCTTGATATCTTTCATTCTAGCTTTAATAGCTTCTAACATTTTATCTTTAGTTTCTTTCTTTCTTTCTTTCTTTATATCTTTAATTCTAGCTTTTATACCTTCTAACACTCTATCTTTAGTTTCTTTCTTTCTTTCTTGATATCTTTCATTCTAATTTTAATACCTTCTAACATTCTTTCCTTAGTTTCTTTCTTTCTTTCTTTATATCTTTCATTCTAGCTTTAATACCTTCTAACATTCTATCTTTAGTTTCTTTCTTTCTTTCTTTCTTTATCTCTTTCATTCTAGCTTTAATACGTTCTAATATTCTATCTTTAGTTTCTTTCTTTCTTTCTTTCTTTCTATCTTTCATACCTTCTAACATTCTATCTTTAGTTTCTTTCATTCTTTCTTTCTTTCTTGATATCTTTCATTCTAGCTTTAATAATTTCTAAAATTCTATCTTTAGTTTCTTTCTTTCTTTCTTGATATCTTACATTCTAGCTTTAATACCTTCTAACATTCTATCTTTAGTTTCTTTCTTTCTTTA
This sequence comes from Intellagama lesueurii, assembly GCA_037013535.1. Taxonomy (NCBI): domain Eukaryota; kingdom Metazoa; phylum Chordata; class Lepidosauria; order Squamata; family Agamidae; genus Intellagama; species Intellagama lesueurii. The sequence continues at coordinate 19,429,139 of JBAJHW010000013.1, forward strand.
TATCTTTCATTTTAGCTTTAATACCTTCTAACATTCTATCTTTAGTTTCTTTCTTTCTTTATATCTTTCATTCTAATTTTAATACCTTCTAACATTCTTTCTTTAGTTTCTTTCTTTCTTTCTTTCTTTCTTTCTTTATCTCTTTCATTCTAGCTTTAATACCTTCTAATATTCTATCTTTAGTTTCTTTCTTTCTTTCTTCCTTAATATCTTTCCTTCTAATTTCAATACCTTCTCACATTCTATCTTTAATTTCTTTCTTTCTTTCTTTACATCTTTCATTCTAGCTTTAATACCTTCTAACATTCTATCTTTAGTTTCTTTCTTTCTTTCTTTATATCTTTCATTCTAGCTTTAATACCTTCTAACATTCTATCTTTAGTTTCTTTCTTTCTTTATATCTTTCATTCAAGCTTTTTTACCTTCTAGCCTTCTCTCTTTTGTTTCTTTCTTTCTTTTTCTTGATATCTTTCATTCTAGTTTTAATAACTTCTAACATTCTATCTTTAGTTTCTTTCTTTCTTTCTTTCTTTCTTTATATCTCTCTTTCTAGCTTTCATATCTTCTAACATTCTATCTTTAGTTTCTTTCTTTATTTCTTTCTTGATATCTTTCATTCTAGCTTTAATACCTTCTGACATTCTATCTTTAGTTTCTCTCTTTCTTTCTTTCTTGATATCTTTCCTTCCAGTTTCAGTACCTTCTAACATTCTATCTTTAGTTTCTTTCTTTCTTTCTTGATATCTTTCATTCTAATTTTAATACCTTCTAACATTCTTCCCTTAGTTTCTTTCTTTCTTTCTTTATATCTTTCATTCTAGCTTTAATACCTTCTAACATTCTATCTTTAGTTTCTTTCTTTCTTTCTTTCTTTATCTCTTTCATTCTAGTTTTAATACGTTCTAATATTCTATCTGTAGTTTCTTTCTTTCTTTCTTTCTTTCTATCTTTCATACCTTCTAACATTCTATCTTTAGTTTCTTTCTTTCTTTCTTTCTTTCTTGATATCTTTCATTCTAGCTTTAATAATTTCTAAAATTCTATCTTTAGTTTCTTTCTTTCTTTCTTGATATCTTACATTCTAGCTTTAATACCTTCTAACATTCTATCTTTCGTTTCTTTCTTTCTTTATATCTTTCATTTTAGCTTTAATACCTTCTAACATTCTATCTTTAGTTTCTTTCTTTCTTTATATCTTTCATTCTAATTTTAATACCTTCTAACATTCTTTCTTTAGTTTCTTTCTTTCTTTCTTTCTTTCTTTATCTCTTTCATTCTAGCTTTAATACCTTCTAATATTCTATCTTTAGTTTCTTTCTTTCTTTCTTCCTTTATATCTTTCCTTCTAATTTCAATACCTTCTCACATTCTATCTTTAATTTCTTTCTTTCTTTCTTTACATCTTTCATTCTAGCTTTAATACCTTCTAACATTCTATCTTTAGTTTCTTTCTTTCTTTCTTTATATCTTTCATTCTAGCTTTAATACCTTCTAACATTCTATCTTTAGTTTCTTTCTTTCTTTATATCTTTCATTCAAGCTTTTTTACCTTCTAGCCTTCTCTCTTTTGTTTCTTTCTTTCTTTTTCTTGATATCTTTCATTCTAGTTTTAATAACTTCTAACATTCTATCTTTAGTTTCTTTCTTTCTTTCTCTCTTTCTTTCTTTATATCTCTCTTTCTAGCTTTCATATCTTCTAACATTCTATCTTTAGTTTCTTTCTTTATTTCTTTCTTGATATCTTTCATTCTAGCTTTAATACCTTCTAACATTCTATCTTTAGTTTCTCTCTTTCTTTCTTTCTTGATATCTTTCCTTCCAGTTTCAATAACTTCTAACATTCTATCTTTAGTTTCTTTCTTTCTTTATATCTTTCATTCTAATTTTAAAACCTTCTAACATTCTTTCTTTAGTTTCTTTCTTTCTTTCTTTCTTTATCTCTTTCATTCTACCTTTAATACATTCTAATATTCTATCTTTAGTTTCTTTCTTTCTTTCTTTATTGATATCTGTCCTTCTAGTTTCAATACCTTCTAACATTCTATCTTTAATTTCTTTCTTTCTTTCTTTACATCTTTCATTCTAGCTTTAATACCTTCTAACATTCTATCTTTAGTTTCTTTCTTTCTTTCTTTATATCTTTCATTCTAGCTTTAATACCTTCTAATATTCTATCTTTAGTTTCTTTCTTTCTTTATAGCTTTCATTCTAGCTTTAATACTTTCTAACATTCTATCTTTAGTTTCTTTCTTTCTTGATATCTTTCATTCAAGCTTTAATACCTTCTAACCTTCTCTCTTTTGTTTCTTTCATTCTTTTTCTTGATATCTTTCATTCTAGTTTTAATACCTTCTAACATTCTATCTTTAGTTTCTTTCTTTCTTTCTTTCTTTATATCTTTCATTCTAGCTTTCATACCTTTTAACATTCTATCTTTAGTTTCTTTCTTTCTTTCTTTCTTTCTTTATATCTTGAATTCTAGCTTTTATAACTTCTAACATTCTATCTTTAGTTTCTTTCTTTCTTTCTTGATATCTTTCATTCTAATTTTAATACCTTCTAACATTCTTTCATTAGTTTCTTTCTTTCTTTCTTTATATCTTCCATTCTAGCTTTAATACCTTCTAACATTCTATCTTTAGTTTCTTTCTTTCTTTCTTTCTTTATATCTTTCATTCTAGCTTTAATACCTTCTAACATTCTATCTTTAGTTTCTTTCTTTCTTTCTTTCTTTATCTCTTTCATTCTAGCTTTAATACCTTCTAATATTCTATCTTTAGTTTCTTTTTTCTCTCTTTCTTGATATCTTTCCTTCTAATTTTAATACCTTCTAACATTCTTTCTTTAGTTTCTTTCTCTCTTTCTTTCTTTATCTCTTTCATTCTAGCTTTAATACCTTCCAAAATTCTATCTTTAGTTTCTTTCTTTCTTTCTTTCTCGATATCTTTCCTACTAGTTTCAATACCTTCTAACATTCTAGCTTTAATTTCTTTCTTTCTTTCTTTATATCTTTCATTCTAGCTTTAATACCTTCGAAAATTCTTTCTTTAGTTTCTTTCTTTCTTTCTTTCTTTCTTGATATATTTCCTTCTAGTTTCAATACCTAACATTCTATCTTTAGTTTCTTTCTTTCTTTCTTTCTTTATATCTTTCATTCTAGCTTTAATACCTTCTAACATTCTATCTTTAGTTTCTTTCTTTCTTTCTTTCTTGATATCTTTCATTCTAATTTTAATACCTTCTAACATTCTTTCTTTAGTTTCTTTCTTTCTTTCTTTCTTTATATCTTTCATTCTAGCTTTAATACCTTCTAACATTCTCTCTTTAGTTTCTTTCTTTCTTTCTTTCTTGATATCTTTCATTCTAGCTTTAATAGCTTCTAACATTTTATCTTTAGTTTCTTTCTTTCTTTCTTTCTTTATATCTTTAATTCTAGCTTTTATACCTTCTAACATTCTATCTTTAGTTTCCTTCTTTCTTTCTTGATATCTTTCATTCTAATTTTAATACCTTCTAACATTCTTTCCTTAGTTTCTTTCTTTCTTTCTTTATATCTTCCATTCTAGCTTTAATACCTTCTAACATTCTATCTTTAGTTTCTTTCTTTCTTTCTTTCTTTATATCTTTCATTCTAGCTTTAATACCTTCTAACATTCTATCTTTAGTTTCTTTCTTTCTTTCTTTATCTCTTTCATTCTAGCTTTAATACGTTCTAATATTCTATCTTTAGTTTCTTTCTTTCTTTCTTTCTTTCTTTCTTTCTTTCTTTCTATCTTTCATTCCTTCTAACATTCTATCTTTAGTTTCTTTCTTTCTTTCTTTCTTGATATCTTTCATTCTAGCTGTAATAATTTCTAAAATTCTATCTTTAGTTTCTTTCTTTCTTTCTTGATATCTTTCATTCTAGCTTTAATACCTTCTAACATTCTATCTTTAGTTTCTTTCTTTCTTTATATCTTTCATTTTAGCTTTAATACCTTCTAACATTCTATCTTTAGTTTCTTTCTTTCTTTATATCTTTCATTCTAATTTTAATACCTTCTAACATTCTTTCTTTAGTTTCTTTCTTTCTTTCTTTCTTTCTTTATCTCTTTCATTCTAGCTTTAATACCTTCTAATATTCTATCTTTAGTTTCTTACTTTCTTTCTTCCTTAATATCTTTCCTTCTAGTTTCAATACCTTCTCACATTCTATCTTTAATTTCTTTCTTTCTTTCTTTACATCTTTCATTCTAGCTTTAATACCTTCTAACATTCTATCTTTAGTTTCTTTCTTTCTTTCTTTATATCTTTCATTCTAGCTTTAATACCTTCTAACATTCTATCTTTAGTTTCTTTCTTTCTTTATATCTTTCATTCAAGCTTTTTTACCTTCTAGCCTTCTCTCCTTTGTTTCTTTCTTTCTTTTTCTTGATATCTTTCATTCTAGTTTTAATACCTTCTAACATTCTATCTTTAGTTTCTTTCTTTCTTTCTTTCTTTATATCTCTCATTCTAGCTTTCATATCTTCTTACATTCTATCTTTAGTTTCTCTCTTTCTTTCTTTCTTGATATCTTTCCTTCCAGTTTCAATACCTTCTAACATTCTATCTTTTGTTTCTTTCTTTCTTTCTTTATATCTTTCATTCTAGCTTTAATACCTTCTAACATTCTATCTTTAGTTTCTTTCTTTCTTTATAACTTTCATTCTAATTTTAAAACCTTCTAACATTCTTTCTTTAGTTTCTTTCTTTCTTTCTTTCTTTATCTCTTTCATTCTACCTTTAATAAATTCTAGTATTCTATCTTTAGTTTCTTTCTTTCTTTCTTTATTGATATCTGTCCGTCTCGTTTCAATACCTTCTAACATTCTATCTTTAATTTCTTTCTTTCTTTCTTTATATCTTTCATTCTAGCTTTAATACCATCTAACATTCTATCTTTAGTTTCTTTCTTTCTTTATATCTTTCATTCTAGCTTTAATACCTTCTAATATTCTATCTTTAGTTTCTTTCTTTCTTTCTTTATAGCTTTCATTCTAGCTTTAATACTTTCTAACATTCTATCTTTAGTTTCTTTCTTTCTTGATATCTTTCATTCAAGCTTTAATACCTTCTAACCTTCTCTCTTTTGTTTCTTTCTTTCTTTTTTCTTGATATCTTTCATTCTGGTTTTAATACCTTCTAACATTCTATCTTTAGTTTCTTTCTTTCTTTCTTTCTTTATATCTTTCATTCTAGCTTTCATACCTTCTAACATTCTATCTTTAGTTTCTTTCTTTCTTTCTTTGTTTCTTTATATCTTTCATTCTAGCTTTCATACCTTCTAACATTCTATCTTTAGTTTTTTTTCTTTCTTTATATCTTTCATTCTAGCTTTAATACCTTCTAACATTCTATCTTTAGTTTCTTTCTTTCTTTCTTTCTTGATATCTTTCATTCTAGCTTTAATACCTTCTAAAATTCTATCTTTAGTTTCTTTCTTTCTTTCTTTATATCTTTCATTCTAGCTTTAATACCTTCTAACATTCTATCTTTAGTTTCTTTCTTTCTTTATATCTTTCATTCAAGCTTTAATACCTTCTAAACTTCTCTCTTTTGTTTCTTTCTTTCTTTTTCTTGATATCTTTCATTCTAGTTTTAATACCTTCTAACATTCTATCTTTAGTTTCTTTCTTTCTTTCTTTCTTTATATCTTTCATTCTACCTTTAATACAGTCTAACATTCTATCTTTAGTTTCTTTCTTTCTTTCTTTCTTGATATCTGTCATTCTAGCTTTAATACCTTCTAACATTCTATCTTTAGTTTCTTTCTTTCTTTCTTTCTTGATATCTTTCATTCTAATTTTAATACCTTCTAACATTCTTTCTTTAGTTTCTTTCTTTCTTTCTTTATATCTTTCATTCTAGCTTTAATACCTTCTAACATTCTCTCTTTAGTTTCTTTCTTTCTTTCTTTCTTGATATCTTTCATTCTAGCTTTAATAGCTTCTAACATTTTATCTTTAGTTTCTTTCTTTCTTTCTTTCTTTATATCTTTAATTCTAGCTTTTATACCTTCTAACACTCTATCTTTAGTTTCTTTCTTTCTTTCTTTATATCTTTCATTCTAATTTTAATACCTTCTAACATTCTTTCCTTAGTTTCTTTCTTTCTTTCTTTATATCTTTCATTCTAGCTTTAATACCTTCTAACATTCTATATTTAGTTTCTTTCTTTCTTTCTTTCTTTATCTCTTTCATTCTAGCTTTAATACGTTCTAATATTCTATCTTTAGTTTCTTTCTTTCTTTCTTTCTTTCTATCTTTCATACCTTCTAACATTCTATCTTTAGTTTCTTTCTTTCTTTCTTTCTTGATATCTTTCATTCTAGCTTTAATAATTTCTAAAATTCTATCTTTAGTTTCTTTCTTTCTTTCTTGATATCTTTCATTCTAGCTTTAATACCTTCTAACATTCTATCTTTAGTTTCTTTCTTTCTTTATATCTTTCATTTTAGCTTTAATACCTTCTAACATTCTATCTTTAGTTTCTTTCTTTCTTTATATCTTTCATTCTAATTTTAATACCTTCTAACATTCTTTCTTTAGTTTCTTTCTTTCTTTCTTTCTTTATCTCTTTCATTCTAGCTTTAATACCTTCTAATATTCTATCTTTAGTTTCTTTCTTTCTTTCTTCCTTAATATCTTTCCTTCTAGTTTCAATACCTTCTCACATTCTATCTTTAATTTCTTTCTTTCTTTCTTTACATCTTTCATTCTAGCTTTAATACCTTCTAACATTCTATCTTTAGTTTCTTTCTTTCTTTCTTTATATCTTTCATTCTAGCTTTAATACCTTCTAACATTCTATCTTTAGTTTCTTTCTTTCTTTATATCTTTCATTCAAGCTTTTTTACCTTCTAGCCTTCTCTCTTTTGTTTCTTTCTTTCTTTTTCTTGATATCTTTCATTCTAGTTTTAATAACTTCTAACATTCTATCTTTAGTTTCTTTCTTTCTTTCTTTCTTTCTTTATATCTCTCATTCTAGCTTTCATATCTTCTAACATTCTATCTTTAGTTTCTTTCTTTATTTCTTTCTTGATATCTTTCATTCTAGCTTTAATACCTTCTAACATTCTATCTTTAGTTTCTCTCTTTCTTTCTTTCTTGATATCTTTCCTTCCAGTTTCAATACCTTCTAACATTCTATCTTTAGTTTCTTTCTTTCTTTATATATTTCATTCTAATTTTAAAACCTTCTAACATTCTTTCTTTAGTTTCTTTCTTTCTTTCTTTATTGATATCTGTCCTTCTAGTTTCAATACCTTCTAACATTCTATCTTTAATTTCTTTCTTTCTTTCTTTACATCTTTCATTCTAGCTTTAATACCTTCTAACATTCTATCTTTAGTTTCTTTCTTTCTTTCTTTATATCTTTCATTCTAGCTTTAATACTTTCTTACATTCTATCTTTAGTTTCTTTCTTTCTTGATATCTTTCATTCAAGCTTTAATACCTTCTAACCTTCTCTCTTTTGTTTCTTTCATTCTTTTTCTTGATATCTTTCATTCTAGTTTTAATACCTTCTAACATTCTATCTTTAGTTTCTTTCTTTCTTTCTTTCTTTATATCTTTCATTCTACCTTTAATACCTTCTAACATTCTATCTTTAGTTTCTTTCTTTCTTTCTTTCTCGATATCTTTCATTCTAGCTTTAATACCTTCTAACATTCTATCTTTAGTTTCTTTCTTTCTTTCTTTCTTGATATCTTTCATTCTAATTTTAATACCTTCTAACATTCTTTCTTTAGTTTCTTTCTTTCTTTCTTTATATCTTTCATTCTAGCTTTAATACCTTCTAACATTCTCTCTTTAGTTTCTTTCTTTCTTTCTTTCTTGATATCTTTCATTCTAGCTTTAATAGCTTCTAACATTTTATCTTTAGTTTCTTTCTTTCTTTCTTTCTTTATATCTTTAATTCTAGCTTTTATACCTTCTAACATTCTATCTTTAGTTTCTTTCTTTCTTTCTTGATATCTTTCATTCTAATTTTAATACCTTCTTACATTCTTTCCTTAGTTTCTTTCTTTCTTTCTTTATATCTTCCATTCTAGCTTTAATACCTTCTAACATTCTATCTTTAGTTTCTTTCTTTCTTTCTTTTTTTATATCTTTCATTCTAGCTTTAATACCTTCTAACATTCTATCTTTAGTTTCTTTCTTTCTTTCTTTCTTGATATCTTTCATTCTAGCTTTAATAATTTCTAAAATTCTATCTTTAGTTTCTTTCTTTCTTTCTTGATATCTTTCATTCTAGCTTTAATACCTTCTAACATTCTATCTTTAGTTTCTTTCTTTCTTTATATCTTTCATTTTAGCTTTAATACCTTCTAACATTCTATCTTTAGTTTCTTTCTTTCTTTATATCTTTCATTCTAATTTTAATACCTTCTAACATTCTTTCTTTAGTTTCTTTCTTTCTTTCTTTCTTTATCTCTTTCATTCTAGCTTTAATACCTTCTAACATTCTATCTTTAGTTTCTTTCTTTCTTTATATCTTTCATTCAAGCTTTAATACCTTCTAAACTTCTATCTTTTGTTTCTTTCTTTCTTTTTCTTGATATATTTCATTCTAGTTTTAATACCTTCTAACATTCTATCTTTAGTTTCTTTCTTTCTTTCTTTCTTTATATCTTTCATTCTACCTTTAATACCTTCTAACATTCTATCTTTAGTTTCTTTCTTTCTTTCTTTCTCGATATCTTTCATTCTAGCTTTAATAGCTTCTAACATTCTATCTTTAGTTTCTTTCTTTCTTTCTTTCTTGATATCTTTCATTCTAATTTTAATACCTTCTAACATTCTTTCTTTAGTTTCTTTCTTTCTTTCTTTATATCTTTCATTCTAGCTTTAATACCTTCTAACATTCTCTCTTTAGTTTCTTTCTTTCTTTCTTTCTTGATATCTTTCATTCTAGCTTTAATAGCTTCTAACATTTTATCTTTAGGTTCTTTCTTTCTTTCTTTCTTTATATCTTTAATTCTAGCTTTTATACCTTCTAACATTCTATCTTTAGTTTCTTTCTTACTTTCTTGATATCTTTCATTCTAATTTTAATACCTTCTAACATTCTTTCCTTAGTTTCTTTCTCTCTTTCTTTATATCTTCCATTCTAGCTTTAATACCTTCTAACATTCTCTCTTTAGTTTCTTTCTTTCTTTCTTTCTTGATATCTTTCATTCTAGCTTTAATAGCTTCTAACATTTTATCTTTAGTTTCTTTCTTTCTTTCTTTCTTTATATCTTTAATTCTAGCTTTTATACCTTCTAACACTCTATCTTTAGTTTCTTTCTTTCTTTCTTTATATCTTTCATTCTAATTTTAATACCTTCTAACATTCTTTCCTTAGTTTCTTTCTTTCTTTCTTTATATCTTTCATTCTAGCTTTAATACCTTCTAACATTCTATCTTTAGTTTCTTTCTTTCTTTCTTTCTTTATCTCTTTCATTCTAGCTTTAATACGTTCTAATATTCTATCTTTAGTTTCTTTCTTTCTTTCTTTCTTTCTATCTTTCATACCTTCTAACATTCTATCTTTAGTTTCTTTCTTTCTTTCTTTCTTGATATCTTTCATTCTAGCTTTAATAATTTCTAAAATTCTATCTTTAGTTTCTTTCTTTCTTTCTTGATATCTTTCATTCTAGCTTTAATACCTTCTAACATTCTATCTTTAGTTTCTTTCTTTCTTTATATCTTTCATTTTAGCTTTAATACCTTCTAACATTCTATCTTTAGTTTCTTTCTTTCTTTATATCTTTCATTCTAATTTTAATACCTTCTAACATTCTTTCTTTAGTTTCTTTCTTTCTTTCTTTCTTTCTTTATCTCTTTCATTCTAGCTTTAATACCTTCTAATATTCTATCTTTAGTTTCTTTCTTTCTTTCTTCCTTAATATCTTTCCTTCTAGTTTCAATACCTTCTCACATTCTATCTTTAATTTCTTTCTTTCTTTCTTTATATCTTTCATTCTAGCTTTAATACCTTCTAACATTCTATCTTTAGTTTCTTTCTTTCTTTCTTTATATCTTTCATTCTAGCTTTAATACCTTCTAACATTCTATCTTTAGTTTCTTTCTTTCTTTATATCTTTCATTCAAGCTTTTTTACCTTCTAGCCTTCTCTCTTTTGTTTCTTTCTTTCTTTTTCTTGATATCTTTCATTCTAGTTTTAATAACTTCTAACATTCTATCTTTAGTTTCTTTCTTTCTTTCTTTCTTTCTTTCTTTATATCTCTCATTCTAGCTTTCATATCTTCTAACATTCTATCTTTAGTTTCTTTCTTTATTTCTTTCTTGATATCTTTCATTCTAGCTTTAATACCTTCTAACATTCTATCTTTAGTTTCTCTCTTTCTTTCTTTCTTGATATCTTTCCTTCCAGTTTCAATACCTTCTAACATTCTATCTTTAGTTTCTTTCTTTCTTTATATATTTCATTCTAATTTTAAAACCTTCTAACATTCTTTCTTTAGTTTCTTTCTTTCTTTCTTTCTTTATCTCTTTCATTCTACCTTTAATACATTCTAATATTCTATCTTTAGTTTCTTTCTTTCTTTCTTTATTGATATCTGTCCTAGTTTCAATACCTTCTAACATTCTATCTTTAATTTCTTTCTTTCTTTCTTTACATCTTTCATTCTAGCTTTAATACCTTCTAACATTCTATCTTTAGTTTCTTTCTTTCTTTCTTGATATCTTTCATTCTAATTTTAATACCTTCTAACATTCTTTCCTTAGTTTCTTTCTTTCTTTCTTTATATCTTCCATTCTAGCTTTAATACCTTCTAACATTCTATCTTTAGTTTCTTTCTTTCTTTCTTTTTTTATATCTTTCATTCTAGCTTTAATACCTTCTAACATTCTATCTTTAGTTTCTTTCTTTCTTTATCTCTTTCATTCTAGCTTTAATACGTTCTAATATTCTATATTTAGTTTCTTTCTTTCTTTCTTTCTTTCTATCTTTCATACCTTCTAACATTCTATCTTTAGTTTCTTTCTTTCTTTCTTTCTTGATATCTTTCATTCTAGCTTAATAATTTCTAAAATTCTATCTTTAGTTTCTTTCTTTCTTTCTTGATATCTTTCATTCTAGCTTTAATACCTTCTAACATTCTATCTTTAGTTTCTTTCTTTCTTTATATCTTTCATTTTAGCTTTAATACCTTCTAACATTCTATCTTTAGTTTCTTTCTTTCTTTATATCTTTCATTCTAATTTTTAATACCTTCTAACATTCTTTCTTTAGTTTCTTTCTTTCTTTCTTTCTTTCTTTCTTTCTTTATCTCTTTCATTCTAGCTTTAATACCTTCTAATATTCTATCTTTAGTTTCTTTCTTTCTTTCTTCCTTAATATCTTTCCTTCTAGTTTCAATACGTTCTCACATTCTATCTTTAATTTCTTTCTTTCTTTCTTTACATCTTTCATTCTAGCTTTAATACCTTCTAACATTCTATCTTTAGTTTCTTTCTTTCTTTCTTTATATCTTTCATTCTAGCTTTAATACCTTCTTACATTCTATCTTTAGTTTCTTTCTTTCTTTATATCTTTCATTCACGCTTTTTTACCTTCTAGCCTTCTCTCATTTGTTTCTTTCTTTCTTTTTCTTGATATCTTTCATTCTAGTTTTAATACCTTCTAACATTCTATCTTTAGTTTCTTTCTTTCTTTCTTTCTTTATATCTCTCATTCTAGCTTTCATACCTTCTAACATTCTATCTTTAGTTTCTTTCTTTATTTCTTGATATCTTTCATTCTAGCTTTAATACCTTCTAACATTCTATCTTTAGTTTCTTTCTTTCTTTATATCTTTCATTCTAATTTTAAAACCTTCTAACATTCTTTCTTTAGTTTCTTTCTTTCTTTCTTTCTTTATCTCTTTCATTCTACCTTTAATACATTCTAATATTCTATCTTTAGTTTCTTTCTTTCTTTTTTTATTGATATCTGTCCTTCTAGTTTCAATACCTTCTAACATTCTATCTTTAATTTCTTTCTTTCTTTCTTTATATCTTTCATTCTAGCTTTAATACCTTCTAACATTCTATCTTTAGTTTCTTTCTTTCTTTATATCTTTCATTCTAGCTTTAATACCTTCTAATATTCTATCTTTAGTTTCTTTCTTTCTTTCTTTATAGCTTTCATTCTAGCTTTAATACTTTCTAACATTCTATCTTTAGTTTCTTTTTCTTGATATCTTTCATTCAAGCTTTAATACCTTCTAACCTTCTCTGTTTTGTTTCTTTCTTTCTTTTTTCTTGATATCTTTCATTCTAGTTTTAATAACTTCTAACATTCTATCTTTAGTTTCTTTCTTTCTTTCTTTCTTTCTTTATATCTTTCATTCTAGCTTTCATACCTTCTAACATTCTATCTTTAGTTTCTTTCTTCTTTCTTTGTTTCTTTATATCTTTCATTCTAGCTTTCATACCTTCTAACATTCTATCTTTAGTTTCTTTCTTTATTTCTTTCTTGATATCTTTCATTCTAGCTTTAATACCTTCTAACATTCTATCTTTAGTTTCTTTTCTTTCTTTCTTTCTTGATATCTTTCCTTCCAGTTTCAATACCTTCTAACATTTTATCTTTTGTTTCTTTCTTTCTTTCTTTATATCTTTCATTCTAGCTTTAATACTTTCTAACATTCTATCTTTAGTTTCTTTCTTTCTTTATATCTTTCATTCTAGCTTTAATACCTTCTAACATTCTATCTTTAGTTTCTTTCTTTCTTTCTTTCTTGATATCTTTCATTCTAGCTTTAATACCTTCTAAAATTCTATCTTTAGTTTCTTTCTTTCTTTCTTTATATCTTTCATTCTAGCTTTAATACCTTCTAACATTCTATCTTTAGTTTCTTTCTTTCTTTATATCTTTCATTCAAGCTTTAATACCTTCTAAACTTCTCTCTTTTGTTTCTTTCTTTCTTTTTCTTGATATCTTTCATTCTAATTTTAATACCTTCTAACATTCTTTCTTTAGTTTCTTTCTTTCTTTCTTCTTTATCTCTTTCTTTCTACCTTTAATACCTTCTAATATTCTATCTTTAGTTTCTTTCTTTCTTTCTTTCTTGATATCTTTCATTCTAGCTTTAATACCTTCTAACATTCTATCTTTAGTTTCTTTCTTTCTTTCTTTCTTGATATCTTTTCATTCTAATTTTAATACCTTCTAACATTCTTTCTTTAGTTTCTTTCTTTCTTTCTTTATATCTTTCATTCTAGCTTTAATACCTTCTAACATTCTCTCTTTAGTTTCTTTCCTTCTTTTTTTCTTGATATCTTTCATTCTAGCTTTAATAGCTTCTAACATTTTATCTTTAGTTTTCTTTCTTTCTTTCTTTCTTTATATCTTTAATTCTAGCTTTTATACCTTCTAACATTCTATCTTTAGTTTCTTTCTTTCTTTCTTGATATCTTTCATTCTAATTTTAATACCTTCTAACATTCTTTCCTTAGTTTCTTTCTTTCTTTCTTTATATCTTCCATTCTAGCTTTAATACCTTGTAACATTCTATCTTTAGTTTCTTTCTTTCTTTTCTTTCTTTATATCTTTCATTCTAGCTTTAATACCTTCTAACATTCTATCTTTAGTTTCTTTCCTTCTTTCTTTCTTTATCTCTTTCATTCTAGCTTTAATACCTTCTAACATTCTATCTTTAGTTTCTTTCTTTCTTTCTTTCTTTCTATCTTTCATACCTTCTAACATTCTATCTTTAGTTTTCTTTCTTTCTTTCTTTCTTGATATCTTTCATTCTAGGTTTAATAATTTCTAAAATTCTATCTTTAGTTTCTTTCTTTCTTTCTTCCTTAATATCTTTTCTTCTAGTTTCAATACCTTCTCACATTCTATCTTTAATTTCTTTCTTTCTTTCTTTACATCTTTCATTCTAGCTTTAATACCTTCTAACATTCTATCTTTAGTTTCTTTCTTTCTTTCTTTATATCTTTCATTCTAGCTTTAATACCTTCTAACATTCTATCTTTAGTTTCTTTCTTTCTTTATATCTTTCATTCAAGCTTTTTTACCTTCTAGCCTTCTCTCTTTTGTTTCTTTCTTTCTTTTTCTTGATATCTTTCATTCTAGTTTTAATAACTTCTAACATTCTATCTTTAGTTTCTTTCTTTCTTTCTTTCTTTCTTTATATCTCTCATTCTAGCTTTCATATCTTCTAACATTCTATCTTTAGTTTCTTTCTTTATTTCTTTCTTGATATCTTTCATTCTAGCTTTAATACCTTCTAACATTCTATCTTTAGTTTCTCTCTTTTCTTTCTTTCTTGATATCTTTCCTTCCAGTTTCAATACCTTCTAACATTCTATCTTTAGTTTCTTTCTTTCTTTATATCTTTCATTCTAATTTTAAAACCTTCTAACATTCTTTCTTTAGTTTCTTTCTTTCTTTCTTTCATTATCTCTTTCATTCTAGCTTTAATACCTTCTAACATTCTATCTTTAGTTTCTTTCTTTCTTTCTTTATATCTTTCATTCTAGCTTTAATACCTTCTAATATTCTATCTTTAGTTTCTTTCTTTCTTTCTTTATAGCTTTCATTCTAGCTTTAATACTTTCTAACATTCTATCTTTAGTTTCTTTCTTTCTTGATATCTTTCCTTCAAGCTTTAATACCTTCTAACCTTCTCTCTTTTGTTTCTTTCATTCTTTTTCTTGATATCTTTCATTCTAGTTTTAATACCTTCTAACATTCTATCTTTAGTTTCTTTCTTCTTTCTTTATATCTTTCATTCTAGCTTTCATACCTTCTAACATTCTATCTTTAGTTTCTTTCTTTCTTTCTTTCTTTGTTTCTTTATATCTTTCATTCTAGCTTTCATACCTTCTAACATTCTATCTTTAGTTTCTTTCTTTATTTCTTTCTTGATATCTTTCATTCTAGCTTTAATACCTTCTAACATTCTATCTTTAGTTTCTTTCTTTCTTTCTTTCTTGATATCTTTCCTACTAGTTTCATTACCTTCTTCCATTCTATCTTTAATTTCTTTCTTTCTTTCTTTATATCTTTCATTCTAGCTTTTATACCTTCTACCATTCTCTCTTCAGTTTCTTTCTTTCTTTCTTTCTTGATATGTTTCATTCTAGTTTTAATACCTTCTAACATTCTATTTTTGTTTCTTTCTTTCTTTCTTTCTTGATTTCTTTCATTCAAGCTTTAATAGCTTCTAACATTTTATCTTTAGTTTCTTTCTTTCTTTCTTTATATCTTCCATTCTAGCTTTTATACCTTCTAACATTCTATCTTTAGTTTCTTTCTTTCTTTCTTTCTTGATATCTTTCATTCTAATTTTAATACCTTCTAACATTCTTTCTCTAGTTTCTTTGTTACTTTCTTTCTTTATATCTTCCATTCTAGCTTTAATACCTTCTAACATTCTCTCTTTAGTTTCTTTCTTTCTTTCTTTCTTTATATCTTTCATTCTAGCTTTAATAGCTTCTAACATTTTATCTTTAGTTTCACTCTTTCTTTCTTTCTTTATATCTTCCATTCTAGCTTTAATACCTTCTAATATTCTATCTTTAGTTTCTTTCTTTCTTTCTTTCTTGATATCTTTCCTTCTAGTTTCAATATCTTCGAACGTTCTATCTTTAGTTTCTTTCTTTCTTTCTTTATATCTTTCATACCTTCTAACATTCTATCTTTAGTTTCTTTCTTTCTTTCTTTCTTGATATCTTTCATTCTAGCTTTAATAATTTCTAAAATTCTATCTTTAGTTTCATTCTTTCTTTATATCTTTCATTCTAGCTTTAATACCTTCTAACATTCTATCTTTAGTTTCTTTCTTTCTTTCTTTCTTGATATCTTTCATTCTAATTTTAATACCTTCTAATATTGTATCTTTAATTTCTTTCTTTCTTTCTTTATATCTTTCATTCTAGCTTTAATACCTTCTAATATTCTATCTTTAGTTTCTTTCTTTCTTTCTTTATAACTTTCATTCTAGCTTTAATACTTTCTAACATTCTATCTTTAGTTTCTTTCTTTCTTGATATCTTTCATTCTAGCTTTCATACCTTCTAACATTCTATCTTTAGTTTCTTTCTTTCTTTTTCATTCTAGCTTTAATACCTTCTAACATTCTATCTTTAGTTTCTTTCTTACTTTATATCTTTCATTCTAATTTTAATACCTTCTAACATTCTTTCTTTAGTTTCTTTCTTTCTTTATCTCTTTCATTCTAGCTTTAATACCTTCTAATATTCTATCTTTAGTTTCTTTCTTTCTTTCTTTCTTTCTTGATATCTTTCCTTATAGTTTCAATACCTTCTAACATTCTATCTTTAGTTTCTTTCTTTCTTTCTTTCTTGATATGTTTCATTCTAGTTTTAATACCTTCTAACATTCTATTTTTGTTTCTTTCTTTCTTTCTTTCTTGATTTCTTTTATTCAAGCTTTAATAGCTTCTAACATTTTATCTTTAGTTTCTTTCTTTCTTTCTTTATATCTTCCATTCTAGCTTTTATACCTTCTAACATTCTATCTTTAGTTTCTTTCTTTCTTTCTTTCTTGATATCTTTCATTCTAATTTTAATACCTTCTAACATTCTTTCTCTAGTTTCTTTGTTACTTTCTTTCTTTATATCTTCCATTCTAGCTTTAATACCTTCTAACATTCTCTCTTTAGTTTCTTTCTTTCTTTCTTTCTTTATATCTTTCATTCTAGCTTTAATAGCTTCTAACATTTTATCTTTAGTTTCTCTCTTTCTTTCTTTCTTTATATCTTGAATTCTAGCTTTTATACCTTCTAACATTCTATCTTTAGTTTCTTTCTTTCTTGATATCTTTCATTCTAATTTTAATACCTTCTAACATTCTTTCCTTAGTTTCTTTCTTTCTTTCTTGATATCTTCCATTCTAGCTTTAATACCTTCTAATATTCTATCTTTAGTTTCTTTCTTTCTTTCTTTCTTGATATCTTTCCTTCTAGTTTCAATATCTTCGAACGTTCTATCTTTAGTTTCTTTCTTTCTTTCTTTCTTTCTTTATATCTTTCATACCTTCTAACATTCTATCTTTAGTTTCTTTCTTTCTTTCTTTCTTGATATCTTTCATTCTAGCTTTAATAATTTCTAAAATTTTATCTTTAGTTTCTTTCTTTCTTTATATCTTTCATTCTAGCTTTAATACCTTCTAACATTCTATCTTTAGTTTCTTTCTTTCTTTCTTTCTTGATATCTTTCATTCTAATTTTAATACCTTCTAACATTGTATCTTTAATTTCTTTCTTTCTTTCTTTATATCTTTCATTCTAGCTTTAATACGTGCTAACATTCTATCTTTAGTTTCTTTCTTTCTTTTTCATTCTAGCTTTAATACCTTCTAACATTCTATCTTTAGTTTCTTTCTTACTTTATATCTTTCATTCTAATTTTAATACCTTCTAACATTCTTTCTTTAGTTTCTTTCTTTCTTTATCTCTTTCATTCTAGCTTTAATACCTTCTAAAATTCTATCTTTAGTTTCTTTCTTTCTTTCTTTCTTGATCTTTCCTTATAGTTTCAATACCTTCTAACATTCTATCTTTAATTTCTTTCTTTCTTTCTTTATATCTTTCATTCTAGCTTTAATACCTTCTAACATTCTATCTTTAGTTTCTTTCTTTCTTTATATCTTTCATTCTTGCTTTAATACCTTCTGACATTCTATCTTTAGTTTCTTTCTTTCTTTCTTTCTTGATATCTTTCATTCTAGCTTTAATACCTTCTAAAATTCTATCTTTAGTTTCTTTCTTTCTTTCTTTATATCTTTCATTCTAGCTTTATTAACTTCTAACATTCTATCTTTAGTTTCTTTCTTTCTTGATATCTTTCATTCTAGCTTTAATACCTTCTAAAATTCTATCTTTAGTTTCTTTCTTTCTTTCTTTATATCTTTCATTCTAGCTTTAATAACTTCTAACATTCTATCTTTAGTTTCTTTCTAACTTTCTTTATATCTTTCATTCTAGCTTTAATACCATCTAACATTCTATGTTTAGTTTCTTTCTTTATATCTTTCATTCAAGCTTTAATACCTTCTAACATTCTATCTTTAGTTTCTTTCTTTCTTTCTTTCTTTCTTTATATCTTTCATTCTAGCTTTAATACCTTCTAACATTTTATTTTTAGTTTCTTTCTTTCTTTCTTGATTTCTTTCATTCTAGCTTTAATAGCTTCTAACATTTTATCTTTAGTTTCTTTCTTTCTTTCTTTATATCTTCCATTCTAGCTTTAATACCTTCTAACATTCTATCTTTAGTTTCTTTCTTTCTTTCTTTCTTGATATCATTCATTCTAATTTTAATACCTTCTAACATTCTTTCTTTAGTTTCTTTCTTTCTTTCTTTCTTTTTCTCTTTCATTCTAGCTTTAAAACCTTCTAATATTCTATCTTTAGTTTCTTTCTTTCTTTCTTTCTTTCTTGATATCTTTCCTACTAGTTTCAATACCTTCTACCATTCTAACTTTAATTTCTTTCTTTCTTTCTTTATATCTTTCATTCTAGCTTTAATACCTTCTAACATTCGATCTTTAGTATCTTTCTTTCTTTCTTTCTTTATATCTTTCATTCTAGCTTTAATACCTTCTAACATTCTATTTTTAGTTTCTTTCTTTCTTTCTTTCTTGATTTCTTTCATTCAAGCTTTAATAGCTTCTAACATTTTATCTTTAGTTTCTTTCTTTCTTTCTTTATATCTTCCATTCTAGCTTTTATACCTTCTAACATTCTATCTTTAGTTTCTTTCTTTCTTTCTTTCTTGATATCTTTCATTCTAATTTTAATACCTTCTAACATTCTTTCTCTAGTTTCTTTCTTACTTTCTTTCTTTATATCTTCCATTCTAGCTTTAATACCTTCTAATATTCTATCTTTAGTTTCTTTCTTTCTTTCTTTCTTTATATCTTTCATTCTAGCTTTAATACCTTCTAACATTCTATCTCTAGTTTCTTTCTTTCTATCTTTCTTTATCTCTTTCATTCTAGCTTTAATACGTTCTAATATTCTATCTTTAGTTTCTTTCTTTCTTTCTTTCTTTCTTTCTTTCTTTCTATCTTTCATACCTTCTAACATTCTATCTTTAGTTTCTTTCTTTCTTTCTTTCTTGATATCTTTCATTCTAGCTTTAATAATTTCTAAAATTCTATCTTTAGTTTCTTTCTTTCTTTCTTGATATCTTTCATTCTAGCTTTAATACCTTCTAACATTCTATCTTTAGTTTCTTTCTTTCTTTATATCTTTCATTTTAGCTTTAATACCTTCTAACATTCTATCTTTAGTTTCTTTCTTTCTTTATATCTTTCATTCTAATTTTAATACCTTCTAACATTCTTTCTTTAGTTTCTTTCTTTCTTTCTTTCTTTCTTTATCTCTTTCATTCTAGCTTTAATACCTTCTAATATTCTATCTTTAGTTTCTTTCTTTCTTTCTTCCTTAATATCTTTCCTTCTAGTTTCAATACCTTCTCACATTCTATCTTTAATTTCTTTCTTTCTTTCTTTACATCTTTCATTCTAGCTTTAATACCTTCTAACATTCTATCTTTAGTTTCTTTCTTTCTTTCTTTATATCTTTCATTCTAGCTTTAATACCTTCTAACATTCTATCTTTAGTTTCTTTCTTTCTTTATATCTTTCATTCAAGCTTCTTTACCTTCTAGCCTTCTCTCTTTTGTTTCTTTCTTTTTCTTGATATCTTTCATTCTAGTTTTAATACCTTCTAACATTCTATCTTTAGTTTCTTTCTTTCTTTCTTTCTTTCTTTATATCTCTCATTCTAGCTTTCATACCTTCTAACATTCTATCTTTAGTTTCTTTCTTTTATTTCTTTCTTGATATCTTTCATTCTAGCTTTAATACCTTCTAACATTCTATCTTTAGTTTCTCTCTTTCTTTCTTTCTTGATATCTTTCCTTCCAGTTTCAATACCTTCTAACATTCTATCTTTTGTTTCTTTCTTTCTTTCTTTATATCTTTCATTCTAGCTTTAATACCTTCTAACATTCTATCTTTAGTTTCTTTCTTTCTTTCTTTATATCTTTCATTCTAGCTTTAATAACTTCTAACATTCTATCTTTAGTTTCTTTCTAACTTTCTTTATATCTTTCATTCTAGCTTTAATACCATCTAACATTCTATGTTTAGTTTCTTTCTTTATATCTTTCATTCAAGCTTTAATACCTTCTAACATTCTATCTTTAGTTTCTTTCTTTCTTTCTTTCTTTCTTTATATCTTTCATTCTAGCTTTAATACCTTCTAACATTCTATTTTTACTTTCTTTCTTTCTTTCTTTCTTGATTTCTTTCATTCTAGCTTTAATAGCTTCTAACATTTTATTTTTAGTTTCTTTCTTTCTTTCTTTATATCTTCCATTCTAGCTTTAATACCTTCTAACATTCTATCTTTAGTTTCTTTCTTTCTTTCTTTCTTGATATCATTCATTCTAATTTTAATACCTTCTAACATTCTTTCTTTAGTTTCTTTCTTTCTTTCTTTCTTTTTCTCTTTCATTCTAGCTTTAAAACCTTCTAATATTCTATCTTTAGTTTCATTCTTTCTTTCTTTCTTTCTTGATATCTTTCCTACTAGTTTCAATACCTTCTACCATTCTATCTTTAATTTCTTTCTTTCTTTCTTTATATCTTTCATTCTAGCTTTAATACCTTCTAACATTCGATCTTTAGTATCTTTCTTTCTTTCTTTCTTTATATCTTTCATTCTAGCTTTAATACCCTCTAACATTCTATTTTTAGTTTCTTTCTTTCTTTCTTTCTTGATTTCTTTCATTCAAGCTTTAATAGCTTCTAACATTTTATCTTTAGTTTCTTTCTTTCTTTCTTTATATCTTCCATTCTAGCTTTTATACCTTCTAACATTCTATCTTTAGTTTCTTTCTTTCTTTCTTTCTTGATATCTTTCATTCTAATTTTAATACCTTCTAACATTCTTTCTCTAGTTTCTTTCTTACTTTCTTTCTTTATATCTTCCATTCTAGCTTTAATACCTTCTAATATTCTATCTTTAGTTTCTTTCTTTCTTTCTTTCTTTATATCTTTCATTCTAGCTTTAATACCTTCTAACATTCTATCTTTAGTTTCTTTCTTTCTATCTTTCTTTATCTCTTTCATTCTAGCTTTAATACGTTCTAATATTCTATCTTTAGTTTCTTTCTTTCTTTCTTTCTTTCTATCTTTCATACCTTCTAACATTCTATCTTTAGTTTCTTTCTTTCTTTCTTTCTTGATATCTTTCATTCTAGCTTTAATAATTTCTAAAATTCTATCTTTAGTTTCTTTCTTTCTTTCTTGATATCTTTCATTCTAGCTTTAATACCTTCTAACATTCTATCTTTAGTTTCTTTCTTTCTTTATATCTTTCATTTTAGCTTTAATACCTTCTAACATTCTATCTTTAGTTTCTTTCTTTCTTTATATCTTTCATTCTAATTTTAATACCTTCTAACATTCTTTCTTTAGTTTCTTTCTTTCCTTCTTTCTTTCTTTATCTCTTTCATTCTAGCTTTAATACCTTCTAATATTCTATCTTTAGTTTCTTTCTTTCTTTCTTCCTTAATATCTTTCCTTCTAGTTTCAATACCTTCTCACATTCTATCTTTAATTTCTTTCTTTCTTTCTTTACATCTTTCATTCTAGCTTTAATACCTTCTAACATTCTATTTTTAGTTTCTTTCTTTCTTTCTTTATATCTTTCATTCTAGCTTTAATACCTTCTAACATTCTATCTTTAGTTTCTTTCTTTCTTTATATCTTTCATTCAAGCTTCTTTACCTTCTAGCCTTCTCTCTTTTGTTTCTTTCTTTCTTTTTCTTGATATCTTTCATTCTAGTTTTAATACCTTCTAACATTCTATCTTTAGTTTCTTTCTTTCTTTCTTTCTTTCTTTATATCTCTCATTCTAGCTTTCATACCTTCTAACATTCTATCTTTAGTTTCTTTCTTTATTTCTTTCTTGATATCTTTCATTCTAGCTTTAATACCTTCTAACATTCTATCTTTAGTTTCTCTCTTTCTTTCTTTCTTGATATCTTTCCTTCCAGTTTCAATACCTTCTAACATTCTATCTTTTGTTTCTTTCTTTCTTTCTTTATATCTTTCATTCTAATTTTAAAACCTTCTAACATTCTTTCTTTAGTTTCTTTCTTTCTTTCTTTCTTTCTTTATCTCTTTCATTCTACCTTCAATACATTCTAATATTCTATCTTTAGTTTCTTTCTTTCTTTCTTTATTGATATCTGTCCTTCTAGTTTCAATACCTTCTAACATTCTATCTTTAATTTCTTTCTTTCTTTCTTTATATCTTTCATTCTAGCTTTAATAACTTCTAACATTCTATCTTTACTTTCTTTCTTTCTTTCTTTCTTGATATCTTTCATTCTAGCTTTAATACCTTCTAAAATTCTATCTTTAGTTTCTTTTTTTCTTTCTTTATATCTTTCATTCTAGCTTTAATAACTTCTAACATTCTATCTTTAGTTTCTTTCTAACTTTCTTTATATCTTTCATTCTAGCTTTAATACCATCTAACATTCTATGTTTAGTTTCTTTCTTTATATCTTTCATTCAAGCTTTAATACCTTCTAACATTCTATCTTTAGTTTCTTTCTTTCTTTCTTTATATCTTTCATTCTAGCTTTAATACCTTCTAACATTCTATTTTTAGTTTCTTTCTTTCTTTCTTTCTTGATTTCTTTCATTCTAGCTTTAATAGCTTCTAACATTTTATCTTTAGTTTCTTTCTTTCTTTCTTTATATCTTTCATTCTAGCTTTAATACCTTCTAACATTCTATCTTTAGTTTCTTTCTTTCTTTATATCTTTCATTCTAGCTTTAATACCTTCTAACATTCTATCTTTAGTTTCTTTCTTTCTTTCTTTCTTGATATCTTTCATTCTAGCTTTAATACCTTCTAAAATTCTATCTTTAGTTTCTTTCTTTCTTTCTTTATATCTTTCATTCTAGCTTTAATACCTTCTAACATTCTATCTTTAGTTTCTTTCTTTCTTTATATCTTTCATTCAAGCTTTAATACCTTCTAAACTTCTCTCTTTTGTTTCTTTCTTTCTTTTTCTTGATATCTTTCATTCTAGTTTTAATACCTTCTAACATTCTATCTTTAGTTTCTTTCTTTCTTTCTTTCTTTATATCTTTCATTCTACCTTTAATACCTTCTAACATTCTATCTTTAGTTTCTTTCTTTCTTTCTTTCTTGATATCTTTCATTCTAGCTTTAATACCTTCTAACATTCTATCTTTAGTTTCTTTCTTTCTTTCTTTCTTGATATCTTTCATTCTAATTTTAATACCTTCTAACATTCTTTCTTTAGTTTCTTTCTTTGTTTCTTTATATCTTTCATTCTAGCTTTCATACCTTCTAACATTCTCTCTTTAGTTTCTTTCTTTCTTTTTTTCTTGATATCTTTCATTCTAGCTTTAATAGCTTCTAACATTTTATCTTTAGTTTCTTTCTTTCTTTCTTTCTTTATATCTTTAATTCTAGCTTTTATACCTTCTAACATTCTATCTTTTGTTTCTTTCTTTCTTTCTTGATATCTTTCATTCTAATTTTAATACCTTCTAACATTCTTTCCTTAGTTTCTTTCTTTCTTTCTTTATATCTTC
This sequence comes from Intellagama lesueurii, assembly GCA_037013535.1. Lineage (NCBI taxonomy): Eukaryota > Metazoa > Chordata > Lepidosauria > Squamata > Agamidae > Intellagama > Intellagama lesueurii. The sequence goes on from JBAJHW010000013.1 coordinate 19,452,784, forward strand.
CATTCTAGCTTTAATACCTTGTAACATTCTATCTTTAGTTTCTTTCTTTCTTTCTTTCTTTATATCTTTCATTCTAGCTTTAATACCTTCTAACATTCTATCTTTAGTTTCTTTCCTTCTTTCTTTCTTTATCTCTTTCATTCTAGCTTTAATACGTTCTAATATTCTATCTTTAGTTTCTTTCTTTCTTTCTTTCTTTCTATCTTTCATACCTTCTAACATTCTATCTTTAGTTTCTTTCTTTCTTTCTTTCTTGATATCTTTCATTCTAGGTTTAATAATTTCTAAAATTCTATCTTTAGTTTCTTTCTTTCTTTCTTCCTTAATATCTTTCCTTCTAGTTTCAATACCTTCTCACATTCTATCTTTAATTTCTTTCTTTCTTTCTTTACATCTTTCATTCTAGCTTTAATACCTTCTAACATTCTATCTTTAGTTTCTTTCTTTCCTTCTTTATATCTTTCATTCTAGCTTTAATACCTTCTAACATTCTATCTTTAGTTTCTTTCTTTCTTTATATCTTTCATTCAAGCTTTTTTACCTTCTAGCCTTCTCTCTTTTGTTTCTTTCTTTCTTTTTCTTGATATCTTTCATTCTAGTTTTAATAACTTCTAACATTCTATCTTTAGTTTCTTTCTTTCTTTCTTTCTTTCTTTATATCTCTCATTCTAGCTTTCATATCTTCTAACATTCTATCTTTAGTTTCTTTCTTTATTTCTTTCTTGATATCTTTCATTCTAGCTTTAATACCTTCTAACATTCTATCTTTAGTTTCTCTCTTTCTTTCTTTCTTGATATCTTTCCTTCCAGTTTCAATACCTTCTAACATTCTATCTTTAGTATCTTTCTTTCTTTATATCTTTCATTCTAATTTTAAAACCTTCTAACATTCTTTCTTTAGTTTCTTTCTTTCTTTCTTTCTTTATCTCTTTCATTCTAGCTTTAATACCTTCTAACATTCTATCTTTAGTTTCTTTCTTTCTTTCTTTATATCTTTCATTCTAGCTTTAATACCTTCTAATATTCTATCTTTAGTTTCTTTCTTTCTTTCTTTATAACTTTCATTCTAGCTTTAATACTTTCTAACATTCTATCTTTAGTTTCTTTCTTTCTTGATATCTTTCCTTCAAGCTTTAATACCTTCTAACCTTCTCTCTTTTGTTTCTTTCATTCTTTTTCTTGATATCTTTCATTCTAGTTTTAATACCTTCTAACATTCTATCTTTAGTTTCTTTCTTTCTTTCTTTCTTTATATCTTTCATTCTAGCTTTCATACCTTCTAACATTCTATCTTTAGTTTCTTTCTTTCTTTCTTTGTTTCTTTATATCTTTCATTCTAGCTTTCATACCTTCTAACATTCTATCTTTAGTTTCTTTCTTTATTTCTTTCTTGATATCTTTCATTCTAGCTTTAATACCTTCTAACATTCTATCTTTAGTTTCTTTCTTTCTTTCTTTCTTGATATCTTTCCTACTAGTTTCATTGCCTTCTTCCATTCTATCTTTAATTTCTTTCTTTCTTTCTTTATATCTTTCATTCTAGCTTTTATACCTTCTAACATTCTATCTTTAGTTTCTTTCTTTCTTTCTTTCTTGATATGTTTCATTCTAGTTTTAATACCTTCTAACATTCTATTTTTGTTTCTTTCTTTCTTTCTTTCTTGATTTCTTTCATTCAAGCTTTAATAGCTTCTAACATTTTATCTTTAGTTTCTTTCTTTCTTTCTTTATATCTTCCATTCTAGCTTTTATACCTTCTAACATTCTATCTTTAGTTTCTTCCTTTCTTTCTTTCTTGATATCTTTCATTCTAATTTTAATACCTTCTAACATTCTTTCTCTAGTTTCTTTGTTACTTTCTTTCTTTATATCTTCCATTCTAGCTTTAATACCTTCTAACATTCTCTCTTTAGTTTCTTTCTTTCTTTCTTTCTTTATATCTTTCATTCTAGCTTTAATAGCTTCTAACATTTTATCTTTAGTTTCTCTCTTTCTTTCTTTCTTTATATCTTGAATTCTAGCTTTTATACCTTCTAACATTCTATCTTTAGTTTCTTTCTTTCTTTCTTTCTTGATATGTTTCATTCTAGTTTTAATACCTTCTAACATTCTATTTTTGTTTCTTTCTTTCTTTCTTTCTTGATTTCTTTCATTCAAGCTTTAATAGCTTCTAACATTTTATCTTTAGTTTCTTTCTTTCTTTCTTTATATCTTCCATTCTAGCTTTTATACCTTCTAACATTCTATCTTTAGTTTCTTTCTTTCTTTCTTTCTTGATATCTTTCATTCTAATTTTAATACCTTCTAACATTCTTTCTCTAGTTTCTTTGTTACTTTCTTTCTTTATATCTTCCATTCTAGCTTTAATACCTTCTAACATTCTCTCTTTAGTTTCTTTCTTTCTTTCTTTCTTTATATCTTTCATTCTAGCTTTAATAGCTTCTAACATTTTATCTTTAGTTTCTCTCTTTCTTTCTTTCTTTATATCTTGAATTCTAGCTTTTATACCTTCTAACATTCTATCTTTAGTTTCTTTCTTTCTTTCTTGATATCTTTCATTCTAATTTTAATACCTTCTAACATTCTTTCCTTAGTTTCTTTCTTTCTTTCTTGATATCTTCCATTCTAGCTTTAATACCTTCTAATATTCTATCTTTAGTTTCTTTCTTTCTTTCTTTCTTGATATCTTTCCTTCTAGTTTCAATATCTTCGAACGTTCTATCTTTAGTTTCTTTCTTTCTTTCTTTCTTTATATCTTTCATACCTTCTAACATTCTATCTTTAGTTTCTTTCTTTCTTTCTTTCTTGATATCTTTCATTCTAGCTTTAATAATTTCTAAAATTCTATCTTTAGTTTCATTCTTTCTTTATATCTTTCATTCTAGCTTTAATACCTTCTAACATTCTATCTTTAGTTTCTTTCTTTCTTTCTTTCTTGATATCTTTCATTCTAATTTTAATACCTTCTAACATTGTATCTTTAATTTCTTTCTTTCTTTCTTTATATCTTTCATTCTAGCTTTAATACGTTCTAACATTCTATCTTTAGTTTCTTTCTTTCTTTTTCATTCTAGCTTTAATACCTTCTAACATTCTATCTTTAGTTTCTTTCTTACTTTATACCTTTCATTCTAATTTTAATACCTTCTAACATTCTTTCTTTAGTTTCTTTCTTTCTTTATCTCTTTCATTCTAGCTTTAATACCTTCTAATATTCTATCTTTAGTTTCTTTCTTTCTTTCTTTCTTGATATCTTTCCTTATAGTTTCAATACCTTCTAACATTCTATCTTTAGTTTCTTTCTTTCTTTCTTTCTTGATATGTTTCATTCTAGTTTTAATACCTTCTAACATTCTATTTTTGTTTCTTTCTTTCTTTCTTTCTTGATTTCTTTCATTCAAGCTTTAATAGCTTCTAACATTTTATCTTTAGTTTCTTTCTTTCTTTCTTTATATCTTCCATTCTAGCTTTTATACCTTCTAACATTCTATCTTTAGTTTCTTTCTTTCTTTCTTTCTTGATATCTTTCATTCTAATTTTAATACCTTCTAACATTCTTTCTCTAGTTTCTTTGTTACTTTCTTTCTTTATATCTTCCATTCTAGCTTTAATACCTTCTAACATTCTCTCTTTAGTTTCTTTCTTTCTTTCTTTCTTGATATCTTTCATTCTAATTTTAAAACCTTCTAACATTCTTTCTTTAGTTTCTTTCTTTCTTTCTTTCTTTATCTCTTTCATTCTAGCTTTAATACCTTCTAACATTCTATCTTTAGTTTCTTTCTTTCTTTCTTTATATCTTTCATTCTAGCTTTAATACCTTCTAATATTCTATCTTTAGTTTCTTTCTTTCTTTCTTTATAACTTTCATTCTAGCTTTAATACTTTCTAACATTCTATCTTTAGTTTCTTTCTTTCTTGATATCTTTCCTTCAAGCTTTAATACCTTCTAACATTCTCTCTTTAGTTTCTTTCTTTCTTTCTTTCTTGATATCTTTCATTCTAATTTTAAAACCTTCTAACATTCTTTCTTTAGTTTCTTTCTTTCTTTCTTTCTTTATCTCTTTCATTCTAGCTTTAATACCTTCTAACATTCTATCTTTAGTTTCTTTCTTTCTTTCTTTATATCTTTCATTCTAGCTTTAATACCTTCTAAAATTCTATCTTTAGTTTCTTTCTTTCTTTCTTTCTTTATATCTTTCATTCTAGCTTTCATACCTTCTAACATTCTATCTTTAGTTTCTTTCTTTCTTTCTTTGTTTCTTTATATCTTTCATTCTAGCTTTCATACCTTCTAACATTCTATCTTTAGTTTCTTTCTTTCTTTCTTTCTTTCTTTATATCTTTCATTCTAGTTTTAATACCTTCTAACATTCTATCTTTAGTTTCTTTCTTTCTTTCTTTCTTGATATCTTTCATTCTAGCTTTAATACCTTCTAACATTCTATCTTTAGTTTCTTTCTTTCTTTCTTTATATCTTTCATTCTAGCTTTAATACCTTCTAACATTCTATTTTTAGTTTCTTTCTTTCTTTCTTTCTTGATTTCTTTCATTCTAGCTTTAATTGCTTCTAACATTTTATCTTTAGTTTCTTTCTTTCTTTCTTTATATCTTCCATTCTAGCTTTAATACCTTCTAACATTCTATCTTTAGTTTCTTTCTTTCTTTCTTTCTTGATATCATTCATTCTAATTTTAATACCTTCTAACATTCTTTCTTTAGTTTCTTTCTTTCTTTCTTTTTCTCTTTCATTCTAGCTTTAAAACCTTCTAATATTCTATCTTTAGTTTCTTTCTTTCTTTCTTTCTTTCTTGATATCTTTCCTACTAGTTTCAATACCTTCTACTATTCTATCTTTAATTTCTTTCTTTCTTTCTTTATATCTTTCATTCTAGCTTTAATACCTTCTAACATTCGATCTTTAGTATCTTTCTTTCTTTCTTTCTTTCTTTATATCTTTCATTCTAGCTTTAATACCTTCTAACATTCTATTTTTAGTTTCTTTCTTTCTTTCTTTCTTGATTTCTTTCATTCAAGCTTTAATAGCTTCTAACATTTTATCTTTAGTTTCTTTCTTTCTTTCTTTATATCTTCCATTCTAGCTTTTATACCTTCTAACATTCTATCTTTAGTTTCTTTCTTTCTTTCTTTCTTGATATCTTTCATTCTAATTTTAATACCTTCTAACATTCTTTCTCTAGTTTCTTTCTTACTTTCTTTCTTTATATCTTCCATTCTAGCTTTAATACCTTCTAATATTCTATCTTTAGTTTCTTTCTTTCTTTCTTTCTTTATCTCTTTCATTCTAGCTTTAATACGTTCTAATATTCTATCTTTAGTTTCTTTCTTTCTTTCTTTCTTTCTATCTTTCATACCTTCTAACATTCTATCTTTAGTTTCTTTCTTTCTTTCTTTCTTGATATCTTTCATTCTAGCTTTAATAATTTCTAAAATTCTATCTTTAGTTTCTTTCTTTCTTTCTTGATATCTTTCATTCTAGCTTTAATACCTTCTAACATTCTATCTTTAGTTTCTTTCTTTCTTTATATCTTTCATTTTAGCTTTAATACCTTCTAACATTCTATCTTTAGTTTCTTTCTTTCTTTATATCTTTCATTCTAATTTTAATACCTTCTAACATTCTTTCTTTAGTTTCTTTCTTTCTTTCTTTCTTTCTTTCTTTCTTTATCTCTTTCATTCTAGCTTTAATACCTTCTAATATTCTATCTTTAGTTTCTTTCTTTCTTTCTTCCTTAATATCTTTCCTTCTAGTTTCAATACCTTCTCACATTCTATCTTTAATTTCTTTCTTTCTTTCTTTACATCTTTCATTCTAGCTTTAATACCTTCTAACATTCTACCTTTAGTTTCTTTCTTTCTTTCTTTATATCTTTCATTCTAGCTTTAATACCTTCTAACATCCTATCTTTAGTTTCTTTCTTTCTTTATATCTTTCATTCAAGCTTCTTTACCTTCTAGCCTTCTCTCTTTTGTTTCTTTCTTTCTTTTTCTTGATATCTTTCATTCTAGTTTTAATACCTTCTAACATTCTATCTTTAGTTTCTTTCTTTCTTTCTTTCTTTCTTTATATCTCTCATTCTAGCTTTCATACCTTCTAACATTCTATCTTTAGTTTCTTTCTTTATTTCTTTCTTGATATCTTTCATTCTAGCTTTAATATCTTCTAACATTCTATCTTTAGTTTCTTTCTTTCTTTCTTTCTTTCTTTATATCTCTCATTCTAGCTTTCATACCTTCTAACATTCTATCTTTAGTTTCTTTCTTTATTTCTTTCTTGATATCTTTCATTCTAGCTTTAATATCTTCTAACATTCTATCTTTTGTTTCTTTCTTTCTTTCTTTATATCTTTCATTCTAGCTTTAATACCTTCTAACATTCTATCTTTAGTTTCTTTCTTTCTTTATATCTTTCATTCTAATTTTAAAACCTTCTAACATTCTTTCTTTAGTTTCTTTCTTTCTTTCTTTCTTTATCTCTTTCATTCTACCTTCAATACATTCTAATATTCTATCTTTAGTTTCTTTCTTTCTTTCTTTATTGATATCTGTCCTTCTAGTTTCAATACCTTCTAACATTCTATCTTTAGTTTCTTTCTTTCTTTCTTCCTTAATATCTTTCCTTCTAGTTTCAATACCTTCTCACATTCTATCTTTAATTTCTTTCTTTCTTTCTTTACATCTTTCATTCTAGCTTTAATACCTTCTAACATTCTATCTTTAGTTTCTTTCTTTCTTTCTTTATATCTTTCATTCTAGCTTTAATACCTTCTAACATTCTATCTTTAGTTTCTTTCTTTCTTTATATCTTTCATTCAAGCTTCTTTACCTTCTAGCCTTCTCTCTTTTGTTTCTTTCTTTCTTTTTCTTGATATCTTTCATTCTAGTTTTAATACCTTCTAACATTCTATCTTTAGTTTCTTTCTTTCTTTCTTTCTTTCTTTATATCTCTCATTCTAGCTTTCATACCTTCTAACATTCTATCTTTAGTTTCTTTCTTTATTTCTTTCTTGATATCTTTCATTCTAGCTTTAATACCTTCTAACATTCTATCTTTAGTTTCTCTCTTTCTTTCTTTCTTGATATCTTTCCTTCCAGTTTCAATACCTTCTAACATTCTATCTTTTGTTTCTTTCTTTCTTTCTTTATATCTTTCATTCTAGCTTTAATACCTTCTAATATTCTATCTTTAGTTTCTTTCTTTCTTTCTTTATAACTTTCATTCTAGCTTTAATACTTTCTAACATTCTATCTTTAGTTTCTTTCTTTCTTGATATCTTTCCTTCAAGCTTTAATACCTTCTAACATTCTCTCTTTAGTTTCTTTCTTTCTTTCTTTCTTGATATCTTTCATTCTAATTTTAAAACCTTCTAACATTCTTTCTTTAGTTTCTTTCTTTCTTTCTTTCTTTATCTCTTTCATTCTAGCTTTAATACCTTCTAACATTCTATCTTTAGTTTCTTTCTTTCTTTCTTTATATCTTTCATTCTAGCTTTAATACCTTCTAAAATTCTATCTTTAGTTTCTTTCTTTCTTTCTTTCTTTATATCTTTCATTCTAGCTTTCATACCTTCTAACATTCTATCTTTAGTTTCTTTCTTTCTTTCTTTGTTTCTTTATATCTTTCATTCTAGCTTTCATACCTTCTAACATTCTATCTTTAGTTTCTTTCTTTCTTTCTTTCTTTCTTTATATCTTTCATTCTAGTTTTAATACCTTCTAACATTCTATCTTTAGTTTCTTTCTTTCTTTCTTTCTTGATATCTTTCATTCTAGCTTTAATACCTTCTAACATTCTATCTTTAGTTTCTTTCTTTCTTTCTTTATATCTTTCATTCTAGCTTTAATACCTTCTAACATTCTATTTTTAGTTTCTTTCTTTCTTTCTTTCTTGATTTCTTTCATTCTAGCTTTAATTGCTTCTAACATTTTATCTTTAGTTTCTTTCTTTCTTTCTTTATATCTTCCATTCTAGCTTTAATACCTTCTAACATTCTATCTTTAGTTTCTTTCTTTCTTTCTTTCTTGATATCATTCATTCTAATTTTAATACCTTCTAACATTCTTTCTTTAGTTTCTTTCTTTCTTTCTTTTTCTCTTTCATTCTAGCTTTAAAACCTTCTAATATTCTATCTTTAGTTTCTTTCTTTCTTTCTTTCTTTCTTGATATCTTTCCTACTAGTTTCAATACCTTCTACTATTCTATCTTTAATTTCTTTCTTTCTTTCTTTATATCTTTCATTCTAGCTTTAATACCTTCTAACATTCGATCTTTAGTATCTTTCTTTCTTTCTTTCTTTCTTTATATCTTTCATTCTAGCTTTAATACCTTCTAACATTCTATTTTTAGTTTCTTTCTTTCTTTCTTTCTTGATTTCTTTCATTCAAGCTTTAATAGCTTCTAACATTTTATCTTTAGTTTCTTTCTTTCTTTCTTTATATCTTCCATTCTAGCTTTTATACCTTCTAACATTCTATCTTTAGTTTCTTTCTTTCTTTCTTTCTTGATATCTTTCATTCTAATTTTAATACCTTCTAACATTCTTTCTCTAGTTTCTTTCTTACTTTCTTTCTTTATATCTTCCATTCTAGCTTTAATACCTTCTAATATTCTATCTTTAGTTTCTTTCTTTCTTTCTTTCTTTATCTCTTTCATTCTAGCTTTAATACGTTCTAATATTCTATCTTTAGTTTCTTTCTTTCTTTCTTTCTTTCTATCTTTCATACCTTCTAACATTCTATCTTTAGTTTCTTTCTTTCTTTCTTTCTTGATATCTTTCATTCTAGCTTTAATAATTTCTAAAATTCTATCTTTAGTTTCTTTCTTTCTTTCTTGATATCTTTCATTCTAGCTTTAATACCTTCTAACATTCTATCTTTAGTTTCTTTCTTTCTTTATATCTTTCATTTTAGCTTTAATACCTTCTAACATTCTATCTTTAGTTTCTTTCTTTCTTTATATCTTTCATTCTAATTTTAATACCTTCTAACATTCTTTCTTTAGTTTCTTTCTTTCTTTCTTTCTTTCTTTCTTTCTTTATCTCTTTCATTCTAGCTTTAATACCTTCTAATATTCTATCTTTAGTTTCTTTCTTTCTTTCTTCCTTAATATCTTTCCTTCTAGTTTCAATACCTTCTCACATTCTATCTTTAATTTCTTTCTTTCTTTCTTTACATCTTTCATTCTAGCTTTAATACCTTCTAACATTCTACCTTTAGTTTCTTTCTTTCTTTCTTTATATCTTTCATTCTAGCTTTAATACCTTCTAACATCCTATCTTTAGTTTCTTTCTTTCTTTATATCTTTCATTCAAGCTTCTTTACCTTCTAGCCTTCTCTCTTTTGTTTCTTTCTTTCTTTTTCTTGATATCTTTCATTCTAGTTTTAATACCTTCTAACATTCTATCTTTAGTTTCTTTCTTTCTTTCTTTCTTTCTTTATATCTCTCATTCTAGCTTTCATACCTTCTAACATTCTATCTTTAGTTTCTTTCTTTATTTCTTTCTTGATATCTTTCATTCTAGCTTTAATATCTTCTAACATTCTATCTTTAGTTTCTCTCTTTCTTTCTTTCTTGATATCTTTCATTCTAATTTTAATACCTTCTAACATTGTATCTTTAATTTCTTTCTTTCTTTCTTTATATCTTTCATTCTAGCTTTAATACGTTCTAACATTCTATCTTTAGTTTCTTTCTTTCTTTTTCATTCTAGCTTTAATACCTTCTAACATTCTATCTTTAGTTTCTTTCTTACTTTATACCTTTCATTCTAATTTTAATACCTTCTAACATTCTTTCTTTAGTTTCTTTCTTTCTTTATCTCTTTCATTCTAGCTTTAATACCTTCTAATATTCTATCTTTAGTTTCTTTCTTTCTTTCTTTCTTGATATCTTTCCTTATAGTTTCAATACCTTCTAACATTCTATCTTTAGTTTCTTTCTTTCTTTCTTTCTTGATATGTTTCATTCTAGTTTTAATACCTTCTAACATTCTATTTTTGTTTCTTTCTTTCTTTCTTTCTTGATTTCTTTCATTCAAGCTTTAATAGCTTCTAACATTTTATCTTTAGTTTCTTTCTTTCTTTCTTTATATCTTCCATTCTAGCTTTTATACCTTCTAACATTCTATCTTTAGTTTCTTTCTTTCTTTCTTTCTTGATATCTTTCATTCTAATTTTAATACCTTCTAACATTCTTTCTCTAGTTTCTTTGTTACTTTCTTTCTTTATATCTTCCATTCTAGCTTTAATACCTTCTAACATTCTCTCTTTAGTTTCTTTCTTTCTTTCTTTCTTGATATCTTTCATTCTAATTTTAAAACCTTCTAACATTCTTTCTTTAGTTTCTTTCTTTCTTTCTTTCTTTATCTCTTTCATTCTAGCTTTAATACCTTCTAACATTCTATCTTTAGTTTCTTTCTTTCTTTCTTTATATCTTTCATTCTAGCTTTAATACCTTCTAATATTCTATCTTTAGTTTCTTTCTTTCTTTCTTTATAACTTTCATTCTAGCTTTAATACTTTCTAACATTCTATCTTTAGTTTCTTTCTTTCTTGATATCTTTCCTTCAAGCTTTAATACCTTCTAACATTCTCTCTTTAGTTTCTTTCTTTCTTTCTTTCTTGATATCTTTCATTCTAATTTTAAAACCTTCTAACATTCTTTCTTTAGTTTCTTTCTTTCTTTCTTTCTTTATCTCTTTCATTCTAGCTTTAATACCTTCTAACATTCTATCTTTAGTTTCTTTCTTTCTTTCTTTATATCTTTCATTCTAGCTTTAATACCTTCTAAAATTCTATCTTTAGTTTCTTTCTTTCTTTCTTTCTTTATATCTTTCATTCTAGCTTTCATACCTTCTAACATTCTATCTTTAGTTTCTTTCTTTCTTTCTTTGTTTCTTTATATCTTTCATTCTAGCTTTCATACCTTCTAACATTCTATCTTTAGTTTCTTTCTTTCTTTCTTTCTTTCTTTATATCTTTCATTCTAGTTTTAATACCTTCTAACATTCTATCTTTAGTTTCTTTCTTTCTTTCTTTCTTGATATCTTTCATTCTAGCTTTAATACCTTCTAACATTCTATCTTTAGTTTCTTTCTTTCTTTCTTTATATCTTTCATTCTAGCTTTAATACCTTCTAACATTCTATTTTTAGTTTCTTTCTTTCTTTCTTTCTTGATTTCTTTCATTCTAGCTTTAATTGCTTCTAACATTTTATCTTTAGTTTCTTTCTTTCTTTCTTTATATCTTCCATTCTAGCTTTAATACCTTCTAACATTCTATCTTTAGTTTCTTTCTTTCTTTCTTTCTTGATATCATTCATTCTAATTTTAATACCTTCTAACATTCTTTCTTTAGTTTCTTTCTTTCTTTCTTTTTCTCTTTCATTCTAGCTTTAAAACCTTCTAATATTCTATCTTTAGTTTCTTTCTTTCTTTCTTTCTTTCTTGATATCTTTCCTACTAGTTTCAATACCTTCTACTATTCTATCTTTAATTTCTTTCTTTCTTTCTTTATATCTTTCATTCTAGCTTTAATACCTTCTAACATTCGATCTTTAGTATCTTTCTTTCTTTCTTTCTTTCTTTATATCTTTCATTCTAGCTTTAATACCTTCTAACATTCTATTTTTAGTTTCTTTCTTTCTTTCTTTCTTGATTTCTTTCATTCAAGCTTTAATAGCTTCTAACATTTTATCTTTAGTTTCTTTCTTTCTTTCTTTATATCTTCCATTCTAGCTTTTATACCTTCTAACATTCTATCTTTAGTTTCTTTCTTTCTTTCTTTCTTGATATCTTTCATTCTAATTTTAATACCTTCTAACATTCTTTCTCTAGTTTCTTTCTTACTTTCTTTCTTTATATCTTCCATTCTAGCTTTAATACCTTCTAATATTCTATCTTTAGTTTCTTTCTTTCTTTCTTTCTTTATCTCTTTCATTCTAGCTTTAATACGTTCTAATATTCTATCTTTAGTTTCTTTCTTTCTTTCTTTCTTTCTATCTTTCATACCTTCTAACATTCTATCTTTAGTTTCTTTCTTTCTTTCTTTCTTGATATCTTTCATTCTAGCTTTAATAATTTCTAAAATTCTATCTTTAGTTTCTTTCTTTCTTTCTTGATATCTTTCATTCTAGCTTTAATACCTTCTAACATTCTATCTTTAGTTTCTTTCTTTCTTTATATCTTTCATTTTAGCTTTAATACCTTCTAACATTCTATCTTTAGTTTCTTTCTTTCTTTATATCTTTCATTCTAATTTTAATACCTTCTAACATTCTTTCTTTAGTTTCTTTCTTTCTTTCTTTCTTTCTTTCTTTCTTTATCTCTTTCATTCTAGCTTTAATACCTTCTAATATTCTATCTTTAGTTTCTTTCTTTCTTTCTTCCTTAATATCTTTCCTTCTAGTTTCAATACCTTCTCACATTCTATCTTTAATTTCTTTCTTTCTTTCTTTACATCTTTCATTCTAGCTTTAATACCTTCTAACATTCTACCTTTAGTTTCTTTCTTTCTTTCTTTATATCTTTCATTCTAGCTTTAATACCTTCTAACATCCTATCTTTAGTTTCTTTCTTTCTTTATATCTTTCATTCAAGCTTCTTTACCTTCTAGCCTTCTCTCTTTTGTTTCTTTCTTTCTTTTTCTTGATATCTTTCATTCTAGTTTTAATACCTTCTAACATTCTATCTTTAGTTTCTTTCTTTCTTTCTTTCTTTCTTTATATCTCTCATTCTAGCTTTCATACCTTCTAACATTCTATCTTTAGTTTCTTTCTTTATTTCTTTCTTGATATCTTTCATTCTAGCTTTAATATCTTCTAACATTCTATCTTTAGTTTCCCTCTTTCTTTCTTTCTTGATATCTTTCCTTCCAGTTTCAATACCTTCTAACATTCTATCTTTTGTTTCTTTCTTTCTTTCTTTATATCTTTCATTCTAGCTTTAATACCTTCTAACATTCTATCTTTAGTTTCTTTCTTTCTTTATATCTTTCATTCTAATTTTAAAACCTTCTAACATTCTTTCTTTAGTTTCTTTCTTTCTTTCTTTCTTTATCTCTTTCATTCTACCTTCAATACATTCTAATATTCTATCTTTAGTTTCTTTCTTTCTTTCTTTATTGATATCTGTCCTTCTAGTTTCAATACCTTCTAACATTCTATCTTTAGTTTCTTTCTTTCTTTCTTCCTTAATATCTTTCCTTCTAGTTTCAATACCTTCTCACATTCTATCTTTAATTTCTTTCTTTCTTTCTTTACATCTTTCATTCTAGCTTTAATACCTTCTAACATTCTATCTTTAGTTTCTTTCTTTCTTTCTTTATATCTTTATTTCTAGCTTTAATACCTTCTAACATTCTATCTTTAGTTTCTTTCTTTCTTTATATCTTTCATTCAAGCTTCTTTACCTTCTAGCCTTCTCTCTTTTGTTTCTTTCTTTCTTTTTCTTGATATCTTTCATTCTAGTTTTAATACCTTCTAACATTCTATCTTTAGTTTCTTTCTTTCTTTCTTTCTTTCTTTATATCTCTCATTCTAGCTTTCATACCTTCTAACATTCTATCTTTAGTTTCTTTCTTTATTTCTTTCTTGATATCTTTCATTCTAGCTTTAATACCTTCTAACATTCTATCTTTAGTTTCTCTCTTTCTTTCTTTCTTGATATCTTTCCTTCCAGTTTCAATACCTTCTAACATTCTATCTTTTGTTTCTTTCTTTCTTTCTTTATATCTTTCATTCTAGCTTTAATACCTTCTAATATTCTATCTTTAGTTTCTTTCTTTCTTTCTTTATAACTTTCATTCTAGCTTTAATACTTTCTAACATTCTATCTTTAGTTTCTTTCTTTCTTGATATCTTTCCTTCAAGCTTTAATACCTTCTAACATTCTCTCTTTAGTTTCTTTCTTTCTTTCTTTCTTGATATCTTTCATTCTAATTTTAAAACCTTCTAACATTCTTTCTTTAGTTTCTTTCTTTCTTTCTTTCTTTATCTCTTTCATTCTAGCTTTAATACCTTCTAACATTCTATCTTTAGTTTCTTTCTTTCTTTCTTTATATCTTTCATTCTAGCTTTAATACCTTCTAAAATTCTATCTTTAGTTTCTTTCTTTCTTTCTTTCTTTATATCTTTCATTCTAGCTTTCATACCTTCTAACATTCTATCTTTAGTTTCTTTCTTTCTTTCTTTGTTTCTTTATATCTTTCATTCTAGCTTTCATACCTTCTAACATTCTATCTTTAGTTTCTTTCTTTCTTTCTTTCTTTCTTTATATCTTTCATTCTAGTTTTAATACCTTCTAACATTCTATCTTTAGTTTCTTTCTTTCTTTCTTTCTTGATATCTTTCATTCTAGCTTTAATACCTTCTAACATTCTATCTTTAGTTTCTTTCTTTCTTTCTTTATATCTTTCATTCTAGCTTTAATACCTTCTAACATTCTATTTTTAGTTTCTTTCTTTCTTTCTTTCTTGATTTCTTTCATTCTAGCTTTAATTGCTTCTAACATTTTATCTTTAGTTTCTTTCTTTCTTTCTTTGTATCTTCCATTCTAGCTTTAATACCTTCTAACATTCTATCTTTAGTTTCTTTCTTTCTTTCTTTCTTGATATCATTCATTCTAATTTTAATACCTTCTAACATTCTTTCTTTAGTTTCTTTCTTTCTTTCTTTTTCTCTTTCATTCTAGCTTTAAAACCTTCTAATATTCTATCTTTAGTTTCTTTCTTTCTTTCTTTCTTTCTTGATATCTTTCCTACTAGTTTCAATACCTTCTACTATTCTATCTTTAATTTCTTTCTTTCTTTCTTTATATCTTTCATTCTAGCTTTAATACCTTCTAACATTCGATCTTTAGTATCTTTCTTTCTTTCTTTCTTTCTTTATATCTTTCATTCTAGCTTTAATACCTTCTAACATTCTATTTTTAGTTTCTTTCTTTCTTTCTTTCTTGATTTCTTTCATTCAAGCTTTAATAGCTTCTAACATTTTATCTTTAGTTTCTTTCTTTCTTTCTTTATATCTTCCATTCTAGCTTTTATACCTTCTAACATTCTATCTTTAGTTTCTTTCTTTCTTTCTTTCTTGATATCTTTCATTCTAATTTTAATACCTTCTAACATTCTTTCTCTAGTTTCTTTCTTACTTTCTTTCTTTATATCTTCCATTCTAGCTTTAATACCTTCTAATATTCTATCTTTAGTTTCTTTCTTTCTTTCTTTCTTTATCTCTTTCATTCTAGCTTTAATACGTTCTAATATTCTATCTTTAGTTTCTTTCTTTCTTTCTTTCTTTCTATCTTTCATACCTTCTAACATTCTATCTTTAGTTTCTTTCTTTCTTTCTTTCTTGATATCTTTCATTCTAGCTTTAATAATTTCTAAAATTCTATCTTTAGTTTCTTTCTTTCTTTCTTGATATCTTTCATTCTAGCTTTAATACCTTCTAACATTCTATCTTTAGTTTCTTTCTTTCTTTATATCTTTCATTTTAGCTTTAATACCTTCTAACATTCTATCTTTAGTTTCTTTCTTTCTTTATATCTTTCATTCTAATTTTAATACCTTCTAACATTCTTTCTTTAGTTTCTTTCTTTCTTTCTTTCTTTCTTTCTTTCTTTATCTCTTTCATTCTAGCTTTAATACCTTCTAATATTCTATCTTTAGTTTCTTTCTTTCTTTCTTCCTTAATATCTTTCCTTCTAGTTTCAATACCTTCTCACATTCTATCTTTAATTTCTTTCTTTCTTTCTTTACATCTTTCATTCTAGCTTTAATACCTTCTAACATTCTACCTTTAGTTTCTTTCTTTCTTTCTTTATATCTTTCATTCTAGCTTTAATACCTTCTAACATCCTATCTTTAGTTTCTTTCTTTCTTTATATCTTTCATTCAAGCTTCTTTACCTTCTAGCCTTCTCTCTTTTGTTTCTTTCTTTCTTTTTCTTGATATCTTTCATTCTAGTTTTAATACCTTCTAACATTCTATCTTTAGTTTCTTTCTTTCTTTCTTTCTTTCTTTATATCTCTCATTCTAGCTTTCATACCTTCTAACATTCTATCTTTAGTTTCTTTCTTTATTTCTTTCTTGATATCTTTCATTCTAGCTTTAATATCTTCTAACATTCTATCTTTAGTTTCTCTCTTTCTTTCTTTCTTGATATCTTTCCTTCCAGTTTCAATACCTTCTAACATTCTATCTTTTGTTTCTTTCTTTCTTTCTTTATATCTTTCATTCTAGCTTTAATACCTTCTAACATTCTATCTTTAGTTTCTTTCTTTCTTTATATCTTTCATTCTAATTTTAAAACCTTCTAACATTCTTTCTTTAGTTTCTTTCTTTCTTTCTTTCTTTATCTCTTTCATTCTACCTTCAATACATTCTAATATTCTATCTTTAGTTTCTTTCTTTCTTTCTTTATTGATATCTGTCCTTCTAGTTTCAATACCTTCTAACATTCTATCTTTAGTTTCTTTCTTTCTTTCTTCCTTAATATCTTTCCTTCAAGTTTCAATACCTTCTCACATTCTATCTTTAATTTCTTTCTTTCTTTCTTTACATCTTTCATTCTAGCTTTAATACCTTCTAACATTCTATCTTTAGTTTCTTTCTTTCTTTCTTTATATCTTTCATTCTAGCTTTAATACCTTCTAACATTCTATCTTTAGTTTCTTTCTTTCTTTATATCTTTCATTCAAGCTTCTTTACCTTCTAGCCTTCTCTCTTTTGTTTCTTTCTTTCTTTTTCTTGATATCTTTCATTCTAGTTTTAATACCTTCTAACATTCTATCTTTAGTTTCTTTCTTTCTTTCTTTCTTTCTTTATATCTCTCATTCTAGCTTTCATACCTTCTAACATTCTATCTTTAGTTTCTTTCTTTATTTCTTTCTTGATATCTTTCATTCTAGCTTTAATACCTTCTAACATTCTATCTTTAGTTTCTCTCTTTCTTTCTTTCTTGATATCTTTCCTTCCAGTTTCAATACCTTCTAACATTCTATCTTTTGTTTCTTTCTTTCTTTCTTTATATCTTTCATTCTAGCTTTAATAACTTCTAACATTCTATCTTTAGTTTCTTTCTTTCTTTATATCTTTCATTCTAATTTTAAAACCTTCTAACATTCTTTCTTTAGTTTCTTTCTTTCTTTCTTTCTTTCTTTATCTCTTTCATTCTACCTTCAATACATTCTAATATTCTATCTTTAGTTTCTTTCTTTCTTTCTTTATTGATATCTGTCCTTCTAGTTTCAATACCTTCTAACATTCTATCTTTAATTTCTTTCTTTCTTTCTTTATATCTTTCATTCTAGCTTTAATAACTTCTAACATTCTATCTTTAGTTTCTTTCGTTCTTTCTTTCTTGATATCTTTCATTCTAGCTTTAATACCTTCTAAAATTCTATCTTTAGTTTCTTTCTTTCTTTCTTTATATCTTTCATTCTAGCTTTAATAACTTCTAACATTCTATCTTTAGTTTCTTTCTAACTTTCTTTATATCTTTCATTCTAGCTTTAATACCATCTAACATTCTATGTTTAGTTTCTTTCTTTATATCTTTCATTCAAGCTTTAATACCTTCTAACATTCTATCTTTAGTTTCTTTCTTTCTTTATATCTTTCATTCTAGCTTTAATACCTTCTAACATTCTATTTTTAGTTTCTTTCTTTCTTTCTTTCTTGATTTCTTTCATTCTAGCTTTAATAGCTTCTAACATTTTATCTTTAGTTTCTTTCTTTCTTTCTTTATATCTTCCATTCTAGCTTTAATACCTTCTAACATTCTATCTTTAGTTTCTTTCTTTCTTTCTTTCTTGATATCATTCATTCTAATTTTAATACCTTCTAACATTCTTTCTTTAGTTTCTTTCTTTCTTTCTTTTTCTCTTTCATTCTAGCTTTAAAACCTTCTAATATTCTATCTTTAGTTTCTTTCTTTCTTTCTTTCTTTCTTTCTTGATATCTTTCCTACTAGTTTCAATACCTTCTACCATTCTATCTTTAATTTCTTTCTTTCTTTCTTTATATCTTTCATTCTAGCTTTAATACCTTCTCATTCGATCTTTAGTATCTTTCTTTCTTTCTTTCTTTATATCTTTCATTCTAGCTTTAATACCTTCTAACATTCTATTTTTAGTTTCTTTCTTTCTTTCTTTCTTGATTTCTTTCATTCAAGCTTTAATAGCTTCTAACATTTTATCTTTAGTTTCTTTCTTTCTTTCTTTATATCTTCCATTCTAGCTTTTATACCTTCTAACATTCTATCTTTAGTTTCTTTCTTTCTTTCTTTCTTGATTTCTTTCATTCAAGCTTTAATAGCTTCTAACATTTTATCTTTAGTTTCTTTCTTTCTTTCTTTATATCTTCCATTCTAGCTTTAATACCTTCTAACATTCTATCTTTAGTTTCTTTCTTTCTTTCTTTCTTGATATCATTCATTCTAATTTTAATACCTTCTAACATTCTTTCTTTAGTTTCTTTCTTTCTTTCTTTTTCTCTTTCATTCTAGCTTTAAAACCTTCTAATATTCTATCTTTAGTTTCTTTCTTTCTTTCTTTCTTTCTTGATATCTTTCCTACTAGTTTCAATACCTTCTACTATTCTATCTTTAATTTCTTTCTTTCTTTCTTTATATCTTTCATTCTAGCTTTAATACCTTCTAACATTCGATCTTTAGTATCTTTCTTTCTTTCTTTCTTTATATCTTTCATTCTAGCTTTAATACCTTCTAACATTCTATTTTTAGTTTCTTTCTTTCTTTCTTTCTTGATTTCTTTCATTCAAGCTTTAATAGCTTCTAACATTTTATCTTTAGTTTCTTTCTTTCTTTCTTTATATCTTCCATTCTAGCTTTTATACCTTCTAACATTCTATCTTTAGTTTCTTTCTTTCTTTCTTTCTTGATATCTTTCATTCTAATTTTAATACCTTCTAACATTCTTTCTCTAGTTTCTTTCTTACTTTCTTTCTTTATATCTTCCATTCTAGCTTTAATACCTTCTAATATTCTATCTTTAGTTTCTTTCTTTCTTTCTTTCTTTATCTCTTTCATTCTAGCTTTAATACGTTCTAATATTCTATCTTTAGTTTCTTTCTTTCTTTCTTTCTTTCTATCTTTCATACCTTCTAACATTCTATCTTTAGTTTCTTTCTTTCTTTCTTTCTTGATATCTTTCATTCTAGCTTTAATAATTTCTAAAATTCTATCTTTAGTTTCTTTCTTTCTTTCTTGATATCTTTCATTCTAGCTTTAATACCTTCTAACATTCTATCTTTAGTTTCTTTCTTTCTTTATATCTTTCATTTTAGCTTTAATACCTTCTAACATTCTATCTTTAGTTTCTTTCTTTCTTTATATCTTTCATTCTAATTTTAATACCTTCTAACATTCTTTCTTTAGTTTCTTTCTTTCTTTCTTTCTTTCTTTCTTTCTTTATCTCTTTCATTCTAGCTTTAATACCTTCTAATATTCTATCTTTAGTTTCTTTCTTTCTTTCTTCCTTAATACCTTTCCTTCTAGTTTCAATACCTTCTCCCTTTCTATCTTTAATTTCTTTCTTTCTTTCTTTACATCTTTCATTCTAGCTTTAATACCTTCTAACATTCTACCTTTAGTTTCTTTCTTTCTTTCTTTATATCTTTCATTCTAGCTTTAATACCTTCTAACATTCTATCTTTAGTTTCTTTCTTTCTTTCTTTCTTTCTTTATATCTCTCATTCTAGCTTTCATACCTTCTAACATTCTATCTTTAGTTTCTTTCTTTATTTCTTTCTTGATATCTTTCATTCTAGCTTTAATACCTTCTAACATTCTATCTTTAGTTTCTCTCTTTCTTTCTTTCTTGATATCTTTCCTTCCAGTTTCAATACCTTCTAACATTCTATCTTTTGTTTCTTTCTTTCTTTCTTTATATCTTTCATTCTAGCTTTAATACCTTCTAACATTCTATCTTTAGTTTCTTTCTTTCTTTATATCTTTCATTCTAATTTTAAAACCTTCTAACATTCTTTCTTTAGTTTCTTTCTTTCTTTCTTTCTTTCTTTATCTCTTTCATTCTACCTTCAATACATTCTAATATTCTATCTTTAGTTTCTTTCTTTCTTTCTTTATTGATATCTGTCCTTCTAGTTTCAATACCTTCTAACATTCTATCTTTAGTTTCTTTCTTTCTTTCTTCCTTAATATCTTTCCTTCTAGTTTCAATACCTTCTCACATTCTATCTTTAATTTCTTTCTTTCTTTCTTTACATCTTTCATTCTAGCTTTAATACCTTCTAACATTCTATCTTTAGTTTCTTTCTTTCTTTCTTTATATCTTTCATTCTAGCTTTAATACCTTCTAACATTCTATCTTTAGTTTCTTTCTTTCTTTATATCTTTCATTCAAGCTTCTTTACCTTCTAGCCTTCTCTCTTTTGTTTCTTTCTTTCTTTTTCTTGATATCTTTCATTCTAGTTTTAATACCTTCTAACATTCTATCTTTAGTTTCTTTCTTTCTTTCTTTCTTTCTTTATATCTCTCATTCTAGCTTTCATACCTTCTAACATTCTATCTTTAGTTTCTTTCTTTATTTCTTTCTTGATATCTTTCATTCTAGCTTTAATACCTTCTAACATTCTATCTTTAGTTTCTCTCTTTCTTTCTTTCTTGATATCTTTCCTTCCAGTTTCAATACCTTCTAACATTCTATCTTTTGTTTCTTTCTTTCTTTCTTTATATCTTTCATTCTAGCTTTAATACCTTCTAACATTCTATCTTTAGTTTCTTTCTTTCTTTATATCTTTCATTCTAATTTTAAAACCTTCTAACATTCTTTCTTTAGTTTCTTTCTTTCTTTCTTTCTTTCTTTATCTCTTTCATTCTACCTTCAATACATTCTAATATTCTATCTTTAGTTTCTTTCTTTCTTTCTTTATTGATATCTGTCCTTCTAGTTTCAATACCTTCTAACATTCTATCTTTAATTTCTTTCTTTCTTTCTTTATATCTTTCATTCTAGCTTTAATAACTTCTAACATTCTATCTTTAGTTTCTTTCTTTCTTTCTTTCTTGATATCTTTCATTCTAGCTTTAATACCTTCTAAAATTCTATCTTTAGTTTCTTTCTTTCTTTCTTTATATCTTTCATTCTAGCTTTAATAACTTCTAACATTCTATCTTTAGTTTCTTTCTAACTTTCTTTATATCTTTCATTCTAGCTTTAATACCATCTAACATTCTATGTTTAGTTTCTTTCTTTATATCTTTCATTCAAGCTTTAATACCTTCTAACATTCTATCTTTAGTTTCTTTCTTTCTTTATATCTTTCATTCTAGCTTTAATACCTTCTAACATTCTATTTTTAGTTTCTTTCTTTCTTTCTTTCTTGATTTCTTTCATTCTAGCTTTAATAGCTTCTAACATTTTATCTTTAGTTTCTTTCTTTCTTTCTTTATATCTTCCATTCTAGCTTTAATACCTTCTAACATTCTATCTTTAGTTTCTTTCTTTCTTTCTTTCTTGATATCATTCATTCTAATTTTAATACCTTCTAACATTCTTTCTTTAGTTTCTTTCTTTCTTTCTTTTTCTCTTTCATTCTAGCTTTAAAACCTTCTAATATTCTATCTTTAGTTTCTTTCTTTCTTTCTTTCTTTCTTTCTTGATATCTTTCCTACTAGTTTCAATACCTTCTACCATTCTATCTTTAATTTCTTTCTTTCTTTCTTTATATCTTTCATTCTAGCTTTAATACCTTCTCATTCGATCTTTAGTATCTTTCTTTCTTTCTTTCTTTATATCTTTCATTCTAGCTTTAATACCTTCTAACATTCTATTTTTAGTTTCTTTCTTTCTTTCTTTCTTGATTTCTTTCATTCAAGCTTTAATAGCTTCTAACATTTTATCTTTAGTTTCTTTCTTTCTTTCTTTATATCTTCCATTCTAGCTTTTATACCTTCTAACATTCTATCTTTAGTTTCTTTCTTTCTTTCTTTCTTGATATCTTTCATTCTAATTTTAATACCTTCTAACATTCTTTCTCTAATTTCTTTCTTACTTTCTTTCTTTATATCTTCCATTCTAGCTTTAATACCTTCTAATATTCTATCTTTAGTTTCTTTCTTTCTTTCTTTATATCTTTCATTCTAGCTTTAATACCTTCTAACATTCTATCTTTAGTTTCTTTCTTTCTTTCTTTCTTTATCTCTTTCATTCTAGCTTTAATACGTTCTAATATTCTATCTTTAGTTTCTTTCTTTCTTTCTTTCTTTCTATCTTTCATACCTTCTAACATTCTATCTTTAGTTTCTTTCTTTCTTTCTTTCTTGATATCTTTCATTCTAGCTTTAATAATTTCTAAAATTCTATCTTTAGTTTCTTTCTTTCTTTCTTGATATCTTTCATTCTAGCTTTAATACCTTCTAGCATTCTATCTTTAGTTTCTTTCTTTCTTTATATCTTTCATTTTAGCTTTAATACCTTCTAACATTCTATCTTTAGTTTCTTTCTTTCCTTATATCTTTCATTCTAATTTTAATACCTTCTAACATTCTTTCTTTAGTTTCTTTCTTTCTTTCTTTCTTTCTTTCTTTATCTCTTTCATTCTAGCTTTAATACCTTCTAATATTCTATCTTTAGTTTCTTTCTTTCTTTCTTCCTTAATATCTTTCCTTCTAGTTTCAATACCTTCTCACATTCTATCTTTAATTTCTTTCTTTCTCTCTTTACATCTTTCATTCTAGCTTTAATACCTTCTAACATTCTATCTTTAGTTTCTTTCTTTCTTTCTTTATATCTTTCATTCTAGCTTTAATACCTTCTAACATTCTATCTTTAGTTTCTTTCTTTCTTTATATCTTTCATTCAAGCTTCTTTACCTTCTAGCCTTCTCTCTTTTGTTTCTTTCTTTCTTTTTCTTGATATCTTTCATTCTAGTTTTAATACCTTCTAACATTCTATCTTTAGTTTCTTTCTTTCTTTCTTTCTTTATATCTCTCATTCTAGCTTTCATACCTTCTAACATTCTATCTTTAGTTTCTTTCTTTATTTCTTTCTTGATATCTTTCATTCTAGCTTTAATACCTTCTAACATTCTATCTTTAGTTTCTCTCTTTCTTTCTTTCTTGATATCTTTCCTTCCAGTTTCAATACCTTCTAACATTCTATCTTTTGTTTCTTTCTTTCTTTCTTTATATCTTTCATTCTAGCTTTAATACCTTCTAACATTCTATCTTTAGTTTCTTTCTTTCTTTATATCTTTCATTCTAATTTTAAAACCTTCTAACATTCTTTCTTTAGTTTCTTTCTTTCTTTCTTTCTTTATCTCTTTCATTCTACCTTCAATACATTCTAATATTCTATCTTTAGTTTCTTTCTTTCTTTCTTTATTGATATCTGTCCTTCTAGTTTCAATACCTTCTAACATTCTATCTTTAATTTCTTTCTTTCTTTCTTTATATCTTTCATTCTAGCTTTAATACCTTCTAACATTCGATCTTTAGTTTCTTTCTTTCTTTATATCTTTCATTCTAGCTTTAATACCTTCTAATATTCTATCTTTAGTTTCTTTCTTTCTTTCTTTATATCTTTCATTCTAGCTTTAATACTTTCTAACATTCTATCTTTAGTTTCTTTCTTTCTTGATATCTTTCATTCAAGCTTTAATACCTTCTAACCTTCTCTCTTTTGTTTCTTTCTTTCTTTTTCTTGATATCTTTCATTCTAGTTTTAATACCTTCTAACATTCTATCTTTAGTTTCTTTCTTTCCTTCTTTCTTTATATCTTTCATTCTAGCTTTCATACCTTCTAACATTCTATCTTTAGTTTCTTTCTTTCTTTGTTTGTTTCTTTATATCTTTCATTCTAGCTTTCATACCTTCTAACATTCTATCTTTAGTTTCTTTCTTTATTTCTTTCTTGATATCTTTCATTCTAGCTTTACCTTCTAACATTCTATCTTTAGTTTCTTTCTTTCTTTCTTTCTTGATATCTTTCCTTCCAGTTTCAATACCTTCTAACATTCTATCTTTTGTTTCTTTCTTTCTTTCTTTATATCTTTCATTCTAGCTTTAATACCTTCTAACATTCTATTTTTAGTTTCTTTCTTTCTTTATATCTTTCATTCTAGCTTTAATACCTTCTAACATTCTATCTTTAGTTTCTTTCTTTCTTTCTTTCTTGATATCTTTCATTCTAGCTTTAATACCTTCTAAAATTCTATCTTTAGTTTCTTTCTTTCTTTCTTTATATCTTTCATTCTAGCTTTAATACCTTCTAACATTCTATCTTTAGTTTCTTTCTTTCTTTATATCTTTCATTCAAGCTTTAATACCTTCTAAACTTCTCTCTTTTCTTTCTTTCTTTCTTTTTCTTGATATCTTTCATTCTAGTTTTAATACATTCTAACATTCTATCTTTAGTTTCTTTCTTTCTTTCTTTCTTTATATCTTTCATTCTACCTTTAATACCTTCTAACATTCTATCTTTAGTTTCTTTCTTTCTTTCTTTCTTGATATCTTTCATTCTAGCTTTAATACCTTCTAACATTCTATCTTTAGTTTCTTTCTTTCTTTCTTTCTTGATATCTTTCCTTCCAGTTTCAATACCTTCTAACATTCTATCTTTAGTTTCTTTCTTTCTTTCTTTCTTTATATCATTCATTCTACCTTTAATACCTTCTAACATTCTATCTTTAGTTTCTTTCTTTCTTTATATCTTTCATTCTAGTTTCAATACCTTCTAACATTCTATCTTTAATTTCTTTCTTTCTTTATCTTTCATTCTAGCTTTAATACCTTCTAACATTCTTTCTTTAGTTTCTTTCTTTCTTTCTTTCTTTATCTCTTTCATTCTAGCTTTAATACCTTCTAATATTCTATCTTTAGTTTCTTTCTTTCTTTCTTCCTTGATATCTTTCCTTCTAGTTTCAATATCTTCTAACATTCTATCTTTAATTTCTTTCTTTCTTTCTTTACATTTTTCATTCTAGCTTTAATACCTTCTAACATTCTATCTTTAGTTTCTTTCTTTCTTTCTTTATATCTTTCATTCTAGCTTTATTACCTTCTAACATTCTATCTTTAGTTTCTTTCTTTCTTTATATCTTTCATTCAAGCTTTTTTACCTTCTAGCCTTCTCTCTTTTGTTTCTTTCTTTCTTTTTCTTGATATCTTTCATTCTAGTTTTAATACCTTCTAACATTCTATCTTTAGTTTCTTTCTTTCTTTCTTTCTTTCTTTATATCTTTCATTCTAGCTTTCATACCTTCTAACATTCTATCTTTAGTTTCTTTCTTTATTTCTTTCTTGATATCTTTCATTCTAGCTTTAATAACTTCTAACATTCTATGTTTAGTTTCTTTCTTTCTTTCTTTCTTGATATCTTTCCTTCCAGTTTCAATACCTTCTAACATTCTATCTTTTGTTTCTTTCTTTCTTTCTTTATATCTTTCATTCTAGCTTGTATACCTTCTAACATTCTATCTTTAGTTTCTTTCTTTCTTTATATCTTTCATTCTAATTTTAAAAAATTCTAACATTCTTTCTTTTGTTTCTTTCTTTCTTTATCTCTTTCATTCTACATTTAATACATTCTAATATTCTATCTTTAGTTTCTTTCTTTCTTTCTTTATTGATACCTGTCCTTCTAGTTTCAATACCTTCTAACATTCTATCTTTAATTTCTTTCTTTCTTTCTTTATATCTTTCATTCTAGCTTTAATACCTTCTAACATTCTATCTTTAGTTTCTTTCTTTCTTTATATCTTTCATTCTAGCTTTAATACCTTCTAATATTCTATCTTTAGTTTCTTTCTTTCTTTATAACTTTCATTCTAGCTTTAATACTTTCTAACATTCTATCTTTAGTTTCTTTCTTTCTTAATATCTTTCATTCAAGCTTTAATACCTTCTAACCTTCTCTCTTTTGTTTCTTTCTTTCTTTTTCTTGATATCTTTCATTCTAGTTTTAATACCTTCTAACATTCTATCTTTAGTTTCTTTCTTTCTTTCTTTCTTTATATCTTTCATTCTAGCTTTCATACCTTCTAACATTCTATCTTTAGTTTCTTTCTTTCTTTCTTTCTTGATATCTTTCATTCTAGCTTTAATACCTTCTAACATTCTATCTTTAGTTTCTTTCTTTCTTTCTTTCTTGATATCTTTCCTTCCAGTTTCAATACCTTCTAACATTCTATCTTTAGTTTCTTTCTTTCTTTCTTTCTTTATATCATTCATTCTACCTTTAATACCTTATAACATTCTATCTTTAGTTTCTTTCTTTCTTTATATCTTTCATTCTAGTTTTAATACCTTCTAACATTCTATCTTTAATTTCTTTCTTTCTTTATCTTTTTCTAGCTTTAATACCTTCTAACATTCTTTCTTTAGTTTCTTTCTTTCTTTCTTTCTTTCTTTATATCTTTCATTCTAGCTTTAATACCTTCGAATATTATATATTTAGTTTCTTTCTTTCTTTCTTTCTTGATATCTTTCCTTCTAGTTTCAATACCTTCTAACATTCTATCTTTAGTTTCTTTCTTTCTTTCTTTCTTTATATCTTTCATTCTAGCTTTAATACCTTCTAACATTCTATCTTTAGTTTCTTTTTTCTTTCTTTCTTGATATCTTTCATTCTAATTTTAATACCTTCTAACATTCTTTCTTTAGTTTCTTTCTTTCTTTCTTTCTTTATCTCTTTCATTCTAGATTTAATACCTTCTAACATTCTGACTTTAATTTCTTTCTTTCTTTCTTTATATCTTTCATTCTAGCTTTAATACCTTCTAACATTCTATCTTTCATTTCTTTCTTTCTTTCTTTCTTTATATCTTTTATTCTAGCTTTAATACCTTCTAACATTTTATCTTTAGTTTCTTTCTTTCTTGATATCTTTCATTCTAGGTTTAATAGCTTCTAACATTTTATCTTTAGTTTCTTTCTTTCTTTCTTTCTTTTTTTCTTTATATCTTCCATTTAAGCTTTTATACCTTCCAACATTCTATCTTTAGTTTCTTTCTTTCTTTCTTGATATCTTTCTTTTTAATTTTAATACCTTCTAACATTCTATCTTTAGTTTCTTTCTTTCTTTCTTTCTTTATATCTTTCCTTCTAGTTTCAATACCTTCTAACATTCTATCTTTAGATTCTTTCTTTCTTTCTTTCTTTATATCTTTCATTCTAGCTTTAATACCTTCTAACATTCTATCTTTAGTTTCTTTTTTCTTTCTTTCTTGATATCTTTCATTCTAATTTTAATACCTTCTAACATTCTTTCTTTAGTTTCTTTCTTTCTTTCTTTCTTTATCTCTTTCATTCTAGCTTTAATACCTTCTAACATTCTATCTTTAATTTCTTTCTTTCTTTCTTTATATCTTTCATTCTAGCTTTAATACCTTCTAACATTTTATCTTTAGTTTCTTTCTTTCTTTCTTTCTTGATACATTTCATTCTAGGTTTAATAGCTTCTAACATTTTATCTTTAGTTTCTTTCTTTCTTTCTTTCTTTCTTTCTTTCTTTCTTTCTTTCTTTCTTTCTTTCTTTCTTTATATCTTCCATTTAAGCTTTTATACCTTCTAACATCTATCTTTAGTTTCTTTCTTTCTTTCTTGATATCTTTCTTTCTAATTTTAATACCTTCTAACATTCTTTCCTTAGTTTCTTTCTTTCTTTCTTTATATCTTCCATTCTAGCTTTAATACCTTCTAACATTCTATCTTTAGTTTCTTTCTTTCTTTCTTTCTTTATATCTTTCATTCTAGCTTTAATACCTTCTAACATTCTATCTTTAGTTTCTTTCTTTCATTCTTTCTTTCTTGATATCATTCATTCTAATTTTAATACCTTCTAACATTCTTTCCTTAGTTTCTTTCTTTCTTTCTTTATATCTTCCATTCTAGCTTTAATACCTTCTAACATTCTATCTTTAGTTTCTTTCTTTCTTTCTTTCTTTATATCTTTCATTCTAGCTTTTATACCTTCTAACATCTATCTTTAGTTTCTTTCTTTCTTTCTTGATATCTTTCTTTCTAATTTTAATACCTTCTAACATTCTTTCCTTACTTTCTTTCTTTCTTTCTTTATACCTTCCATTCTAGCTTTAATACCTTCTAACATTCTATCTTTAGTTTCTTTCTTTCTTTCTTTCTTCATATCTTTCATTCTAATTTTAATACCTTCTAACATTCTTTCTTTAGTTTCTTTCTTTCTTTCTTTCTTTATATCTTTCAATCTAGCTTTAATAACTTCTAACATTCTATCTTTAGTTTCTTTCTTTCTTTCTTTCTTGATATCTTTCATTCCAGCTTTAATAGCTTCTAACATTTTATCTTCAGTTTCTTTCTTTCTTTATATCTTCCATTCTAGCTTTTATACCTTCTAACATTCGATCTTTAGTTTCTTTCCTTCTTTCTTGATATCTCTCATTCTAGCTTTAATACCTTCTAACATTTTATCTTTAGTTTCTTTCTTTATTTATATCTTTCATTCTAGCTTTAATACCTTCTAACATTTTATCTTTAGTTTCTTTCTTTCTTTCTTTCTTGATATCTTTCATTCTAGCTTTAATACCTTCTAAAATTCTATCTTTAGTTTCTTTCTTTGTTTCTTTATATCTTTCATTCTAGCTTTAATACCTTCTAACATTCTATCTTTAGTTTCTTTCTTTCTTTCTTGATATCTTTCATTGTAGCTTTAATACCTTTTAACATTCTATCTTTAGTTTCTTTCTTTCTTTCTTTCTTTCTTGTTATCTTACCTTCTAGTTTCAATACCTTCTAACATTGTATCTTTAGTTTCTTTCTTTCTTTCTTTCTTTATAACTTTCATTCTAGCTTTAATACCTTCTAACATTCTATCTTTAGTTTCTTTCTTTCTTTATATCTTTCATTCTAGCTTTAATACCTTCTAACATTCTATCTTTAGTTTCTTTCTTTCTTTATCTTTCATTCTAGCTTTAATACCTTCTAACATTCTTTCTTTAGTTTCTTTCTTTCTTTCTTTCTTTATATCTTTCATTCTAGCTTTAATACCTTCGAATATTATATATTTAGTTTCTTTCTTTCTTGATATCTTTCCTTCTAGTTTCAATACCTTCTAACATTCTATCTTTAGTTTCTTTCTTTCTTTCTTTCTTTATATCTTTCATTCTAGCTTTAATACCTTCTAACATTCTATCTTTAGTTTCTTTTTTCTTTCTTTCTTGATATCATTCATTCTAATTTTAATACCTTCTAATATTCTTTCTTTAGTTTCTTTCTTTCTTTATATCTTTCATTCTAGCTTTAATACCTTCGAATATTATATATTTAGTTTCTTTCTTTCTTGATATCTTTCCTTCTAGTTTCAATACCTTCTAACATTCTATCTTTAGTTTCTTTCTTTCTTTCTTTCTTTATATCTTTCATTCTAGATTTAATACCTTCTTACATTGTATCTTTAGTTTCTTTCTTTCTTTCTTTCTTGATATCTTTCCTACTAGTTTCAATACCTTCTAACATTCTATCTTTAATTTCTTTCTTTCTTTCTTTATATCTTTCATTCTAGCTTTAAAACCTTCTAACATTCTATCTTTAGTTTCTTTCTTTCTTTCTTTATATCTTTCATTCTAGCTTTAATACCTTCTAACATTCTATCTTTAGTTTCTTTCTTTCTTTATATCTTTCATTCTAGCTTTAATACCTTCTAACATTCTGTCTTAAGTTTCTTTCTTTCTTACTTTCTTTCTTTATATCTTCCATTCTAGCTTTAATACCTTCTAACATTCTATCTTTAGTTTCTTTTTTCTTTCTTTCTTGATATCATTCATTCTAATTTTAATACCTTCTAACATTCTTTCTTTAGTTTCTTTCTTTCTTTCTTTATCTCTTTCATTCTAGCTTTAATAACTTCTAGTACTCTATCTTTAGTTTCTTTCTTTCTTTCTTTCTTGATATCTTTCCTACTAGTTTCAATACCTTCTAACATTCTATCTTTAATTTCTTTCTTTCTTTCTTTATATCTTTCATTCTAGCTTTAAAACCTTCTAACATTCTATCTTTAGTTTCTTTCTTTCTTTCTTTATATCTTTCATTCTAGCTTTAATACCTTCTAACATTCTATCTTTAGTTTCTTTCTTTCTTTATATCTTTCATTCTAGCTTTAATACCTTCTAACATTCTATCTTAAGTTTCTGTCTTTCTTACTTTCTTTCTTTATATCTTCCATTCTAGCTTTAATACCTTCTAACATTCTATCTTTAGTTTCTTTCTTTCTTTCTTTATATCTTTCATTCTAATTTTAATACCTTCTAACATTATATCTTTAGTTTCTTTCTTTCTTTCTTTCTTGATATCTTTCATTCTAATTTTAATAACTTGTAACATTCTTTCTTTAGTTTCTTTCTTTCTTTCTTTATATCTTCCATTCTATCTTTAATAATTTCTAACATTCTATCTTTAGTTTCTTTCTTTCTTTCTTTCTTTCATTCTACCTTTAATAACTTCTAACATTCTATCTTTAGTTTCGTTCTTTCTTTCTTTCTTGATATCATTCATTCTAATTTTAATAACTTCTAACATTCTTTCTTTAGTTTCTTTCTTTTTCTTGATATCTTTCATTCTAGTTTTAATACCTTCTAACATTCTATCTTTAGTTTCTTTCTTTCTTTCTTTATATCTTTCATTCTTGCTTTAATACCTTCTAACATTCTATCTTTAGTTTCTTTCTTTCTTTCTTTCTTGATATCATTCATTCTAATTTTAATACCTTCTAATATTCTTTCTTTAGTTTCTTTCTCTCTTTCTTTCTTTATCTCTTTCATTCTAGCTTTAATACCTTCCAATATTCTATCTTTAGTTTCTTTCTTTCTTTCTTTCTTTCTTCATATCTTTCATTCTAATTTTAATACCTTCTAACATTCTTTCTTTAGTTTCTTTCTTTCTTTCTTTCTTTATATCTTTCAATCTAGCTTTAATAACTTCTAACATTCTATCTTTAGTTTCTTTCTTTCTTTCTTTCTTGATATCTTTCATTCCAGCTTTAATAGCTTCTAACATTTTATCTTCAGTTTCTTTCTTTCTTTATATCTTCCATTCTAGCTTTTATACCTTCTAACATTCGATCTTTAGTTTCTTTCCTTCTTTCTTGATATCTCTCATTCTAGCTTTAATACCTTCTAACATTTTATCTTTAGTTTCTTTCTTTCTTTATATCTTTCATTCTAGCTTTAATACCTTCTAACATTTTATCTTTAGTTTCTTTCTTTCTTTCTTTCTTGATATCTTTCATTCCAGCTTTAATAGCTTCTAACATTTTATCTTCAGTTTCTTTCTTTCTTTATATCTTCCATTCTAGCTTTTATACCTTCTAACATTCGATCTTTAGTTTCTTTCCTTCTTTCTTGATATCTCTCATTCTAGCTTTAATACCTTCTAACATTTTATCTTTAGTTTCTTTCTTTCTTTATATCTTTCATTCTAGCTTTAATACCTTCTCACATTCTATCTTTAGTTTCTTTCTTTCTTTCTTGATATCTTTCATTGTAGCTTTAATACCTTTTAACATTCTATCTTTAGTTTCTTTCTTTCTTTCTTTCTTTCTTGTTATCTTACCTTCTAGTTTCAATACCTTCTAACATTCTATCTTTAGTTTCTTTCTTTCTTTCTTTCTTTATAACTTTCATTCTAGCTTTAATACCTTCTAACATTCTATCTTTAGTTTCTTTCTTTCTTTATATCTTTCATTCTAGCTTTAATACCTTCTAACATTCTATCTTTAGTTTCTTTCTTTCTTTATCTTTCATTCTAGCTTTAATACCTTCTAACATTCTTTCTTTAGTTTCTTTCTTTCTTTCTTTCTTTATATCTTTCATTCTAGCTTTAATACCTTCGAATATTATATATTTAGTTTCTTTCTTTCTTGATATCTTTCCTTCTAGTTTCAATACCTTCTAACATTCTATCTTTAGTTTCTTTCTTTCTTTCTTTCTTTATATCTTTCATTCTAGCTTTAATACCTTCTAACATTCTATCTTTAGTTTCTTTTTTCTTTCTTTCTTGATATCATTCATTCTAATTTTAATACCTTCTAATATTCTTTCTTTAGTTTCTTTCTTTCTTTATATCTTTCATTCTAGCTTTAATACCTTCGAATATTATACATTTAGTTTCTTTCTTTCTTGATATCTTTCCTTCTAGTTTCAATACCTTCTAACATTCTATCTTTAGTTTCTTTCTTTCTTTCTTTCTTTATATCTTTCATTCTAGATTTAATACCTTCTTACATTCTATCTTTAGTTTCTTTCTTTCTTTCTTTCTTGATATCTTTCCTACTAGTTTCAATACCTTCTAACATTCTATCTTTAATTTCTTTCTTTCTTTCTTTATATCTTTCATTCTAGCTTTAAAACCTTCTAACATTCTATCTTTAGTTTCTTTCTTTCTTTCTTTATATATTTTTTATTCTAGCTTTAATACCTTCTAACATTC
Organism: Intellagama lesueurii; assembly: GCA_037013535.1. Taxonomy (NCBI): domain Eukaryota; kingdom Metazoa; phylum Chordata; class Lepidosauria; order Squamata; family Agamidae; genus Intellagama; species Intellagama lesueurii. The sequence continues at coordinate 19,485,240 of JBAJHW010000013.1, forward strand.
TATCTTTAGTTTCTTTCTTTCTTTATATCTTTCAATCTAGCTTTAATACCTTCTAACATTCTGTCTTAAGTTTCTTTCTTTCTTACTTTCTTTCTTTATATCTTCCATTCTAGCTTTAATACCTTCTAACATTCTATCTTTAGTTTCTTTTTTCTTTCTTTCTTGATATCATTCATTCTAATTTTAATACCTTCTAACATTCTTTCTTTAGTTTCTTTCTTTCTTTCTTTATCTCTTTCATTCTAGCTTTAATAACTTCTAATACTCTGTCTTTAGTTTCTTTCTTTCTTTCTTTCTTGATATCTTTCCTACTAGTTTCAATACCTTCTAACATTCTATCTTTAATTTCTTTCTTTCTTTCTTTATATCTTTCATTCTAGCTTTAAAACCTTCTAACATTCTATCTTTAGTTTCTTTCTTTCTTTCTTTATATCTTTCATTCTAGCTTTAATACCTTCTAACATTCTATCTTTAGTTTCTTTCTTTCTTTATATCTTTCATTCTAGCTTTAATACCTTCTAACATTCTATCTTAAGTTTCTGTCTTTCTTACTTTCTTTCTTTATATCTTCCATTCTAGCTTTAATACCTTCTAACATTCTATCTTTAGTTTCTTTCTTTCTTTCTTTATATCTTTCATTCTAATTTTAATACCTTCTAACATTATATCTTTAGTTTCTTTCTTTCTTTCTTTCTTGATATCTTTCATTCTAATTTTAATAACTTGTAACATTCTTTCTTTAGTTTCTTTCTTTCTTTCTTTATATCTTCCATTCTATCTTTAATAATTTCTAACATTCTATCTTTAGTTTCTTTCTTTCTTTCTTTCTTTCATTCTACCTTTAATAACTTCTAACATTCTATCTTTAGTTTCGTTCTTTCTTTCTTTCTTGATATCATTCATTCTAATTTTAATAACTTCTAACATTCTTTCTTTAGTTTCTTTCTTTCTTTTTCTTGATATCTTTCATTCTAGTTTTAATACCTTCTAACATTCTATCTTTAGTTTCTTTCTTTCTTTCTTTATATCTTTCATTCTAGCTTTAATACCTTCTAACATTCTATCTTTAGTTTCTTTCTTTCTTTCTTTCTTGATATCATTCATTCTAATTTTAATACCTTCTAATATTCTTTCTTTAGTTTCTTTCTCTCTTTCTTTCTTTATCTCTTTCATTCTAGCTTTAATACCTTCCAATATTCTATCTTTAGTTTCTTTCTTTCTTTCTTTCTTTCTTCATATCTTTCATTCTAATTTTAATACCTTCTAACATTCTTTCTTTAGTTTCTTTCTTTCTTTCTTTCTTTATATCTTTCAATCTAGCTTTAATAACTTCTAACATTCTATCTTTAGTTTCTTTCTTTCTTTCTTTCTTGATATCTTTCATTCCAGCTTTAATAGCTTCTAACATTTTATCTTCAGTTTCTTTCTTTCTTTATATCTTCCATTCTAGCTTTTATACCTTCTAACATTCGATCTTTAGTTTCTTTCCTTCTTTCTTGATATCTCTCATTCTAACTTTAATACCTTCTAACATTTTATCTTTAGTTTCTTTCTTTCTTTATATCTTTCATTCTAGCTTTAATACCTTCTAACATTTTATCTTTAGTTTCTTTCTTTCTTTCTTTCTTGATATCTTTCATTCTAGCTTTAATACCTTTTAAAATTCTATCTTTAGTTTCTTTCTTTCTTTCTTTATATCTTTCATTCTAGCTTTAATACCTTCTAACATTCTATCTTTAGTTTCTTTCTTTCTTTCTTGATATCTTTCATTGTAGCTTTAATACCTTTTAACATTCTATCTTTAGTTTCTTTCTTTCTTTCTTTCTTTCTTGATATCTTACCTTCTAGTTTCAATACCTTCTAACATTCTATCTTTAGTTTCTTTCTTTCTTTCTTTCTTTATAACTTTCATTCTAGCTTTAATACCTTCTAACATTCTATCTTTAGTTTCTTTCTTTCTTTATATCTTTCATTCTAGCTTTAATACCTTCTAACATTCTATCTTTAGTTTCTTTCTTTCTTTATCTTTCATTCTAGCTTTAATACCTTCTAACATTCTTTCTTTAGTTTCTTTCTTTCTTTCTTTCTTTATATCTTTCATTCTAGCTTTAATACCTTCGAATATTATATATTTAGTTTCTTTCTTTCTTGATATCTTTCCTTCTAGTTTCAATACCTTCTAACATTCTATCTTTAGTTTCTTTCTTTCTTTCTTTCTTTATATCTTTCATTCTAGCTTTAATACCTTCTAACATTCTATCTTTAGTTTCTTTTTTCTTTCTTTCTTGATATCATTCATTCTAATTTTAATACCTTCTAACATTCTTTCTTTAGTTTCTTTCTTTCTTTCTTTCTTTATATCTTTCATTCCAGCTTTAATACCTTCGAATATTATATATTTAGTTTCTTTCTTTCTTGATACCTTTCCTTCTAGTTTCAATACCTTCTAACATTCTATCTTTAGTTTCTTTCTTTCTTTCTTTCTTTATATCTTTCATTCTAGCTTTAATACCTTCTTACATTCTATCTTTAGTTTCTTTCTTTCTTTCTTTCTTGATATCTTTCCTACTAGTTTCAATACCTTCTAACATTCTATCTTTAATTTCTTTCTTTCTTTCTTTATATCTTTCATTCTAGCTTTAAAACCTTCTAACATTCTATCTTTAGTTTCTTTCTTTCTTTCTTTATATATTTTTTATTCTAGCTTTAATACCTTCTAACATTCTATCTTTAGTTTCTTTCTTTCTTTATATCTTTCAATCTAGCTTTAATACCTTCTAACATTCTGTCTTAAGTTTCTTTCTTTCTTACTTTCTTTCTTTATATCTTCCATTCTAGCTTTAATACCTTCTAACATTCTATCTTTAGTTTCTTTTTTCTTTCTTTCTTGATATCATTCATTCTAATTTTAATACCTTCTAACATTCTTTCTTTAGTTTCTTTCTTTCTTTCTTTCTTTATCTCTTTCATTCTAGCTTTAATAACTTCTAATATTCTATCTTTAGTTTCTTTCTTTCTTTCTTTCTTGATATCTTTCCTACTAGTTTCAATACCTTCTAACATTCTATCTTTAATTTCTTTCTTTCTTTCTTTATATCTTTCATTCTAGCTTTAAAACCTTCTAACATTCTATCTTTAGTTTCTTTCTTTCTTTCTTTATATCTTTCATTCTAGCTTTAATACCTTCTAACATTCTATCTTTAGTTTCTTTCTTTCTTTATATCTTTCATTCTAGCTTTAATACCTTCTAACATTCTATCTTAAGTTTCTGTCTTTCTTACTTTCTTTCTTTATATCTTCCATTCTAGCTTTAATACCTTCTAACATTCTATCTTTAGTTTCTTTCTTTCTTTATATCTTTCATTCTAGCTTTAATACCTTCTAACATTCTATCTTTAGTTTCTTTCTTTCTTTATCTTTCATTCTAGCGTTAATACCTTCTAAAATTCTTTCTTTAGTTTCTTTCTTTCTTTCTTTCTTTATATCTTTCATTCTAGCTTTAATACCTTCTAACATTCTATCTTTAGTTTCTTTTTTCTTTCTTTCTTGATATCATTCATTCTAATTTTAATACCTTCTAACATTCTTTCTTTAGTTTCTTTCTTTCTTTCTTTCTTTATATCTTTCATTCTAGCTTTAATACCTTCGAATATTATATATTTAGTTTCTTTCTTTCTTGATATCTTTCCTTCTAGTTTCAATACCTTCTAACATTCTATCTTTAGTTTCTTTCTTTCTTTCTTTCTTTATATCTTTCATTCTAGCTTTAATACCTTCTTACATTCTATCTTTAGTTTCTTTCTTTCTTTCTTTCTTGATATCTTTCCTACTAGTTTCAATACCTTCTAACATTCTATCTTTAATTTCTTTCTTTCTTTCTTTATATCTTTCATTCTAGCTTTAAAACCTTCTAACATTCTATCTTTAGTTTCTTTCTTTCTTTCTTTATATATTTTTTATTCTAGCTTTAATACCTTCTAACATTCTATCTTTAGTTTCTTTCTTTCTTTATATCTTTCATTCTAGCTTTAATACCTTCTAACATTCTGTCTTAAGTTTCTTTCTTTCTTACTTTCTTTCTTTATATCTTCCATTCTAACTTTAATACCTTCTAACATTCTATCTTTAGTTTCTTTTTACTTTCTTTCTTGATATCATTCATTCTAATTTTAATACCTTCTAACATTCTTTCTTTAGTTTCTTTCTTTCTTTCTTTCTTTATCTCTTTCATTCTAGCTTTAATAACTTCTAATATTCTATCTTTAGTTTCTTTCTTTCTTTCTTTCTTGATATCTTTCCTACTAGTTTCAATACCTTCTAACATTCTATCTTTAATTTCTTTCTTTCTTTCTTTATATCTTTCATTCTAGCTTTAAAACCTTCTAACATTCTATCTTTAGTTTCTTTCTTTCTTTCTTGATATCTTTCATTCTAGCTTTAATACCTTCTAACATTCTATCTTTAGTTTCTTTCTTTCTTTATATCTTTCATTCTAGCTTTAATACCTTCTAACATTCTATCTTAAGTTTCTGTCTTTCTTACTTTCTTTCTTTATATCTTCCATTCTAGCTTTAATACCTTCTAACATTCTATCTTTAGTTTCTTTCTTTCTTTCTTTATATCTTTCAGTCTAGCTTTAATACCTTCTAACATTCTATCTTTAGTTTCTTTCTTTCTTTATATCTTTCATTCTAGCTTTAATACCTTCTAACATTCTATCTTAAGTTTCTGTCTTTCTTACTTTCTTTCTTTATATCTTCCATTCTAGCTTTAATACCTTCTAACATTCTATCTTTAGTTTCTTTCTTTCTTTATATCTTTCATTCTAGCTTTAATACCTTCTAACATTCTATCTTTAGTTTCTTTCTTTCTTTATCTTTCATTCTAGCGTTAATACCTTCTAAAATTCTTTCTTTAGTTTCTTTCTTTCTTTCTTTCTTTATATCTTTCATTCTAGCTTTAATACCTTCTAACATTCTATCTTTAGTTTCTTTTTTCTTTCTTTCTTGATATCATTCATTCTAATTTTAATACCTTCTAACATTCTTTCTTTAGTTTCTTTCTTTCTTTCTTTCTTTATATCTTTCATTCCAGCTTTAATACCTTCGAATATTATATATTTAGTTTCTTTCTTTCTTGATATCTTTCCTTCTAGTTTCAATACCTTCTAACATTCTATCTTTAGTTTCTTTCTTTCTTTCTTTCTTTATATCTTTCATTCTAGCTTTAATACCTTCTTACATTCTATCTTTAGTTTCTTTCTTTCTTTCTTTCTTGATATCTTTCCTACTAGTTTCAATACCTTCTAACATTCTATCTTTAATTTCTTTCTTTCTTTCTTTATATCTTTCATTCTAGCTTTAAAACCTTCTAACATTCTATCTTTAGTTTCTTTCTTTCTTTCTTTATATATTTTTTATTCTAGCTTTAATACCTTCTAACATTCTATCTTTAGTTTCTTTCTTTCTTTATATCTTTCAATCTAGCTTTAATACCTTCTAACATTCTGTCTTAAGTTTCTTTCTTTCTTACTTTCTTTCTTTATATCTTCCATTCTAGCTTTAATACCTTCTAACATTCTATCTTTAGTTTCTTTTTTCTTTCTTTCTTGATATCATTCATTCTAATTTTAATACCTTCTAACATTCTTTCTTTAGTTTCTTTCTTTCTTTCTTTCTTTATCTCTTTCATTCTATCTTTAATAACTTCTTACATTCTATCTTTAGTTTCTTTCTTTCTTTCTTTCTTGATATCTTTCCTACTAGTTTCAATACCTTCTAACATTCTATCTTTAATTTCTTTCTTTCTTTCTTTATATCTTTCATTCTAGCTTTAATACCTTCTTACATTCTATCTTTAGTTTCTTTCTTTCTTTCTTTCTTGATATCTTTCCTACTAGTTTCAATACCTTCTAACATTCTATCTTTAATTTCTTTCTTTCTTTCTTTATATCTTTCATTCTAGCTTTAAAACCTTCTAACATTCTATCTTTAGTTTCTTTCTTTCTTTCTTTATATATTTTTTATTCTAGCTTTAATACCTTCTAACATTCTATCTTTAGTTTCTTTCTTTCTTTATATCTTTCATTCTAGCTTTAATACCTTCTAACATTCTGTCTTAAGTTTCTTTCTTTCTTACTTTCTTTCTTTATATCTTCCATTCTAACTTTAATACCTTCTAACATTCTATCTTTAGTTTCTTTTTACTTTCTTTCTTGATATCATTCATTCTAATTTTAATACCTTCTAACATTCTTTCTTTAGTTTCTTTCTTTCTTTCTTTCTTTATCTCTTTCATTCTAGCTTTAATAACTTCTAATATTCTATCTTTAGTTTCTTTCTTTCTTTCTTGATATCTTTCCTACTAGTTTCAATACCTTCTAACATTCTATCTTTAGTTTCTTTCTTTCTTTCTTGATATCTTTCATTCTAGCTTTAATACCTTCTAACATTCTATCTTTAGTTTCTTTCTTTCTTTATATCTTTCATTCTAGCTTTAATACCTTCTAACATTCTATCTTAAGTTTCTGTCTTTCTTACTTTCTTTCTTTATATCTTCCATTCTAGCTTTAATACCTTCTAACATTCTATCTTTAGTTTCTTTCTTTCTTTCTTTATATCTTTCAGTCTAGCTTTAATACCTTCTAACATTCTATCTTTAGTTTCTTTCTTTCTTTATATCTTTCATTCTAGCTTTAATACCTTCTAACATTCTATCTTAAGTTTCTGTCTTTCTTACTTTCTTTCTTTATATCTTCCATTCTAGCTTTAATACCTTCTAACATTCTATCTTTAGTTTCTTTCTTTCTTTATATCTTTCATTCTAGCTTTAATACCTTCTAACATTCTATCTTTAGTTTCTTTCTTTCTTTATCTTTCATTCTAGCGTTAATACCTTCTAAAATTCTTTCTTTAGTTTCTTTCTTTCTTTCTTTCTTTATATCTTTCATTCTAGCTTTAATACCTTCTAACATTCTATCTTTAGTTTCTTTTTTCTTTCTTTCTTGATATCATTCATTCTAATTTTAATACCTTCTAACATTCTTTCTTTAGTTTCTTTCTTTCTTTCTTTCTTTATATCTTTCATTCTAGCTTTAATACCTTCGAATATTATATATTTAGTTTCTTTCTTTCTTGATATCTTTCCTTCTAGTTTCAATACCTTCTAACATTCTATCTTTAGTTTCTTTCTTTCTTTCTTTCTTTATATCTTTCATTCTAGCTTTAATACCTTCTTACATTCTATCTTTAGTTTCTTTCTTTCTTTCTTTCTTGATATCTTTCCTACTAGTTTCAATACCTTCTAACATTCTATCTTTAATTTCTTTCTTTCTTTCTTTCTTTATATCTTTCATTCTAGCTTTAAAACCTTCTAACATTCTATCTTTAGTTTCTTTCTTTCTTTCTTTATATATTTTTTATTCTAGCTTTAATACCTTCTAACATTCTATCTTTAGTTTCTTTCTTTCTTTATATCTTTCAATCTAGCTTTAATACCTTCTAACATTCTGTCTTAAGTTTCTTTCTTTCTTACTTTCTTTCTTTATATCTTCCATTCTAGCTTTAATACCTTCTAACATTCTATCTTTAGTTTCTTTTTTCTTTCTTTCTTGATATCATTCATTCTAATTTTAATACCTTCTAACATTCTTTCTTTAGTTTCTTTCTTTCTTTCTTTCTTTATCTCTTTCATTCTAGCTTTAATAACTTCTAATATTCTATCTTTAGTTTCTTTCTTTCTTTCTTTCTTGATATCTTTCCTACTAGTTTCAATACCTTCTAACATTCTATCTTTAATTTCTTTCTTTCTTTCTTTATATCTTTCATTCTAGCTTTAAAACCTTCTAACATTCTATCTTTAGTTTCTTTCTTTCTTTCTTTATATCTTTCATTCTAGCTTTAATACCTTCTAACATTCTATCTTTAGTTTCTTTCTTTCTTTATATCTTTCATTCTAGCTTTAATACCTTCTAACATTCTATCTTAAGTTTCTGTCTTTCTTACTTTCTTTCTTTATATCTTCCATTCTAGCTTTAATACCTTCTAACATTCTATCTTTAGTTTCTTTCTTTCTTTATATCTTTCATTCTAGCTTTAATACCTTCTAACATTCTATCTTTAGTTTCTTTCTTTCTTTATCTTTCATTCTAGCGTTAATACCTTCTAAAATTCTTTCTTTAGTTTCTTTCTTTCTTTCTTTCTTTATATCTTTCATTCTAGCTTTAATACCTTCTAACATTCTATCTTTAGTTTCTTTTTTCTTTCTTTCTTGATATCATTCATTCTAATTTTAATACCTTCTAACATTCTTTCTTTAGTTTCTTTCTTTCTTTCTTTCTTTATATCTTTCATTCTAGCTTTAATACCTTCGAATATTATATATTTAGTTTCTTTCTTTCTTGATATCTTTCCTTCTAGTTTCAATACCTTCTAACATTCTATCTTTAGTTTCTTTCTTTCTTTCTTTCTTTATATCTTTCATTCTAGCTTTAATACCTTCTTACATTCTATCTTTAGTTTCTTTCTTTCTTTCTTTCTTGATATCTTTCCTACTAGTTTCAATACCTTCTAACATTCTATCTTTAATTTCTTTCTTTCTTTCTTTATATCTTTCATTCTAGCTTTAAAACCTTCTAACATTCTATCTTTAGTTTCTTTCTTTCTTTCTTTATATATTTTTTATTCTAGCTTTAATACCTTCTAACATTCTATCTTTAGTTTCTTTCTTTCTTTATATCTTTCATTCTAGCTTTAATACCTTCTAACATTCTGTCTTAAGTTTCTTTCTTTCTTACTTTCTTTCTTTATATCTTCCATTCTAACTTTAATACCTTCTAACATTCTATCTTTAGTTTCTTTTTACTTTCTTTCTTGATATCATTCATTCTAATTTTAATACATTCTAACATTCTTTCTTTAGTTTCTTTCTTTCTTTCTTTCTTTATCTCTTTCATTCTAGCTTTAATAACTTCTAATATTCTATCTTTAGTTTCTTTCTTTCTTTCTTTCTTGATATCTTTCCTACTAGTTTCAATACCTTCTAACATTCTATCTTTAATTTCTTTCTTTCTTTCTTTATATCTTTCATTCTAGCTTGAAAACCTTCTAACATTCTATCTTTAGTTTCTTTCTTTCTTTCTTGATATCTTTCATTCTAGCTTTAATACCTTCTAACATTCTATCTTTAGTTTCTTTCTTTCTTTATATCTTTCATTCTAGCTTTAATACCTTCTAACATTCTATCTTAAGTTTCTGTCTTTCTTACTTTCTTTCTTTATATCTTCCATTCTAGCTTTAATACCTTCTAACATTCTATCTTTAGTTTCTTTCTTTCTTTCTTTATATCTTTCAGTCTAGCTTTAATACCTTCTAACATTCTACCTTTAGTTTCTTTCTTTCTTTCTTTCGTGATATCTTTCATTCTAATTTTAATACCTTCTAACATTCTATCTTTAGTTTCTTTCTTTCTTTCTTTCTTGATATCTTTCATTCTAATTTTAATAACTTGTAACATTCTTTCTTTAGTTTCTTTCTTTCTTTCTTTATATCTTCCATTCTATCTTTAATAATTTCTAACATTCTATCTTTAGTTTCTTTCTTTCTTTCTTTCTTTCTTTCATTCTACCTTTAATAACTTCTAATATTCTATCTTTAGTTTCTTTTTTCTTTCTTTCTTGATATCTTTCATTCTAGCTTTAATACCTTCTAACATTCTATCTTTAGTTTCTTTCTTTCTTTCTTTCTTTATATCTTTCTTTCTAGCTTTAATACCTTCTAACATTCTATCTTTAGTTTCTTTCTTTCTTTCTTGATATCTTTCATTCTAATTTTAATACCTTCTAACATTCTTTCTTTAGTTTCTTTCTTTCTTTCTTTATATCTTTCATTCTAGCTTTAATACCTTCTAATATTCTATCTTTAGTTTCTTTCTTTCTTTCTTTCTTGATATCTTTCCTTCTAGTTTCAATATCTTCGAACGTTCTATCTTTAGTTTCTTTCTTTCTTTCTTTCTTGATATCTTTCATACCTTCTAACATTCTATCTTTAGTTTCTTTCTTTCTTTCTTTCTTGATATCTTTCATTCTAGCTTTAATAATTTCTAAAATTCTATCTTTAGTTTCTTTCTTTCTTTATATCTTTCATTCTAGCTTTAATACCTTCTAACATTCTATCTTTAGTTTCTTTCTTTCTTTCTTTCTTGATATCTTTCATTCTAATTTTAATACCTTCTAACATTGTATCTTTAATTTCTTTCTTTTTTTCTTTATATCTTTCATTCTAGCTTTAATACGTTCTAACATTCTATCTTTAGTTTCTTTCTTTCTTTTACATTCTAGCTTTAATACCTTCTAACATTCTATCTTTAGTTTCTTTCTTTCTTTATATCTTTCATTCTAATTTTAATACCTTCTAACATTCTTTCTTTAGTTTCTTTCTTTCTTTATCTCTTTCATTCTAGCTTTAATACCTTCTAATATTCTATATTTAGTTTCTTTCTTTCTTTCTTTCTTGATATCTTTCCTTATAGTTTCAATACCTTCTAACATTCTATCTTTAATTTCTTTCTTTCTTTCTTTATATCTTTCATTCTAGCTTTAATACCTTCAAACATTCTATCTTTAGTTTCTTTCTTTCTTTATATCTTTCATTCTTGCTTTAATACCTTCTAACATTCTATCTTTAGTTTCTTTCTTTCTTTCTTGATATCTTTCATTCTAGCTTTAATACCTTCTAAAATTCTATCTTTAGTTTCTTTCTTTCTTTCTTTATATCTTTCATTCTAGCTTTAATAACTTCTAACATTCTATCTTTAGTTTCTTTCTTTCTTTCTTTCTTGATATCTTTCATTCTAGCTTTAATACCTTCTAAAATTCTATCTTTAGTTTCTTTCTTTCTTTCTTTATATCTTTCATTCTAGCTTTAATAACTTCTAACATTCTATCTTTAGTTTCTTTCTAACTTTCTTTATATCTTTCATTCTACCTTTAATACCATCTAACATTCTATGTTTAGTTTCTTTCTTTATATCTTTCATTCAAGCTTTAATACCTTCTAAAATTCTATCTTTTGTTTCTTTCTTTCTTTTTCTTGATATCTTTCATTCTAGTTTTAATACCTTCTAACATTCTTTCTTTAGTTTCTTTCTTTCTTTCTTTCTTGATATATTTACTTCTAGTTTCAATACCTTCTAAAATCTATCCTTAGTTTCTTTCTTTCTTTCTTTATATCTTTCATTCTAGCTTTAATACCTTCTAACATTCTATCTTTAGTTTCTTTCTTTCTTTCTTTCTTGATATCTTTCATTCTAATTTTAATACCTTCTAATATTCTTTCTTTAGTTTCTTTCTTTCTTTCTTTCTTTATATCTTTCATTCTAGCTTTAATACCTTCTAACATTCTCTTTTTAGTTTCTTTCTTTCTTTCTTTCTTTCTTGATATCTTTCATTCTAGCTTTAATAGCTTCTAACATTTTATCTTTAGTTTCTCTCTTTCTTTCTTTCTTTATATCTTGAATTCTAGCTTTTATACCTTCTCACATTCTATCTTTAGTTTCTTTCTTTCTTTCTTGTTATCTTTCATTCTAATTTTAATACCTTCTAACATTCTTTCCTTAGTTTCTTTCTTTCTTTCTTTATATCTTTCATTCTAGCTTTAATACCTTCTAACATTCTATCTTTAGTTTCTTTCTTTCTTTCTTTCTTGATATCATTCATTCTAATTTTAATACCTTCTAACATTCTTTCTTTAGTTTATTTCTTTCTTTCTTTCTTTATCTCTTTCATTCTAGCTTTAATACCTTCTAATATTCTATCTTTAGTTTCTTTCTTTCTTTCTTTCTTGATATCTTTCCTACTAGTTTCAATACCTTCTACCATTCTATATTTAATTTCTTTCTTTCTTTCTTTATATCTTTCATTCTAGCTTTTATACCTTCTAACATTCTATCTTTAGTTTCTTTCTTTCTTTCTTTCATATCTTTCATTCTAGCTTTAATACCTTCTAACATTCTATTTTTAGTTTCTTTCTTTCTTTCTTTCTTGATTTCTTTCATTCAAGCTTTAATAGCTTCTAACATTTTATCTTTAGTTTCTTTCTTTCTTTCTTTATATCTTCCATTCTAGCTTTTATACCTTCTAACATTCTATCTTTAGTTTCTTTCTTTTTTTCTTTCTTTATATCTTTCATTCTAGCTTTAATACCTTCTAACATTCTCTCTTTAGTTTCTTTCTTTCTTTCTTTATATCTTTCATTCTAGCTTTAATAGCTTCTAACATTTTATCTTTAGTTTCTCTCTTTCTTTCTTTCTTTATATCTTGAATTCTAGCTTTTATACCTTCTAACATTCTATCTTTAGTTTCTTTCTTTCTTTCTTGATATCTTTCATTCTAATTTTAATACCTTCTAACATTCTTTCCTTAGTTTCTTTCTTTCTTTCTTGATATCTTCCATTCTAGCTTTAATACCTTCTAATAATCTCTCTTTAGTTTCTTTCTTTCTTTCTTTCTTGATATCTTTCCTTCTAGTTTCAATATCTTCGAACGTTCTATCTTTAGTTTCTTTCTTTCTTTCTTTCTTTCTTTATATCTTTCATACCTTCTAACATTCTATCTTTAGTTTCTTTCTTTCTTTCTTTCTTGATATCTTTCATTCTAGCTTTAATAATTTCTAAAATTCTATCATTCGTTTCTTTCTTTCTTTATATCTTTCATTCTAGCTTTAATACCTTCTAACATTCTATTTGTAGTTTCTTTCTTTCTTTCTTTCTTGATATCTTTCATTCTAATTTTAATACCTTCTAACATTGTATCTTTAATTTCTTTCTTTTTTCTTTATATCTTTCATTCTAGCTTTAATACGTTCTAACATTCTATCTTTAGTTTCTTTCTTTCTTTTTCATTCTAGCTTTAATACCTTCTAACATTCTATCTTTAGTTTCTTTCTTTCTTTATATCTTTCATTCTAATTTCTTCTAACATTCTTTCTTTAGTTTCTTTCTTTCTTTATCTCTTTCATTCTAGCTTTAATCTTCTAATATTCTATCTTTAGTTTCTTTCTTTCTTTCTTTCTTGATATCTTTCCTTATAGTTTCAATACCTTCTAACATTCTATCTTTAATTTCTTTCTTTCTTTCTTTATATCTTTCATTCTAGCTTTAATACCTTCTAACATTCTATCTTTAGTTTCTTTCTTTCTTTATATCTTTCATTCTTGCTTTAATACCTTCTGACATTCTATCTTTAGTTTCTTTCTTTCTTTCTTTCTTGATATCTTTCATTCTAGCTTTAATACCTTCTAAAATTCTATCTTTAGTTTCTTTCTTTCTTTATACCTTTCATTCTAGCTTTAATAACTTCTAACATTCTATCTTTAGTTTCTTTCTTTCTTTCTTTCTTGATATCTTTCATTCTAGCTTTAATACCTTTTAAAATTCTATCTTTAGTTTCTTTCTTTCTTTCTTTATATCTTTCATTCTAGCTTTAATACCTTCTAACATTCTATCTTTAGTTTCTTTCTTTCTTTCTTGATATCTTTCATTGTAGCTTTAATACCTTTTAACATTCTATCTTTAGTTTCTTTCTTTCTTTCTTTCTTTCTTGATATCTTACCTTCTAGTTTCAATACCTTCTAACATTCTATCTTTAGTTTCTTTCTTTCTTTCTTTCTTTCTTTATAACTTTCATTCTAGCTTTAATACCTTCTAACATTCTATCTTTAGTTTCTTTCTTTCTTTATATCTTTCATTCTAGCTTTAATACCTTCTAACATTCTATCTTTAGTTTCTTTCTTTCTTTATCTTTCATTCTAGCTTTAATACCTTCTAACATTCTTTCTTTAGTTTCTTTCTTTCTTTCTTTCTTTATATCTTTCATTCTAGCTTTAATACCTTCGAATATTATATATTTAGTTTCTTTCTTTCTTGATATCTTTCCTTCTAGTTTCAAGACCTTCTAACATTCTATCTTTAGTTTCTTTCTTTCTTTCTTTCTTTATATCTTTCATTCTAGCTTTAATACCTTCTAACATTCTATCTTTAGTTTCTTTTTTCTTTCTTTCTTGATATCATTCATTCTAATTTTAATACCTTCTAACATTCTTTCTTTAGTTTCTTTCTTTCTTTCTTTCTTTATATCTTTCATTCCAGCTTTAATACCTTCGAATATTATATATTTAGTTTCTTTCTTTCTTGATATCTTTCCTTCTAGTTTCAATACCTTCTAACATTCTATCTTTAGTTTCTTTCTTTCTTTCTTTCTTTATATCTTTCATTCTAGCTTTAATACCTTCTTACATTCTATCTTTAGTTTCTTTCTTTCTTTCTTTCTTGATATCTTTCCTACTAGTTTCAATACCTTCTAACATTCTATCTTTAATTTCTTTCTTTCTTTCTTTATATCTTTCATTCTAGCTTTAAAACCTTCTAACATTCTATCTTTAGTTTCTTTCTTTCTTTCTTTATATATTTTTTATTCTAGCTTTAATACCTTCTAACATTCTATCTTTAGTTTCTTTCTTTCTTTATATCTTTCAATCTAGCTTTAATACCTTCTAACATTCTGTCTTAAGTTTCTTTCTTTCTTACTTTCTTTCTTTATATCTTCCATTCTAGCTTTAATACCTTCTAACATTCTATCTTTAGTTTCTTTTTTCTTTCTTTCTTGATATCATTCATTCTAATTTTAATACCTTCTAACATTCTTTCTTTAGTTTCTTTCTTTCTTTCTTTCTTTATCTCTTTCATTCTAGCTTTAATAACTTCTAATATTCTATCTTTAGTTTCTTTCTTTCTTTCTTTCTTGATATCTTTCCTACTAGTTTCAATACCTTCTAACATTCTATCTTTAATTTCTTTCTTTCTTTCTTTATATCTTTCATTCTAGCTTTAAAAAATTCTAACATTCTATCTTTAGTTTCTTTCTTTCTTTCTTTATATCTTTCATTCTAGCTTTAATACCTTCTAACATTCTATCTTTAGTTTCTTTCTTTCTTTATATCTTTCATTCTAGCTTTAATACCTTCTAACATTCTATCTTAAGTTTCTGTCTTTCTTACTTTCTTTCTTTATATCTTCCATTCTAGCTTTAATACCTTCTAACATTCTATCTTTAGTTTCTTTCTTTCTTTATATCTTTCATTCTAGCTTTAATACCTTCTAACATTCTATCTTTAGTTTCTTTCTTTCTTTATCTTTCATTCTAGCTTTAATACCTTCTAAAATTCTTTCTTTAGTTTCTTTCTTTCTTTCTTTCTTTATATCTTTCATTCTAGCTTTAATACCTTCGAATATTATATATTTAGTTTCTTTCTTTCTTGATATCTTTCCTTCTAGTTTCAATACCTTCTAACATTCTATCTTTAGTTTCTTTCTTTCTTTCTTTATATCTTTCATTCTAGCTTTAATACCTTCTAACATTCTATCTTTAGTTTCTTTTTTCTTTCTTTCTTGATATCATTCATTCTAATTTTAATACCTTCTAACATTCTTTCTTTAGTTTCTTTCTTTCTTTCTTTCTTTATATCTTTCATTCTAGCTTTAATACCTTCGAATATTATATATTTAGTTTCTTTCTTTCTTGATATCTTTCCTTCTAGTTTCAATACCTTCTAACATTCTATCTTTAGTTTCTTTCTTTCTTTCTTTCTTTATATCTTTCATTCTAGCTTTAATACCTTCTTACATTCTATCTTTAGTTTCTTTCTTTCTTTCTTTCTTGATATCTTTCCTACTAGTTTCAATACCTTCTAACATTCTACCTTTAATTTCTTTCTTTCTTTCTTTATATCTTTCATTCTAGCTTTAAAACCTTCTAACATTCTATCTTTAGTTTCTTTCTTTCTTTCTTTATATATTTATTATTCTAGCTTTAATACCTTCTAACATTCTATCTTTAGTTTCTTTCTTTCTTTATATCTTTCATTCTAGCTTTAATACCTTCTAACATTCTGTCTTAAGTTTCTTTCTTTCTTACTTTCTTTCTTTATATCTTCCATTCTAACTTTAATACCTTCTAACATTCTATCTTTAGTTTCTTTTTACTTTCTTTCTTGATATCATTCATTCTAATTTTAATACCTTCTAACATTCTTTCTTTAGTTTCTTTCTTTCTTTCTTTCTTTATCTCTTTCATTCTAGCTTTAATAACTTCTAATATTCTATCTTTAGTTTCTTTCTTTCTTTCTTTCTTGATATCTTTCCTACTAGTTTCAATACCTTCTAACATTCTATCTTTAATTTCTTTCTTTCTTTCTTTATATCTTTCATTCTAGCTTTAAAACCTTCTAACATTCTATCTTTAGTTTCTTTCTTTCTTTCTTGATATCTTTCATTCTAGCTTTAATACCTTCTAACATTCTATCTTTAGTTTCTTTTTTCTTTCTTTCTTGATATCATTCATTCTAATTTTAATACCTTCTAACATTCTTTCTTTAGTTTCTTTCTTTCTTTCTTTATATCTTTCATTCTAGCTTTAATACCTTCGAATATTATATATTTAGTTTCTTTCTTTCTTGATATCTTTCCTTCTAGTTTCAATACCTTCTAACATTCTATCTTTAGTTTCTTTCTTTCTTTCTTTCTTTATATCTTTCATTCTAGCTTTAATACCTTCTTACATTCTATCTTTAGTTTCTTTCTTTCTTTCTTTCTTGATATCTTTCCTACTAGTTTCAATACCTTCTAACATTCTATCTTTAATTTCTTTCTTTCTTTCTTTATATCTTTCATTCTAGCTTTAAAACCTTCTAACATTCTATCTTTAGTTTCTTTCTTTCTTTCTTTATATATTTTTTATTCTAGCTTTAATACCTTCTAACATTCTATCTTTAGTTTCTTTCTTTCTTTATATCTTTCATTCTAGCTTTAATACCTTCTAACATTCTGTCTTAAGTTTCTTTCTTTCTTACTTTCTTTCTTTATATCTTCCATTCTAACTTTAATACCTTCTAACATTCTATCTTTAGTTTCTTTTTACTTTCTTTCTTGATATCATTCATTCTAATTTTAATACCTTCTAACATTCTTTCTTTAGTTTCTTTCTTTCTTTCTTTCTTTATCTCTTTCATTCTAGCTTTAATAACTTCTAATATTCTATCTTTAGTTTCTTTCTTTCTTTCTTTCTTGATATCTTTCCTACTAGTTTCAATACCTTCTAACATTCTATCTTTAATTTCTTTCTTTCTTTCTTTATATCTTTCATTCTAGCTTTAAAACCTTCTAACATTCTATCTTTAGTTTCTTTCTTTCTTTCTTGATATCTTTCATTCTAGCTTTAATACCTTCTAACATTCTATCTTTAGTTTCTTTCTTTCTTTATATCTTTCATTCTAGCTTTAATACCTTCTAACATTCTATCTTAAGTTTCTGTCTTTCTTACTTTCTTTCTTTATATCTTCCATTCTAGCTTTAATACCTTCTAACATTCTATCTTTAGTTTCTTTCTTTCTTTCTTTATATCTTTCAGTCTAGCTTTAATACCTTCTAACATTCTACCTTTAGTTTCTTTCTTTCTTTCTTTCGTGATATCTTTCATTCTAATTTTAATACCTTCTAACATTCTATCTTTAGTTTCTTTCTTTCTTTCTTTCTTGATATCTTTCATTCTAATTTTAATAACTTGTAACATTCTTTCTTTAGTTTCTTTCTTTCTTTCTTTATATCTTCCATTCTATCTTTAATAATTTCTAACATTCTATCTTTAGTTTCTTTCTTTCTTTCTTTCTTTCTTTCATTCTACCTTTAATAACTTCAAATATTCTATCTTTAGTTTCTTTTTTTCTTTCTTTCTTGATATCTTTCATTCTAGCTTTAATACCTTCTAACATTCTATCTTTAGTTTCTTTCTTTCTTTCTTTCTTTATATCTTTCTTTCTAGCTTTAATACCTTCTAACATTCTATCTTTAGTTTCTTTCTTTCTTTCTTGATATCTTTCATTCTAATTTTAATACCTTCTAACATTCTTTCTTTAGTTTCTTTCTTTCTTTCTTTATATCTTTCATTCTAGCTTTAATACCTTCTAATATTCTATCTTTAGTTTCTTTCTTTCTTTCTTTCTTGATATCTTTCCTTCTAGTTTCAATATCTTCGAACGTTCTATCTTTAGTTTCTTTCTTTCTTTCTTTCTTGATATCTTTCATACCTTCTAACATTATATCTTTAGTTTCTTTCTTTCTTTCTTTCTTGATATCTTTCATTCTAGCTTTAATAATTTCTAAAATTCTATCTTTAGTTTCTTTCTTTCTTTATATCTTTCATTCTAGCTTTAATACCTTCTAACATTCTATCTTTAGTTTCTTTCTTTCTTTCTTTCTTGATATCTTTCATTCTAATTTTAATACCTTCTAACATTGTATCTTTAATTTCTTTCTTTTTTTCTTTATATCTTTCATTCTAGCTTTAATACGTTCTAACATTCTATCTTTAGTTTCTTTCTTTCTTTTACATTCTAGCTTTAATACCTTCTAACATTCTATCTTTAGTTTCTTTCTTTCTTTATATCTTTCATTCTAATTTTAATACCTTCTAACATTCTTTCTTTAGTTTCTTTCTTTCTTTATCTCTTTCATTCTAGCTTTAATACCTTCTAATATTCTATATTTAGTTTCTTTCTTTCTTTCTTTCTTGATATCTTTCCTTATAGTTTCAATACCTTCTAACATTCTATCTTTAATTTCTTTCTTTCTTTCTTTATATCTTTCATTCTAGCTTTAATACCTTCAAACATTCTATCTTTAGTTTCTTTCTTTCTTTATATCTTTCATTCTTGCTTTAATACCTTCTAACATTCTATCTTTAGTTTCTTTCTTTCTTTCTTGATATCTTTCATTCTAGCTTTAATACCTTCTAAAATTCTATCTTTAGTTTCTTTCTTTCTTTCTTTATATCTTTCATTCTAGCTTTAATAACTTCTAACATTCTATCTTTAGTTTCTTTCTTTCTTTCTTTCTTGATATCTTTCATTCTAGCTTTAATACCTTCTAAAATTCTATCTTTAGTTTCTTTCTTTCTTTCTTTATATCTTTCATTCTAGCTTTAATAACTTCTAACATTCTATCTTTAGTTTCTTTCTAACTTTCTTTATATCTTTCATTCTACCTTTAATACCATCTAACATTCTATGTTTAGTTTCTTTCTTTATATCTTTCATTCAAGCTTTAATACCTTCTAAAATTCTATCTTTTGTTTCTTTCTTTCTTTTTCTTGATATCTTTCATTCTAGTTTTAATACCTTCTAACATTCTTTCTTTAGTTTCTTTCTTTCTTTCTTTCTTGATTTATTTACTTCTAGTTTCAATACCTTCTAAAATCTATCCTTAGTTTCTTTCTTTCTTTCTTTATATCTTTCATTCTAGCTTTAATACCTTCTAACATTCTATCTTTAGTTTCTTTCTTTCTTTCTTTCTTGATATCTTTCATTCTAATTTTAATACCTTCTAATATTCTTTCTTTAGTTTCTTTCTTTCTTTCTTTCTTGATTTCTTTCATTCAAGCTTTAATAGCTTCTAACATTTTATCTTTAGTTTCTTTCTTTCTTTCTTTATATCTTCCATTCTAGCTTTTATACCTTCTAACATTCTATCTTTAGTTTCTTTCTTTTTTTCTTTCTTTATATCTTTCATTCTAGCTTTAATACCTTCTAACATTCTCTCTTTAGTTTCTTTCTTTCTTTCTTTATATCTTTCATTCTAGCTTTAATAGCTTCTAACATTTTATCTTTAGTTTCTCTCTTTCTTTCTTTCTTTATATCTTGAATTCTAGCTTTTATACCTTCTAACATTCTATCTTTAGTTTCTTTCTTTCTTTCTTGATATCTTTCATTCTAATTTTAATACCTTCTAACATTCTTTCCTTAGTTTCTTTCTTTCTTTCTTGATATCTTCCATTCTAGCTTTAATACCTTCTAATATTCTCTCTTTAGTTTCTTTCTTTCTTTCTTTCTTGATATCTTTCCTTCTAGTTTCAATATCTTCGAACGTTCTATCTTTAGTTTCTTTCTTTCTTTCTTTCTTTATATCTTTCATACCTTCTAACATTCTATCTTTAGTTTCTTTCTTTCTTTCTTTCTTGATATCTTTCATTCTAGCTTTAATAATTTCTAAAATTCTATCATTCGTTTCTTTCTTTCTTTATATATTTCATTCTAGCTTTAATACCTTCTAACATTCTATTTGTAGTTTCTTTCTTTCTTTCTTTCTTGATATCTTTCATTCTAATTTTAATACCTTCTAACATTGTATCTTTAATTTCTTTCTTTTTTCTTTATATCTTTCATTCTAGCTTTAATACCTTCTAACATTCTATCTTTAGTTTCTTTCTTTCTTTTTCATTCTAGCTTTAATACCTTCTAACATTCTATCTTTCGTTTCTTTCTTTCTTTATATCTTTCATTCTAATTTCTTCTAACATTCTTTCTTTAGTTTCTTTCTTTCTTTATCTCTTTCATTCTAGCTTTAATCTTCTAATATTCTATCTTTAGTTTCTTTCTTTCTTTCTTTCTTGATATCTTTCCTTATAGTTTCAATACCTTCTAACATTCTATCTTTAATTTCTTTCTTTCTTTCTTTATATCTTTCATTCTAGCTTTAATACCTTCTAACATTCTATCTTTAGTTTCTTTCTTTCTTTATATCTTTCATTCTTGCTTTAATACCTTCTGACATTCTATCTTTAGTTTCTTTCTTTCTTTCTTTCTTGATATCTTTCATTCTAGCTTTAATACCTTCTAAAATTCTATCTTTAGTTTCTTTCTTTCTTTCTTTATACCTTTCATTCTAGCTTTAATAACTTCTAACATTCTATCTTTAGTTTCTTTCTTTCTTTCTTTCTTGATATCTTTCATTCTAGCTTTAATACCTTTTAAAATTCTATCTTTAGTTTCTTTCTTTCTTTCTTTATATCTTTCATTCTAGCTTTAATACCTTCTAACATTCTATCTTTAGTTTCTTTCTTTCTTTCTTGATATCTTTCATTGTAGCTTTAATACCTTTTAACATTCTATCTTTAGTTTCTTTCTTTCTTTCTTTCTTTCTTGATATCTTACCTTCTAGTTTCAATACCTTCTAACATTCTATCTTTAGTTTCTTTCTTTCTTTCTTTCTTTATAACTTTCATTCTAGCTTTAATACCTTCTAACATTCTATCTTTAGTTTCTTTCTTTCTTTATATCTTTCATTCTAGCTTTAATACCTTCTAACATTCTATCTTTAGTTTCTTTCTTTCTTTCTTTCTTTATATCTTTCATTCTAGCTTTAATACCTTCGAATATTATATATTTAGTTTCTTTCTTTCTTGATATCTTTCCTTCTAGTTTCAATACCTTCTAACATTCTATCTTTAGTTTCTTTCTTTCTTTCTTTCTTTATATCTTTCATTCTAGCTTTAATACCTTCTAACATTCTATCTTTAGTTTCTTTTTTCTTTCTTTCTTGATATCATTCATTCTAATTTTAATACCTTCTAACATTCTTTCTTTAGTTTCTTTCTTTCTTTCTTTCTTTATATCTTTCATTCCAGCTTTAATACCTTCGAATATTATATATTTAGTTTCTTTCTTTCTTGATATCTTTCCTTCTAGTTTCAATACCTTCTAACATTCTATCTTTAGTTTCTTTCTTTCTTTCTTTCTTTATATCTTTCATTCTAGCTTTAATACCTTCTTACATTCTATCTTTAGTTTCTTTCTTTCTTTCTTTCTTGATATCTTTCCTACTAGTTTCAATACCTTCTAACATTCTATCTTTAATTTCTTTCTTTCTTTCTTTATATCTTTCATTCTAGCTTTAAAACCTTCTAACATTCTATCTTTAGTTTCTTTCTTTCTTTCTTTATATATTTTTTATTCTAGCTTTAATACCTTCTAACATTCTATCTTTAGTTTCTTTCTTTCTTTATATCTTTCAATCTAGCTTTAATACCTTCTAACATTCTGTATTAAGTTTCTTTCTTTCTTACTTTCTTTCTTTATATCTTCCATTCTAGCTTTAATACCTTCTAACATTCTATCTTTAGTTTCTTTTTTCTTTCTTTCTTGATATCATTCATTCTAATTTTAATACCTTCTAACATTCTTTCTTTAGTTTCTTTCTTTCTTTCTTTCTTGATATCTTTCCTACTAGTTTCAATACCTTCTAACATTCTACCTTTAATTTCTTTCTTTCTTTCTTTATATCTTTCATTCTAGCTTTAAAACCTTCTAACATTCTATCTTTAGTTTCTTTCTTTCTTTCTTTATATCTTTCATTCTAGCTTTAATACCTTCTAACATTCTATCTTTAGTTTCTTTCTTTCTTTATATCTTTCATTCTAGCTTTAATACCTTCTAACATTCTATCTTAAGTTTCTGTCTTTCTTACTTTCTTTCTTTATATCTTCCATTCTAGCTTTAATACCTTCTAACATTCTATCTTTAGTTTCTTTCTTTCTTTATATCTTTCATTCTAGCTTTAATACCTTCTAACATTCTATCTTTAGTTTCTTTCTTTCTTTATCTTTCATTCTAGGTTTAATACCTTCTAAAATTCTTTCTTTAGTTTCTTTCTTTCTTTCTTTCTTTATATCTTTCATTCTAGCTTTAATACCTTCGAATATTATATATTTAGTTTCTTTCTTTCTTGATATCTTTCCTTCTAGTTTCAATACCTTCTAACATTCTATCTTTAGTTTCTTTCTTTCTTTCTTTCTTTATATCTTTCATTCTAGCTTTAATAACTTCTAACATTCTATCTTTAGTTTATTTTTTCTTTCTTTCTTGATATCATTCATTCTAATTTTAATACCTTCTAACATTCTTTCTTTAGTTTCTTTCTTTCTTTCTTTCTTTATATCTTTCATTCTAGCTTTAATACCTTCGAATATTATATATTTAGTTTCTTTCTTTCTTGATATCTTTCCTTCTAGTTTCAATACCTTCTAACATTCTATCTTTAGTTTCTTTCTTTCTTTCTTTCTTTATATCTTTCATTCTAGCTTTAATACCTTCTTACATTCTATCTTTAGTTTCTTTCTTTCTTTCTTTCTTGATATCTTTCCTACTAGTTTCAATACCTTCTAACATTCTATCTTTAATTTCTTTCTTTCTTTCTTTATATCTTTCATTCTAGCTTTAAAACCTTCTAACATTCTATCTTTAGTTTCTTTCTTTCTTTCTTTATATATTTATTATTCTAGCTTTAATACCTTCTAACATTCTATCTTTAGTTTCTTTCTTTCTTTATATCTTTCATTCTAGCTTTAATACCTTCTAACATTCTGTCTTAAGTTTCTTTCTTTCTTACTTTCTTTCTTTATATCTTCCATTCTAACTTTAATACCTTCTAACATTCTATCTTTAGTTTCTTTTTACTTTCTTTCTTGATATCATTCATTCTAATTTTAATACCTTCTAACATTCTTTCTTTAGTTTCTTTCTTTCTTTCTTTCTTTATCTCTTTCATTCTAGCTTTAAAAACTTCTAATATTCTATCTTTAGTTTCTTTCTTTCTTTCTTTCTTGATATCTTTCCTACTAGTTTCAATACCTTCTAACATTCTATCTTTAATTTCTTTCTTTCTTTCTTTATATCTTTCATTCTAGCTTTAAAACCTTCTAACATTCTATCTTTAGTTTCTTTCTTTCTTTCTTGATATCTTTCATTCTAGCTTTAATACCTTCTAACATTCTATCTTTAGTTTCTTTTTTCTTTCTTTCTTGATATCATTCATTCTAATTTTAATACCTTCTAACATTCTTTCTTTAGTTTCTTTCTTTCTTTCTTTCTTTCTTTATATCTTTCATTCTAGCTTTAATACCTTCGAATATTATATATTTAGTTTCTTTCTTTCTTGATATCTTTCCTTCTAGTTTCAATACCTTCTAACATTCTATCTTTAGTTTCTTTCTTTCTTTCTTTCTTTATATCTTTCATTCTAGCTTTAATACCTTCTTACATTCTATCTTTAGTTTCTTTTTACTTTCTTTCTTGATATCATTCATTCTAATTTTAATACCTTCTAACATTCTTTCTTTAGTTTCTTTCTTTCTTTCTTTCTTTATCTCTTTCATTCTAGCTTTAATAACTTCTAATATTCTATCTTTAGTTTCTTTCTTTCTTTCTTTCTTGATATCTTTCCTACTAGTTTCAATACCTTCTAACATTCTATCTTTAATTTCTTTCTTTCTTTCTTTATATCTTTCATTCTAGCTTTAAAACCTTCTAACATTCTATCTTTAGTTTCTTTCTTTCTTTCTTGATATCTTTCATTCTAGCTTTAATACCTTCTAACATTCTATCTTTAGTTTCTTTCTTTCTTTATATCTTTCATTCTAGCTTTAATACCTTCTAACATTCTATCTTAAGTTTCTGTCTTTCTTACTTTCTTTCTTTATATCTTCCATTCTAGCTTTAATACCTTCTAACATTCTATCTTTAGTTTCTTTCTTTCTTTCTTTATATCTTTCAGTCTAGCTTTAATACCTTCTAACATTCTACCTTTAGTTTCTTTCTTTCTTTCTTTCGTGATATCTTTCATTCTAATTTTAATACCTTCTAACATTCTATCTTTAGTTTCTTTCTTTCTTTCTTTCTTGATATCTTTCATTCTAATTTTAATAACTTGTAACATTCTTTCTTTAGTTTCTTTCTTTCTTTCTTTATATCTTCCATTCTATCTTTAATAATTTCTAACATTCTATCTTTAGTTTCTTTCTTTCTTTCTTTCTTTCTTTCTTTCATTCTACCTTTAATAACTTCTAATATTCTATCTTTAGTTTCTTTTTTTCTTTCTTTCTTGATATCTTTCATTCTAGCTTTAATACCTTCTAACATTCTATCTTTAGTTTCTTTCTTTCTTTCTTTCTTTATATCTTTCTTTCTAGCTTTAATACCTTCTAACATTCTATCTTTAGTTTCTTTCTTTCTTTCTTGATATCTTTCATTCTAATTTTAATACCTTCTAACATTCTTTCTTTAGTTTCTTTCTTTCTTTCTTTATATCTTTCATTCTAGCTTTAATACCTTCTAATATTCTATCTTTAGTTTCTTTCTTTCTTTCTTTCTTGATATCTTTCCTTCTAGTTTCAATATCTTCGAACGTTCTATCTTTAGTTTCTTTCTTTCTTTCTTTCTTGATATCTTTCATACCTTCTAACATTATATCTTTAGTTTCTTTCTTTCTTTCTTTCTTGATATCTTTCATTCTAGCTTTAATAATTTCTAAAATTCTATCTTTAGTTTCTTTCTTTCTTTATATCTTTCATTCTAGCTTTAATACCTTCTAACATTCTATCTTTAGTTTCTTTCTTTCTTTCTTTCTTGATATCTTTCATTCTAATTTTAATACCTTCTAACATTGTATCTTTAATTTCTTTCTTTTTTTCTTTATATCTTTCATTCTAGCTTTAATACGTTATAACATTCTATCTTTAGTTTCTTTCTTTCTTTTACATTCTAGCTTTAATACCTTCTAACATTCTATCTTTAGTTTCTTTCTTTCTTTATATCTTTCATTCTAATTTTAATACCTTCTAACATTCTTTCTTTAGTTTCTTTCTTTCTTTATCTCTTTCATTCTAGCTTTAATACCTTCTAATATTCTATATTTAGTTTCTTTCTTTCTTTCTTTCTTGATATCTTTCCTTATAGTTTCAATACCTTCTAACATTCTATCTTTAATTTCTTTCTTTCTTTCTTTATATCTTTCATTCTAGCTTTAATACCTTCAAACATTCTATCTTTAGTTTCTTTCTTTCTTTATATCTTTCATTCTTGCTTTAATACCTTCTAACATTCTATCTTTAGTTTCTTTCTTTCTTTCTTGATATCTTTCATTCTAGCTTTAATACCTTCTAAAATTCTATCTTTAGTTTCTTTCTTTCTTTCTTTATATCTTTCATTCTAGCTTTAATAACTTCTAACATTCTATCTTTAGTTTCTTTCTTTCTTTCTTTCTTGATATCTTTCATTCTAGCTTTAATACCTTCTAAAATTCTATCTTTAGTTTCTTTCTTTCTTTCTTTATATCTTTCATTCTAGCTTTAATAACTTCTAACATTCTATCTTTAGTTTCTTTCTAACTTTCTTTATATCTTTCATTCTACCTTTAATACCATCTAACATTCTATGTTTAGTTTCTTTCTTTATATCTTTCATTCAAGCTTTAATACCTTCTAAAATTCTATCTTTTGTTTCTTTCTTTCTTTTTCTTGATATCTTTCATTCTAGTTTTAATACCTTCTAACATTCTTTCTTTAGTTTCTTTCTTTCTTTCTTTCTTGATATATTTACTTCTAGTTTCAATACCTTCTAAAATCTATCCTTAGTTTCTTTCTTTCTTTCTTTATATCTTTCATTCTAGCTTTAATACCTTCTAACATTCTATCTTTAGTTTCTTTCTTTCTTTCTTTCTTGATATCTTTCATTCTAATTTTAATACCTTCTAATATTCTTTCTTTAGTTTCTTTCTTTCTTTCTTTCTTGATTTCTTTCATTCAAGCTTTAATAGCTTCTAACATTTTATCTTTAGTTTCTTTCTTTCTTTCTTTATATCTTCCATTCTAGCTTTTATACCTTCTAACATTCTATCTTTAGTTTCTTTCTTTTTTTCTTTCTTTATATCTTTCATTCTAGCTTTAATACCTTCTAACATTCTCTCTTTAGTTTCTTTCTTTCTTTCTTTATATCTTTCATTCTAGCTTTAATAGCTTCTAACATTTTATCTTTAGTTTCTCTCTTTCTTTCTTTCTTTATATCTTGAATTCTAGCTTTTATACCTTCTAACATTCTATCTTTAGTTTCTTTCTTTCTTTCTTGATATCTTTCATTCTAATTTTAATACCTTCTAACATTCTTTCCTTAGTTTCTTTCTTTCTTTCTTGATATCTTCCATTCTAGCTTTAATACCTTCTAATATTCTCTCTTTAGTTTCTTTCTTTCTTTCTTTCTTGATATCTTTCCTTCTAGTTTCAATATCTTCGAACGTTCTATCTTTAGTTTCTTTCTTTCTTTCTTTCTTTATATCTTTCATACCTTCTAACATTCTATCTTTAGTTTCTTTCTTTCTTTCTTTCTTGATATCTTTCATTCTAGCTTTAATAATTTCTAAAATTCTATCATTCGTTTCTTTCTTTCTTTATATATTTCATTCTAGCTTTAATACCTTCTAACATTCTATTTGTAGTTTCTTTCTTTCTTTCTTTCTTGATATCTTTCATTCTAATTTTAATACCTTCTAACATTGTATCTTTAATTTCTTTCTTTTTTCTTTATATCTTTCATTCTAGCTTTAATACCTTCTAACATTCTATCTTTAGTTTCTTTCTTTCTTTTTCATTCTAGCTTTAATACCTTCTAACATTCTATCTTTCGTTTCTTTCTTTCTTTATATCTTTCATTCTAATTTCTTCTAACATTCTTTCTTTAGTTTCTTTCTTTCTTTATCTCTTTCATTCTAGCTTTAATCTTCTAATATTCTATCTTTAGTTTCTTTCTTTCTTTCTTTCTTGATATCTTTCCTTATAGTTTCAATACCTTCTAACATTCTATCTTTAATTTCTTTCTTTCTTTCTTTATATCTTTCATTCTAGCTTTAATACCTTCTAACATTCTATCTTTAGTTTCTTTCTTTCTTTATATCTTTCATTCTTGCTTTAATACCTTCTGACATTCTATCTTTAGTTTCTTTCTTTCTTTCTTTCTTGATATCTTTCATTCTAGCTTTAATACCTTCTAAAATTCTATCTTTAGTTTCTTTCTTTCTTTCTTTATACCTTTCATTCTAGCTTTAATAACTTCTAACATTCTATCTTTAGTTTCTTTCTTTCTTTCTTTCTTGATATCTTTCATTCTAGCTTTAATACCTTTTAAAATTCTATCTTTAGTTTCTTTCTTTCTTTCTTTATATCTTTCATTCTAGCTTTAATACCTTCTAACATTCTATCTTTAGTTTCTTTCTTTCTTTCTTGATATCTTTCATTGTAGCTTTAATACCTTTTAACATTCTATCTTTAGTTTCTTTCTTTCTTTCTTTCTTTCTTGATATCTTACCTTCTAGTTTCAATACCTTCTAACATTCTATCTTTAGTTTCTTTCTTTCTTTCTTTCTTTATAACTTTCATTCTAGCTTTAATACCTTCTAACATTCTATCTTTAGTTTCTTTCTTTCTTTATATCTTTCATTCTAGCTTTAATACCTTCTAACATTCTATCTTTAGTTTCTTTCTTTCTTTCTTTCTTTATATCTTTCATTCTAGCTTTAATACCTTCGAATATTATATATTTAGTTTCTTTCTTTCTTGATATCTTTCCTTCTAGTTTCAATACCTTCTAACATTCTATCTTTAGTTTCTTTCTTTCTTTCTTTCTTTATATCTTTCATTCTAGCTTTAATACCTTCTAACATTCTATCTTTAGTTTCTTTTTTCTTTCTTTCTTGATATCATTCATTCTAATTTTAATACCTTCTAACATTCTTTCTTTAGTTTCTTTCTTTCTTTCTTTCTTTATATCTTTCATTCCAGCTTTAATACCTTCGAATATTATATATTTAGTTTCTTTCTTTCTTGATATCTTTCATTCTAGCTTTAATACCTTCTAAAATTCTATCTTTAGTTTCTTTCTTTCTTTCTTTATATCTTTCATTCTAGCTTTAATAACTTCTAACATTCTATCTTTAGTTTCTTTCTAACTTTCTTTATATCTTTCATTCTACCTTTAATACCATCTAACATTCTATGTTTAGTTTCTTTCTTTATATCTTTCATTCAAGCTTTAATACCTTCTAAAATTCTATCTTTTGTTTCTTTCTTTCTTTTTCTTGATATCTTTCATTCTAGTTTTAATACCTTCTAACATTCTTTCTTTAGTTTCTTTCTTTCTTTCTTTCTTGATATATTTACTTCTAGTTTCAATACCTTCTAAAATCTATCCTTAGTTTCTTTCTTTCTTTCTTTATATCTTTCATTCTAGCTTTAATACCTTCTAACATTCTATCTTTAGTTTCTTTCTTTCTTTCTTTCTTGATATCTTTCATTCTAATTTTAATACCTTCTAATATTCTTTCTTTAGTTTCTTTCTTTCTTTCTTTCTTGATTTCTTTCATTCAAGCTTTAATAGCTTCTAACATTTTATCTTTAGTTTCTTTCTTTCTTTCTTTATATCTTCCATTCTAGCTTTTATACCTTCTAACATTCTATCTTTAGTTTCTTTCTTTTTTTCTTTCTTTATATCTTTCATTCTAGCTTTAATACCTTCTAACATTCTCTCTTTAGTTTCTTTCTTTCTTTCTTTATATCTTTCATTCTAGCTTTAATAGCTTCTAACATTTTATCTTTAGTTTCTCTCTTTCTTTCTTTCTTTATATCTTGAATTCTAGCTTTTATACCTTCTAACATTCTATCTTTAGTTTCTTTCTTTCTTTCTTGATATCTTTCATTCTAATTTTAATACCTTCTAACATTCTTTCCTTAGTTTCTTTCTTTCTTTCTTGATATCTTCCATTCTAGCTTTAATACCTTCTAATATTCTCTCTTTAGTTTCTTTCTTTCTTTCTTTCTTGATATCTTTCCTTCTAGTTTCAATATCTTCGAACGTTCTATCTTTAGTTTCTTTCTTTCTTTCTTTCTTTATATCTTTCATACCTTCTAACATTCTATCTTTAGTTTCTTTCTTTCTTTCTTTCTTGATATCTTTCATTCTAGCTTTAATAATTTCTAAAATTCTATCATTCGTTTCTTTCTTTCTTTATATATTTCATTCTAGCTTTAATACCTTCTAACATTCTATTTGTAGTTTCTTTCTTTCTTTCTTTCTTGATATCTTTCATTCTAATTTTAATACCTTCTAACATTGTATCTTTAATTTCTTTCTTTTTTCTTTATATCTTTCATTCTAGCTTTAATACCTTCTAACATTCTATCTTTAGTTTCTTTCTTTCTTTTTCATTCTAGCTTTAATACCTTCTAACATTCTATCTTTCGTTTCTTTCTTTCTTTATATCTTTCATTCTAATTTCTTCTAACATTCTTTCTTTAGTTTCTTTCTTTCTTTATCTCTTTCATTCTAGCTTTAATCTTCTAATATTCTATCTTTAGTTTCTTTCTTTCTTTCTTTCTTGATATCTTTCCTTATAGTTTCAATACCTTCTAACATTCTATCTTTAATTTCTTTCTTTCTTTCTTTATATCTTTCATTCTAGCTTTAATACCTTCTAACATTCTATCTTTAGTTTCTTTCTTTCTTTATATCTTTCATTCTTGCTTTAATACCTTGTGACATTCTATCTTTAGTTTCTTTCTTTCTTTCTTTCTTGATATCTTTCATTCTAGCTTTAATACCTTCTAAAATTCTATCTTTAGTTTCTTTCTTTCTTTCTTTATACCTTTCATTCTAGCTTTAATAACTTCTAACATTCTATCTTTAGTTTCTTTCTTTCTTTCTTTCTTGATATCTTTCATTCTAGCTTTAATACCTTTTAAAATTCTATCTTTAGTTTCTTTCTTTCTTTCTTTATATCTTTCATTCTAGCTTTAATACCTTCTAACATTCTATCTTTAGTTTCTTTCTTTCTTTCTTGATATCTTTCATTGTAGCTTTAATACCTTTTAACATTCTATCTTTAGTTTCTTTCTTTCTTTCTTTCTTTCTTGATATCTTACCTTCTAGTTTCAATACCTTCTAACATTCTATCTTTAGTTTCTTTCTTTCTTTCTTTCTTTATAACTTTCATTCTAGCTTTAATACCTTCTAACATTCTATCTTTAGTTTCTTTCTTTCTTTATATCTTTCATTCTAGCTTTAATACCTTCTAACATTCTATCTTTAGTTTCTTTCTTTCTTTCTTTCTTTATATCTTTCATTCTAGCTTTAATACCTTCGAATATTATATATTTAGTTTCTTTCTTTCTTGATATCTTTCCTTCTAGTTTCAATACCTTCTAACATTCTATCTTTAGTTTCTTTCTTTCTTTCTTTCTTTATATCTTTCATTCTAGCTTTAATACCTTCTAACATTCTATCTTTAGTTTCTTTTTTCTTTCTTTCTTGATATCATTCATTCTAATTTTAATACCTTCTAACATTCTTTCTTTAGTTTCTTTCTTTCTTTCTTTCTTTATATCTTTCATTCCAGCTTTAATACCTTCGAATATTATATATTTAGTTTCTTTCTTTCTTGATATCTTTCCTTCTAGTTTCAATACCTTCTAACATTCTATCTTTAGTTTCTTTCTTTCTTTCTTTCTTTATATCTTTCATTCTAGCTTTAATACCTTCTTACATTCTATCTTTAGTTTCTTTCTTTCTTTCTTTCTTGATATCTTTCCTACTAGTTTCAATACCTTCTAACATTCTATCTTTAATTTCTTTCTTTCTTTCTTTATATCTTTCATTCTAGCTTTAAAACCTTCTAACATTCTATCTTTAGTTTCTTTCTTTCTTTCTTTATATATTTTTTATTCTAGCTTTAATACCTTCTAACATTCTATCTTTAGTTTCTTTCTTTCTTTATATCTTTCAATCTAGCTTTAATACCTTCTAACATTCTGTATTAAGTTTCTTTCTTTCTTACTTTCTTTCTTTATATCTTCCATTCTAGCTTTAATACCTTCTAACATTCTATCTTTAGTTTCTTTTTTCTTTCTTTCTTGATATCATTCATTCTAATTTTAATACCTTCTAACATTCTTTCTTTAGTTTCTTTCTTTCTTTCTTTCTTTATCTCTTTCATTCTAGCTTTAATAACTTCTAATATTCTATCTTTAGTTTCTTTCTTTCTTTCTTTCTTGATATCTTTCCTACTAGTTTCAATACCTTCTAACATTCTACCTTTAATTTCTTTCTTTCTTTCTTTATATCTTTCATTCTAGCTTTAAAACCTTCTAACATTCTATCTTTAGTTTCTTTCTTTCTTTCTTTATATCTTTCATTCTAGCTTTAATACCTTCTAACATTCTATCTTTAGTTTCTTTCTTTCTTTATATCTTTCATTCTAGCTTTAATACCTTCTAACATTCTATCTTAAGTTTCTGTCTTTCTTACTTTCTTTCTTTATATCTTCCATTCTAGCTTTAATACCTTCTAACATTCTATCTTTAGTTTCTTTCTTTCTTTATCTTTCATTCTAGGTTTAATACCTTCTAAAATTCTTTCTTTAGTTTCTTTCTTTCTTTCTTTCTTTATATCTTTCATTCTAGCTTTAATACCTTCGAATATTATATATTTAGTTTCTTTCTTTCTTGATATCTTTCCTTCTAGTTTCAATACCTTCTAACATTCTATCTTTAGTTTCTTTCTTTCTTTCTTTCTTTATATCTTTCATTCTAGCTTTAATACCTTCTTACATTCTATCTTTAGTTTCTTTCTTTCTTTCTTTCTTGATATCTTTCCTACTAGTTTCAATACCTTCTAACATTCTATCTTTAATTTCTTTCTTTCTTTCTTTATATCTTTCATTCTAGCTTTAAAACCTTCTAACATTCTATCTTTAGTTTCTTTCTTTCTTTCTTTATATATTTATTATTCTAGCTTTAATACCTTCTAACATTCTATCTTTAGTTTCTTTCTTTCTTTATATCTTTCATTCTAGCTTTAATACCTTCTAACATTCTGTCTTAAGTTTCTTTCTTTCTTACTTTCTTTCTTTATATCTTCCATTCTAACTTTAATACCTTCTAACATTCTATCTTTAGTTTCTTTTTACTTTCTTTCTTGATATCATTCATTCTAATTTTAATACCTTCTAACATTCTTTCTTTAGTTTCTTTCTTTCTTTCTTTCTTTATCTCTTTCATTCTAGCTTTAAAAACTTCTAATATTCTATCTTTAGTTTCTTTCTTTCTTTCTTTCTTGATATCTTTCCTACTAGTTTCAATACCTTCTAACATTCTATCTTTAATTTCTTTCTTTCTTTCTTTATATCTTTCATTCTAGCTTTAAAACCTTCTAACATTCTATCTTTAGTTTCTTTCTTTCTTTCTTGATATCTTTCATTCTAGCTTTAATACCTTCTAACATTCTATCTTTAGTTTCTTTTTTCTTTCTTTCTTGATATCATTCATTCTAATTTTAATACCTTCTAACATTCTTTCTTTAGTTTCTTTCTTTCTTTCTTTCTTTCTTTATATCTTTCATTCTAGCTATAATACCTTCGAATATTATATATTTAGTTTCTTTCTTTCTTGATATCTTTCCTTCTAGTTTCAATACCTTCTAACATTCTATCTTTAGTTTCTTTCTTTCTTTCTTTCTTTATATCTTTCATTCTAGCTTTAATACCTTCTTACATTCTATCTTTAGTTTCTTTCTTTCTTTCTTTCTTGATATCTTTCCTACTAGTTTCAATACCTTCTAACATTCTATCTTTAATTTCTTTCTTTCTTTCTTTATATCTTTCATTCTAGCTTTAAAACCTTCTAACATTCTATCTTTAGTTTCTTTCTTTCTTTCTTTATATATTTTTTATTCTAGCTTTAATACCTTCTAACATTCTATCTTTAGTTTCTTTCTTTCTTTATATCTTTCATTCTAGCTTTAATACCTTCTAACATTCTGTCTTCAGTTTCTTTCTTTCTTACTTTCTTTCTTTATATCTTCCATTCTAACTTTAATACCTTCTAACATTCTATCTTTAGTTTCTTTTTACTTTCTTTCTTGATATCATTCATTCTAATTTTAATACCTTCTAACATTCTTTCTTTAGTTTCTTTCTTTCTTTCTTTCTTTATCTCTTTCATTCTAGCTTTAATAACTTCTAATATTCTATCTTTAGTTTCTTTCTTTCTTTCTTTCTTGATATCTTTCCTACTAGTTTCAATACCTTCTAACATTCTATCTTTAATTTCTTTCTTTCTTTCTTTATATCTTTCATTCTAGCTTTAATACCTTCTAACATTCTATCTTTAGTTTCTTTCTTTCTTTATATCTTTCATTCTAGCTTTAATACCTTCTAACATTCTATCTTAAGTTTCTGTCTTTCTTACTTTCTTTCTTTATATCTTCCATTCTAGCTTTAATACCTTCTAACATTCTATCTTTAGTTTCTTTCTTTCTTTCTTTATATCTTTCAGTCTAGCTTTAATACCTTCTAACATTCTACCTTTAGTTTCTTTCTTTCTTTCTTTCGTGATATCTTTCATTCTAATTTTAATACCTTCTAACATTCTATCTTTAGTTTCTTTCTTTCTTTCTTTCGTGATATCTTTCATTCTAATTTTAATACCTTCTAACATTCTATCTTTAGTTTCTTTCTTTCTTTCTTTCTTGATATCTTTCATTCTAATTTTAATAACTTGTAACATTCTTTCTTTAGTTTCTTTCTTTCTTTCTTTATATCTTCCATTCTATCTTTAATAATTTCTAACATTCTATCTTTAGTTTCTTTCTTTCTTTCTTTCTTTCTTTCATTCTACCTTTAATAACTTCTAATATTCTATCTTTAGTTTCTTTTTTTCTTTCTTTCTTGATATCTTTCATTCTAGCTTTAATACCTTCTAACATTCTATCTTTAGTTTCTTTCTTTCTTTCTTTCTTTATATCTTTCTTTCTAGCTTTAATACCTTCTAACATTCTATCTTTAGTTTCTTTCTTTCTTTCTTGATATCTTTCATTCTAATTTTAATACCTTCTAACATTCTTTCTTTAGTTTCTTTCTTTCTTTCTTTATATCTTTCATTCTAGCTTTAATACCTTCTAATATTCTATCTTTAGTTTCTTTCTTTCTTTCTTTCTTGATATCTTTCCTTCTAGTTTCAATATCTTCGAACGTTCTATCTTTAGTTTCTTTCTTTCTTTCTTTCTTTCTTGATATCTTTCATACCTTCTAACATTCTATCTTTAGTTTCTTTCTTTCTTTCTTTCTTGATATCTTTCATTCTAGCTTTAATAATTTCTAAAATTCTATCTTTAGTTTCTTTCTTTCTTTATATCTTTCATTCTAGCTTTAATACCTTCTAACATTCTATCTTTAGTTTCTTTCTTTCTTTCTTTCTTGATATCTTTCATTCTAATTTTAATACCTTCTAACATTGTATCTTTAATTTCTTTCTTTTTTTCTTTATATCTTTCATTCTAGCTTTAATACGTTCTAACATTCTATCTTTAGTTTCTTTCTTTCTTTTACATTCTAGCTTTAATACCTTCTAACATTCTATCTTTAGTTTCTTTCTTTCTTTATATCTTTCATTCTAATTTTAATACCTTCTAACATTCTTTCTTTAGTTTCTTTCTTTCTTTATCTCTTTCATTCTAGCTTTAATACCTTCTAATATTCTATATTTAGTTTCTTTCTTTCTTTCTTTCTTGATATCTTTCCTTATAGTTTCAATACCTTCTAACATTCTATCTTTAATTTCTTTCTTTCTTTCTTTATATCTTTCATTCTAGCTTTAATACCTTCAAACATTCTATCTTTAGTTTCTTTCTTTCTTTATATCTTTCATTCTTGCTTTAATACCTTCTAACATTCTATCTTTAGTTTCTTTCTTTCTTTCTTGATATCTTTCATTCTAGCTTTAATACCTTCTAAAATTCTATCTTTAGTTTCTTTCTTTCTTTCTTTATATCTTTCATTCTAGCTTTAATAACTTCTAACATTCTATCTTTAGTTTCTTTCTTTCTTTCTTTCTTGATATCTTTCATTCTAGCTTTAATACCTTCTAAAATTCTATCTTTAGTTTCTTTCTTTCTTTCTTTATATCTTTCATTCTAGCTTTAATAACTTCTAACATTCTATCTTTAGTTTCTTTCTAACTTTCTTTATATCTTTCATTCTACCTTTAATACCATCTAACATTCTATGTTTAGTTTCTTTCTTTATATCTTTCATTCAAGCTTTAATACCTTCTAAAATTCTATCTTTTGTTTCTTTCTTTCTTTTTCTTGATATCTTTCATTCTAGTTTTAATACCTTCTAACATTCTTTCTTTAGTTTCTTTCTTTCTTTCTTTCTTGATATATTTACTTCTAGTTTCAATACCTTCTAAAATCTATCCTTAGTTTCTTTCTTTCTTTCTTTATATCTTTCATTCTAGCTTTAATACCTTCTAACATTCTATCTTTAGTTTCTTTCTTTCTTTCTTTCTTGATATCTTTCATTCTAATTTTAATACCTTCTAATATTCTTTCTTTAGTTTCTTTCTTTCTTTCTTTCTTTATATCTTTCATTCTAGCTTTAATACCTTCTAACATTCTCTTTTTAGTTTCTTTCTTTCTTTCTTTCTTTCTTGATATCTTTCATTCTAGCTTTAATAGCTTCTAACATTTTATCTTTAGTTTCTCTCTTTCTTTCTTTCTTTATATCTTGAATTCTAGCTTTTATACCTTCTCACATTCTATCTTTAGTTTCTTTCTTTCTTTCTTGTTATCTTTCATTCTAATTTTAATACCTTCTAACATTCTTTCCTTAGTTTCTTTCTTTCTTTCTTTATATCTTTCATTCTAGCTTTTATACCTTCTAACATTCTATCTTTAGTTTCTTTCTTTCTTTCTTTCTTGATATCATTCATTCTAATTTTAATACCTTCTAACATTCTTTCTTTAGTTTATTTCTTTCTTTCTTTCTTTATCTCTTTCATTCTAGCTTTAATACCTTCTAATATTCTATCTTTAGTTTCTTTCTTTCTTTCTTTCTTGATATCTTTCCTACTAGCTTCAATACCTTCTACCATTCTATCTTTAATTTCTTTCTTTCTTTCTTTATATCTTTCATTCTAGCTTTTATACCTTCTAACATTCTATCTTTAGTTTCTTTCTTTCTTTCTTTCATATCTTTCATTCTAGCTTTAATACCTTCTAACATTCTATTTTTAGTTTCTTTCTTTCTTTCTTTCTTGATTTCTTTCATTCAAGCTTTAATAGCTTCTAACATTTTATCTTTAGTTTCTTTCTTTCTTTCTTTATATCTTCCATTCTAGCTTTTATACCTTCTAACATTCTATCTTTAGTTTCTTTCTTTTTTTCTTTCTTTATATCTTTCATTCTAGCTTTAATACCTTCTAACATTCTCTCTTTAGTTTCTTTCTTTCTTTCTTTATATCTTTCATTCTAGCTTTAATAGCTTCTAACATTTTATCTTTAGTTTCTCTCTTTCTTTCTTTCTTTATATCTTGAATTCTAGCTTTTATACCTTCTAACATTCTATCTTTAGTTTCTTTCTTTCTTTCTTGATATCTTTCATTCTAATTTTAATACCTTCTAACATTCTTTCCTTAGTTTCTTTCTTTCTTTCTTGATATCTTCCATTCTAGCTTTAATACCTTCTAATATTCTCTCTTTAGTTTCTTTCTTTCTTTCTTTCTTGATATCTTTCCTTCTAGTTTCAATATCTTCGAACGTTCTATCTTTAGTTTCTTTCTTTCTTTCTTTCTTTATATCTTTCATACCTTCTAACATTCTATCTTTAGTTTCTTTCTTTCTTTCTTTCTTGATATCTTTCATTCTAGCTTTAATAATTTCTAAAATTCTATCATTCGTTTCTTTCTTTCTTTATATCTTTCATTCTAGCTTTTATACCTTCTAACATTCTATCTTTAGTTTCTTTCTTTTTTTCTTTCTTTATATCTTTCATTCTAGCTTTAATACCTTCTAACATTCTCTCTTTAGTTTCTTTCTTTCTTTCTTTATATCTTTCATTCTAGCTTTAATAGCTTCTAACATTTTATCTTTAGTTTCTCTCTTTCTTTCTTTCTTTATATCTTGAATTCTAGCTTTTATACCTTCTAACATTGTATCTTTAATTTCTTTCTTTTTTCTTTATATCTTTCATTCTAGCTTTAATACGTTCTAACATTCTATCTTTAGTTTCTTTCTTTCTTTTTCATTCTAGCTTTAATACCTTCTAACATTCTATCTTTAGTTTCTTTCTTTCTTTATATCTTTCATTCTAATTTCTTCTAAAATTCTTTCTTTAGTTTCTTTCTTTCTTTATCTCTTTCATTCTAGCTTTAATCTTCTAATATTCTATCTTTAGTTTCTTTCTTTCTTTCTTTCTTGATATCTTTCCTTATAGTTTCAATACCTTCTAACATTCTATCTTTAATTTCTTTCTTTCTTTCTTTATATCTTTCATTCTAGCTTTAATACCTTCTAACATTCTATCTTTAGTTTCTTTCTTTCTTTATATCTTTCATTCTTGCTTTAATACCTTCTGACATTCTATCTTTAGTTTCTTTCTTTCTTTCTTTCTTGATATCTTTCATTCTAGCTTTAATACCTTCTAAAATTCTATCTTTAGTTTCTTTCTTTCTTTCTTTATACCTTTCATTCTAGCTTTAATAACTTCTAACATTCTATCTTTAGTTTCTTTCTTTCTTTCTTTCTTGATATCTTTCATTCTAGCTTTAATACCTTTTAAAATTCTATCTTTAGTTTCTTTCTTTCTTTCTTTATATCTTTCATTCTAGCTTTAATACCTTCTAACATTCTATCTTTAGTTTCTTTCTTTCTTTCTTGATATCTTTCATTGTAGCTTTAATACCTTTTAACATTCTATCTTTAGTTTCTTTCTTTCTTTCTTTCTTTCTTGATATCTTACCTTCTAGTTTCAATACCTTCTAACATTCTATCTTTAGTTTCTTTCTTTCTTTCTTTCTTTATAACTTTCATTCTAGCTTTAATACCTTCTAACATTCTATCTTTAGTTTCTTTCTTTCTTTATATCTTTCATTCTAGCTTTAATACCTTCTAACATTCTATCTTTAGTTTCTTTCTTTCTTTATCTTTCATTCTAGCTTTAATACCTTCTAACATTCTTTCTTTAGTTTCTTTCTTTCTTTCTTTCTTTATATCTTTCATTCTAGCTTTAATACCTTCGAATATTATATATTTAGTTTCTTTCTTTCTTGATATCTTTCCTTCTAGTTTCAATACCTTCTAACATTCTATCTTTAGTTTCTTTCTTTCTTTCTTTCTTTATATCTTTCATTCTAGCTTTAATACCTTCTTACATTCTATCTTTAGTTTCTTTCTTTCTTTCTTTCTTGATATCTTTCCTACTAGTTTCAATACCTTCTAACATTCTATCTTTAATTTCTTTCTTTCTTTCTTTATATCTTTCATTCTAGCTTTAAAACCTTCTAACATTCTATCTTTAGTTTCTTTCTTTCTTTCTTTATATATTTTTTATTCTAGCTTTAATACCTTCTAACATTCTATCTTTAGTTTCTTTCTTTCTTTATATCTTTCATTCTAGCTTTAATACCTTCTAACATTCTGTCTTAAGTTTCTTTCTTTCTTACTTTCTTTCTTTATATCTTCCATTCTAGCTTTAATACCTTCTAACATTCTATCTTTAGTTTCTTTTTTCTTTCTTTCTTGATATCATTCATTCTAATTTTAATACCTTCTAACATTCTTTCTTTAGTTTCTTTCTTTCTTTCTTTCTTTATATCTTTCATTCCAGCTTTAATATCTTCGAATATTATATATTTAGTTTCTTTCTTTCTTGATATCTTTCCTTCTAGTTTCAATACCTTCTAACATTCTATCTTTAGTTTCTTTCTTTCTTTCTTTCTTTATATCTTTCATTCTAGCTTTAATACCTTCTTACATTCTATCTTTAGTTTCTTTCTTTCTTTCTTTCTTGATATCTTTCCTACTAGTTTCAATACCTTCTAACATTCTATCTTTAATTTCTTTCTTTCTTTCTTTATATCTTTCATTCTAGCTTTAAAACCTTCTAACATTCTATCTTTAGTTTCTTTCTTTCTTTCTTTATATATTTTTTATTCTAGCTTTAATACCTTCTAACATTCTATCTTTAGTTTCTTTCTTTCTTTATATCTTTCAATCTAGCTTTAATACCTTCTAACATTCTGTCTTAAGTTTCTTTCTTTCTTACTTTCTTTCTTTATATCTTCCATTCTAGCTTTAATACCTTCTAACATTCTATCTTTAGTTTCTTTTTTCTTTCTTTCTTGATATCATTCATTCTAATTTTAATACCTTCTAACATTCTTTCTTTAGTTTCTTTCTTTCTTTCTTTATCTCTTTCATTCTAGCTTTAATAACTTCTAATATTCTATCTTTAGTTTCTTTCTTTCTTTCTTTCTTGATATCTTTCCTACTAGTTTCAATACCTTCTAACATTCTATCTTTAATTTCTTTCTTTCTTTCTTTATATCTTTCATTCTAGCTTTAAAACCTTCTAACATTCTATCTTTAGTTTCTTTCTTTCTTTCTTTATATCTTTCATTCTAGCTTTAATACCTTCTAACATTCTATCTTTAGTTTCTTTCTTTCTTTATATCTTTCATTCTAGCTTTAATACCTTCTAACATTCTATCTTAAGTTTCTGTCTTTCTTACTTTCTTTCTTTATATCTTCCATTCTAGCTTTAATACCTTCTAACATTCTATCTTTAGTTTCTTTCTTTCTTTATATCTTTCATTCTAGCTTTAATACCTTCTAACATTCTATCTTTAGTTTCTTTCTTTCTTTATCTTTCATTCTAGCTTTAATACCTTCTAAAATTCTTTCTTTAGTTTCTTTCTTTCTTTCTTTCTTTATATCTTTCATTCTAGCTTTAATACCTTCGAATATTATATATTTAGTTTCTTTCTTTCTTGATATCTTTCCTTCTAGTTTCAATACCTTCTAACATTCTATCTTTAGTTTCTTTCTTTCTTTCTTTCTTTATATCTTTCATTCTAGCTTTAATACCTTCTTACATTCTATCTTTAGTTTCTTTCTTTCTTTCTTTCTTGATATCTTTCCTACTAGTTTCAATACCTTCTAACATTCTATCTTTAATTTCTTTCTTTCTTTCTTTATATCTTTCATTCTAGCTTTAAAACCTTCTAACATTCTATCTTTAGTTTCTTTCTTTCTTTCTTTATATATTTTTTATTCTAGCTTTAATACCTTCTAACATTCTATCTTTAGTTTCTTTCTTTCTTTATATCTTTCATTCTAGCTTTAATACCTTCTAACATTCTGTCTTAAGTTTCTTTCTTTCTTACTTTCTTTCTTTATATCTTCCATTCTAACTTTAATACCTTCTAACATTCTATCTTTAGTTTCTTTTTACTTTCTTTCTTGATATCATTCATTCTAATTTTAATACCTTCTAACATTCTTTCTTTAGTTTCTTTCTTTCTTTCTTTCTTTATCTCTTTCATTCTAGCTTTAATAACTTCTAATATTCTATCTTTAGTTTCTTTCTTTCTTTCTTTCTTGATATCTTTCCTACTAGTTTCAATACCTTCTAACATTCTATCTTTAATTTCTTTCTTTCTTTCTTTATATCTTTCATTCTAGCTTTAAAACCTTCTAACATTCTATCTTTAGTTTCTTTCTTTCTTTCTTGATATCTTTCATTCTAGCTTTAATACCTTCTAACATTCTATCTTTAGTTTCTTTCTTTCTTTATATCTTTCATTCTAGCTTTAATACCTTCTAACATTCTATCTTAAGTTTCTGTCTTTCTTACTTTCTTTCTTTATATCTTTCATTCTAGCTTTAATACCTTCTAACATTCTATCTTTAGTTTCTTTCTTTCTTTATCTTTCATTCTAGCTTTAATACCTTCTAACATTCTTTCTTTAGTTTCTTTCTTTCTTTCTTTCTTTATATCTTTCATTCTAGCTTTAATACCTTCGAATATTATATATTTAGTTTCTTTCTTTCTTGATATCTTTCCTTCTAGTTTCAATACCTTCTAACATTCTATCTTTAGTTTCTTTCTTTCTTTCTTTCTTTATATCTTTCATTCTAGCTTTAATACCTTCTAACATTCTATCTTTAGTTTCTTTTTTCTTTCTTTCTTGATATCATTCATTCTAATTTTAATACCTTCTAACATTCTTTCTTTAGTTTCTTTCTTTCTTTCTTTCTTTATATCTTTCATTCTAGCTTTAATACCTTCGAATATTATATATTTAGTTTCTTTCTTTCTTGATATCTTTCCTTCTAGTTTCAATACCTTCTAACATTCTATCTTTAGTTTCTTTCTTTCTTTCTTTCTTTATATCTTTCATTCTAGCTTTAATACCTTCTTACATTCTATCTTTAGTTTCTTTCTTTCTTTCTTTCTTGATATCTTTCCTACTAGTTTCAATACCTTCTAACATTCTATCTTTAATTTCTTTCTTTCTTTCTTTATATCTTTCATTCTAGCTTTAAAACCTTCTAACATTCTATCTTTAGTTTCTTTCTTTCTTTCTTTATATATTTTTTATTCTAGCTTTAATACCTTCTAACATTCTATCTTTAGTTTCTTTCTTTCTTTATATCTTTCATTCTAGCTTTAATACCTTCTAACATTCTGTCTTAAGTTTCTTTCTTTCTTACTTTCTTTCTTTATATCTTCCATTCTAACTTTAATACCTTCTAACATTCTATCTTTAGTTTCTTTTTACTTTCTTTCTTGATATCATTCATTCTAATTTTAATACCTTCTAACATTCTTTCTTTAGTTTCTTTCTTTCTTTCTTTCTTTATCTCTTTCATTCTAGCTTTAATAACTTCTAATATTCTATCTTTAGTTTCTTTCTTTCTTTCTTTCTTGATATCTTTCCTACTAGTTTCAATACCTTCTAACATTCTATCTTTAATTTCTTTCTTTCTTTCTTTATATCTTTCATTCTAGCTTTAAAACCTTCTAACATTCTATCTTTAGTTTCTTTCTTTCTTTCTTTATATCTTTCAGTCTAGCTTTAATACCTTCTAACATTCTACCTTTAGTTTCTTTCTTTCTTTCTTTCGTGATATCTTTCATTCTAATTTTAATACCTTCTAACATTCTATCTTTAGTTTCTTTCTTTCTTTCTTTCTTGATATCTTTCATTCTAATTTTAATAACTTGTAACATTCTTTCTTTAGTTTCTTTCTTTCTTTCTTTATATCTTCCATTCTATCTTTAATAATTTCTAACATTCTATCTTTAGTTTCTTTCTTTCTTTCTTTCTTTCTTTCATTCTACCTTTAATAACTTCTAATATTCTATCTTTAGTTTCTTTTTTTCTTTCTTTCTTGATATCTTTCATTCTAGCTTTAATACCTTCTAACATTCTATCTTTAGTTTCTTTCTTTCTTTCTTTCTTTATATCTTTCTTTCTAGCTTTAATACCTTCTAACATTCTATCTTTAGTTTCTTTCTTTCT
Source organism: Intellagama lesueurii (assembly GCA_037013535.1). Classification (NCBI taxonomy): domain Eukaryota; kingdom Metazoa; phylum Chordata; class Lepidosauria; order Squamata; family Agamidae; genus Intellagama; species Intellagama lesueurii. The sequence continues at coordinate 19,528,300 of JBAJHW010000013.1, forward strand.
TTCTTGATATCTTTCATTCTAATTTTAATACCTTCTAACATTCTTTCTTTAGTTTCTTTCTTTCTTTCTTTATATCTTTCATTCTAGCTTTAATACCTTCTAATATTCTATCTTTAGTTTCTTTCTTTCTTTCTTTCTTGATATCTTTCCTTCTAGTTTCAATATCTTCGAACGTTCTATCTTTAGTTTCTTTCTTTCTTTCTTTCTTGATATCTTTCATACCTTCTAACATTCTATCTTTAGTTTCTTTCTTCCTTTCTTTCTTGATATCTTTCATTCTAGCTTTAATAATTTCTAAAATTCTATCTTTAGTTTCTTTCTTTCTTTCTTTCTTTATATCTTTCATTCTAGCTTTAATACCTTCTAACATTCTATCTTTAGTTTCTTTTTTCTTTCTTTCTTGATATCATTCATTCTAATTTTAATACCTTCTAACATTCTTTCTTTAGTTTCTTTCTTTCTTTCTTTCTTTATATCTTTCATTCTAGCTTTAATACCTTCGAATATTATATATTTAGTTTCTTTCTTTCTTGATATCTTTCCTTCTAGTTTCAATACCTTCTAACATTCTATCTTTAGTTTCTTTCTTTCTTTCTTTCTTTATATCTTTCATTCTAGCTTTAATACCTTCTTACATTCTATCTTTAGTTTCTTTCTTTCTTTCTTTCTTGATATCTTTCCTACTAGTTTCAATACCTTCTAACATTCTATCTTTAATTTCTTTCTTTCTTTCTTTATATCTTTCATTCTAGCTTTAAAACCTTCTAACATTCTATCTTTAGTTTCTTTCTTTCTTTCTTTATATATTTTTTATTCTAGCTTTAATACCTTCTAACATTCTATCTTTAGTTTCTTTCTTTCTTTATATCTTTCATTCTAGCTTTAATACCTTCTAACATTCTGTCTTAAGTTTCTTTCTTTCTTACTTTCTTTCTTTATATCTTCCATTCTAACTTTAATACCTTCTAACATTCTATCTTTAGTTTCTTTTTACTTTCTTTCTTGATATCATTCATTCTAATTTTAATACCTTCTAACATTCTTTCTTTAGTTTCTTTCTTTCTTTCTTTCTTTATCTCTTTCATTCTAGCTTTAATAACTTCTAATATTCTATCTTTAGTTTCTTTCTTTCTTTCTTTCTTGATATCTTTCCTACTAGTTTCAATACCTTTTAACATTCTATCTTTAATTTCTTTCTTTCTTTCTTTATATCTTTCATTCTAGCTTTAAAACCTTCTAACATTCTATCTTTAGTTTCTTTCTTTCTTTCTTTATATCTTTCAGTCTAGCTTTAATACCTTCTAACATTCTACCTTTAGTTTCTTTCTTTCTTTCTTTCGTGATATCTTTCATTCTAATTTTAATACCTTCTAACATTCTATCTTTAGTTTCTTTCTTTCTTTCTTTCTTGATATCTTTCATTCTAATTTTAATAACTTGTAACATTCTTTCTTTAGTTTCTTTCTTTCTTTCTTTATATCTTCCATTCTATCTTTAATAATTTCTAACATTCTATCTTTAGTTTCTTTCTTTCTTTCTTTCTTTCTTTCATTCTACCTTTAATAACTTCTAATATTCTATCTTTAGTTTCTTTTTTTCTTTCTTTCTTGATATCTTTCATTCTAGCTTTAATACCTTCTAACATTCTATCTTTAGTTTCTTTCTTTCTTTCTTTCTTTATATCTTTCTTTCTAGCTTTAATACCTTCTAACATTCTATCTTTAGTTTCTTTCTTTCTTTCTTGATATCTTTCATTCTAACTTTAATACCTTCTAACATTCTTTCTTTAGTTTCTTTCTTTCTTTCTTTATATCTTTCATTCTAGCTTTAATACCTTCTAATATTCTATCTTTAGTTTCTTTCTTTCTTTCTTTCTTGATATCTTTCCTTCTAGTTTCAATATCTTCGAACGTTCTATCTTTAGTTTCTTTCTTTCTTTCTTTCTTGATATCTTTCATACCTTCTAACATTCTATCTTTAGTTTCTTTCTTCCTTTCTTTCTTGATATCTTTCATTCTAGCTTTAATAATTTCTAAAATTCTATCTTTAGTTTCTTTCGTTCTTTATATCTTTCATTCTAGCTTTAATACCTTCTAACATTCTATCTTTAGTTTCTTTCTTTCTTTCTTTCTTGATATCTTTCATTCTAATTTTAATACCTTCTAACATTGTATCTTTAATTTCTTTCTTTTTTTCTTTATATCTTTCATTCTAGCTTTAATACGTTCTAACATTCTATCTTTAGTTTCTTTCTTTCTTTTACATTCTAGCTTTAATACCTTCTAACATTCTATCTTTAGTTTCTTTCTTTCTTTATATCTTTCATTCTAATTTCAATACCTTCTAACATTCTTTCTTTAGTTTCTTTCTTTCTTTATCTCTTTCATTCTAGCTTTAATACCTTCTAATATTCTATATTTAGTTTCTTTCTTTCTTTCGTTCTTGATATCTTTCCTTATAGTTTCAATACCTTCTAACATTCTATCTTTAATTTCTTTCTTTCTTTCTTTATATCTTTCATTCTAGCTTTAATACCTTCAAACATTCTATCTTTAGTTTCTTTCTTTCTTTATATCTTTCATTCTTGCTTTAATACCTTCTAACATTCTATCTTTAGTTTCTTTCTTTCTTTCTTGATATCTTTCATTCTAGCTTTAATACCTTCTAAAATTCTATCTTTAGTTTCTTTCTTTCTTTCTTTATATCTTTCATTCTAGCTTTAATAACTTCTAACATTCTATCTTTAGTTTCTTTCTTTCTTTCTTTCTTGATATCTTTCATTCTAGCTTTAATACCTTCTAAAATTCTATCTTTAGTTTCTTTCTTTCTTTCTTTATATCTTTCATTCTAGCTTTAATAACTTCTAACATTCTATCTTTAGTTTCTTTCTAACTTTCTTTATATCTTTCATTCTACCTTTAATACCATCTAACATTCTATGTTTAGTTTCTTTCTTTATATCTTTCATTCAAGCTTTAATACCTTCTAAAATTCTATCTTTTGTTTCTTTCTTTCTTTTTCTTGATATCTTTCATTCTAGTTTTAATACCTTCTAACATTCTTTCTTTAGTTTCTTTCTTTCTTTCTTTCTTGATATATTTACTTCTAGTTTCAATACCTTCTAAAATCTATCCTTAGTTTCTTTCTTTCTTTCTTTCTTGATATCTTTCCTACTAGTTTCAATACCTTCTACCATTCTATCTTTAATTTCTTTCTTTCTTTCTTTATATCTTTCATTCTAGCTTTTATACCTTCTAACATTCTATCTTTAGTTTCTTTCTTTCTTTCTTTCATATCTTTCATTCTAGCTTTAATACCTTCTAACATTCTATTTTTAGTTTCTATCTTTCTTTCTTTCTTGATTTCTTTCATTCAAGCTTTAATAGCTTCTAACATTTTATCTTTAGTTTCTTTCTTTCTTTCTTTATATCTTTCATTCTAGCTTTAATACCTTCTAACATTCTATCTTTAGTTTCTTTCTTTCTTTCTTTCTTGATGTCTTTCATTCTAATTTTAATACCTTCTAACATTCTTTCCTTAGTTTCTTTCTTTCTTTCTTTATATCTTTCATTCTAGCTTTAATACCTTCTAACATTCTATTTTTAATTTCTTTCTTTCTTTCTTTCTTGATTTCTTTCATTCTAGCTTTAATAGCTTCTAACATTTTATCTTTAGTTTCTTTCTTTCTTTCTTTATATCTTCCATTCTAGCTTTTATACCTTCTAACATTCTATCTTTAGTTTCTTTCTTTCTTTCTTTCTTGATATCTTTCATTCTAATTTTAATACCTTCTAACACTCTTTTTCTAGTTTCTTTCTTACTTTCTTTCTTTATATCTTCCATTCTAGCTTTAATACCTTCTAACATTCTATCTTTAGTTTCTTTCTTTCTTTCTTTCTTTCTTTCTTTCTTTCTATCTTTCAGTCTAGCTTTAATACCTTCTAACATTCTATCTTTAGTTTCTTTCTTTCTTTCGTGATATCTTTCATTCTAATTTTAATACCTTCTAACATTCTTTCTCTAGTTTCTTTCTTACTTTCTTTCTTTATATCTTCCATTCTAGCTTTAATAACTTCTAACATTCTATCTTTAGTTTCTTTCTTTCTTTCTTTCTTTCTTTCTTTATATCTTTCAGTCTAGCTTTAATACCTTTTAACATTGTATCTTTAGTTTCTTTCTTTCTTTCTTTCGTGATATCTTTCCTTCTAATTTTAATACCTTCTAACATTCTTTCTTTCGTTTCTTTCTTTTCTTTCTTTATCTCTTTCATTCTAGCTTTAATACCTTCTAACATTCTCTTTTTAGTTTCTTTCTTTCTTTCTTTCTTGATATCTTTCATTCTAGCTTTAATAGCTTCTAACATTTTATCTTTAGTTTCTCTCTTTCTTTCTTTCTCTCTTTATATCTTGAATTCTAGCTTTTATACCTTCTAACATTCTATCTTTAGTTTCTTTCTTTCTTTCTTGATATCTTTCATTCTAATTTCAATACCTTCTAACATTCTATCCTTAGTTTCTTTCTTTCTTTCTTTATATCTATCATTCTAGCTTTAATACCTTCTAACATTCTATCTTTAGTTTCTTTCTTTCTTTCTTTCTTGATATCATTCATTCTAATTTTAATACCTTCTAACATTCTTTCTTTAGTTTCTTTCTTTCTTTCTTTATCTCTTTCATTCTAGCTTTAATACCTTCTAATATTCTATCTTTAGTTTCTTTCTTTCTTTCTTTCTTGATATCTTTCCTACTAGTTTCAATACCTTCTACCATTCTATCTTTAATTTCTTTCTTTCTTTCTTTATATCTTTCATTCTAGCTTTAATACCTTCTAACATTCTATCTTTAGTTTCTTTCTTTCTTTCTTTCTTTATATCTTTCCTTCTAGCTTTAATACCTTCTAACATACTATCTTTAGTTTCTTTCTTTCTTTCTTTCTTTATATCTTTCCTTCTAGCTTTAATACCTTCTAACATTCTTTCCTTAGTTTCTTTCTTTCTTTCTTTATATCTCTCATTCTAGCTTTCATATCTTCTAACATTCTATCTTTAGTTTCTTTCTTTATTTCTTTCTTGATATCTTTCATTCTAGCTTTAATACCTTCTAACATTCTATCTTTAGTTTCTCTCTTTCTTTCTTTCTTGATATCTTTCCTTCCAGTTTCAATACCTTCTAACATTCTATCTTTAGTTTCTTTCTTTCTTTATATCTTTCATTCTAATTTTAAAACCTTCTAACATTCTTTCTTTAGTTTCTTTCTTTCTTTCTTTCTTTATCTCTTTCATTCTACCTTTAATACATTCTAATATTCTATCTTTAGTTTCTTTCTTTCTTTCTTTATTGATATCTGTCTTTCTAGTTTCAATACCTTCTAACATTCTATCTTTAATTTCTTTCTTTCTTTCTTTACATCTTTCATTCTAGCTTTAATACCTTCTAACATTCTATCTTTAGTTTCTTTCTTTCTTTCTTTATATCTTTCATTCTAGCTTTAATACCTTCTAATATTCTATCTTTAGTTTCTTTCTTTCTTTCTTTATAGCTTTCATTCTAGCTTTAATATTTTCTAACATTCTCTCTTTAGTTTCTTTCTTTCTTGATATCTTTCATTCAAGCTTTAATACCTTCTAACCTTCTCTCTTTTGTTTCTTTCATTCTTTTTCTTGATATCTTTCATTCTAGTTTTAATACCTTCTAACATTCTATCTTTAGTTTCTTTCTTTCTTTCTTTCTTTATATCTTTCATTCTAGCTTTCATACCTTCTAACATTCTATCTTTAGTTTCTTTCTTTCTTTCTTTCTTTCTTTATATCTTGAATTCTAGCTTTTATACCTTCTAACATTCTATCTTTAGTTTCTTTCTTTCTTTCTTGATATCTTTCATTCTAATTTTAATACCTTCTAACATTCTTTCATTAGTTTCTTTCTTTCTTTCTTTATATCTTCCATTCTAGCTTTAATACCTTCTAACATTCTATCTTTAGTTTCTTTCTTTCTTTCTTTCTTTATCTCTTTCATTCTAGCTTTAATACCTTCTAATATTCTATCTTTAGTTTCTTTTTTCTCTCTTTCTTGATATCTTTCCTTCTAATTTTAATACCTAACATTCTTTCTTTAGTTTCTTTCTCTCTTTCTTTCTTTATCTCTTTCATTCTAGCTTTAATACCTTCCAATATTTTATCTTTAGTTTCTTTCTTTCTTTCTTTCTCGATATCTTTCCTACTAGTTTCAATACCTTCTAACATTCTAGCTTTAATTTCTTTCTTTCTTTCTTTATATCTTTCATTCTAGCTTTAATACCTTCGAAAATTCTTTCTTTAGTTTCTTTCTTTCTTTCTTTCTTTCTTGATATATTTCCTTCTAGTTTCAATACCTAACATTCTATCTTTAGTTTCTTTCTTTCTTTCTTTCTTTATATCTTTCATTCTAGCTTTAATACCTTCTAACATTCTATCTTTAGTTTCTTTCTTTCTTTCTTTCTTGATATCTTTCATTCTAATTTTAATACCTTCTAACATTCTTTCTTTAGTTTCTTTCTTTCTTTCTTTCTTTATATCTTTCATTCTAGCTTTAATACCTTCTAACATTCTCTCTTTAGTTTCTTTCTTTCTTTCTTTCTTGATATCTTTCATTCTAGCTTTAATAGCTTCTAACATTTTATCTTTAGTTTCTTTCTTTCTTTCTTTCTTTATATCTTTAATTCTAGCTTTTATACCTTCTAACATTCTATCTTTAGTTTCCTTCTTTCTTTCTTGATATCTTTCATTCTAATTTTAATACCTTCTAACATTCTTTCCTTAGTTTCTTTCTTTCTTTCTTTATATCTTCCATTCTAGCTTTAATACCTTCTAACATTCTATCTTTAGTTTCTTTCTTTCTTTCTTTCTTTATATCTTTCATTCTAGCTTTAATACCTTCTAACATTCTATCTTTAGTTTCTTTCTTTCTTTCTTTCTTTATCTCTTTCATTCTAGCTTTAATACGTTCTAATATTCTATCTTTAGTTTCTTTCTTTCTTTCTTTCTTTCTATCTTTCATTCCTTCTAACATTCTATCTTTAGTTTCTTTCTTTCTTTCTTTCTTGATATCTTTCATTCTAGCTTTAATAATTTCTAAAATTCTATCTTTAGTTTCTTTCTTTCTTTCTTGATATCTTTCATTCTAGCTTTAATACCTTCTAACATTCTATCTTTAGTTTCTTTCTTTCTTTATATCTTTCATTTTAGATTTAATACCTTCTAACATTCTATCTTTAGTTTCTTTCTTTCTTTATATCTTTCATTCTAATTTTAATACCTTCTAACATTCTTTCTTTAGTTTCTTTCTTTCTTTCTTTCTTTCTTTCTTTCTTTATCTCTTTCATTCTAGCTTTAATACCTTCTAATATTCTATCTTTAGTTTCTTTCTTTCTTTCTTCCTTAATATCTTTCCTTCTAGTTTCAATACCTTCTCACATTCTATCTTTAATTTCTTTCTTTCTTTCTTTACATCTTTCATTCTAGCTTTAATGCCTTCTAACATTCTATCTTTAGTTTCTTTCTTTCTTTCTTTATATCTTTCATTCTAGCTTTAATACCTTCTAACATTCTATCTTTAGTTTCTTTCTTTCTTTATATCTTTCATTCAAGCTTTTTTACCTTCTAGCCTTCTCTCTTTTGTTTTTTTCTTTCTTTTTCTTGATATCTTTCATTCTAGTTTTAATACCTTCTAACATTCTATCTTTAGTTTCTTTCTTTCTTTCTTTCTTTATATCTCTCATTCTAGCTTTCATATCTTCTAACATTCTATCTTTAGTTTCTCTCTTTCTTTCTTTCTTGATATCTTTCCTTCCAGTTTCAATACCTTCTAACATTCTATCTTTTGTTTCTTTCTTTCTTTCTTTATATCTTCCATTCTAGCTTTAATACCTTCTAACATTCTATCTTTAGTTTCTCTCTTTCTTTCTTTCTTGATATCTTTCCTTCCAGTTTCAATACCTTCTAACATTCTATCTTTAGTTTCTTTCTTTCTTTATAACTTTCATTCTAATTTTAAAACCTTCTAACATTCTTTCTTTAGTTTCTTTCTTTCTTTCTTTCTTTATCTCTTTCATTCTACCTTTAATACATTCTAATATTCTATCTTTAGTTTCTTTCTTTCTTTCTTTATTGATATCTGTCCTTCTAGTTTCAATACCTTCTAACATTCTATCTTTAATTTCTTTCTTTCTTTCTTTATATCTTTCATTCTAGCTTTAATACATTCTAACATTCTATCTTTAGTTTCTTTCTTTCTTTATATCTTTCATTCTAGCTTTAATACCTTCTAATATTCTATCTTTAGTTTCTTTCTTTCTTTCTTTATAGCTTTCATTCTAGCTTTAATACTTTCTAACATTCTATCTTTAGTTTCTTTCTTTCTTGATATCTTTCATTCAAGCTTTAATACCTTCTCACCTTCTCTCTTTTGTTTCTTTCTTTCTTTTTCTTGATATCTTTCATTCTGGTTTTAATACCTTCTAACATTCTATCTTTAGTTTCTTTCTTTCTTTCTTTCTTTATATCTTTCATTCTAGCTTTCATACCTTCTAACATTCTATCTTTAGTTTCTTTCTTTCTTTGTTTCTTTATATCTTTCATTCTAGCTTTCATACCTTCTAACATTCTATCTTTAGTTTCTTTCTTTATTTCTTTCTTGATATCTTTCATTCTAGCTTTAATACCTTCTAACATTCTATCTTTAGTTTCTTTCTTTCTTTCTTTCCTGATATCTTTCCTTCCAGTTTCAATACCTTCTAACATTTTATCTTTTGTTTCTTTCTTTCTTTCTTTATATCTTTCATTCTAGCTTTAATACCTTCTAACATTCTATCTTTAGTTTTTTTCTTTCTTTATATCTTTCATTCTAGCTTTAATACCTTCTAACATTCTATCTTTAGTTTCTTTCTTTCTTTCTTTCTTGATATCTTTCATTCTAGCTTTAATACCTTCTAAAATTCTATCTTTAGTTTCTTTCTTTCTTTCTTTATATCTTTCATTCTAGCTTTAATACCTTCTAACATTCTATCTTTAGTTTCTTTCTTTCTTTATATCTTTCATTCAAGCTTTAATACCTTCTAAACTTCTCTCTTTTGTTTCTTTCTTTCTTTTTCTTGATATCTTTCATTCTAGTTTTAATACCTTCTAACATTCTATCTTTAGTTTCTTTCTTTCTTTCTTTCTTTATATCTTTCATTCTACCTTTAATACAGTCTAACATTCTATCTTTAGTTTCTTTCTTTCTTTCTTTCTTGATATCTTTCATTCTAGCTTTAATACCTTCTAACATTCTATCTTTCGTTTCTTTCTTTCTTTCTTTCTTGATATCTTTCATTCTAATTTTAATACCTTCTAACATTCTTTCTTTAGTTTCTTTCTTTCTTTCTTTATATCTTTCATTCTAGCTTTAATACCTTCTAACATTCTCTCTTTAGTTTTTTTCTTTCTTTCTTTCTTGATATCTTTCATTCTAGCTTTAATAGCTACTAACATTTTATCTTTAGTTTCTTTCTTTCTTTCTTTCTTTCTTTATATCTTTAATTCTAGCTTTTATACCTTCTAACACTCTATCTTTAGTTTCTTTCTTTCTTTCTTGATATCTTTCATTCTAATTTTAATGCCTTCTAACATTCTTTCCTTAGTTTCTTTCTTTCTTTCTTTATCTCTTTCATTCTAGCTTTAATACGTTCTAATATTCTATCTTTAGTTTCTTTCTTTCTTTCTTTCTATCTTTCATACCTTCTAACATTCTATCTTTAGTTTCTTTCTTTCTTTCTTTCTTGATATCTTTCATTCTAGCTTTAATAATTTCTAAAATTCTATCTTTAGTTTCTTTCTTTCTTTCTTGATATCTTTCATTCTAGCTTTAATACCTTCTAACATTCTATCTTTAGTTTCTTTCTTTCTTTATATCTTTCATTTTAGCTTTAATACCTTCTAACATTCTATCTTTAGTTTCTTTCTTTCTTTATATCTTTCATTCTAATTTTAATACCTTCTAACATTCTTTCTTTAGTTTCTTTCTTTCTTTCTTTCTTTCTTTATCTCTTTCATTCTAGCTTTAATACCTTCTAATATTCTATCTTTAGTTTCTTTCTTTCTTTCTTCCTTAATATCTTTCCTTCTAGTTTCAATACGTTCTCACATTCTATCTTTAATTTCTTTCTTTCTTTCTTTACATCTTTCATTCTAGCTTTAATACCTTCTAACATTCTATCTTTAGTTTCTTTCTTTCTTTCTTTATATCTTTCATTCTAGCTTTAATACCTTCTAACATTCTATCTTTAGTTTCTTTCTTTCTTTATATCTTTCATTCAAGCTTTTTTACCTTCTAGCCTTCTCTCTTTTGTTTCTTTCTTTCTTTTTCTTGATATCTTTCATTCTAGTTTTAATACCTTCTAACATTCTATCTTTAGTTTCTTTCTTTCTTTCTTTCTTTATATCTCTCATTCTAGCTTTCATACCTTCTAACATTCTATCTTTAGTTTCTTTCTTTATTTCTTTCTTGATATCTTTCATTCTAGCTTTAATACCTTCTAACATTCTATCTTTAGTTTCTCTCTTTCTTTCTTTCTTGATATCTTTCCTTCCAGTTTCAATACCTTCTAACATTCTATCTTTTGTTTCTTTCTTTCTTTCTTTATATCTTTCATTCTAGCTTTAATACCTTCTAACATTCTATCTTTAGTTTCTTTCTTTCTTTATATCTTTCATTCTAATTTTAAAACCTTCTAACATTCTTTCTTTAGTTTCTTTCTTTCTTTCTTTCTTTATCTCTTTCATTCTACCTTTAATACATTCTAATATTCTATCTTTAGTTTCTTTCTTTCTTTCTTTATTGATATCTGTCCTTCTAGTTTCAATACCTTCTAACATTCTATCTTTAATTTCTTTCTTTCTTTCTTTATATCTTTCATTCTAGCTTTAATACCTTCTAACATTCTATCTTTAGTTTCTTTCTTTCTTTATAGCTTTCATTCTAGCTTTAATACCTTCTAATATTCTATCTTTAGTTTCTTTCTTTCTTTCTTTATAGCTTTCATTCTAGCTTTAATACTTTCTAACATTCTATCTTTAGTTTCTTTCTTTCTTGATATATTTCATTCAAGCTTTAATACCTTCTAACCTTCTCTGTTTTGTTTCTTTCTTTCTTTTTCTTGATATCTTTCATTCTAGTTTTAATAACTTCTAACATTCTATCTTTAGTTTCTTTCTTTCTTTCTTTCTTTATATCTTTCATTCTAGCTTTCATACCTTCTAACATTCTATCTTTAGTTTCTTTCTTTCTTTCTTTGTTTCTTTATATCTTTCATTCTAGCTTTCATACCTTCTAACATTCTATCTTTAGTTTCTTTCTTTATTTCTTTCTTGATATCTTTCCTTCCAGTTTCAATACCTTCTAACATTTTATCTTTTGTTTCTTTCTTTCTTTCTTTATATCTTTCATTCTAGCTTTAATACCTTCTAACATTCTATCTTTAGTTTCTTTCTTTCTTTATATCTTTCATTCTAGCTTTAATACCTTCTAACATTCTATCTTTAGTTTCTTTCTTTCTTTCTTTCTTGATATCTTTCATTCTAGCTTTAATACCTTCTAAAATTCTATCTTTAGTTTCTTTCTTTCTTTCTTTATATCTTTCATTCTAGCTTTAATACCTTCTAACATTCTATCTTTAGTTTCTTTCTTTCTTTATATCTTTCATTCAAGCTTTAATACCTTCTAAACTTCTCTCTTTTGTTTCTTTCTTTCTTTTTCTTGATATCTTTCATTCTAGTTTTAATACCTTCTAACATTCTATCTTTAGTTTCTTTCCCTCTTTCTTTCTTTATATCTTTCATTCTACCTTTAATACCTTCTAACATTCTATCTTTAGTTTCTTTCTTTCTTTCTTTCTTGATATCTTTCATTCTAGCTTTAATACCTTCTAAAATTCTATCTTTAGTTTCTTTCTTTCTTTCTTTCTTGATATCTTTCATTCTAATTTTAATACCTTCTAACATTCTTTCTTTAGTTTCTTTCTTTCTTTCTTTATATCTTTCATTCTAGCTTTAATACCTTCTAACATTCTCTCTTTAGTTTCTTTCTTTCTTTTTTTCTTGATATCTTTCATTCTAGCTTTAATAGCTTCTAACATTTTATCTTTAGTTTCTTTCTTTCTTTCTTTCTTTATATCTTTAATTCTAGCTTTTATACCTACTAACATTCTATCTTTAGTTTCTTTCTTTCTTTCTTGATATCTTTCATTCTAATTTTAATACCTTCTAACATTCTTTCCTTAGTTTCTTTCTTTCTTTCTATATATCTTCCATTCTAGCTTTAATACCTTGTAACATTCTATCTTTAGTTTCTTTCTTTCTTTCTTTCTTTATATCTTTCATTCTAGCTTTAATACCTTCTAACATTCTATCTTTAGTTTCTTTCCTTCTTTCTTTCTTTATCTCTTTCATTCTAGCTTTAATACGTTCTAATATTCTATCTTTAGTTTCTTTCTTTCTTTCTTTCTTTCTATCTTTCATACCTTCTAACATTCTATCTTTAGTTTCTTTCTTTCTTTCTTTCTTGATATCTTTCATTCTAGCTTTAATAATTTCTAAAATTCTATCTTTAGTTTCTTTCTTTCTTTCTTCCTTAATATCTTTCCTTCTAGTTTCAATACCTTCTCACATTCTATCTTTAATTTCTTTCTTTCTTTCTTTACATCTTTCATTCTAGCTTTAATACCTTCTAACATTCTATCTTTAGTTTCTTTCTTTCTTTCTTTATATCTTTCATTCTAGCTTTAATACCTTCTAACATTCTATCTTTAGTTTCTTTCTTTCTTTATATCTTTCATTCAAGCTTTTTTACCTTCTAGCCTTCTCTCTTTTGTTTCTTTCTTTCTTTTTCTTGATATCTTTCATTCTAGTTTTAATAACTTCTAACATTCTATCTTTAGTTTCTTTCTTTCTTTCTTTCTTTCTTTATATCTCTCATTCTAGCTTTCATATCTTCTAACATTCTATCTTTAGTTTCTTTCTTTATTTCTTTCTTGATATCTTTCATTCTAGCTTTAATAACTTCTAACATTCTATCTTTAGTTTCTCTCTTTCTTTCTTTCTTGATATCTTTCCTTCCAGTTTCAATACCTTCTAACATTCTATCTTTAGTTTCTTTCTTTCTTTATATCTTTCATTCTAATTTTAAAACCTTCTAACATTCTTTCTTTAGTTTCTTTCTTTCTTTCTTTCTTTATCTCTTTCATTCTAGCTTTAATACCTTCTAACATTCTATCTTTAGTTTCTTTCTTTCTTTCTTTATATCTTTCATTCTAGCTTTAATACCTTCTAATATTCTATCTTTAGTTTCTTTCTTTCTTTCTTTATAGCTTTCATTCTAGCTTTAATACTTTCTAACATTCTATCTTTCGTTTCTTTCTTTCTTGATATCTTTCATTCAAGCTTTAATACCTTCTAACGTTCTCTCTTTTGTTTCTTTCATTCTTTTTCTTGATATCTTTCATTCTAGTTTTAATACCTTCTAACATTCTATCTTTAGTTTCTTTCTTTCTTTCTTTCTTTCTTTATATCTTTCATTCTAGCTTTCATACCTTCTAACATTCTATCTTTAGTTTCTTTCTTTCTTTGTTTGTTTCTTTATATCTTTCATTCTAGCTTTCATACCTTCTAACATTCTATCTTTAGTTTCTTTCTTTCTTTCTTTCTTGATATCTTTCCTACTAGTTTCAATACCTTCTTCCATTCTATCTTTAGTTTCTTTCTTTCTTTCTTTGTTTCTTTATATCTTTCATTCTAGCTTTCATACCTTCTAACATTCTATCTTTAGTTTCTTTCTTTCTTTGTTTCTTTATATCTTTCATTCTAGCTTTCATACCTTCTAACATTCTATCTTTAGTTTCTTTCTTTCTTTCTTTATAGCTTTCATTCTAGCTTTAATACGTTCTAACATTCTATCTTTAGTTTCTTTCTTTCTTGATATATTTCATTCAAGCTTTAATACCTTCTAACCTTCTCCGTTTTGTTTCTTTCTTTCTTTTTCTTGATATCTTTCATTCTAGTTTTAATAACTTCTAACATTCTATCTTTAGTTTCTTTCTTTCTTTCTTTCTTTATATCTTTCATTCTAGCTTTCATACCTTCTAACATTCTATCTTTAGTTTCTTTCTTTCTTTCTTTGTTTCTTTATATCTTTCATTCTAGCTTTCATACCTTCTAACATTCTATCTTTAGTTTCTTTCTTTATTTCTTTCTTGATATCTTTCATTCTAGCTTTCATACCTTCTAACATTCTATCTTTAGTTTCTTTCTTTCTTTCTTTCTTGATATCTTTCCTTCCAGTTTCAATACCTTCTAACATTTTATCTTTTGTTTCTTTCTTTCTTTCTTTATATCTTTCATTCTAGCTTTAATACCTTCTAACATTCTATCTTTAGTTTCTTTCTTTCTTTATATCTTTCATTCTAGCTTTAATACCTTCTAACATTCTATCTTTAGTTTCTTTCTTTCTTTCTTTCTTGATATCTTTCATTCTAGCTTTAATACCTTCTAAAATTCTATCTTTAGTTTCTTTCTTTCTTTCTTTATATCTTTCATTCTAGCTTTAATACCTTCTAACATTCTATCTTTAGTTTCTTTCTTTCTTTATATCTTTCATTCAAGCTTTAATACCTTCTAAACTTCTCTCTTTTGTTTCTTTCTTTCTTTTTCTTGATATCTTTCATTCTAGTTTTAATACCTTCTAACATTCTATCTTTAGTTTCTTTCTCTCTTTCTTTCTTTATATCTTTCATTCTACCTTTAATACCTTCTAACATTCTATCTTTAGTTTCTTTCTTTCTTTCTTTCTTTCTTGATATCTTTCATTCTAGCTTTAATACCTTCTAACATTCTATCTTTCGTTTCTTTCTTTCTTTCTTTCTTGATATCTTTCATTCTAATTTTAATACCTTCTAACATTCTTTCTTTAGTTTCTTTCTTTCTTTCTTTATATCTTTCATTCTAGCTTTAATACCTTCTACCATTCTCTCTTTAGTTTCTTTCTTTCTTTTTTTCTTGATATCTTTCATTCTAGCTTTAATAGCTTCTAACATTTTATCTTTAGTTTCTTTCTTTCTTTCTTTATATCTTTAATTCTAGCTTTTAAACCTTCTAACATTCTATCTTTAGTTTCTTTCTTTCTTTCTTGATATCTTTCATTCTAATTTTAATACCTTCTAACATTCTTTCCTTAGTTTCTTTCTTTCTTTCTTTATATCTTCCATTCTAGCTTTAATACCTTGTAACATTCTATCTTTAGTTTCTTTCTTTCTTTCTTTCTTTATATCTTTCATTCTAGCTTTAATACCTTCTAACATTCTATCTTTAGTTTCTTTCCTTCTTTCTTTCTTTATCTCTTTCATTCTACCTTTAATACGTTCTAATATTCTATCTTTAGTTTCTTTCTTTCTTTCTTTCTATCTTTCATACCTTCTAACATTCTATCTTTAGTTTCTTTCTTTCTTTCTTCCTTAATATCTTTCCTTCTAGTTTCAATACCTTCTCACATTCTATCTTTAATTTCTTTCTTTCTTTCTTTACATCTTTCATTCTAGCTTTAATACCTTCTAACATTCTATCTTTAGTTTCTTTCTTTCTTTCTTTATATCTTTCATTCTAGCTTTAATACCTTCTAACATTCTATCTTTAGTTTCTTTCTTTCTTTATATCTTTCATTCAAGCTTTTTTACCTTCTAGCCTTCTCTCTTTTGTTTCTTTCTTTCTTTTTCTTGATATCTTTCATTCTAGTTTTAATAACTTCTAACATTCTATCTTTAGTTTCTTTCTTTCTTTCTTTCTTTCTTTATATCTCTCATTCTAGCTTTCATATCTTCTAACATTCTATCTTTAGTTTCTTTCTTTATTTCTTTCTTGATATCTTTCATTCTAGCTTTAATACCTTCTAACATTCTATCTTTAGTTTCTCTCTTTCTTTCTTTCTTGATATCTTTCCTTCCAGTTTCAATACCTTCTAACATTCTATCTTTAGTTTCTTTCTTTCTTTATATCTTTCATTCTAATTTTAAAACCTTCTAACATTCTTTCTTTAGTTTCTTTCTTTCTTTCTTTCTTTATCTCTTTCATTCTAGCTTTAATACCTTCTAACATTCTATCTTTAGTTTCTTTCTTTCTTTCTTTATATCTTTCATTCTAGCTTTAATACCTTCTAATATTCTATCTTTAGTTTCTTTCTTTCTTTCTTTATAGCTTTCATTCTAGCTTTAATACTTTCTAACATTCTATCTTTCGTTTCTTTCTTTCTTGATATCTTTCATTCAAGCTTTAATACCTTCTAACCTTCTCTCTTTTGTTTCTTTCATTCTTTTTCTTGATATCTTTCATTCTAGTTTTAATACCTTCTAACATTCTATCTTTCGTTTCTTTCTTTCTTTCTTTCTTTATATCTTTCATTCTAGCTTTCATACCTTCTAACATTCTATCTTTAGTTTCTTTCTTTCTTTCTTTGTTTCTTTATATCTTTCATTCTAGCTTTCATACCTTCTAACATTCTATCTTTAGTTTCTTTCTTTATTTCTTTCTTGATATCTTTCATTCTAGCTTTAATACCTTCTAACATTCTATCTTTAGTTTCTTTCTTTCTTTCTTTCTTGATATCTTTCCTACTAGTTTCAATACCTTCTTCCATTCTATCTTTAGTTTCTTTCTTTCTTTCTTTGTTTCTTTATATCTTTCATTCTAGCTTTCATACCTTCTAACATTCTATCTTTAGTTTCTTTCTTTCTTTGTTTCTTTATATCTTTCATTCTAGCTTTCATACCTTCTAACATTCTATCTTTAGTTTCTTTCTTTCTTTCTTTCTTGATATCTTTCCTTATAGTTTCAATACCTTCTAACATTCTATCTTTAGTTTCTTTCTTTCTTTCTTTCTTGATATGTTTCATTCTAGTTTTAATACCTTCTAACATTCTATTTTTGTTTCTTTCTTTCTTTCTTTCTTGATTTCTTTCATTCAAGCTTTAATAGCTTCTAACATTTTATCTTTAGTTTCTTTCTTTCTTTCTTTATATCTTCCATTCTAGCTTTTATACCTTCTAACATTCTATCTTTAGTTTCTTTCTTTCTTTCTTTCTTGATATCTTTCATTCTAATTTTAATACCTTCTAACATTCTTTCTCTAGTTTCTTTGTTACTTTCTTTCTTTATATCTTCCATTCTAGCTTTAATACCTTCTAACATTCTCTCTTTAGTTTCTTTCTTTCTTTCTTTATATCTTTCATTCTAGCTTTAATAGCTTCTAACATTTTATCTTTAGTTTCTTTCTTTCTTTCTTGATATCTTTCATTCTAATTTTAATACCTTCTAACATTCTTTCCTTAGTTTCTTTCTTTCTTTCTTGATATCTTCCATTCTAGCTTTAATACCTTCTAATATTCTATCTTTAGTTTCTTTCTTTCTTTCTTTCTTGATATCTTTCCTTCTAGTTTCAATATCTTCGAACGTTCTATCTTTAGTTTCTTTCTTTCTTTCTTTCTTTATATCTTTCATACCTTCTAACATTCTATCTTTAGTTTCTTTCTTTCTTTCTTTCTTGATAGCTTTCATTCTAGCTTTAATAATTTCTAAAATTTTATCTTTAGTTTCTTTCTTTCTTTATATCTTTCATTCTAGCTTTAATACCTTCTAACATTCTATCTTTAGTTTCTTTCTTTCTTTCTTTCTTGATATCTTTCATTCTAATTTTAATACCTTCTAACATTGTATCTTTAATTTCTTTCTTTCTTTCTTTATATCTTTCATTCTAGCTTTAATACGTTCTAACATTCTATCTTTAGTTTCTTTCTTTCTTTTTCATTCTAGCTTTAATACCTTCTAACATTCTATCTTTAGTTTCTTTCTTACTTTATATCTTTCATTCTAATTTTAATACCTTCTAACATTCTTTCTTTAGTTTCTTTCTTTCTTTATCTCTTTCATTCTAGCTTTAATACCTTCTAATATTCTATCTTTAGTTTCTTTCTTTCTTTCTTTCTTTCTTGATATCTTTCCTTATAGTTTCAATACCTTCTAACATTCTATCTTTAATTTCTTTCTTTCTTTCTTTATATCTTTCATTCTAGCTTTAATACCTTCTAACATTCTATATTTAGTTTCTTTCTTTCTTTATATCTTTCATTCTTGCTTTAATAACTTCTGACATTCTATCTTTAGTTTCTTTCTTTCTTTCTTTCTTGATATCTTTCATTCTAGCTTTAATACCTTCTAAAATTCTATCTTTAGTTTCTTTCTTTCTTTCTTTATATCTTTCATTCTAGCTTTAATAACTTCTAACATTCTATCTTTAGTTTCTTTCTTTCTTTCTTTCTTGATATCTTTCATTCTAGCTTTAATACCTTCTAAAATTCTATCTTTAGTTTCTTTCTTTCTTTCTTTATATCTTTCATTCTAGCTTTAATAACTTCTAACATTCTATCTTTAGTTTCTTTCTAACTTTCTTTATATCTTTCATTCTAGCTTTAATACCATCTAACATTCTATGTTTAGTTTCTTTCTTTATATCTTTCATTCAAGCTTTAATACCTTCTAACATTCTATCTTTAGTTTCTTTCTTTCTTTCTTTCTTTATATCTTTCATTCTAGCTTTAATACCTTCTAACATTCTATTTTTAGTTTCTTTCTTTCTTTCTTTCTTGATTTCTTTCATTCTAGCTTTAATAGCTTCTAACATTTTATCTTTAGTTTCTTTCTTTCTTTCTTTATATCTT
The DNA here is from genome assembly GCA_037013535.1 of Intellagama lesueurii. Lineage (NCBI taxonomy): Eukaryota > Metazoa > Chordata > Lepidosauria > Squamata > Agamidae > Intellagama > Intellagama lesueurii. Next base: position 19,547,068 of record JBAJHW010000013.1, read on the forward strand.
CCATTCTAGCTTTAATACCTTCTAACATTCTATCTTTAGTTTCTTTCTTTCTTTCTTTCTTGATATCATTCATTCTAATTTTAATACCTTCTAACATTCTTTCTTTAGTTTCTTTCTTTCTTTTTTCTTTTTCTCTTTCATTCTAGCTTTAAAACCTTCTAATATTCTATCTTTAGTTTCTTTCTTTCTTTCTTGATATCTTTCCTACTAGTTTCAATACCTTCTACCATTCTATCTTTAATTTCTTTCTTTCTTTCTTTATATCTTTCATTCTAGCTTTAATACCTTCTAACATTCGATCTTTAGTATCTTTCTTTCTTTCTTTCTTTATATCTTTCATTCTAGCTTTAATACCTTCTAACATTCTATTTTTAGTTTCTTTATTTCTTTCTTGATTTCTTTCATTCAAGCTTTAATAGCTTCTAACATTTTATCTTTAGTTTCTCTCTTTCTTTCTTTCTCTCTTTATATCTTGAATTCTAGCTTTTATACCTTCTAACATTCTATCTTTAGTTTCTTTCTTTCTTTCTTGATATCTTTCATTCTAATTTCAATACCTTCTAACATTCTTTCCTTAGTTTCTTTCTTTCTTTCTTTCTTGATATCATTCATTCTAATTTTAATACCTTCTAACATTCTTTCTTTAGTTTCTTTCTTTCTTTCTTTATCTCTTTCATTCTAGCTTTAATACCTTCTAATATTCTATCTTTAGTTTCTTTCTTTCTTTCTTTCTTGATATCTTTCCTACTAGTTTCAATACCTTCTACCATTCTATCTTTAATTTCTTTCTTTCTTTCTTTATATCTTTCATTCTAGCTTTAATACCTTCTAACATTCTATCTTTAGTTTCTTTCTTTCTTTCTTTCTTTATATCTTTCCTAGCTTTAATACCTTCTAACATACTATCTTTAGTTTCTTTCTTTCTTTCTTTCTTTATATCTTTCCTTCTAGCTTTAATACCTTCTAACATTCTTTCCTTAGTTTCTTTCTTTCTTTCTTTATATCTCTCATTCTAGCTTTCATATCTTCTAACATTCTATCTTTAGTTTCTTTCTTTATTTCTTTCTTGATATCTTTCATTCTAGCTTTAATACCTTCTAACATTCTATCTTTAGTTTCTCTCTTTCTTTCTTTCTTGATATCTTTCCTTCCAGTTTCAATACCTTCTAACATTCTATCTTTAGTTTCTTTCTTTCTTTATATCTTTCATTCTAATTTTAAAACCTTCTAACATTCTTTCTTTAGTTTCTTTCTTTCTTTCTTTCTTTATCTCTTTCATTCTACCTTTAATACATTCTAATATTCTATCTTTAGTTTCTTTCTTTCTTTCTTTATTGATATCTGTCCTTCTAGTTTCAATACCTTCTAACATTCTATCTTTAATTTCTTTCTTTCTTTCTTTACATCTTTCATTCTAGCTTTAATACCTTCTAACATTCTATCTTTAGTTTCTTTCTTTCTTTCTTTATATCTTTCATTCTAGCTTTAATACCTTCTAATATTCTATCTTTAGTTTCTTTCTTTCTTTCTTTATAGCTTTCATTCTAGCTTTAATACTTTCTAACATTCTCTCTTTAGTTTCTTTCTTTCTTGATATCTTTCATTCAAGCTTTAATACCTTCTAACCTTCTCTCTTTTGTTTCTTTCATTCTTTTTCTTGATATCTTTCATTCTAGTTTTAATACCTTCTAACATTCTATCTTTAGTTTCTTTCTTTCTTTCTTTCTTTATATCTTGAATTCTAGCTTTTATACCTTCTAACATTCTATCTTTAGTTTCTTTCTTTCTTTCTTGATATCTTTCATTCTAATTTTAATACCTTCTAACATTCTTTCATTAGTTTCTTTCTTTCTTTCTTTATATCTTCCATTCTAGCTTTAATACCTTCTAACATTCTATCTTTAGTTTCTTTCTTTCTTTCTTTCTTTATATCTTTCATTCTAGCTTTAATACCTTCTAACATTCGATCTTTAGTATCTTTCTTTCTTTCTTTCTTTATCTCTTTCATTCTAATTTTAATACCTTCTAACATTCTTTCATTAGTTTCTTTCTTTCTTTCTTTATATCTTCCATTCTAGCTTTAATACCTTCTAACATTCTATCTTTAGTTTCTTTCTTTCTTTCTTTCTTTATATCTTTCATTCTAGCTTTAATACCTTCTAACATTCTATCTTTAGTTTCTTTCTTTCTTTCTTTCTTTATCTCTTTCATTCTAGCTTTAATACCTTCTAATATTCTATCTTTAGTTTCTTTTTTCTCTCTTTCTTGATATCTTTCCTTCTAATTTTAATACCTTCTAACATTCTTTCTTTAGTTTCTTTCTCTCTTTCTTTCTTTATCTCTTTCATTCTAGCTTTAATACCTTCTAATATTCTATCTTTAGTTTCTTTTTTCTCTCTTTCTTGATATCTTTCCTTCTAATTTTAATACCTTCTAACATTCTTTCTTTAGTTTCTTTCTCTCTTTCTTTCTTTATCTCTTTCATTCTAGCTTTAATACCTTCCAATATTCTATCTTTAGTTTCTTTCTTTCTTTCTTTCTCGATATCTTTCCTACTAGTTTCAATACCTTCTAACATTCTAGCTTTAGTTTCTTTCTTTCTTTCTTGATATCTTTCATTCTAATTTTAATACCTTCTAACATTCTTTCCTTAGTTTCTTTCTTTCTTTCTTGATATCTTCCATTCTAGCTTTAATACCTTCTAATATTCTATCTTTAGTTTCTTTCTTTCTTTCTTTCTTGATATCTTTCCTTCTAGTTTCAATATCTTCGAACGTTCTATCTTTAGTTTCTTTCTTTCTTTCTTTCTTTATATCTTTCATACCTTCTAACATTCTATCTTTAGTTTCTTTCTTTCTTTCTTTCTTGATAGCTTTCATTCTAGCTTTAATAATTTCTAAAATTTTATCTTTAGTTTCTTTCTTTCTTTATATCTTTCATTCTAGCTTTAATACCTTCTAACATTCTATCTTTAGTTTCTTTCTTTCTTTCTTTCTTGATATCTTTCATTCTAATTTTAATACCTTCTAACATTGTATCTTTAATTTCTTTCTTTCTTTCTTTATATCTTTCATTCTAGCTTTAATACGTTCTAACATTCTATCTTTAGTTTCTTTCTTTCTTTTTCATTCTAGCTTTAATACCTTCTAACATTCTATCTTTAGTTTCTTTCTTACTTTATATCTTTCATTCTAATTTTAATACCTTCTAACATTCTTTCTTTAGTTTCTTTCTTTCTTTATCTCTTTCATTCTAGCTTTAATACCTTCTAATATTCTATCTTTAGTTTCTTTCTTTCTTTCTTTCTTTCTTGATATCTTTCCTTATAGTTTCAATACCTTCTAACATTCTATCTTTAATTTCTTTCTTTCTTTCTTTATATCTTTCATTCTAGCTTTAATACCTTCTAACATTCTATATTTAGTTTCTTTCTTTCTTTATATCTTTCATTCTTGCTTTAATAACTTCTGACATTCTATCTTTAGTTTCTTTCTTTCTTTCTTTCTTGATATCTTTCATTCTAGCTTTAATACCTTCTAAAATTCTATCTTTAGTTTCTTTTTTTCTTTCTTTATATCTTTCATTCTAGCTTTAATAACTTCTAACATTCTATCTTTAGTTTCTTTCTTTCTTTCTTTCTTGATATCTTTCATTCTAGCTTTAATACCTTCTAAAATTCTATCTTTAGTTTCTTTCTTTCTTTCTTTATATCTTTCATTCTAGCTTTAATAACTTCTAACATTCTATCTTTAGTTTCTTTCTAACTTTCTTTATATCTTTCATTCTAGCTTTAATACCATCTAACATTCTATGTTTAGTTTCTTTCTTTATATCTTTCATTCAAGCTTTAATACCTTCTAACATTCTATCTTTAGTTTCTTTCTTTCTTTCTTTCTTTATATCTTTCATTCTAGCTTTAATACCTTCTAACATTCTATTTTTAGTTTCTTTCTTTCTTTCTTTCTTGATTTCTTTCATTCTAGCTTTAATAGCTTCTAACATTTTATCTTTAGTTTCTTTCTTTCTTTCTTTATATCTTCCATTCTAGCTTTAATACCTTCTAACATTCTATCTTTAGTTTCTTTCTTTCTTTCTTTCTTGATATCATTCATTCTAATTTTAATACCTTCTAACATTCTTTCTTTAGTTTCTTTCTTTCTTTTTTCTTTTTCTCTTTCATTCTAGCTTTAAAACCTTCTAATATTCTATCTTTAGTTTCTTTCTTTCTTTCTTGATATCTTTCCTACTAGTTTCAATACCTTCTACCATTCTATCTTTAATTTCTTTCTTTCTTTCTTTATATCTTTCATTCTAGCTTTAATACCTTCTAACATTCGATCTTTAGTATCTTTCTTTCTTTCTTTCTTTATATCTTTCATTCTAGCTTTAATACCTTCTAACATTCTATTTTTAGTTTCTTTATTTCTTTCTTGATTTCTTTCATTCAAGCTTTAATAGCTTCTAACATTTTATCTTTAGTTTCTCTCTTTCTTTCTTTCTCTCTTTATATCTTGAATTCTAGCTTTTATACCTTCTAACATTCTATCTTTAGTTTCTTTCTTTCTTTCTTGATATCTTTCATTCTAATTTCAATACCTTCTAACATTCTTTCCTTAGTTTCTTTCTTTCTTTCTTTATATCTATCATTCCAGCTTTAATACCTTCTAACTTTCTATCTTTAGTTTCTTTCTTTCTTTCTTTCTTGATATCATTCATTCTAATTTTAATACCTTCTAACATTCTTTCTTTAGTTTCTTTCTTTCTTTCTTTCTTTCTTTCTTTATCTCTTTCATTCTAGCTTTAATACCTTCTAATATTCTATCTTTAGTTTCTTTCTTTCTTTCTTTCTTGATATCTTTCCTACTAGTTTCAATACCTTCTACCATTCTATCTTTAATTTCTTTCTTTCTTTCTTTATATCTTTCATTCTAGCTTTAATACCTTCTAACATTCTATCTTTAGTTTCTTTCTTTCTTTCTTTCTTTATATCTTTCCTTCTAGCTTTAATACCTTCTAACATACTATCTTTAGTTTCTTTCTTTCTTTATATCTTTCCTTCTAGCTTTAATACCTTCTAACATTCTTTCCTTAGTTTCTTTCTTTCTTTCTTTATATCTCTCATTCTAGCTTTCATATCTTCTAACATTCTATCTTTAGTTTCTTTCTTTATTTCTTTCTTGATATCTTTCATTCTAGCTTTAATACCTTCTAACATTCTATCTTTAGTTTCTCTCTTTCTTTCTTTCTTGATATCTTTCCTTCCAGTTTCAATACCTTCTAACATTCTATCTTTAGTTTCTTTCTTTCTTTATATCTTTCATTCTAATTTTAAAACCTTCTAACATTCTTTCTTTAGTTTCTTTCTTTCTTTCTTTCTTTATCTCTTTCATTCTACCTTTAATACATTCTAATATTCTATCTTTAGTTTCTTTCTTTCTTTCTTTATTGATATCTGTCCTTCTAGTTTCAATACCTTCTAACATTCTATCTTTAATTTCTTTCTTTCTTTCTTTACATCTTTCATTCTAGCTTTAATACCTTCTAACATTCTATCTTTAGTTTCTTTCTTTCTTTCTTTATATCTTTCATTCTAGCTTTAATACCTTCTAATATTCTATCTTTAGTTTCTTTCTTTCTTTCTTTATAGCTTTCATTCTAGCTTTAATACTTTCTAACATTCTCTCTTTAGTTTCTTTCTTTCTTGATATCTTTCATTCAAGCTTTAATACCTTCTAACATTCTCTCTTTTGTTTCTTTCATTCTTTTTCTTGATATCTTTCATTCTAGTTTTAATACCTTCTAACATTCTATCTTTAGTTTCTTTCTTTCTTTCTTTCTTTATATCTTGAATTCTAGCTTTTATACCTTCTAACATTCTATCTTTAGTTTCTTTCTTTCTTTCTTGATATCTTTCATTCTAATTTTAATACCTTCTAACATTCTTTCATTAGTTTCTTTCTTTCTTTCTTTATATCTTCCATTCTAGCTTTAATACCTTCTAACATTCTATCTTTAGTTTCTTTCTTTCTTTCTTTCTTTATATCTTTCATTCTAGCTTTAATACCTTCTAACATTCTATCTTTAGTTTCTTTCTTTCTTTCTTTCTTTATCTCTTTCATTCTAGCTTTAATACCTTCTAATATTCTATCTTTAGTTTCTTTTTTCTCTCTTTCTTGATATCTTTCCTTCTAATTTTAATACCTTCTAACATTCTTTCTTTAGTTTCTTTCTCTCTTTCTTTCTTTATCTCTTTCATTCTAGCTTTAATACCTTCCAATATTCTATCTTTAGTTTCTTTCTTTCTTTCTTTCTCAATATCTTTCCTACTAGTTTCAATACCTTCTAACATTCTAGCTTTAATTTCTTTCTTTCTTTCTTTATATCTTTCATTCTAGCTTTAATACCTTCGAAAATTCTTTCTTTAGTTTCTTTCTTTCTTTCTTTCTTTCTTGATATATTTCCTTCTAGTTTCAATACCTAACATTCTATCTTTAGTTTCTTTCTTTCTTTCTTTGTTTATATCTTTCATTCTAGCTTTAATACCTTCTAACATTCTATCTTTAGTTTCTTTCTTTCTTTCTTTCTTGATATCTTTCATTCTAATTTTAATACCTTCTAACATTCTTTCTTTAGTTTCTTTCTTTCTTTCTTTCTTTATATCTTTCATTCTAGCTTTAATACCTTCTAACATTCTCTCTTTAGTTTCTTTCTTTCTTTCTTTCTTGATATCTTTCATTCTAGCTTTAATAGCTTCTAACATTTTATCTTTAGTTTCTTTCTTTCTTTCTTTCTTTATATCTTTAATTCTAGCTTTTATACCTTCTAACATTCTATCTTTAGTTTCCTTCTTTCTTTCTTGATATCTTTCATTCTAATTTTAATACCTTCTAACATTCTTTCCTTAGTTTCTTTCTTTCTTTCTTTATATCTTCCATTCTAGCTTTAATACCTTCTAACATTCTATCTTTAGTTTCTTTCTTTCTTTCTTTCTTTATATCTTTCATTCTAGCTTTAATACCTTCTAACATTCTATCTTTAGTTTCTTTCTTTCTTTCTTTATCTCTTTCATTCTAGCTTTAATACGTTCTAATATTCTATCATTAGTTTCTTTCTTTCTTTCTTTCTTTCTATCTTTCATTCCTTCTAACATTCTCTCTTTAGTTTCTTTCTTTCTTTCTTTCTTGATATCTTTCATTCTAGCTTTAATAATTTCTAAAATTCTATCTTTAGTTTCTTTCTTTCTTTCTTTCTTGATATCTTTCATTCTAGCTTTAATACCTTCTAACATTCTATCTTTAGTTTCTTTCTTTCTTTATATCTTTCATTTTAGCTTTAATACCTTCTAACATTCTATCTTTAGTTTCTTTCTTTCTTTATATCTTTCATTCTAATTTTAATACCTTCTAACATTCTTTCTTTAGTTTCTTTCTTTCTTTCTTTCTTTCTTTATCTCTTTCATTCTAGCTTTAATACCTTCTAATATTCTATCTTTAGTTTCTTTCTTTCTTTCTTCCTTAATATCTTTCCTTCTAGTTTCAATACCTTCTCACATTCTATCTTTAATTTCTTTCTTTCTTTCTTTACATCTTTCATTCTAGCTTTAATACCTTCTAACATTCTATCTTTAGTTTCTTTCTTTCTTTCTTTATATCTTTCATTCTAGCTTTAATACCTTCTAACATTCTATCTTTAGTTTCTTTCTTTCTTTATATCTTTCATTCAAGCTTTTTTACCTTCTAGCCTTCTCTCTTTTGTTTCTTTCTTTCTTTTTCTTGATATCTTTCATTCTAGTTTTAATACCTTCTAACATTCTATCTTTAGTTTCTTTCTTTCTTTCTTTCTTTCTTTATATCTCTCATTCTAGCTTTCATATCTTCTAACATTCTATCTTTAGTTTCTCTCTTTCTTTCTTTCTTGATATCTTTCCTTCCAGTTTCAATACCTTCTAACATTCTATCTTTTGTTTCTTTCTTTCTTTCTTTATATCTTTCATTCTAGCTTTAATACCTTCTAACATTCTATCTTTAGTTTCTTTCTTTCTTTATAACTTTCATTCTAATTTTAAAACCTTCTAACATTCTTTCTTTAGTTTCTTTCTTTCTTTCTTTCTTTATCTCTTTCATTCTACCTTTAATACATTCTAATATTCTATCTTTAGTTTCTTTCTTTCTTTCTTTATTGATATCTGTCCTTCTAGTTTCAATACGTTCTAACATTCTATCTTTAATTTCTTTCTTTCTTTCTTTATATCTTTCATTCTAGCTTTAATACCTTCTAACATTCTATCTTTAGTTTCTTTCTTTCTTTATATCTTTCATTCTAGCTTTAATACCTCCTAATATTCTATCTTTAGTTTCTTTCTTTCTTTCTTGATATCTTTCATTCTAGCTTTAATACCTTCTAAAATTCTATCTTTAGTTTCTTTCTTTCTTTCTTTATATCTTTCATTCTAGCTTTAATAACTTCTAACATTCTATCTTTAGTTTCTTTCTTTCTTTCTTTCTTGATATCTTTCATTCTAGCTTTAATACCTTCTAAAATTCTATCTTTAGTTTCTTTCTTTCTTTCTTTATATCTTTCATTCTAGCTTTAATAACTTCTAACATTCTATCTTTAGTTTCTTTCTAACTTTCTTTATATCTTTCATTCTAGCTTTAATACCATCTAACATTCTATGTTTACTTTCTTTCTTTATATCTTTCATTCAAGCTTTAATACCTTCTAACATTCTATCTTTAGTTTCTTTCTTTCTTTCTTTCTTTATATCTTTCATTCTAGCTTTAATACCTTCTAACGTTCTATTTTTAGTTTCTTTCTTTCTTTCTTTCTTGATTTCTTTCATTCTAGCTTTAATAGCTTCTAACATTTTATCTTTAGTTTCTTTCTTTCTTTCTTTATATCTTCCATTCTAGCTTTAATACCTTCTAACATTCTATCTTTAGTTTCTTTCTTTCTTTCTTTCTTGATATCATTCATTCTAATTTTAATACCTTCTAACATTCTTTCTTTAGTTTCTTTCTTTCTTTCTTTCTTTTTCTCTTTCATTCTAGCTTTAAAACCTTCTAATATTCTATCTTTAGTTTCTTTCTTTCTTTCTTGATATCTTTCCTACTAGTTTCAATACCTTCTACCATTCTATCTTTAATTTCTTTCTTTCTTTCTTTATATCTTTCATTCTAGCTTTAATACCTTCTAACATTCGATCTTTAGTATCTTTCTTTCTTTCTTTCTTTATATCTTTCATTCTAGCTTTAATACCTTCTAACATTCTATTTTTAGTTTCTTTCTTTATTTCTTTCTTGATTTCTTTCATTCAAGCTTTAATAGCTTCTAACATTTTATCTTTAGTTTCTCTCTTTCTTTCTTTCTCTCTTTATATCTTGAATTCTAGCTTTTATACCTTCTAACATTCTATCTTTAGTTTCTTTCTTTCTTTCTTGATATCTTTCATTCTAATTTCAATACCTTCTAACATTCTTTCTTTAGTTTCTTTCTTTCTTTCTTTATATCTATCATTCTAGCTTTAATACCTTCTAACTTTCTATCTTTAGTTTCTTTCTTTCTTTCTTTCTTGATATCATTCATTCTAATTTTAATACCTTCTAACATTCTTTCTTTAGTTTCTTTCTTTCTTTCTTTCTTTATCTCTTTCATTCTAGCTTTAATACCTTCTAATATTCTATCTTTAGTTTCTTTTTTTCTTTCTTTCTTGATATCTTTCCTACTAGTTTCAATACCTTCTACCATTCTATCTTTAATTTCTTTCTTTCTTTCTTTATATCTTTCATTCTAGCTTTAATACCTTCTAACATTCTATCTTTAGTTTCTTTCTTTCTTTCTTTCTTTATATCTTTCCTTCTAGCTTTAATACCTTCTAACATACTATCTTTAGTTTCTTTCTTTCTTTCTTTCTTTATATCTTTCCTTCTAGCTTTAATACCTTCTAACATTCTTTCCTTAGTTTCTTTCTTTCTTTCTTTATATCTCTCATTCTAGCTTTCATATCTTCTAACATTCTATCTTTAGTTTCTTTCTTTATTTCTTTCTTGATATCTTTCATTCTAGCTTTAATAACTTCTAACATTCTATCTTTAGTTTCTCTCTTTCTTTCTTTCTTGATATCTTTCCTTCCAGTTTCAATACCTTCTAACATTCTATCTTTAGTTTCTTTCTTTCTTTATATCTTTCATTCTAATTTTAAAACCTTCTAACATTCTTTCTTTAGTTTCTTTCTTTCTTTCTTTCTTTATCTCTTTCATTCTACCTTTAATACATTCTAATATTCTATCTTTAGTTTCTTTCTTTCTTTCTTTATTGATATCTGTCCTTCTAGTTTCAATACCTTCTAACATTCTATCTTTAATTTCTTTCTTTCTTTCTTTACATCTTTCATTCTAGCTTTAATACCTTCTAACATTCTATCTTTAGTTTCTTTCCTTCTTTCTTTATATCTTTCATTCTAGCTTTAATACCTTCTAATATTCTATCTTTAGTTTCTTTCTTTCTTTCTTTATAGCTTTCATTCTAGCTTTAATACTTTCTAACATTCTCTCTTTAGTTTCTTTCTTTCTTGATATCTTTCATTCAAGCTTTAATACCTTCTAACCTTCTCTCTTTTGTTTCTTTCATTCTTTTTCTTGATATCTTTCATTCTAGTTTTAATACCTTCTAACATTCTATCTTTAGTTTCTTTCTTTCTTTCTTTCTTTATATCTTTCATTCTAGCTTTCATACCTTCTAACATTCTATCTTTAGTTTCTTTCTTTCTTTCTTTCTTTCTTTATATCTTGAATTCTAGCTTTTATACCTTCTAACATTCTATCTTTAGTTTCTTTCTTTCTTTCTTGATATCTTTCATTCTAATTTTAATACCTTCTAACATTCTTTCATTAGTTTCTTTCTTTCTTTCTTTATATCTTCCATTCTACCTTTAATACCTTCTAACATTCTATCTTTAGTTTCTTTCTTTCTTTCTTTCTTTATATCTTTCATTCTAGCTTTAATACCTTCTAACATTCTATCTTTAGTTTCTTTCTTTCTTTCTTTCTTTATCTCTTTCATTCTAGCTTTAATACCTTCTAATATTCTATCTTTAGTTTCTTTTTTCTCTCTTTCTTGATATCTTTCCTTCTAATTTTAATACCTTCTAACATTCTTTCTTTAGTTTCTTTCTCTCTTTCTTTCTTTATCTCTTTCATTCTAGCTTTAATACCTTCCAATATTCTATCTTTAGTTTCTTTCTTTCTTTCTTTCTCGATATCTTTCCTACTAGTTTCAATACCTTCTAACATTCTAGCTTTAATTTCTTTCTTTCTTTCTTTATATCTTTCATTCTAGCTTTAATACCTTCGAAAATTCTTTCTTTAGTTTCTTTCTTTCTTTCTTTCTTTCTTGATATATTTCCTTCTAGTTTCAATACCTAACATTCTATCTTTAGTTTCTTTCTTTCTTTCTTTCTTTATATCTTTCATTCTAGCTTTAATACCTTCTAACATTCTATCTTTAGTTTCTTTCTTTCTTTCTTTCTTGATATCTTTCATTCTAATTTTAATACCTTCTAACATTCTTTCTTTAGTTTCTTTCTTTCTTTCTTTCTTTATATCTTTCATTCTAGCTTTAATACCTTCTAACATTCTCTCTTTAGTTTCTTTCTTTCTTTCTTTCTTGATATCTTTCATTCTAGCTTTAATAGCTTCTAACATTTTATCTTTAGTTTCTTTCTTTCTTTCTTTCTTTATATCTTTAATTCTAGCTTTTATACCTTCTAAAATTCTATCTTTAGTTTCCTTCTTTCTTTCTTGATATCTTTCATTCTAATTTTAATACCTTCTAACATTGTTTCCTTAGTTTCTTTCTTTCTTTCTTTATATCTTCCATTCTAGCTTTAATACCTTCTAACATTCTATCTTTAGTTTCTTTCTTTCTTTCTTTCTTTCTTTCTTTATCTCTTTCATTCTAGCTTTAATACCTTCTAATATTCTATCTTTAGTTTCTTTCTTTCTTTTTTTCTTAATATCTTTCCTTCTAGTTTCAATACCTTCTCACATTCTATCTTTAATTTCTTTCTTTCTTTCTTTACATCTTTCATTCTAGCTTTAATACCTTCTAACATTCTATCTTTAGTTTCTTTCTTTCTTTCTTTATATCTTTCATTCTAGCTTTAATACCTTCTAACATTCTATCTTTAGTTTCTTTCTTTCTTTATATCTTTCATTCAAGCTTTTTTACCTTCTAGCCTTCTCTCTTTTGTTTCTTTCTTTCTTTTTCTTGATATCTTTCATTCTAGTTTTAATACCTTCTAACATTCTATCTTTAGTTTCTTTCTTTCTTTCTTTCTTTATATCTCTCATTCTAGCTTTCATATCTTCTAACATTCTATCTTTAGTTTCTCTCTTTCTTTCTTTCTTGATATCTTTCCTTCCAGTTTCAATACCTTCTAACATTCTATCTTTTGTTTCTTTCTTTCTTTCTTTATATCTTTCATTCTAGCTTTAACACCTTCTAACATTCTATCTTTAGTTTCTTTCTTTCTTTATAACTTTCATTCTAATTTTAAAACCTTCTAACATTCTTTCTTTAGTTTCTTTCTTTCTTTCTTTCTTTATCCCTTTCATTCTACCTTTAATACATTCTAATATTCTATCTTTAGTTTCTTTCTTTCTTTCTTTATTGATATCTGTCCTTCTAGTTTCAATACCTTCTAACATTCTATCTTTAATTTCTTTCTTTCTTTCTTTATATCTTTCATTCTAGCTTTAATACCTTCTAACATTCTATCTTTAGTTTCTTTCTTTCTTTATATCTTTCATTCTAGCTTTAATACCTTCTAATATTCTATCTTTAGTTTCTTTCTTTCTTTCTTTATAGCTTTCATTCTAGCTTTAATACTTTCTAACATTCTATCTTTAGTTTCTTTCTTTCTTGATATCTTTCATTCAAGCTTTAATACCTTCTAACCTTCTCTCTTTTGTTTCTTTCTTTCTTTTTCTTGATATCTTTCATTCTGGTTTTAATACCTTCTAACATTCTATCTTTAGTTTCTTTCTTTTTTTCTTTCTTTATATCTTTCATTCTAGCTTTCATACCTTCTAACATTCTATCTTTAGTTTCTTTCTTTCTTTCTTTGTTTCTTTATATGTTTTATTCTTGCTTTCATACCTTCTAACATTCTATCTTTAGTTTCTTTCTTTATTTCTTTCTTGATATCTTTCATTCTAGCTTTAATACCTTCTAACATTCTATCTTTAGTTTCTTTCTTTCTTTCTTTCCTGATATCTTTCCTTCCAGTTTCAATACCTTCTAACATTTTATCTTTTGTTTCTTTCTTTCTTTATATCTTTCATTCTAGCTTTAATACCTTCTAACATTCTATCTTTAGTTTTTTTCTTTCTTTATATCTTTCATTCTAGCTTTAATACCTTCTAACATTCTATCTTTAGTTTCTTTCTTTCTTTCTTTCTTGATATCTTTCATTCTAGCTTTAATACCTTCTAAAATTCTATCTTTAGTTTCTTTCTTTCTTTCTTTATATCTTTCATTCTAGCTTTAATACCTTCTAACATTCTATCTTTAGTTTCTTTCTTTCTTTATATCTTTCATTCAAGCTTTAATACCTTCTAAACTTCTCTCTTTTGTTTCTTTCTTTCTTTTTCTTGATATCTTTCATTCTAGTTTTAATACCTTCTAACATTCTATCTTTAGTTTCTTTCTTTCTTTCTTTCTTTATATCTTTCATTCTACCTTTAATACAGTCTAACATTCTATCTTTAGTTTCTTTCTTTCTTTCTTTCTTGATATCTTTCATTCTAGCTTTAATACCTTCTAACATTCTATCTTTCGTTTCTTTCTTTCTTTCTTTCTTGATATCTTTCATTCTAATTTTAATACCTTCTAACATTCTTTCTTTAGTTTCTTTCTTTCTTTCTTTATATCTTTCATTCTAGCTTTAATACCTTCTAACATTCTCTCTTTAGTTTCTTTCTTTCTTTCTTTCTTGATATCTTTCATTCTAGCTTTAATAGCTTCTAACATTTTATCTTTAGTTTCTTTCTATCTTTCTTTCTTTCTTTATATCTTTAATTCTAGCTTTTATACCTTCTAACACTCTATCTTTAGTTTCTTTCTTTCTTTCTTGATATCTTTCATTCTAATTTTAATACCTTCTAACATTCTTTCCTTAGTTTCTTTCTTTCTTTCTTTATATCTTTCATTCTAGCTTTAATACCTTCTAACATTCTATATTTAGTTTCTTTCTTTCTTTCTTTCTTTATCTCTTTCATTCTAGCTTTAATACGTTCTAATAATCTATCTTTAGTTTCTTTCTTTCTTTCTTTCTTTCTATCTTTCATACCTTCTAACATTCTATCTTTAGTTTCTTTCTTTCTTTCTTTCTTGATATCTTTCATTCTAGCTTTAATAATTTCTAAAATTCTATCTTTATTTTCTTCTTTCTTTCTTGATATCTTTCATTCTAGCTTTAATACCTTCTAACATTCTATCTTTAGTTTCTTTCTTTCTTTATATCTTTCATTTTAGCTTTAATACCTTCTAACATTCTATCTTTAGTTTCTTTCTTTCTTTATATCTTTCATTCTAATTTTAATACCTTCTAACATTCTTTCTTTAGTTTCTTTCTTTCTTTCTTTCTTTCTTTCTTTATCTCTTTCATTCTAGCTTTAATACCTTCTAATATTCTATCTTTAGTTTCTTTCTTTCTTTCTTCCTTAATATCTTTCCTTCTAGTTTCAATACGTTCTCACATTCTATCTTTAATTTCTTTCTTTCTTTCTTTACATCTTTCATTCTAACTTTAATACCTTCTAACATTCTATCTTTAGTTTCTTTCTTTCTTTCTTTATATCTTTCATTCTAGCTTTAATACCTTCTAACATTCTATCTTTAGTTTCTTTCTTTCTTTATATCTTTCATTCAAGCTTTTTTACCTTCTAGCCTTCTCTCTTTTGTTTCTTTCTTTCTTTTTCTTGATATCTTTCATTCTAGTTTTAATACCTTCTAACATTCTATCTTTAGTTTCTTTCTTTCTTTCTTTCTTTATATCTCTCATTCTAGCTTTCATACCTTCTAACATTCTATCTTTAGTTTCTTTCTTTATTTCTTTCTTGATATCTTTCATTCTAGCTTTAATACCTTCTAACATTCTATCTTTAGTTTCTCTCTTTCTTTCTTTCTTGATATCTTTCCTTCCAGTTTCAATACCTTCTAACATTCTATCTTTTGTTTCTTTCTTTCTTTCTTTATATCTTTCATTCTAGCTTTAATACCTTCTAACATTCTATCTTTAGTTTCTTTCTTTCTTTATATCTTTCATTCTAATTTTAAAACCTTCTAACATTCTTTCTTTAGTTTCTTTCTTTCTTTCTTTCTTTATCTCTTTCATTCTACCTTTAATACATTCTAATATTCTATCTTTAGTTTCTTTCTTTCTTTCTTTATTGATATCTGTCCTTCTAGTTTCAATACCTTCTAACATTCTATCTTTAATTTCTTTCTTTCTTTCTTTATATCTTTCATTCTAGCTTTAATACCTTCTAACATTCTATCTTTAGTTTCTTTCTTTCTTTATATCTTTCATTCTAGCTTTAATACCTTCTAATATTCTATCTTTAGTTTCTTTCTTTCTTTCTTTATAGCTTTCATTCTAGCTTTAATACTTTCTAACATTCTATCTTTAGTTTCTTTCTTTCTTGATATATTTCATTCAAGCTTTAATACCTTCTAACCTTCTCTGTTTTGTTTCTTTCTTTCTTTTTCTTGATATCTTTCATTCTAGTTTTAATAACTTCTAACATTCTATCTTTAGTTTCTTTCTTTCTTTCTTTCTTTATATATTTCATTCTAGCTTTCATACCTTCTAACATTCTATCTTTAGTTTCTTTCTTTCTTTCTTTGTTTCTTTATATCTTTCATTCTAGCTTTCATACCTTCTAACATTCTATCTTTAGTTTCTTTCTTTATTTCTTTCTTGATATCTTTCATTCTAGCTTTAATACCTTCTAACATTCTATCTTTAGTTTCTTTCTTTCTTTCTTTCTTGATATCTTTCCTTCCAGTTTCAATACCTTCTAACATTTTATCTTTTGTTTCTTTCTTTCTTTCTTTATATCTTTCATTCTAGCTTTAATACCTTCTAACATTCTATCTTTAGTTTCTTTCTTTCTTTATATCTTTCATTCTAGCTTTAATACCTTCTAAAATTCTATCTTTAGTTTCTTTCTTTCTTTCTTTATATCTTTCATTCTAGCTTTAATACCTTCTAACATTCTATCTTTAGTTTCTTTCTTTCTTTATATCTTTCATTCAAGCTTTAATACCTTCTAAACTTCTCTTTTGTTTCTTTCTTTCTTTTTCTTGATATCCTTCATTCTAGTTTTAATACCTTCTAACATTCTATCTTTAGTTTCTTTCTCTCTTTCTTTCTTTATATCTTTCATTCTACCTTTAATACCTTCTAACATTCTATCTTTAGTTTCTTTCTTTCTTTCTTTCTTGATATCTTTCATTCTAGCTTTAATACCTTCTAACATTCTATCTTTAGTTTCTTTCTTTCTTTCTTTCTTGATATCTTTCATTCTAATTTTAATACCTTCTAACATTCTTTCTTTAGTTTCTTTCTTTCTTTCTTTATATCTTTCATTCTAGCTTTAATACCTTCTAACATTCTCTCTTTAGTTTCTTTTTTTCTTGTTTTCTTGATATCTTTCATTCTAGCTTTAATAGCTTCTAACATTTTATCTTTAGTTTCTTTCTTTCTTTCTTTCTTTATATCTTTAATTCTAGCTTTTATACCTACTAACATTCTATCTTTAATTTCTTTCTTTCTTTCTTGATATCTTTCATTCTAATTTTAATACCTTCTAACATTCTTTCCTTAGTTTCTTTCTTTCTTTCTTTATATCTTCCATTCTAGCTTTAATACCTTGTAACATTCTATCTTTAGTTTCTTTCTTTCTTTCTTTATATCTTTCATTCTAGCTTTAATACCTTCTAACATTCTATCTTTAGTTTCTTTCCTTCTTTCTTTCTTTATCTCTTTCATTCTAGCTTTAATACGTTCTAATATTCTATCTTTAGTTTCTTTCTTTCTTTCTTTCTTTCTATCTTTCATACCTTCTAACATTCTATCTTTAGTTTCTTTCTTTCTTTCTTTCTTGATATCTTTCGTTCTAGCTTTAATAATTTCTAAAATTCTATCTTAAGTTTCTTTCTTTCTTTCTTCCTTAATATCTTTCCTTCTAGTTTCAATACCTTCTCACATTCTATCTTTAATTTCTTTCTTTCTTTCTTTACATCTTTCATTCTAGCTTTAATACCTTCTAACATTCTATCTTTAGTTTCTTTCTTTCTTTCTTTATATCTTTCATTCTAGCTTTAATACCTTCTAACATTCTATCTTTAGTTTCTTTCTTTCTTTATATCTTTCATTCAAGCTTTTTTACCTTCTAGCCTTCTCTCTTTTGTTTCTTTCTTTCTTATTCTTGATATCTTTCATTCTAGTTTTAATAACTTCTAACATTCTATCTTTAGTTTCTTTCTTTCTTTCTTTCTTTCTTTATATCTCTCATTCTAGCTTTCATATCTTCTAACATTCTATCTTTAGTTTCTTTCTTTATTTCTTTCTTGATATCTTTCATTCTAGCTTTAATACCTTCTAACATTCTATCTTTAGTTTCTCTCTTTCTTTCTTTCTTGATATCTTTCCTTCCAGTTTCAATACCTTCTAACATTCTATCTTTAGTTTCTTTCTTTCTTTATATCTTTCATTCTAATTTTAAAACCTTCTAACATTCTTTCTTTAGTTTCTTTCTTTCTTTCTTTCTTTATATCTTTCATTCTAGCTTTAATACCTTCTAATATTCTATCTTTAGTTTCTTTCTTTCTTTATAGCTTTCATTCTAGCTTTAATACTTTCTAACATTCTATCTTTCGTTTCTTTCTTTCTTGATATCTTTCATTCAAGCTTTAATACATTCTAACCTTCTCTCTTTTGTTTCTTTCATTCTTTTTCTTGATATCTATCATTCTAGTTTTAATACCTTCTAACATTCTATCTTTAGTTTCTTTCTTTCTTTCTTTCTTTATATCTTTCATTCTAGCTTTCATACCTTCTAACATTCTATCTTTAGTTTCTTTCTTTCTTTCTTTGTTTCTTTATATCTTTCATTCTAGCTTTCATACCTTCTAACATTCTATCTTTAGTTTCTTTCTTTATTTCTTTCTTGATATCTTTCATTCTAGCTTTAATACCTTCTATCATTCTATCTTTAGTTTCTTTCTTTCTTTCTTTCTTGATATCTTTCCTACTAGTTTCAATACCTTCTTCCATTCTATCTTTAGTTTCTTTCTTTCTTTCTTTGTTTCTTTATATCTTTCATTCTAGCTTTCATACCTTCTAACATTCTATCTTTAGTTTCTTTCTTTCTTTGTTTCTTTATATCTTTCATTCTAGCTTTCATACCTTCTAACATTCTATCTTTAGTTTCTTTCTTTCTTTCTTTATAGCTTTCATTCTAGCTTTAATACTTTCTAACATTCTATCTTTAGTTTCTTTCTTTCTTGATATATTTCATTCAAGCTTTAATACCTTCTAACCTTCTCTGTTTTGTTTCTTTCTTTCTTTTTCTTGATATCTTTCATTCTAGTTTTAATAACTTCTAACATTCTATCTTTAGTTTCTTTCTTTCTTTCTTTCTTTATATCTTTCATTCTAGCTTTCATACCTTCTAACATTCTATCTTTAGTTTCTTTCTTTCTTTCTTTGTTTCTTTATATCTTTCATTCTAGCTTTCATACCTTCTAACATTCTATCTTTAGTTTCTTTCTTTATTTCTTTCTTGATATCTTTCATTCTAGCTTTAATACCTTCTAACATTCTATCTTTAGTTTCTTTCTTTCTTTCTTTCTTGATATCTTTCCTTCCAGTTTCAATACCTTCTAACATTTTATCTTTTGTTTCTTTCTTTCTTTCTTTATATCTTTCATTCTAGATTTAATACCTTCTAACATTCTATCTTTAGTTTCTTTCTTTCTTTATATCTTTCATTCTAGCTTTAATACCTTCTAACATTCTATCTTTAGTTTCTTTCTTTCTTTCTTTCTTGATATCTTTCATTCTAGCTTTAATACCTTCTAACATTCTATCTTTAGTTTCTTTCTTTCTTTATATCTTTCATTCAAGCTTTAATACCTTCTAAACTTCTCTCTTTTGTTTCTTTCTTTCTTTTTCTTGATATCTTTCATTCTAGTTTTAATACCTTCTAACAATCTATCTTTAGTTTCTTTCTCTCTTTCTTTCTTTATATCTTTCATTCTACCTTTAATACCTTCTAACATTCTATCTTTAGTTTCTTTCTTTCTTTCTTGATATCTTTCATTCTAGCTTTAATACCTTCTAACATTCTATCTTTAGTTTCTTTCTTTCTTTCTTTCTTGATATCTTTCATTCTAATTTTTATACCTTCTAACATTCTTTCTTTAGTTTCTTTCTTTCTTTCTTTATATCTTTCATTCTAGCTTTAATACCTTCTAACATTCTCTCTTTAGTTTCTTTCTTTCTTTTTTTCTTGATATCTTTCATTCTAGCTTTAATAGCTTCTAACATTTTATCTTTAGTTTCTTTCTTTCTTTCTTTCTTTATATCTTTAATTCTAGCTTTTATACCTTCTAACATTCTATCTTTAGTTTCTTTCTTTCTTTCTTGATATCTTTCATTCTAATTTTAATACCTTCTAACATTCTTTCCTTAGTTTCTTTCTTTCTTTCTTTATATCTTCCATTCTAGCTTTAATACCTTGTAACATTCTATCTTTAGTTTCTTTCTTTCTTTCTTTCTTTATATCTTTCATTCTAGCTTTAATACCTTCTAACATTCTATCTTTAGTTTCTTTCCTTCTTTCTTTCTTTATCTCTTTCATTCTAGCTTTAATACGTTCTAATATTCTATCTTTAGTTTCTTTCTTTCTTTCTTTCTATCTTTCATACCTTCTAACATTCTATCTTTAGTTTCTTTCTTTCTTTCTTTCTTGATATCTTTCATTCTAGCTTTAATAATTTCTAAAATTCTATCTTTAGTTTCTTTCTTTCTTTCTTCCTTAATATCTTTCCTTCTAGTTTCAATACCTTCTCACATTCTATCTTTAATTTCTTTCTTTCTTTCTTTACATCTTTCATTCTAGCTTTAATACCTTCTAACATTCTATCTTTAGTTTCTTTCTTTCTTTCTTTATATCTTTCATTCTAGCTTTAATACCTTCTAACATTCTATCTTTAGTTTCTTTCTTTCTTTATATCTTTCATTCAAGCTTTTTTACCTTCTAGCCTTCTCTCTTTTGTTTCTTTCTTTCTTTTTCTTGATATCTTTCATTCTAGTTTTAATAACTTCTAACATTCTATCTTTAGTTTCTTTCTTTCTTTCTTTCTTTCTTTCTATCTCTCATTCTAGCTTTCATATCTTCTAACATTCTATCTTTAGTTTCTTTCTTTATTTCTCTCTTGATATCTTTCATTCTAGCTTTAATACCTTCTAACATTCTATCTTTAGTTTCTCTCTTTCTTTCTTTCTTGATATCTTTCCTTCCAGTTTCAATACCTTCTAACATTCTATCTTTAGTTTCTTTCTTTCTTTATATCTTTCATTCTAATTTTAAAACCTTCTAACATTCTTTCTTTAGTTTCTTTCTTTCTTTCTTTCTTTATCTCTTTCATTCTAGCTTTAATACCTTCTAACATTCTATCTTTAGTTTCTTTCTTTCTTTCTTTATATCTTTCATTCTAGCTTTAATACCTTCTAATATTCTATCTTTAGTTTCTTTCTTTCTTTCTTTATAGCTTTCATTCTAGCTTTAATACTTTCTAACATTCTATCTTTCGTTTCTTTCTTTCTTGATATCTTTCATTCAAGCTTTAATACCTTCTAACCTTCTCTCTTTTGTTTCTTTCATTCTTTTTCTTGATATCTTTCATTCTAGTTTTAATACCTTCTAACATTCTATCTTTAGTTTCTTTCTTTCTTTCTTTATATCTTTCATTCTAGCTTTCATACCTTCTAACATTCTATCTTTAGTTTCTTTCTTTCTTTCTTTGTTTCTTTATATCTTTCATTCTAGCTTTCATACCTTCTAACATTCTATCTTTAGTTTCTTTCTTTATTTCTTTCTTGATATCTTTCATTCTAGCTTTAATACCTTCTAACATTCTATCTTTAGTTTCTTTCTTTCTTTCTTTCTTGATATCTTTCCTACTAGTTTCAATACCTTCTTCCATTCTATCTTTAGTTTCTTTCTTTCTTTCTTTGTTTCTTTATATCTTTCATTCTAGCTTTCATACCTTCTAACATTCTATCTTTAGTTTCTTTCTTTCTTTGTTTCTTTATATCTTTCATTCTAGCTTTCATACCTTCTAACATTCTATCTTTAGTTTCTTTCTTTCTTTCTTTCTTGATATCTTTCCTTATAGTTTCAATACCTTCTAACATTCTATCTTTAGTTTCTTTCTTTCTTTCTTTCTTGATATGTTTCATTCTAGTTTTAATACCTTCTAACATTCTATTTTTGTTTCTTTCTTTCTTTCTTTCTTGATTTCTTTCATTCAAGCTTTAATAGCTTCTAACATTTTATCTTTAGTTTCTTTCTTTCTTTCTTTATATCTTCCATTCTAGCTTTTATACCTTCTAACATTCTATCTTTAGTTTCTTTCTTTCTTTTTTCTTGATATCTTTCATTCTAATTTTAATACCTTCTAACATTCTTTCTCTAGTTTCTTTGTTACTTTCTTTCTTTATATCTTCCATTCTAGCTTTAATACCTTCTAACATTCTCTCTTTAGTTTCTTTCTTTCTTTCTTTCTTTATATCTTTCATTCTAGCTTTAATAGCTTCTAACAATTTATCTTTAGTTTCTCTCTTTCTTTCTTTCTTTATATCTTGAATTCTAGCTTTTATACCTTCTAACATTCTATCTTTAGTTTCTTTCTTTCTTTCTTGATATCTTTCATTCTAATTTTAATACCTTCTAACATTCTTTCCTTAGTTTCTTTCTTTCTTTCTTGATATCTTCCATTCTAGCTTTAATACCTTCTAATATTATATCTTTAGTTTCTTTCTTTCTTTCTTTCTTGATATCTTTCCTTCTAGTTTCAATATCTTCGAACGTTCTATCTTTAGTTTCTTTCTTTCTTTCTTTCTTTATATCTTTCATACCTTCTAACATTCTATCTTTAGTTTCTTTCTTTCTTTCTTTCTTGATATCTTTCATTCTAGCTTTAATAATTTCTAAAATTTTATCTTTAGTTTCTTTCTTTCTTTATATCTTTCATTCTAGCTTTAATACCTTCTAACATTCTATCTTTAGTTTCTTTCTTTCTTTCTTTCTTGATATCTTTCATTCTAATTTTAATACCTTCTAACATTGTATCTTTAATTTCTTTCTTTCTTTCTTTATATCTTTCATTCTAGCTTTAATACGTTCTAACATTCTATCTTTAGTTTCTTTCTTTCTTTTTCATTCTAGCTTTAATACCTTCTAACATTCTATCTTTAGTTTCTTTCTTACTTTATATCTTTCATTCTAATTTTAATACCTTCTAACATTCTTTCTTTAGTTTCTTTCTTTCTTTATCTCTTTCATTCTAGCTTTAATACCTTCTAATATTCTATCTTTAGTTTCTTTCTTTCTTTCTTTCTTGATATCTTTCCTTATAGTTTCAATACCTTCTAACATTCTATCTTTAATTTCTTTCTTTCTTTCTTTATATCTTTCATTCTAGCTTTAATACCTTCTAACATTCTATCTTTAGTTTCTTTCTTTCTTTATATCTTTCATTCTTGCTTTAATAACTTCTGACATTCTATCTTTAGTTTCT
The DNA here is from genome assembly GCA_037013535.1 of Intellagama lesueurii. Taxonomy (NCBI): domain Eukaryota; kingdom Metazoa; phylum Chordata; class Lepidosauria; order Squamata; family Agamidae; genus Intellagama; species Intellagama lesueurii. The sequence goes on from JBAJHW010000013.1 coordinate 19,569,943, forward strand.
TTCTTTCTTTCTTTCTTGATATCTTTCATTCTAGCTTTAATACCTTCTAAAATTCTATCTTTAGTTTCTTTCTTTCTTTCTTTATATCTTTCATTCTAGCTTTAATAACTTCTAACATTCTATCTTTAGATTCTTTCTTTCTTTCTTTCTTGATATCTTTCATTCTAGCTTTAATACCTTCTAAAATTCTATCTTTAGTTTCTTTCTTTCTTTCTTTATATCTTTCATTCTAGCTTTAATAACTTCTAACATTCTATCTTTAGTTTCTTTCTAACTTTCTTTATATCTTTCATTCTAGCTTTAATACCATCTAACATTCTATGTTTAGTTTCTTTCTTTATATCTTTCATTCAAGCTTTAATACCTTCTAACATTCTTTCTTTAGTTTCTTTCTTTCTTTCTTTCTTTATATCTTTCATTCTAGCTTTAATACCTTCTAACATTCTATTTTTAGTTTCTTTCTTTCTTTCTTTCTTGATTTCTTTCATTCTAGCTTTAATAGCTTCTAACATTTTATCTTTAGTTTCTTTCTTTCTTTCTTTATATCTTCCATTCTAGCTTTAATACCTTCTAACATTCTATCTTTAGTTTCTTTCTTTCTTTCTTTCTTGATATCATTCATTCTAATTTTAATACCTTCTAACATTCTTTCTTTAGTTTCTTTCTTTCTTTCTTTCTTTTTCTCTTTCATTCTAGCTTTAAAACCTTCTAATATTCTATCTTTAGTTTCTTTCTTTCTTTCTTGATATCTTTCCTACTAGTTTCAATACCTTCTACCATTCTATCTTTAATTTCTTTCTTTCTTTCTTTATATCTTTCATTCTAGCTTTAATACCTTCTAACATTCGATCTTTAGTATCTTTCTTTCTTTCTTTCTTTATATCTTTCATTCTAGCTTTAATACCTTCTAACATTCTATTTTTAGTTTCTTTCTGTATTTCTTTCTTGATTTCTTTCATTCAAGCTTTAATAGCTTCTAACATTTTATCTTTAGTTTCTTTCTTTCTTTCTTTATATCTTCCATTCTAGCTTTTATACCTTCTAACATTCTATCTTTAGTTTCTTTCTTTCTTTCTATCTTGATATCTTTCATTCTAATTTTAATACCTTCTAACATTCTTTCTCTAGTTTCTTTCTTACTTTCTTTCTTTATATCTTCCATTCTAGCTTTAATACCTTCTAATATTCTATCTTTAGTTTCTTTCTTTCTTTCTTTCTTTATATCTTTCATTCTAGCTTTAATACCTTCTAACATTCTATCTTTAGTTTCTTTCTTTCTTTCTTTCTTTATCTCTTTCATTCTAGCTTTAATACGTTCTAATATTCTATCTTTAGTTTCTTTCTTTCTTTCTTTCTTTCTTTCTATCTTTCATACCTTCTAACATTCTATCTTTAGTGTCTTTCTTTCTTTCTTTCTTGATATCTTTCATTCTAGCTTTAATAATTTCTAAAATTCTATCTTTAGTTTCTTTCTTTCTTTCTTGATATCTTTCATTCTAGCTTTAATACCTTCTAACATTCTGTCTTTAGTTTCTTTCTTTCTTTATATCTTTCATTTTAGCTTTAATACCTTCTAACATTCTATCTTTAGTTTCTTTCTTTCTTTATATCTTTCATTCTAATTTTAATACCTTCTAACATTCTTTCTTTAGTTTCTTTCTTTCTTTCTTTCTTTATCTCTTTCATTCTAGCTTTAATACCTTCTAATATTCTATCTTTAGTTTCTTTCTTTCTTTCTTCCTTAATATCTTTCCTTCTAGTTTCAATACCTTCTCACATTCTATCTTTAATTTCTTTCTTTCTTTCTTTACATCTTTCATTCTAGCTTTAATACCTTCTAACATTCTATCTTTAGTTTCTTTCTTTCTTTCTTTATATCTTTCATTCTAGCTTTAATACCTTCTAACATTCTATCTTTAGTTTCTTTCTTTCTTTATATCTTTCATTCAAGCTTCTTTACCTTCTTGCCTTCTCTCTTTTGTTTCTTTCTTTCTTTTTCTTGATATCTTTCATTCTAGTTTTAATACCTTCTAACATTCTATCTTTAGTTTCTTTCTTTCTTTCTTTCTTTCTTTATATCTCTCATTCTAGCTTTCATACCTTCTAACATTCTATCTTTAGTTTCTTTCTTTATTTCTTTCTTGATATCTTTCATTCTAGCTTTAATACCTTCTAACATTCTATCTTTAGTTTCTCTCTTTCTTTCTTTCTTGATATCTTTCCTTCCAGTTTCAATACCTTCTAACATTCTATCTTTTGTTTCTTTCTTTCTTTCTTTATATCTTTCATTCTAGCTTTAATACCTTCTAACATTCTATCTTTAGTTTCTTTCTTTCTTTATATCTTTCATTCTAATTTTAAAACCTTCTAACATTCTTTCTTTAGTTTCTTTCTTTCTTTCTTTCTTTCTTTCTTTCTTTATCTCTTTCATTCTACCTTCAATACATTCTAATATTCTATCTTTAGTTTCTTTCTTTCTTTCTTTATTGATATCTGTCCTTCTAGTTTCAATACCTTCTAACATTCTATCTTTAATTTCTTTCTTTCTTTCTTTATATCTTTCATTCTAGCTTTAATACCTTCTAACATTCGATCTTTAGTTTCTTTCTTTCTTTATATCTTTCATTCTAGCTTTAATACCTTCTAATATTCTATCTTTAGTTTCTTTCTTTCTTTCTTTATAGCTTTCATTCTAGCTTTAATACTTTCTAACATTCTATCTTGAGTTTCTTTCTTTCTTGATATCTTTCATTCAAGCTTTAATACCTTCTAACCTTCTCTCTTTTGTTTCTTTCTTTCTTTTTCTTGATATCTTTCATTCTAGTTTTAATACCTTCTAACATTCTATCTTTAGTTTCTTTCTTTCTTTCTTTCTTTATATCTTTCATTCTAGCTTTCATACCTTCTAACATTCTATCTTTAGTTTCTTTCTTTCTTTGTTTGTTTCTTTATATCTTTCATTCTAGCTTTCATACCTTCTAACATTCTATCTTTAGTTTCTTTCTTTATTTCTTTCTTGATATCTTTCATTCTAGCTTTAATACCTTCTAACATTCTATCTTTAGTTTCTTTCTTTCTTTCTTTCTTGATATCTTTCCTTCCAGTTTCAATACCTTCTAACATTCTATCTTTTGTTTCTTTCTTTCTTTCTTTATATCTTTCATTCTAGCTTTAATACCTTCTAACATTCTATCTTTAGTTTCTTTCTTTCTTTATATCTTTCATTCTAGCTTTAATACCTTCTAACATTCTATGTTTAGTTTCTTTCTTTCTTTCTTTCTTGATATCTTTCATTCTAGCTTTAATACCTTCTAAAATTCTATCTTTAGTTTCTTTCTTTCTTTCTTTATATCTTTCATTCTAGCTTTAATACCTTCTAGCATTCTATCTTTAGTTTCTTTCTTTCTTTATATCTTTCATTCAAGCTTTAATACATTCTAAACTTCTCTCTTTTGTTTCTTTCTTTCTTTTTCTTGATATCTTTCATTCTAGTTTTAATACCTTCTAACATTCTATCTTTAGTTTCTTTCTTTCTTTCTTTCTTTATATCTTTCATTCTACCTTTAATACCTTCTAACATTCTATCTTTAGTTTCTTTCTTTCTTTCTTTCTTGATATCTTTCATTCTAGCTTTAATACCTTCTAACATTCTATCTTTAGTTTCTTTCTTTCTTTCTTTCTTGATATCTTTCCTTCCAGTTTCAATACCTTCTAACATTCTATCTTTAGTTTCTTTCTTTCTTTCTTTCTTTATATCATTCATTCTACCTTTAATACCTTCTAACATTCTTTCTTTAGTTTCTTTCTTTCTTTCTTTCTTTCTTTATATCTTTCTTTCTAGCTTTAATACCTTCGAATATTATATATTTAGTTTCTTTCTTTCTTTCTTTCTTGATATCTTTCCTTCTAGTTTCAATACCTTCTAACATTCTATCTTTAGTTTCTTTCTTTCTTTCTTTCTTTATATCTTTCATTCTAGCTTTAATACCTTCTAACATTCTATCTTTAGTTTTTTTTTCTTTCTTTCTTGATATCTTTCATTCTAATTTTAATACCTTCTAACATTCTTTCTTTAGTTTCTTTCTTTCTTTCTTTCTTTATCTCTTTCATTCTAGCTTTAATACCTTCTAACATTCTATCTTTAATTTCTTTCTTTCTTTCTTTATATCTTTCATTCTAGCTTTAATACCTTCTAACATTCTATCTTTCGTTTCTTTCTTTCTTTCTTTCTTTATATCTTTCATTCTAGCTTTAATACCTTCTAACATTTTATCTTTAGTTTCTTTCTTTCTTTCTTTCTTGATACATTTCATTCTAGGTTTAATAGCTTCTAACATTTTATCTTTAGTTTCTTTCTTTCTTTCTTTCTTTCTTTCTTTCTTTCTTTCTTTCTTTCTTTCTTTATATCTTCCATTTAAGCTTTTATACCTTCTAACATTCTATCTTTAGTTTCTTTCTTTCTTTCTTGATATCTTTCTTTCTAATTTTAATACCTTCTAACATTCTTTCCTTAGTTTCTTTCTTTCTTTCTTTATATCTTCCATTCTAGCTTTAATACCTTCTAACATTCTATCTTTAGTTTCTTTCTTTCTTTCTTTCTTTATATCTTTCATTCTAGCTTTAAAACCTTCTAACATTCTATCTTTAGTTTCTTTCTTTCTTTCTTTCTTGATATCATTCATTCTAATTTTAATACCTTCTAACATTCTTTCTTTAGTTTCTTTCTCTCTTTCTTTCTTTATCTCTTTCATTCTAGCTTTAATACCTTCCAATATTCTATCTTTAGTTTCTTTCTTTCTTTCTTTCTTCATATCTTTCATTCTAATTTTAATACCTTCTAACATTCTTTCTTTAGTTTCTTTCTTTCTTTCTTTCTTTATATCTTTCAATCTAGCTTTAATAACTTCTAACATTCTATCTTTAGTTTCTTTCTTTCTTTCTTTCTTGATATCTTTCATTCCAGCTTTAATAGCTTCTAACATTTTATCTTCAGTTTCTTTCTTTCTTTATATCTTCCATTCTAGCTTTTATACCTTCTAACATTCGATCTTTAGTTTCTTTCCTTCTTTCTTGATATCTCTCATTCTAGCTTTAATACCTTCTAACATTTTATCTTTAGTTTCTTTCTTTATTTATATCTTTCATTCTAGCTTTAATACCTTCTAACATTTTATCTTTAGTTTCTTTCTTTCTTTCTTTCTTGATATCTTTCATTCTAGCTTTAATACCTTCTAAAATTCTATCTTTAGTTTCTTTCTTTGTTTCTTTATATCTTTCATTCTAGCTTTAATACCTTCTAACATTCTATCTTTAGTTTCTTTCTTTCTTTCTTGATATCTTTCATTATAGCTTTAATACCTTTTAACATTCTATCTTTAGTTTCTTTCTTTCTTTCTTTCTTTCTTGATATCTTACCTTCTAGTTTCAGTACCTTCTAACATTCTATCTTTAGTTTCTTTCTTTATAACTTTCATTCTAGCTTTAATACCTTCTAACATTCTATCTTTAGTTTCTTTCTTTCTTTATATCTTTCATTCTAGCTTTAATACCTTCTAACATTCTATCTTTAGTTTCTTTCTTTCTTTATCTTTCATTCTAGCTTTAATACCTTCTAACATTCTTTCTTTAGTTTCTTTCTTTCTTTCTTTCTTTATGTCTTTCATTCTAGCTTTAATACCTTCGAATATTATATATTTAGTTTCTTTCTTTCTTGATATCTTTCCTTCTAGTTTCAATACCTTCTAACATTCTATCTTTAGTTTCTTTCTTTCTTTCTTTCTTTATATCTTTCATTCTAGCTTTAATACCTTCTAACATTCTATCTTTAGTTTCTTTTTTCTTTCTTTCTTGATATCATTCATTCTAATTTTAATACCTTCTAACATTCTTTCTTTAGTTTCTTTCTTTCTTTCTTTCTTTATATCTTTCATTCTAGCTTTAATACCTTCGAATATTATATATTTAGTTTCTTTCTTTCTTGATATCTTTCCTTCTAGTTTCAATACCTTCTAACATTCTATCTTTAGTTTCTTTCTTTCTTTCTTTCTTTATATCTTTCATTCTAGATTTAATACCTTCTTACATTCTATCTTTAGTTTCTTTCTTTCTTTCTTTCTTGATATCTTTCCTACTAGTTTCAATACCTTCTAACATTCTATCTTTAATTTCTTTCTTTCTTTCTTTATACCTTTCATTCTAGCTTTAAAACCTTCTAACATTCTATCTTTAGTTTCTTTCTTTCTTTCTTTATATCTTTCATTCTAGCTTTAATACCTTCTAACATTCTATCTTTAGTTTCTTTCTTTCTTTATATCTTTCATTCTAGCTTTAATACCTTCTAACATTCTGTCTTAAGTTTCTTTCTTTCTTACTTTCTTTCTTTATATCTTCCATTCTAGCTTTAATACCTTCTAACATTCTATCTTTAGTTTCTTTTTTCTTTCTTTCTTGATATCATTCATTCTAATTTTAATACCTTCTAACATTCATTCTTTAGTTTCTTTCTTTCTTTCTTTCTTTCTTTATCTCTTTCATTCTAGCTTTAATAACTTCTAATATTCTATCTTTAGTTTCTTTCTTTCTTTCTTTCTTGATATCTTTCCTACTAGTTTCAATACCTTCTAACATTCTATCTTTAATTTCTTTCTTTCTTTCTTTATATCTTTCATTCTAGCTTTAAAACCTTCTAACATTCTATCTTTAGTTTCTTTCTTTCTTTATATCTTTCATTCTAGCTTTAATACCTTCTAACATTCTATCTTTAGTTTCTTTCTTTCTTTATATCTTTCATTCTAGCTTTAATACCTTCTAACATTCTATCTTAAGTTTCTGTCTTTCTTACTTTCTTTCTTTATATCTTCCATTCTAGCTTTAATACCTTCTAACATTCGATCTTTAGTATCTTTCTTTCTTTCTTTCTTTATATCTTTCATTCTAGCTTTAATACCTTCTAACATTCTATTTTTAGTTTCTTTCTTTATTTCTTTCTTGATTTCTTTCATTCAAGCTTTAATAGCTTCTAACATTTTATCTTTAGTTTCTTTCTTTCTTTCTTTATATCTTCCATTCTAGCTTTTATACCTTCTAACATTCTATCTTTAGTTTCTTTCTTTCTTTCTTTCTTCATATCTTTCATTCTAATTTTAATACCTTCTAACATTCTTTCTCTAGTTTCTTTCTTACTTTCTTTCTTTATATCTTCCATTCTAGCTTTAATACCTTCTAATATTCTATCTTTAGTTTCTTTCTTTCTTTCTTTCTTTATATCTTTCATTCTAGCTTTAATACCTTCTAACATTCTATCTTTTGTTTCTTTCTTTCTTTCTTTATATCTTTCATTCTAGCTTTAATACCTTCTAACATTCTATCTTTAGTTTCTTTCTTTCTTTATATCTTTCATTCTAATTTTAAAACCTTCTAACATTCTTTCTTTAGTTTCTTTCTTTCTTTCTTTCTTTCTTTCTTTATCTCTTTCATTCTACCTTCAATACATTCTAATATTCTATCTTTAGTTTCTTTCTTTCTTTCTTTATTGATATCTGTCCTTCTAGTTTCAATACCTTCTAACATTCTATCTTTAATTTCTTTCTTTCTTTCTTTATATCTTTCATTCTAGCTTTAATACCTTCTAACATTCGATCTTTAGTTTCTTTCTTTCTTTATATCTTTCATTCTAGCTTTAATACCTTCTAATATTCTATCTTTAGTTTCTTTCTTTCTTTCTTTATAGCTTTCATTCTAGCTTTAATACTTTCTAACATTCTATCTTGAGTTTCTTTCTTTCTTGATATCTTTCATTCAAGCTTTAATACCTTCTAACCTTCTCTCTTTTGTTTCTTTCTTTCTTTTTCTTGATATCTTTCATTCTAGTTTTAATACCTTCTAACATTCTATCTTTAGTTTCTTTCTTTCTTTCTTTCTTTATATCTTTCATTCTAGCTTTCATACCTTCTAACATTCTATCTTTACTTTCTTTCTTTCTTTGTTTGTTTCTTTATATCTTTCATTCTAGCTTTCATACCTTCTAACATTCTATCTTTAGTTTCTTTCTTTATTTCTTTCTTGATATCTTTCATTCTAGCTTTAATACCTTCTAACATTCTATCTTTAGTTTCTTTCTTTCTTTCTTTCTTGATATCTTTCCTTCCAGTTTCAATACCTTCTAACATTCTATCTTTTGTTTCTTTCTTTCTTTCTTTATATCTTTCATTCTAGCTTTAATACCTTCTAACATTCTATCTTTAGTTTCTTTCTTTCTGTATATCTTTCATTCTAGCTTTAATACCTTCTAACATTCTATCTTTAGTTTCTTTCTTTCTTTCTTTCTTGATATCTTTCATTCTAGCTTTAATACCTTCTAAAATTCTATCTTTAGTTTCTTTCTTTCTTTCTTTATATCTTTCATTCTAGCTTTAATACCTTCTTGCATTCTATCTTTAGTTTCTTTCTTTCTTTATATCTTTCATTCAAGCTTTAATACATTCTAAACTTCTCTCTTTTGTTTCTTTCTTTCTTTTTCTTGATATCTTTCATTCTAGTTTTAATACCTTCTAACATTCTATCTTTAGTTTCTGTCTTTCTTTCTTTCTTTATATCTTTCATTCTACCTTTAATACCTTCTAACATTCTATCTTTAGTTTCTTTCTTTCTTTCTTTCTTGATATCTTTCATTCTAGCTTTAATACCTTCTAACATTCTATCTTTAGTTTCTTTCTTTCTTTCTTTCTTGATATCTTTCCTTCCAGTTTCAATACCTTCTAACATTCTATCTTTAGTTTCTTTCTTTCTTTCTTTCTTTATATCATTCATTCTACCTTTAATACCTTCTAACATTCTTTCTTTAGTTTCTTTCTTTCTTTCTTTCTTTCTTTATATCTTTCTTTCTAGCTTTAATACCTTCGAATATTATATATTTAGTTTCTTTCTTTCTTTCTTTCTTGATATCTTTCCTTCTAGTTTCAATACCTTCTAACATTCTATCTTTAGTTTCTTTCTTTCTTTCTTTCTTTATATCTTTCATTCTAGCTTTAATACCTTCTAACATTCTATCTTTAGTTTTTTTTTCTTTCTTTCTTGATATCTTTCATTCTAATTTTAATACCTTCTAACATTCTTTCTTTAGTTTCTTTCTTTCTTTCTTTCTTTATCTCTTTCATTCTAGCTTTAATACCTTCTAACATTCTATCTTTAATTTCTTTCTTTCTTTCTTTATATCTTTCATTCTAGCTTTAATACCTTCTAACATTCTATCTTTCGTTTCTTTCTTTCTTTCTTTCTTTATATCTTTCATTCTAGCTTTAATACCTTCTAACATTTTATCTTTAGTTTCTTTCTTTCTTTCTTTCTTGATACATTTCATTCTAGGTTTAATAGCTTCTAACATTTTATCTTTAGTTTCTTTCTTTCTTTCTTTCTTTCTTTCTTTCTTTCTTTCTTTCTTTCTTTATATCTTCCATTTAAGCTTTTATACCTTCTAACATTCTATCTTTCGTTTCTTTCTTTCTTTCTTGATATCTTTCTTTCTAATTTTAATACCTTCTAACATTCTTTCCTTAGTTTCTTTCTTTCTTTCTTTATATCTTCCATTCTAGCTTTAATACCTTCTAACATTCTATCTTTAGTTTCTTTCTCTCTTTCTTTCTTTATCTCTTTCATTCTAGCTTTAATACCTTCCAATATTCTATCTTTAGTTTCTTTCTTTCTTTCTTTCTTCATATCTTTCATTCTAATTTTAATACCTTCTAACATTCTTTCTTTAGTTTCTTTCTTTCTTTCTTTCTTTATATCTTTCAATCTAGCTTTAATAACTTCTAACATTCTTTCTTTAGTTTCTTTCTTTCTTTCTTTCTTGATATCTTTCATTCCAGCTTTAATAGCTTCTAACATTTTATCTTCAGTTTCTTTCTTTCTTTATATCTTCCATTCTAGCTTTTATACCTTCTAACATTCGATCTTTAGTTTCTTTCCTTCTTTCTTGATATCTCTCATTCTAGCTTTAATACCTTCTAACATTTTATCTTTAGTTTCTTTCTTTATTTATATCTTTCATTCTAGCTTTAATACCTTCTAACATTTTATCTTTAGTTTCTTTCTTTCTTTCTTTCTTGATATCTTTCATTCTAGCTTTAATACCTTCTAAAATTCTATCTTTAGTTTCTTTCTTTGTTTCTTTATATCTTTCATTCTAGCTTTAATACCTTCTAACATTCTATCTTTAGTTTCTTTCTTTCTTTCTTGATATCTTTCATTATAGCTTTAATACCTTTTAACATTCTATCTTTAGTTTCTTTCTTTCTTTCTTTCTTTCTTGATATCTTACCTTCTAGTTTCAATACCTTCTAACATTCTATCTTTAGTTTCTTTCTTTATAACTTTCATTCTAGCTTTAATACCTTCTAACATTCTATCTTTAGTTTCTTTCTTTCTTTATATCTTTCATTCTAGCTTTAATACCTTCTAACATTCTATCTTTAGTTTCTTTCTTTCTTTATCTTTCATTCTAGCTTTAATACCTTCTAACATTCTTTCTTTAGTTTCTTTCTTTCTTTCTTTCTTTATATCTTTCATTCTAGCTTTAATACCTTCAAATATTATATATTTAGTTTCTTTCTTTCTTGATATCTTTCCTTCTAGTTTCAATACCTTCTAACATTCTATCTTTAGTTTCTTTCTTTCTTTCTTTCTTTATATCTTTCATTCTAGCTTTAATACCTTCTAACATTCTATCTTTAGTTTCTTTTTTCTTTCTTTCTTGATATCATTCATTCTAATTTTAATACCTTCTAACATTCTTTCTTTAGTTTCTTTCTTTCTTTCTTTCTTTATATCTTTCATTCTAGCTTTAATACCTTCGAATATTATATATTTAGTTTCTTTCTTTCTTGATATCTTTCCTTCTAGTTTCAATACCTTCTAACATTCTATCTTTAGTTTCTTTCTTTCTTTCTTTCTTTATATCTTTCATTCTAGATTTAATACCTTCTTACATTCTATCTTTAGTTTCTTTCTTTCTTTCTTTCTTGATATCTTTCCTACTAGTTTCAATACCTTCTAACATTCTATCTTTAATTTCTTTCTTTCTTTCTTTATACCTTTCATTCTAGCTTTAAAACCTTCTAACATTCTATCTTTAGTTTCTTTCTTTCTTTCTTTATACCTTTCATTCTAGCTTTAAAACCTTCTAACATTCTATCTTTAGTTTCTTTCTCTCTTTCTTTCTTTATCTCTTTCATTCTAGCTTTAATACCTTCCAATATTCTATCTTTAGTTTCTTTCTTTCTTTCTTTCTTCATATCTTTCATTCTAATTTTAATACCTTCTAACATTCTTTCTTTAGTTTCTTTCTTTCTTTCTTTCTTTATATCTTTCAATCTAGCTTTAATAACTTCTAACATTCTTTCTTTAGTTTCTTTCTTTCTTTCTTTCTTGATATCTTTCATTCCAGCTTTAATAGCTTCTAACATTTTATCTTCAGTTTCTTTCTTTCTTTATATCTTCCATTCTAGCTTTTATACCTTCTAACATTCGATCTTTAGTTTCTTTCCTTCTTTCTTGATATCTCTCATTCTAGCTTTAATACCTTCTAACATTTTATCTTTAGTTTCTTTCTTTATTTATATCTTTCATTCTAGTTTCAATACCTTCTAACATTCTATCTTTAATTTCTTTCTTTCTTTCTTTATACCTTTCATTCTAGCTTTAAAACCTTCTAACATTCTATCTTTAGTTTCTTTCTTTCTTTCTTTATATCTTTCATTCTAGCTTTAATACCTTCTAACATTCTATCTTTAGTTTCTTTCTTTCTTTATATCTTTCATTCTAGCTTTAATACCTTCTAACATTCTATCTTTAGTTTCTTTTTTCTTTCTTTCTTGATATCATTCATTCTAATTTTAATACCTTCTAACATTCTTTCTTTAGTTTCTTTCTTTCTTTCTTTCTTTCTTTATCTCTTTCATTCTAGCTTTAATAACTTCTAATATTCTATCTTTAGTTTCTTTCTTTCTTTCTTTCTTGATATCTTTCCTACTAGTTTCAATACCTTCTAACATTCTATCTTTAATTTCTTTCTTTCTTTCTTTATATCTTTCATTCTAGCTTTAAAACCTTCTAACATTCTATCTTTAGTTTCTTTCTTTCTTTATATCTTTCATTCTAGCTTTAATACCTTCTAACATTCTATCTTTAGTTTCTTTCTTTCTTTATATCTTTCATTCTAGCTTTAATACCTTCTAACATTCTATCTTAAGTTTCTGTCTTTCTTACTTTCTTTCTTTATATCTTCCATTCTAGCTTTAATACCTTCTAACATTCTATCTTTAGTTTCTTTCTTTCTTTCTTTATATCTTTCAGTCTAGCTTTAATACCTTCTAACATTCTACCTTTAGTTTCTTTCTTTCTTTCTTTCGTGATATCTTTCATTCTAATTTTAATACCTTCTAACATTCTATCTTTAGTTTCTTTCTTTCTTTCTTTCTTGATATCTTTCATTCTAATTTTAATAACTTGTAACATTCTTTCTTTAGTTTCTTTCTTTCTTTCTTTATCTCTTCCATTCTATCTTTAATAATTTCTAACATTCTATCTTTAGTTTCTTTCTTTCTTTCTTTCTTTCTTTCATTCTACCTTTAATAACTTCTAACATTCTATCTTTAGTTTCGTTCTTTCTTTCTTTCTTGATATCATTCATTCTAATTTTAATACCTTCTAACATTCTTTCTTTAGTTTCTTTCTCTCTTTCTTTCTTTATCTCTTTCATTCTAGCTTTAATACCTTCCAATATTCTATCTTTAGTTTCTTTCTTTCTTTCTTTCTTCATATCTTTCATTCTAATTTTAATACCTTCTAACATTCTTTCTTTAGTTTCTTTCTTTCTTTCTTTCTTTATATCTTTCAATCTAGCTTTAATAACTTCTAACATTCTATCTTTAGTTTCTTTCTTTCTTTCTTTCTTGATATCTTTCATTCCAGCTTTAATAGCTTCTAACATTTTATCTTTAGTTTCTTTCTTTCTTTCTTTCTTTATATCTTTCATTCTAGCTTTAATACCTTCTAACATTCTTTCTTTAGATTCTTTCTTTCTTTCTTTCTTCATATCTTTCATTCTAGCTTTAATACCTTCTAAAATTCTATCTTTAGTTTCTTTCTTTCTTTCTTTATATCTTTCATTCTAGCTTTAATAACTTCTAACATTCTATCTTTAGTTTCTTTCTAACTTTCTTCATATCTTTCATTCTAGCTTTAATACCATCTCATTCTATGTTTAGTTTCTTTCTTTATATCTTTCATTCAAGCTTTAATACCTTCTAACATTCTATCTTTAGTTTCTTTCTTTCTTTCTTTCTTTATATCTTTCATTCTAGCTTTAATACCTTCTAACATTCTATTTTTAGTTTCTTTCTTTCTTTCTTTCTTGATTTCTTTCATTCTAGCTTTAATAGCTTCTAACATTTTATCTTTAGTTTCTTTCTTTCTTTCTTTATATCTTCCATTCTAGCTTTAATACCTTCTAACATTCTATCTTTAGTTTCTTTCTTTCTTTCTTTCTTGATATCATTCATTCTAATTTTAATACCTTCTAACATTCTTTCTTTAGTTTCTTTCTTTCTTTCTTTCTTTTTCTCTTTCATTCTAGCTTTAAAACCTTCTAATATTCTATCTTTAGTTTCTTTCTTTCTTTCTTTCTTGATATCTTTCCTACTAGTTTCAATACCTTCTACCATTCTATCTTTAATTTCTTTCTTTCTTTCTTTATATATTTCATTCTAGCTTTAATACCTTCTAACATTCGATCTTTCATTTCTTTCTTTCTTTCTTTCTTTATAACTTTCATTCTAGCTTTAATACCTTCTAACATTCTATCTTTAGTTTCTTTCTTTCTTTATATCTAAAATTCTAGCTTTAATACCTTCTAACATTCTATCTTTAGTTTCTTTCTTTCTTTCTTTCTTTCTTGATATCTTTCATTCTAATTTTAATACCTTCTAACATTCTTTCTTTAGATTCTTTCTTTCTTTCTTTCTTCATATCTTTCATTCTAGCTTTAATACCTTCTAAAATTCTATCTTTAGTTTCTTTCTTTCTTTCTTTATATCTTTCATTCTAGCTTTAATAACTTCTAACATTCTATCTTTAGTTTCTTTCTAACTTTCTTCATATCTTTCATTCTAGCTTTAATACCATCTAACATTCTATGTTTAGTTTCTTTCTTTATATCTTTCATTCAAGCTTTAATACCTTCTAACATTCTATCTTTAGTTTCTTTCTTTCTTTCTTTCTTTATATCTTTCATTCTAGCTTTAATACCTTCTAACATTCTATTTTTAGTTTCTTTCTTTCTTTCTTTCTTGATTTCTTTCATTCTAGCTTTAATAGCTTCTAACATTTTATCTTTAGTTTCTTTCTTTCTTTCTTTATATCTTCCATTCTAGCTTTAATACCTTCTAACATTCTATCTTTAGTTTCTTTCTTTCTTTCTTTCTAGATATCATTCATTCTAATTTTAATACCTTCTAACATTCTTTCTTTAGTTTCTTTCTTTCTTTCTTTCTTTTTCTCTTTCATTCTAGCTTTAAAACCTTCTAATATTCTATCTTTAGTTTCTTTCTTTCTTTCTTTCTTGATATCTTTCCTACTAGTTTCAATACCTTCTACCATTCTATCTTTAATTTCTTTCTTTCTTTCTTTATATATTTCATTCTAGCTTTAATACCTTCTAACATTCGATCTTTATTTTCTTTCTTTCTTTCTTTCTTTATATCTTTCATTCTAGCTTTAAAACCTTCTAACATTCTATTTTTAGTTTCTTTCTTTCTTTCTTTCTTGATTTCTTTCATTCAAGCTTTAATAGCTTCTAACATTTTATCTTTAGTTTCTTTCTTTCTTTCTTTATATCTTCCATTCTAGCTTTTATACCTTCTAACATTCTATCTTTAGTTTCTTTCTTTCTTTCTTTCTTGATATCTTTCATTCTAATTTTAATACCTTCTAACATTCTTTCTCTAGTTTCTTTCTTACTTTCTCTCTTTATATCTTCCATTCTAGCTTTAATACCTTCTAATATTCTATCTTTAGTTTCTTTCTTTCTTTCTTTCTTTATATCTTTCATTCTAGCTTTAATACCTTCTAACATTCACTCTTTAGTTTCTTTCTTTCTTTCTTTCTTTATATCTTTCATTCTAGCTTTAATAGCTTCTAACATTTTATCTTTAGTTTCTCTCTTTCTTTCTTTCTTTATATCTTGAATTCTAGCTTTTATACCTTCTAACATTCTATCTTTAGTTTCTTTCGTTCTTTCTTGATATCTTTCATTCTAATTTTAATACCTTCTAACATTCTTTCCTTAGTTTCTTTTTTTCTTTCTTTATATCTTCCATTCTAGCTTTAATACCTTCTAACATTCTTTCTTTAGTTTCTTTCTTTCTTTATATCTTTCATTCTAGCTTTAATACCTTCTAACATTCTATCTTTAGTTTCTTTCTTTCTTTCTTTCTTGATATCTTCCATTCTAGCTTTAATACCTTCTAACATTCTATCTTTAGTTTCTTTCTTTCTTTCTTTCTTTCTTTATATCTTTCATTCTAGCTTTAATACCTTCTAACATTCTATCTTTAGTTTCTTTCTTTCTTTCTTTCTTGATGTCTTTCATTCTAATTTTAATACCTTCTAACATTCTTTCCTTAGTTTCTTTCTTTCTTTCTTTATATCTTTCATTCTAGCTTTAATACCTTCTAACATTCTATTTTTAGTTTCTTTCTTTCTTTCTTTCTTGATTTCTTTCATTCTAGCTTTAATAGCTTCTAACATTTTATCTTTAGTTTCTTTCTTTCTTTCTTTATATCTTCCATTCTAGCTTTTATACCTTCTAACATTCTATCTTTAGTTTCTTTCTTTCTTTCTTTCTTGATATCTTTCATTCTAATTTTAATACCTTCTAACACTCTTTTTCTAGTTTCTTTCTTACTTTCTTTCTTTATATCTTCCATTCTAGCTTTAATACCTTCTAACATTCTATCTTTAGTTTCTTTCTTTCTTTCTTTCTTTCTTTATATCTTTCAGTCTAGCTTTAATACCTTCTAACATTCTATCTTTAGTTTCTTTCTTTCTTTCTTTCTTGATATCTTTCATTCTAATTTTAATACCTTCTAACACTCTTTCTCTAGTTTCTTTCTTACTTTCTTTCTTTATATCTTCCATTCTAGCTTTAATAACTTCTAACATTCTATCTTTAGTTTCTTTCTTTCTTTCTTTCTTTCTTTCTTTCTTTCTTTCTTTCTTTCTTTATATCTTTCAGTCTAGCTTTAATACCTTTTAACATTGTATCTTTAGTTTCTTTCTTTCTTTCTTTCGTGATATCTTTCCTTCTAATTTTAATACCTTCTAACATTCTTTCTTTCGTTTCTTTCTTTTCTTTCTTTATCTCTTTCATTCTAGCTTTAATACCTTCTAACATTCTCTTTTTAGTTTCTTTCTTTCTTTCTTTCTTGATATCTTTCATTCTAGCTTTAATAGCTTCTAACATTTTATCTTTAGTTTCTCTCTTTCTTTCTTTCTCTCTTTATATCTTGAATTCTAGCTTTTATACCTTCTAACATTCTATCTTTAGTTTCTTTCTTTCTTTCTTGATATCTTTCATTCTAATTTCAATACCTTCTAACATTCTTTCCTTAGTTTCTTTCTTTCTTTCTTTATATCTATCATTCTAGCTTTAATACCTTCTAACATTCTATCTTTAGTTTCTTTCTTTCTTTCTTTCTTGATATCATTCATTCTAATTTTAATACCTTCTAACATTCTTTCTTTAGTTTCTTTCTTTCTTTCTTTCTTTATCTCTTTCATTCTAGCTTTAATACCTTCTAATATTCTATCTTTAGTTTCTTTCTTTCTTTCTTTCTTGATATCTTTCCTACTAGTTTCAATACCTTCTACCATTCTATCTTTAATTTCTTTCTTTCTTTCTTTATATCTTTCATTCTAGCTTTAATACCTTCTAACATTCTATCTTTAGTTTCTTTCTTTCTTTCTTTCTTGATATCTTTCGTTCTAGCTTTAATACCTTCTAACATTCTATTTTTAGTTTCTTTCTTTCTTTCTTTCTTGATTTCTTTCATTCAAGCTTTGATAGCTTCTAACATTTTATCTTTAGTTTCTTTCTTTCTTTCTTTATATCTTCCATTCTAGCTTTTATACCTTCTAACATTCTATCTTTAGTTTCTTTCTTTCTTTCTTTCTTGATATCTTTCATTCTAATTTTAATACCTTCTAACATTCTTTCTCTAGTTTCTTTCTTACTTTCTTTCTTTATATCTTCCATTCTAGCTTTAATACCTTCTAATATTCTATCTTTCGTTTCTTTCTTTCTTTCTTTCTTTCTTTCTTTCTTTCTTTCTTTATATCTTTCATTCTAGCTTTAATACCTTCTAACATTCTCTCTTTAGTTTCTTTCTTTCTTTCTTTCTTTATATCTTTCATTCAAGCTTTAATACCTTCTAACATTCTATCTTTAGTTTCTTTCTTTCGTTCTTTCTTTATATCTTTCATTCTAGCTTTAATACCTTCTAACATTCTATTTTTAGTTTCTTTCTTTCTTTCTTTCTTGATTTCTTTCATTCTAACTTTAATAGCTTCTAACATTTTATCTTTAGTTTCTTTCTTTCTTTCTTTCTTTATATCTTCCATTCTAGCTTTAATACCTTCTAACATTCTATCTTTAGTTTCTTTCTTTCTTTCTTTCTTGATATCATTCATTCTAATTTTAATACCTTCTAACATTCTTTCTTTAGTTTCTTTCTTTCTTTCTTTCTTTTTCTCTTTCATTCTAGCTTTAAAACCTTCTAATATTCTATCTTTAGTTTCTTTCTTTCTTTCTTTCTTGATATCTTTCCTACTAGTTTCAATACCTTCTACCATTCTATCTTTAATTTCTTTCTTTCTTTCTTTATATATTTCATTCTAGCTTTAATACCTTCTAACATTCGATCTTTAGTATCTTTCTTTCTTTCTTTCTTTATATCTTTCATTCTAGCTTTAATACCTTCTAACATTCTATTTTTAGTTTCTTTCTTTCTTTCTTTCTTGATTTCTTTCATTCTAGCTTTAATAGCTTCTAACATTTTATCTTTAGTTTCTTTCTTTCTTTCTTTATATCTTCCATTCTAGCTTTAATACCTTCTAACATTCTATCTTTAGTTTCTTTCTTTCTTTCTTTCTTGATATCATTCATTCTAATTTTAATACCTTCTAACATTCTTTCTTTAGTTTCTTTCTTTCTTTCTTTCTTTTTCTCTTTCATTCTAGCTTTAAAACCTTCTAATATTCTATCTTTAGTTTCTTTCTTTCTTTCTTTCTTGATATCTTTCCTACTAGTTTCAATACCTTCTACCATTCTATCTTTAATTTCTTTCTTTCTTTCTTTATATATTTCATTCTAGCTTTAATACCTTCTAACATTCGATCTTTCGTTTCTTTCTTTCTTTCTTTCTTTATAACTTTCATTCTAGCTTTAATACCTTCTAACATTCTATCTTTAGTTTCTTTCTTACTTTATATCTTTCATTCTAGCTTTAATACCTTCTAACATTCTATCTTTAGTTTCTTTCTTTCTTTCTTTCTTTATATCTAAAATTCTAGCTTTAATACCTTCTAACATTCTATCTTTAGTTTCTTTCTTTCTTTCTTTCTTTCTTGATATCTTTCATTCTAATTTTAATACCTTCTAACATTCTTTCTTTAGATTCTTTCTTTCTTTCTTTCTTCATATCTTTCATTCTAGCTTTAATACCTTCTAAAATTCTATCTTTAGTTTCTTTCTTTCTTTCTTTATATCTTTCATTCTAGCTTTAATAACTTCTAACATTCTATCTTTAGTTTCTTTCTAACTTTCTTCATATCTTTCATTCTAGCTTTAATACCATCTAACATTCTATGTTTAGTTTCTTTCTTTATATCTTTCATTCAAGCTTTAATACCTTCTAACATTCTATCTTTAGTTTCTTTCTTTCTTTCTTTCTTTATATCTTTCATTCTAGCTTTAATACCTTCTAACATTCTATTTTTAGTTTCTTTCTTTCTTTCTTTCTTGATTTCTTTCATTCTAGCTTTAATAGCTTCTAACATTTTATCTTTAGTTTCTTTCTTTCTTTCTTTATATCTTCCATTCTAGCTTTAATACCTTCTAACATTCTATCTTTAGTTTCTTTCTTTCTTTCTTTCTAGATATCATTCATTCTAATTTTAATACCTTCTAACATTCTTTCTTTAGTTTCTTTCTTTCTTTCTTTCTTTTTCTCTTTCATTCTAGCTTTAAAACCTTCTAATATTCTATCTTTAGTTTCTTTCTTTCTTTCTTTCTTGATATCTTTCCTACTAGTTTCAATACCTTCTACCATTCTATCTTTAATTTCTTTCTTTCTTTCTTTATATATTTCATTCTAGCTTTAATACCTTCTAACATTCGATCTTTATTTTCTTTCTTTCTTTCTTTCTTTATATCTTTCATTCTAGCTTTAATACCTTCTAACATTCTATTTTTAGTTTCTTTCTTTCTTTCTTTCTTGATTTCTTTCATTCAAGCTTTAATAGCTTCTAACATTTTATCTTTAGTTTCTTTCTTTCTTTCTTTATATCTTCCATTCTAGCTTTTATACCTTCTAACATTCTATCTTTAGTTTCTTTCTTTCTTTCTTTCTTGATATCTTTCATTCTAATTTTAATACCTTCTAACATTCTTTCTCTAGTTTCTTTCTTACTTTCTCTCTTTATATCTTCCATTCTAGCTTTAATACCTTCTAATATTCTATCTTTAGTTTCTTTCTTTCTTTCTTTCTTTATATCTTTCATTCTAGCTTTAATACCTTCTAACATTCACTCTTTAGTTTTCTTTCTTTCTTTCTTTCTTTATATCTTTCATTCTAGCTTTAATAGCTTCTAACATTTTATCTTTAGTTTCTCTCTTTCTTTCTTTCTTTATATCTTGAATTCTAGCTTTTATACCTTCTAACATTCTATCTTTAGTTTCTTTCGTTCTTTCTTGATATCTTTCATTCTAATTTTAATACCTTCTAACATTCTTTCCTTAGTTTCTTTTTTTCTTTCTTTATATCTTCCATTCTAGCTTTAATACCTTCTAACATTCTTTCTTTAGTTTCTTTCTTTCTTTATATCTTTCATTCTAGCTTTAATACCTTCTAACATTCTATCTTTAGTTTCTTTCTTTCTTTCTTTCTTGATATCTTCCATTCTAGCTTTAATACCTTCTAACATTCTATCTTTAGTTTCTTTCTTTCTTTCTTTCTTTCTTTATATCTTTCATTCTAGCTTTAATACCTTCTAACATTCTATCTTTAGTTTCTTTCTTTCTTTCTTTCTTGATGTCTTTCATTCTAATTTTAATACCTTCTAACATTCTTTCCTTAGTTTCTTTCTTTCTTTCTTTATATCTTTCATTCTAGCTTTAATACCTTCTAACATTCTATTTTTAGTTTCTTTCTTTCTTTCTTTCTTGATTTCTTTCATTCTAGCTTTAATAGCTTCTAACATTTTATCTTTAGTTTCTTTCTTTCTTTCTTTATATCTTCCATTCTAGCTTTTATACCTTCTAACATTCTATCTTTAGTTTCTTTCTTTCTTTCTTTCTTGATATCTTTCATTCTAATTTTAATACCTTCTAACACTCTTTTTCTAGTTTCTTTCTTACTTTCTTTCTTTATATCTTCCATTCTAGCTTTAATACCTTCTAACATTCTATCTTTAGTTTCTTTCTTTCTTTCTTTCTTTCTTTATATCTTTCAGTCTAGCTTTAATACCTTCTAACATTCTATCTTTAGTTTCTTTCTTTCTTTCTTTCTTGATATCTTTCATTCTAATTTTAATACCTTCTAACACTCTTTCTCTAGTTTCTTTCTTACTTTCTTTCTTTATATCTTCCATTCTAGCTTTAATAACTTCTAACATTCTATCTTTAGTTTCTTTCTTTCTTTCTTTCTTTCTTTCTTTCTTTCTTTCTTTCTTTCTTTCTTTCTTTATATCTTTCAGTCTAGCTTTAATACCTTTTAACATTGTATCTTTAGTTTCTTTCTTTCTTTCTTTCGTGATATCTTTCCTTCTAATTTTAATACCTTCTAACATTCTTTCTTTCGTTTCTTTCTTTTCTTTCTTTATCTCTTTCATTCTAGCTTTAATACCTTCTAACATTCTCTTTTTAGTTTCTTTCTTTCTTTCTTTCTTGATATCTTTCATTCTAGCTTTAATAGCTTCTAACATTTTATCTTTAGTTTCTCTCTTTCTTTCTTTCTCTCTTTATATCTTGAATTCTAGCTTTTATACCTTCTAACATTCTATCTTTAGTTTCTTTCTTTCTTTCTTGATATCTTTCATTCTAATTTCAATACCTTCTAACATTCTTTCCTTAGTTTCTTTCTTTCTTTCTTTATATCTATCATTCTAGCTTTAATACCTTCTAACATTCTATCTTTAGTTTCTTTCTTTCTTTCTTGATATCATTCATTCTAATTTTAATACCTTCTAACATTCTTTCTTTAGTTTCTTTCTTTCTTTCTTTCTTTATCTCTTTCATTCTAGCTTTAATACCTTCTAATATTCTATCTTTAGTTTCTTTCTTTCTTTCTTTCTTGATATCTTTCCTACTAGTTTCAATACCTTCTACCATTCTATCTTTAATTTCTTTCTTTCTTTCTTTATATCTTTCATTCTAGCTTTAATACCTTCTAACATTCTATCTTTAGTTTCTTTCTTTCTTTCTTTCTTGATATCTTTCGTTCTAGCTTTAATACCTTCTAACATTCTATTTTTAGTTTCTTTCTTTCTTTCTTTCTTGATTTCTTTCATTCAAGCTTTGATAGCTTCTAACATTTTATCTTTAGTTTCTTTCTTTCTTTCTTTATATCTTCCATTCTAGCTTTTATACCTTCTAACATTCTATCTTTAGTTTCTTTCTTTCTTTCTTTCTTGATATCTTTCATTCTAATTTTAATACCTTCTAACATTCTTTCTCTAGTTTCTTTCTTACTTTCTTTCTTTATATCTTCCATTCTAGCTTTAATACCTTCTAATATTCTATCTTTCGTTTCTTTCTTTCTTTCTTTCTTTCTTTCTTTCTTTCTTTCTTTATATCTTTCATTCTAGCTTTAATACCTTCTAACATTCTCTCTTTAGTTTCTTTCTTTCTTTCTTTCTTTATATCTTTCATTCAAGCTTTAATACCTTCTAACATTCTATCTTTAGTTTCTTTCTTTCGTTCTTTCTTTATATCTTTCATTCTAGCTTTAATACCTTCTAACATTCTATTTTTAGTTTCTTTCTTTCTTTCTTTCTTGATTTCTTTCATTCTAACTTTAATAGCTTCTAACATTTTATCTTTAGTTTCTTTCTTTCTTTCTTTATATCTTCCATTCTAGCTTTAATACCTTCTAACATTCTATCTTTAGTTTCTTTCTTTCTTTCTTTCTTGATATCATTCATTCTAATTTTAATACCTTCTAACATTCTTTCTTTAGTTTCTTTCTTTCTTTCTTTCTTTTTCTCTTTCATTCTAGCTTTAAAACCTTCTAATATTCTATCTTTAGTTTCTTTCTTTCTTTCTTTCTTGATATCTTTCCTACTAGTTTCAATACCTTCTACCATTCTATCTTTAATTTCTTTCTTTCTTTCTTTATATATTTCATTCTAGCTTTAATACCTTCTAACATTCGATCTTTAGTATCTTTCTTTCTTTCTTTCTTTATATCTTTCATTCTAGCTTTAATACCTTCTAACATTCTATTTTTAGTTTCTTTCTTTCTTTCTTTCTTGATTTCTTTCATTCAAGCTTTAATAGCTTCTAACATTTTATCTTTAGTTTCTTTCTTTCTTTCTTTATATCTTCCATTCTAGCTTTTATACCTTCTAACATTCTATCTTTAGTTTCTTTCATTCTTTCTTTCTTGATATCTTTCATTCTAATTTTAATACCTTCTAACATTCTTTCTCTAGTTTCTTTCTTACTTTCTCTCTTTATATCTTCCATTCTAGCTTTAATACCTTCTAATATTCTATCTTTAGTTTCTTTCTTTCTTTCTTTCTTTATATCTTTCATTCTAGCTTTAATACCTTCTAACATTCACTCTTTAGTTTCTTTCTTTCTTTCTTTCTTTATATCTTTCATTCTAGCTTTAATAGCTTCTAACATTTTATCTTTAGTTTCTCTCTTTCTTTCTTTCTTTATATCTTGAATTCTAGCTTTTATACCTTCTAACATTCTATCTTTAGTTTCTTTCGTTCTTTCTTGATATCTTTCATTCTAATTTTAATACCTTCTAACATTCTTTCCTTAGTTTCTTTCTTTCTTTCTTTATATCTTCCATTCTAGCTTTAATACCTTCTAACATTCTATCTTTAGTTTCTTTCTTTCTTTCTTTCTTTATATCTTTCATTCTAGCTTTAATACCTTCTAACATTCTATCTTTAGTTTCTTTCTTTCTTTCTTTCTTGATATCTTCCATTCTAGCTTTAATACCTTCTAACATTCTATCTTTAGTTTCTTTCTTTCTTTCTTTCTTTCTTTCTTTATATCTTTCATTCTAGCTTTAATAGCTTCTAACATTCTATCTTTAGTTTCTTTCTTTCTTTCTTTCTTTCTTGATGTCTTTCATTCTAATTTTAATACCTTCTAACATTCTTTCCTTAGTTTCTTTCTTTCTTTCTTTATATCTTTCATTCTAGCTTTAATACCTTCTAACATTCTATTTTTAGTTTCTTTCTTTCTTTCTTTCTTTCTTGATTTCTTTCATTCTAGCTTTAATAGCTTCTAACATTTTATCTTTAGTTTCTTTCTTTCTTTCTTTATATCTTCCATTCTAGCTTTTATACCTTCTAACATTCTATCTTTAGTTTCTTTCTTTCTTTCTTTCTTGATATCTTTCATTCTAATTTTAATACGTTCTAACACTCTTTTTCTAGTTTCTTTCTTACTTTCTTTCTTTATATCTTCCATTCTAGCTTTAATACCTTCTAACATTCTATCTTTAGTTTCTTTCTTTCTTTCTTTCTTTCTTTCTTTCTTTCTTTATATCTTTCAGTCTAGCTTTAATACCTTCTAACATTCTATCTTTAGTTTCTTTCTTTCTTTCTTTCGTGATATCTTTCATTCTAATTTTAATACCTTCTAACATTCTTTCTCTAGTTTCTTTCTTACTTTCTTTATATCTTCCATTCTAGCTTTAATAACTTCTAACATTCTATCTTTAGTTACTTTCTTTCTTTCTTTCTTTCTTTCTTTCTTTCTTTCTTTATATCTTTCAGTCTAGCTTTAATACCTTTTAACATTGTATCTTTAGTTTCTTTCTTTCTTTCTTTCGTGATATCTTTCCTTCTAATTTTAATACCTTCTAACATTCTTTCTTTCGTTTCTTTCTTTTCTTTCTTTATCTCTTTCATTCTAGTTTTAATACCTTCTAACATTCTCTTTTTAGTTTCTTTCTTTCTTTCTTTCTTGATATCTTTCATTCTAGCTTTAATAGCTTCTAACATTTTATCTTTAGTTTCTCTCTTTCTTTCTTTCTCTCTTTATATCTTGAATTCTAGCTTTTATACCTTCTAACATTCTATCTTTAGTTTCTTTCTTTCTTTCTTGATATCTTTCATTCTAATTTCAATACCTTCTAACATTCTTTCCTTAGTTTCTTTCTTTCTTTCTTTATATCTATCATTCTAGCTTTAATACCTTCTAACATTCTATCTTTAGTTTCTTTCTTTCTTTCTTTCTTGATATCTTTCATTCTAATTTTAATACCTTCTAACATTCTTTCTCTAGTTTCTTTCTTACTTTCTTTCTTTATATCTTCCATTCTAGCTTTAATACCTTCTAACATTCTATCTTTAGTTTCTTTCTTTCTTTCTTTCTTTCTTTCTTTCTTTCTTTCTTTCTTTATATCTTTCAGTCTAGCTTTAATACCTTCTAAAGTTCTATCTTTAGTTTCTTTCTTTCTTTCTTTCGTGATATCTTTCATTCTAATTTTAATACCTTCTAACATTCTTTCTCTAGTTTCTTTCTTACTTTCTTTCTTTATATCTTCCATTCTAGCTTTAATACCTTCTAACATTCTATCTTTCGTTTCTTTCTTTCTTTCTTTCGTGATATCTTTCATTCTAATTTTAATACCTTCTAACATTCTTTCTCTAGTTTCTTTCTTACTTTCTTTCTTTATATCTTCCATTCTAGCTTTAATACCTTCTAATATTCTATCTTTAGTTTCTTTCTTTCTTTCTTTCTTTCTTTCTTTCTTTCTTTCTTTCTTTCTTTATATCTTTCATTCTAGCTTTAATACCTTCTAACATTCTCTCTTTAGTTTCTTTCTTTCTTTCTTTCTTTATATCTTTCATTCAAGCTTTAATACCTTCTAACATTCTATCTTTAGTTTCTTTCTTTCTTTATATCTTCCATTCTAGCTTTAATACCTTCTAACATTCTATCTTTAGTTTCTTTCTTTCTTTCTCTCTTGATATCATTCATTCTAATTTTAATACCTTCTAACATTCTTTCTTTAGTTTCTTTCTTTCTTTCTTTCTTTCTTTTTCTCTTTCATTCTAGCTTTAATACCTTCTAACATTCTATTTTTAGTTTCTTTCTTTCTTTCTTTCTTGATTTCTTTCATTCAAGCTTTAATAGCTTCTAACATTTTATCTTTAGTTTCTTTCTTTCTTTCTTTATATATTTCATTCTAGCTTTAATACCTTCTAACATTCGATCTTTAGTATCTTTCTTTCTTTCTTTCTTTATATCTTTCATTCTAGCTTTAATACCTTCTAACATTCTATTTTTAGTTTCTATCTTTCTTTCTTTCTTGATTTCTTTCATTCAAGCTTTAATAGCTTCTAACATTTTATCTTTAGTTTCTTTCTTTCTTTCTTTATATCTTCCATTCTAGCTTTTATACCTTCTAACATTCTATCTTTAGTTTCTTTCTTTCTTTCTTTCTTGATATCTTTCATTCTAATTTTAATACCTTCTAACATTCTTTCTCTAGTTTCTTTCTTACTTTCTCTCTTTATATCTTCCATTCTAGCTTTAATACCTTCTAATATTCTATCTTTAGTTTCTTTCTTTCTTTCTTTCTTTATATCTTTCATTCTAGCTTTAATACCTTCTAACATTCACTCTTTAGTTTCTTT
Organism: Intellagama lesueurii; assembly: GCA_037013535.1. NCBI lineage: Eukaryota > Metazoa > Chordata > Lepidosauria > Squamata > Agamidae > Intellagama > Intellagama lesueurii. Next base: position 19,596,106 of record JBAJHW010000013.1, read on the forward strand.
CTTTCTTTCTTTCTTTATATCTTTCATTCTAGCTTTAATAGCTTCTAACATTTTATCTTTAGTTTCTCTCTTTCTTTCTTTCTTTTTATCTTGAATTCTAGCTTTTATACCTTCTAACATTCTATCTTTAGTTTCTTTCGTTCTTTCTTGATATCTTTCATTCTAATTTTAATACCTTCTAACATTCTTTCCTTAGTTTCTTTCTTTCTTTCTTTATATCTTCCATTCTAGCTTTAATACCTTCTAACATTCTATCTTTAGTTTCTTTCTTTCTTTCTTTCTTTATATCTTTCATTCTAGCTTTAATACCTTCTAACATTCTATCTTTAGTTTCTTTCTTTCTTTCTTTCTTGATATCTTCCATTCTAGCTTTAATACCTTCTAACATTCTATCTTTAGTTTCTTTCTTTCTTTCTTTCTTTATATCTTTCATTCTAGCTTTAATACCTTCTAACATTCTATCTTTAGTTTCTTTCTTTCTTTCTTTCTTGATGTCTTTCATTCTAATTTTAATACCTTCTAACATTCTTTCCTTAGTTTCTTTCTTTCTTTCTTTATATCTTTCATTCTAGCTTTAATACCTTCTAACATTCTATTTTTAGTTTCTTTCTTTCTTTCTTTCTTGATTTCTTTCATTCTAGCTTTAATAGCTTCTAACATTTTATCTTTAGTTTCTTTCTTTCTTTCTTTATATCTTCCATTCTAGCTTTTATACCTTCTAACATTCTATCTTTAGTTTCTTTCTTTCTTTCTTTCTTGATATCTTTCATTCTAATTTTAATACCTTCTAACACTCTTTTTCTAGTTTCTTTCTTACTTTCTTTCTTTATATCTTCCATTCTAGCTTTAATACCTTCTAACATTCTATCTTTAGTTTCTTTCTTTCTTTCTTTCTTTCTTTCTTTATATCTTTCAGTCTAGCTTTAATACCTTCTAACATTCTATCTTTAGTTTCTTTCTTTCTTTCTTTCGTGATATCTTTCATTCTAATTTTAATACCTTCTAACATTCTTTCTCTAGTTTCTTTCTTACTTTCTTTCTTTATATCTTCCATTCTAGCTTTAATAACTTCTAACATTCTATCTTTAGTTTCTTTCTTTCTTTCTTTCTTTCTTTCTTTCTTTCTTTCTTTTTTTATCTCTTTCATTCTAGCTTTAATACCTTTTAACATTGTATCTTTAGTTTCTTTCTTTCTTTCTTTCGTGATATCTTTCCTTCTAATTTTAATACCTTCTAACATTCTTTCTTTCGTTTCTTTCTTTTCTTTCTTTATCTCTTTCATTCTAGTTTTAATACCTTCTAACATTCTCTTTTTAGTTTCTTTCTTTCTTTCTTTCTTGATATCTTTCATTCTAGCTTTAATAGCTTCTAACATTTTATCTTTAGTTTCTCTCTTTCTTTCTTTCTCTCTTTATATCTTGAATTCTAGCTTTTATACCTTCTAACATTCTATCTTTAGTTTCTTTCTTTCTTTCTTGATATCTTTCATTCTAATTTCAATACCTTCTAACATTCTTTCCTTAGTTTCTTTCTTTCTTTCTTTCTTTCTTTCTATCTTTCTTTCTTTATATCTTTCAGTCTAGCTTTAATACCTTCTAACGTTCTATCTTTAGTTTCTTTCTTTCTTTCTTTCGTGATATCTTTCATTCTAATTTTAATACCTTCTAACATTCTTTCTCTAGTTTCTTTCTTACTTTCTTTCTTTATATCTTCCATTCTAGCTTTAATACCTTCTAACATTCTATCTTTAGTTTCTTTCTTTCTTTCTTTCGTGATATCTTTCATTCTAATTTTAATACCTTCTAACATTCTTTCTCTAGTTTCTTTCTTACTTTCTTTCTTTATATCTTCCATTCTAGCTTTAATACCTTCTAATATTCTATCTTTAGTTTCTTTCTTTCTTTCTTTCTTTCTTTCTTTATATCTTTCATTCTAGCTTTAATACCTTCTAACATTCTCTCTTTAGTTTCTTTCTTTCTTTCTTTCTTTATATCTTTCATTCAAGCTTTAATACCTTCTAACATTCTATCTTTAGTTTCTTTCTTTCTTTATATCTTCCATTCTAGCTTTAATACCTTCTAACATTCTATCTTTAGTTTCTTTCTTTCTTTCTTTCTTTCTTGATATCATTCATTCTAATTTTAATACCTTCTAACATTCTTTCTTTAGTTTCTTTCTTTCTTTCTTTCTTTTTCTCTTTCATTCTAGCTTTAATACCTTCTAACATTCTATTTTTAGTTTCTTTCTTTCTTTCTTTCTTGATTTCTTTCATTCAAGCTTTAATAGCTTCTAACATTTTATCTTTAGTTTCTTTCTTTCTTTCTTTATATCTTCCATTCTAGCTTTTATACCTTCTAACATTCTATCTTTAGTTTCTTTCTTTCTTTCTTTCTTGATATCTTTCATTCTAATTTTAATACCTTCTAACATTCTTTCTCTAGTTTCTTTCTTACTTTCTCTCTTTATATCTTCCATTCTAGCTTTAATACCTTCTAATATTCTATCTTTAGTTTCTTTCTTTCTTTCTTTCTTTCTTTCTTTCTTTATATCTTTCATTCTAGCTTTAATACCTTCTAACATTCTCTCTTTAGTTTCTTTCTTTCTTTCTTTCTTTATATCTTTCATTCAAGCTTTAATACCTTCTAACATTCTATCTTTAGTTTCTTTCTTTCTTTATATCTTCCATTCTAGCTTTAATACCTTCTAACATTCTATCTTTAGTTTCTTTCTTTCTTTCTTTCTTGATATCATTCATTCTAATTTTAATACCTTCTAACATTCTTTCTTTAGTTTCTTTCTTTCTTTCTTTCTTTTTCTCTTTCATTCTAGCTTTAATACCTTCTAACATTCTATTTTTAGTTTCTTTCTTTCTTTCTTTCTTGATTTCTTTCATTCAAGCTTTAATAGCTTCTAACATTTTATCTTTAGTTTCTTTCTTTCTTTCTTTATATCTTTCATTCTCGCTTTAATACCTTCTAACATTCTCTTTTTAGTTTCTTTCTTTCTTTCTTTCTTGATATCTTTCATTCTAATTTTAATACCTTCTAACATTCATTCTCTAGTTTCTTTCTTACTTTCTCTCTTTATATCTTCCATTCTAGCTTTAATACCTTCTAATATTCTATCTTTAGTTTCTTTCTTTCTTTCTTTCTTTATATCTTTCATTCTAGCTTTAATACCTTCTAACATTCACTCTTTAGTTTCTTTCTTTCTTTCTTTCTTTATATCTTTCATTCTAGCTTTAATAGCTTCTAACATTTTATCTTTAGTTTCTCTCTTTCTTTCTTTCTTTATATCTTGAATTCTAGCTTTTATACCTTCTAACATTCTATCTTTAGTTTCTTTCTTTCTTTCTTTCTTTATATCTTTCATTCTAATTTTAATACCTTCTAACATTCTTTCCTTAGTTTCTTTCATTCTTTCTTTATATCTTCCATTCTAGCTTTAATACCTTCTAACATTCTATCTTTAGTTTCTTTCTTTCTTTCTTTCTTTATATCTTTCATTCTAGCTTTAATACCTTCTAACATTCTATCTTTTGTTTCTTTCTTTCTTTCTTTCTTGATATCTTCCATTCTAGCTTTAATACCTTCTAACATTCTATCTTTAGTTTCCTTCTTTCTTTCTTTCTTTCTTTATATCTTTCATTCTAGCTTTAATACCTTCTAACATTCTATCTTTAGTTTCTTTCTTTCTTTCTTTCTTGATGTCTTTCATTCTAATTTTAATACCTTCTAACATTCTTTCCTTAGTTTCTTTCTTTCTTTCTTTATATCTTTCATTCTAGCTTTAATACCTTCTAACATTCTATTTTTAGTTTCTTTCTTTCTTTCTTTCTTGAGTTCTTTCATTCTAGCTTTAATAGCTTCTAACATTTTATCTTTAGTTTCTTTCTTTCTTTCTTTATATCTTCCATTCTAGCTTTTATACCTTCTAACATTCTATCTTTAGTTTCTTTCTTTCTTTCTTTCTTGATATCTTTCATTCTAATTTTAATACCTTCTAACACTCTTTTTCTAGTTTCTTTCTTACTTTCTTTCTTTATATCTTCCATTCTAGCTTTAATACCTTCTAACATTCTATCTTTAGTTTCTTTCTTTCTTTCTTTCTTTCTTTATATCTTTCAGTCTAGCTTTAATACCTTCCAACATTCTATCTTTAGTTTCTTTCTTTCTTTCTTTCGTGATATCTTTCATTCTTATTTTAATACCTTCTAACATTCTTTCTCTAGTTTCTTTCTTACTTTCTTTCTTTATATCTTCCATTCTAGCTTTAATAACTTCTAACATTCTATCTTTAGTTTCTTTCTTTCTTTCTTTCTTTCTTTCTTTCTTTCTTTCTTTCTTTCTTTCTTTCTTTCTTTCTTTCTTTATATCTTTCAGTCTAGCTTTAATACCTTTTAACATTGTATCTTTAGTTTCTTTCTTTCTTTCTTTCGTGATATCTTTCCTTCTAATTTTAATACCTTCTAACATTCTTTCTTTCGTTTCTTTCTTTTCTTTCTTTATCTCTTTCATTCTAGTTTTAATACCTTCTAACATTCTCTTTTTAGTTTCTTTCTTTCTTTCTTTCTTGATATCTTTCATTCTAGCTTTAATAGCTTCTAACATTTTATCTTTAGTTTCTCTCTTTCTTTCTTTCTCTCTTTATATCTTGAATTCTAGCTTTTATACCTTCTAACATTCTATCTTTAGTTTCTTTCTTTCTTTCTTGATATCTTTCATTCTAATTTCAATACCTTCTAACATTCTTTCCTTAGTTTCTTTCTTTCTTTCTTTATATCTATCATTCTAGCTTTAATACCTTCTAACATTCTATCTTTAGTTTCTTTCTTTCTTTCTTTCTTGATATCTTTCATTCTAATTTTAATACCTTCTAACATTCTTTCTCTAGTTTCTTTCTTACTTTCTTTCTTTATATCTTCCATTCTAGCTTTAATACCTTCTAACATTCTATCTTTAGTTTCTTTCTTTCTTTCTTTCTTTCTTTCTTTCTTTCTTTCTTTCTTTCTTTCTTTCTTTCTTTATATCTTTCAGTCTAGCTTTAATACCTTCTAACGTTCTATCTTTAGTTTCTTTCTTTCTTTCTTTCGTGATATCTTTCATTCTAATTTTAATACCTTCTAACATTCTTTCTCTAGTTTCTTTCTTACTTTCTTTCTTTATATCTTCCATTCTAGCTTTAATACCTTCTAACATTCTATCTTTAGTTTCTTTCTTTCTTTCTTTCGTGATATCTTTCATTCTAATTTTAATACCTTCTAACATTCTTTCTCTAGTTTCTTTCTTACTTTCTTTCTTTATATCTTCCATTCTAGCTTTAATACCTTCTAATATTCTATCTTTAGTTTCTTTCTTTCTTTCTTTCTTTCTTTCTTTCTTTATATCTTTCATTCTAGCTTTAATACCTTCTAACATTCTATCTTTAGTTTCTTTCTTTCTTTCTTTCTTTATATCTTTCATTCAAGCTTTAATACCTTCTAACATTCTATCTTTAGTTTCTTTCTTTCTTTATATCTTCCATTCTAGCTTTAATACCTTCTAACATTCTATCTTTAGTTTCTTTCTTTCTTTCTTTCTTGATATCATTCATTCTAATTTTAATACCTTCTAACATTCTTTCTTTAGTTTCTTTCTTTCTTTCTTTCTTTTTCTCTTCCATTCTAGCTTTAAAACCTTCTAATATTCTATCTTTAGTTTCTTTCTTTCTTTCTTTCTTGATATCTTTCCTACTAGTTTCAATACCTTCTACCATTCTATCTTTAATTTCTTTCTTTCTTTCTTTATATATTTCATTCTAGCTTTAATACCTTCTAACATTCGATCTTTAGTATCTTTCTTTCTTTCTTTCTTTCTTTATATCTTTCATTCTAGCTTTAATACCTTCTAACATTCTATTTTTAGTTTCTATCTTTCTTTCTTTCTTGATTTCTTTCATTCAAGCTTTAATAGCTTCTAACATTTTATCTTTAGTTTCTTTCATTCTTTCTTTATATCTTCCATTCTAGCTTTTATACCTTCTAACATTCTATCTTTAGTTTCTTTCTTTCTTTCTTTCTTGATATCTTTCATTCTAATTTTAATACCTTCTAAAATTCTTTCTCTAGTTTCTTTCTTACTTTCTCTCTTTATATCTTCCATTCTAGCTTTAATACCTTCTAATATTCTATCTTTAGTTTCTTTCTTTCTTTCTTTCTTTATATCTTTCATTCTAGCTTTAATACCTTCTAACATTCCCTCTTTAGTTTCTTTCTTTCTTTCTTTCTTTATATCTTTCATTCTAGCTTTAATAGCTTCTAACATTTTATCTTTAGTTTCTCTCTTTCTTTCTTTCTTTATATCTTGAATTCTAGCTTTTATACCTTCTAACATTCTATCTTTAGTTTCTTTCGTTCTTTCTTGATATCTTTCATTCTAATTTTAATACCTTCTAACATTCTTTCCTTAGTTTCTTTCTTTCTTTCTTTATATCTTCCATTCTAGCTTTAATACCTTCTAACATTCTATCTTTAGTTTCTTTCTTTCTTTCTTTCTTTATATCTTTCATTCTAGCTTTAATACCTTCTAACATTCTATCTTTAGTTTCTTTCTTTCTTTCTTTCTTGATATCTTCCATTCTAGCTTTAATACCTTCTAACATTCTATCTTTAGTTTCTTTCTTTCTTTCTTTCTTTCTTTATATCTTTCATTCTAGCTTTAATACCTTCTAACATTCTATCTTTAGTTTCTTTCTTTCTTTCTTTCTTGATGTCTTTCATTCTAATTTTAATACCTTCTAACATTCTTTCCTTAGTTTCTTTCTTTCTTTCTTTATATCTTTCATTCTAGCTTTAATACCTTCTAACATTCTATTTTTAGTTTCTTTCTTTCTTTCTTTCTTGATTTCTTTCATTCTAGCTTTAATAGCTTCTAACATTTTATCTTTAGTTTCTTTCTTTCTTTCTTTATATCTTCCATTCTAGCTTTTATACCTTCTAACATTCTATCTTTAGTTTCTTTCTTTCTTTCTTTCTTGATATCTTTCATTTTAATTTTAATACCTTCTAACACTCTTTTTCTAGTTTCTTTCTTACTTTCTTTCTTTATATCTTCCATTCTAGCTTTAATACCTTCTAACATTCTATCTTTAGTTTCTTTTTTCTTTCTTTCTTTCTTTCTTTATATCTTTCAGTCTAGCTTTAGTACCTTCTAACATTCTATCTTTAGTTTCTTTCTTTCTTTCTTTCGTGATATCTTTCATTCTAATTTTAATACCTTCTAACATTCTTTCTCTAGTTTCTTTCTTACTTTCTTTCTTTATATCTTCCATTCTAGCTTTAATAACTTCTAACATTCTATCTTTAGTTTCTTTCTTTCTTTCTTTCTTTCTTTCTTTCTTTCTTTCTTTATATCTTTCAGTCTAGCTTTAATACCTTTTAACATTGTATCTTTAGTTTCTTTCTTTCTTTCTTTCGTGATATCTTTCCTTCTAATTTTAATACCTTCTAACATTCTTTCTTTCGTTTCTTTCTTTTCTTTCTTTATCTCTTTCATTCTAGTTTTAATACCTTCTAACATTCTCTTTTTAGTTTCTTTCTTTCTTTCTTTCTTGATATCTTTCATTCTAGCTTTAATAGCTTCTAACATTTTATCTTTAGTTTCTCTCTTTCTTTCTTTCTCTCTTTATATCTTGAATTCTAGCTTTTATACCTTCTAACATTCTATCTTTAGTTTCTTTCTTTCTTTCTTGATATCTTTCATTCTAATTTCAATACCTTCTAACATTCTTTCCTTAGTTTCTTTCTTTCTTTCTTTATCTCTTTCATTCTAGCTTTAATACCTTCTAATATTCTATCTTTAGTTTCTTTCTTTCTTTCTTTCTTGATATCTTTCCTACTAGTTTAAATACCTTCTACCATTCTATCTTTAATTTCTTTCTTTCTTTCTTTATATCTTTCATTCTAGCTTTAATACCTTCTAACATTCTATCTTTAGTTTCTTTCTTTCTTTCTTGATATCTTTCGTTCTAGCTTTAATACCTTCTAACATTCTATTTTTAGTTTCTTTCTTTCTTTCTTTCTTGATTTCTTTCATTCAAGCTTTAATAGCTTCTAACATTTTATCTTTAGTTTCTTTCTTTCTTTCTTTATATCTTCCATTCTAGCTTTTATACCTTCTAACATTCTATCTTTAGTTTCTTTCTTTCTTTCTTTCTTGATATCTTTCATTCTAATTTTAATACCTTCTAACATTCTTTCTCTAGTTTCTTTCTTACTTTCTTTCTTTATATCTTCCATTCTAGCTTTAATACCTTCTAATATTCTATCTTTAGTTTCTTTCTTTCTTTCTTTCTTTCTTTATATCTTTCATTCTAGCTTTAATACCTTCTAACATTCTCTCTTTAGTTTCTTTCTTTCTTTCTTTCTTTATATCTTTCATTCTAGCTTTAATACCTTCTAACATTATATTTTTAGTTTCTTTCTTTCTTTCTTTCTTGATTTCTTTCATTCTAGCTTTAATAGCTTCTAACATTTTATCTTTAGTTATTTTTTTTATATCTTCCATTCTAGCTTTAATACCTTCTAACATTCTATCTTTAGTTTCTTTCTTTCTTTCTTTCTTGATATCATTCATTCTAATTTTAATACCTTCTAACATTCTTTCTTTAGTTTCTTTCTTTCTTTCTTTCTTTTTCTCTTTCATTCTAGCTTTAAAACCTTCTAATATTCTATCTTTAGTTTCTTTGTTTCTTTCTTTCTTGATATCTTTCCTACTAGTTTCAATACCTTCTACCATTCTATCTTTAATTTCTTTATTTCTTTCTTTATATCTTTCATTCTAGCTTTAATACCTTCTAACATTCGATCTTTAGTTTCTTTCTTTCTTTCTTTCTTTATATCTTTCATTCTAGCTTTAATACCTTCTAACATTCTATTTTTAGTTTCTTTCTTTCTTTCTTTCTTGATTTCTTTCATTCAAGCTTTAATAGCTTCTAACATTTTATCTTTAGTTTCTTTCTTTCTTTCTTTATATCTTCCATTCTAGCTTTTATAACTTCTAACATTCTATCTTTAATTTCTTTCTTTCTTTCTTTCTTGATATCTTTCATTCTAATTTTAATACCTTCTAACATTCTTTCTCTAGTTTCTTTCTTACTTTCTTTCTTTATATCTTCCATTCTAGCTCTAATACCTTCTAATATTCTATCTTTAGTTTCTTTCTTTCTTTCTTTCTTTATATCTTTCATTCTAGCTTTAATACCTTCTAACATTCTCTCTTTAGTTTCTTTCTTTCTTTCTTTCTTTATATCTTCCATTCTAGCTTTAATAGCTTCTAACATTTTATCTTTAGTTTCTCTCTTTCTTTCTTTCTTTATATCTTGAATTCTAGCTTTTATACCTTCTAACATTCTATCTTTAGTTTCTCTCGTTCTTTCTTGATATCTTTCATTCTAATTTTAATACCTTCTAACATTCTTTCCTTAGTTTCTTTCTTTCTTTCTTTATATCTTCCATTCTAGCTTTAATACCTTCTAACATTCTATCTTTAGTTTCTTTCTTTCTTTCTTTCTTTCTTTATATCTTTCATTCTAGCTTTAATACCTTCTAACATTCTATCTTTAGTTTCTTTCTTTCTTTCTTTCTTGATATCTTCCATTCTAGCTTTAATACCTTCTAACATTCTATCTTTAGTTTCTTTCTTTCTTTCTTTATATCTTTCATTCTAGCTTTAATACCTTCTAACATTCTATCTTTAGTTTCTTTCTTTCTTTCTTTCTTGATATCTTTCATTCTAATTTTAATACCTTCTAACATTCTTTCCTTAGTTTCTTTCTTTCTTTCTTTATATCTTTCATTCTAGCTTTAATACCTTCTAACATTCTATTTTTAGTTTCTTTCTTTCTTTCTTTCTTGATTTCTTTCATTCTAGCTTTAATAGCTTCTAACATTGTATCTTTAGTTTCTTTCTTTCTTTCTTTATATCTTCCATTCTAGCTTTTATACCTTCTAACATTCTATCTTTAGTTTCTTTCTTTCTTTCTTTCTTGATATCTTTCATTCTAATTTTAATACCTTCTAACATTCTTTCTCTAGTTTCTTTCTTACTTTCTTTCTTTATATCTTCCATTCTAGCTTTAATACCTTCTAACATTCTATCTTTAGTTTCTTTCTTTCTTTCTTTCTTTCTTTCTTTCTTTATATCTTTCAGTCTAGCTTTAATACCTTCTAACATTCTATCTTTAGTTTCTTTCTTTCTTTCTTTCGTGATATCTTTCATTCTAATTTTAATACCTTCTAACATTCTTTCTCTAGTTTCTTTCTTACTTTCTTTCTTTATATCTTCCATTCTAGCTTTAATACCTTCTAACATTCTATCTTTAGTTTCTTTCTTTCTTTCTTTCTTTCTTTCTTTCTTTCTTTCTTTATATCTTTCAGTCTAGCTTTAATACCTTTTAGCATTCTATCTTTAGTTTCTTTCTTTCTTTCTTTCGTGATATCTTTCATTCTAATTTTAATACCTTCTAACATTCTATCTTTAATTTCTTTCTTTATTTATATCTTTCATTCTAGCTTTAATACCTTCTAACATTCTATCTTTAGTTTCTTTCTTTCTTTCTTTCTTTCTTGATATCTTTCATTCTAATTTTAATACCTTCTAATATTCTTTCTTTAGTTTCTTTCTTTCTTTCTTTCTTCATATCTTTCATTCTAGCTTTAATACCTTCTAATATTTTATCTTTAGTTTCTTTCTTTCTTTCTTTCTTGATATCTTTCCTTCTAGTTTCTATACCTTCTAACATTCTATCTTTCGTTTCTTCCTTTCTTTCTTTATATCTTTCATTCAAGCTTTAATATATTCTAACATTCTATCTTTAGTTTCTTTCTTTCTTTTCCTTGATATATTTCATTCTAGTTTTAAAACCTCTAACATTCTATCTTTAGTTTCTTTCTTTCTTTCTTTCTTTCTTTAAATCTTTCATTCTAGCTTTAATACCTTCTAACATTCTATCTTTAGTTTCTTTCTTTCTTTCTTTCTTGATATCTTTCATTCTAGCTTTAATACCTTCTAACATTCTATCTTTAGTTTTGTTTCTTTCTTTCTTTCTTATTATCTTTCCTTCTAGTTTCAATACGTTCTAACATTCTATCTTTAATTTCTTTCTTTCTTTCTTTATATCTTTCATTCTAGCTTTAATACCTTCTAACATTCTATCTTTAGTTTCATTCTTTCTTTATAACTTTCATTCTAGCTTTAATACCTTCTAACATTCTATCTTTAGTTTCTTTCTTTCTTTCTTTATAACTTTCATTCTAGCTTTAATACCTTCTAACATTCTATCTTTAGTTTCTTTCTTTCTTTCTTTCTTTATATCTTTCATTCTAGCTTTAATACCTTCTATCATTCTATCTTTAGTTTCTTTCTTTTCTTACTTTATCTCTTTCATTCTAGCTTTAATACCTTCTAATATTCTATCTTTAGTTTCTTTCTTTCTTTCTTTCTTTATATCTTTCCTACTAGTTTCAATACTTTCTAACATTCTATCTTTAATTTCTTTCTTTCTTTCTTTATATATTTCATTCTAGCTTTAATACCTTCTAACATTCTATCTTTAGTTTCTTTCTTTCTTTCTTTCTTTATATCTTTCATTCTAGATTTAATACCTTCTAACATTCTATCTTTAGTTTCTTTCCATCTTTCTTTATATCTTTTATTCTAGCTTTAATACCTTCTAACATTCTATCTTTATTTTCTTTCTTTCATTCTTTCTTTCTTGATATCTTTCATTCTAATTTTAATACCTTCTAACATTCTATCTTTAGTTTCTTCCTTTCTTTCTTTCTTTATATCTTTCATTCTAGTTTTAATACCTTCTAACATTCTATCTTTAGTTTCCTTCCTTCTTTCTTTCTTTCTTTCTTTAAATCTTTCATTCTAGCTTTAATACCTTCTAACATTCTATCTTTAGTTTCTTTCTTTCTTTCTTTCTTGATATCTTTCATTCTAGCTTTAATACCTTCTAACATTCTATCTTTAGTTTCTTTCTTTCTTTCTTTCTTATTATCTTTCCTTCTAGTTTCAATACCTTCTAACATTCTATCTTTAGTTTCTTTCTTTCTTTCTTTCTTTCTTTCTTTATATCTTTCAGTCTAGCTTTAATACCTTTTAGCATTCTATCTTTAGTTTCTTTCTTTCTTTCTTTCGTGATATCTTTCATTCTAATTTTAATACCTTCTAACATTCTATCTTTAATTTCTTTCTTTCTTTATATCTTTCATTCTAGCTTTAATACCTTCTAACATTCTATCTTTAGTTTCTTTCTTTCTTTCTTTCTTTCTCGATATCTTTCATTCTAATTTTAATACCTTCTAACATTCTTTCTTTAGTTTCTTTCTTTCTTTCTTTCTTCATATCTTTCATTCTAGCTTTAATACCTTCTAATATTTTATCTTTAGTTTCTTTCTTTCTTTCTTTCTTGATATCTTTCCTTCTAGTTTCTATACCTTCTAACATTCTATCTTTCGTTTCGTCCTTTCTTTCTTTATATCTTTCATTCAAGCTTTAATATATTCTAACATTCTATCTTTAGTTTCTTTCTTTCTTTTCCTTGATATATTTCATTCTAGTTTTAAAACCTCTAACATTCTATCTTTAGTTTCTTTCTTTCTTTCTTTCTTTCTTTAAATCTTTCATTCTAGCTTTAATACCTTCTAACATTCTATCTTTAGTTTCTTTCTTTCTTTCTTTCTTGATATCTTTCATTCTAGCTTTAATACCTTCTAACATTCTATCTTTAGTTTTGTTTCTTTCTTTCTTTCTTATTATCTTTCCTTCTAGTTTCAATACCTTCTAACATTCTATCTTTAATTTCTTTCTTTCTTTCTTTATATCTTTCATTCTAGCTTTAATACCTTCTAACATTCTATCTTTAGTTTCATTCTTTCTTCATAACTTTCATTCTAGCTTTAATACCTTCTAACATTCTATCTTTAGTTTCTTTCTTTCTTTCTTTATAACTTTCATTCTAGCTTTAATACCTTCTAACATTCTATCTTTAGTTTCTTTCTTTCTTTCTTTCTTTATATCTTTCATTCTAGCTTTAATACCTTCTAACATTCTATCTTTAGTTTCTTTCTTTTCTTACTTTATCTCTTTCATTCTAGCTTTAATACCTTCTAATATTCTATCTTTAGTTTCTTTCTTTCTTTCTTTCTTTATATCTTTCCTACTAGTTTCAATACTTTCTAACATTCTATCTTTAATTTCTTTCTTTATATATTTCATTCTAGCTTTAATACCTTCTAACATTCTATCTTTAGTTTCTTTCTTTCTTTCTTTCTTTCTTTATATCTTTCATTCTAGATTTAATACCTTCTAACATTCTATCTTTAGTTTCTTTCCATCTTTCTTTATATCTTTTATTCTAGCTTTAATACCTTCTAACATTCTATCTTTATTTTCTTTCTTTCATTCTTTCTTTCTTGATATCTTTCATTCTAATTTTAATACCTTCTAACATTCTATCTTTAGTTTCTTCCTTTCTTTCTTTCTTTATATCTTTCATTCTAGTTTTAATACCTTCTAACATTCTATCTTTAGTTTCTTTCTTTCTTTCTTTCTTTCTTTCTTTAAATCTTTCATTCTAGCTTTAATACCTTCTAACATTCTATCTTTATTTTCTTTCTTTCTTTCTTTCTTGATATCTTTCATTCTAGCTTTAATACCTTCTAACATTCTATCTTTAGTTTCTTTCTTTCTTTCTTATTATCTTTCCTTCTAGTTTCAATACCTTCTAACATTCTATCTTTAGTTTCTTTCTTTCTTTCTTTCTTTCTTTCTTTCTTTCTTTCTTTCTTTCTTTCTTTCTTTCTTTCTTTATATCTTTCAGTCTAGCTTTAATACCTTTTAGCATTCTATCTTTAGTTTCTTTCTTTCTTTCTTTCGTGATATCTTTCATTCTAATTTTAATACCTTCTAACATTCTATCTTTAATTTCTTTCTTTCTTTATATCTTTCATTCTAGCTTTCATACCTTCTAACATTCTATCTTTAGTTTCTTTCTTTCTTTCTTTCTTGATATCTTTCGTTCTAGCTTTAATACCTTCTAACATTCTATTTTTAGTTTCTTTCTTTCTTTCTTTCTTGATTTCTTTCATTCAAGCTTTAATAGCTTCTAACATTTTATCTTTAGTTTCTTTCTTTCTTTCTTTATATCTTCCATTCTAGCTTTAATACCTTCTAACATTCTATTTTTAGTTTCTTTCTTTCTTTCTTTCTTGATTTCTTTCATTCAAGCTTTAATAGCTTCTAACATTTTATCTTTAGTTTCTTTCTTTCTTTCTTTATATCTTCCATTCTAGCTTTTATACCATCTAACATTCTATCTTTAGTTTCTTTCTTTCTTTCTTTCTTGATATCTTTCATTCTAATTTTAATACCTTCTAACATTCTTTCTCTAGTTTCTTTCTTACTTTCTTTCTTTATATCTTCCATTCTAGCTTTAATACCTTCTAATATTCTATCTTTAGTTTCTTTCTTTCTTTCTTTCTTTCTTTATATCTTTCATTCTAGCTTTAATACCTTCTAACATTCTCTCTTTAGTTTCTTTCTTTCTTTCTTTCTTTATATCTTTCATTCTAGCTTTAATACCTTCTAACATTATATTTTTAGTTTCTTTCTTTCTTTCTTTCTTGATTTCTTTCATTCTAGCTTTAATAGCTTCTAACATTTTATCTTTAGTTATTTTTTTTATATCTTCCATTCTAGCTTTAATACCTTCTAACATTCTATCTTTAGTTTCTTTCTTTCTTTCTTTCTTGATATCATTCATTCTAATTTTAATACCTTCTAACATTCTTTCTTTAGTTTCTTTCTTTCTTTCTTTCTTTTTCTCTTTCATTCTAGCTTTAAAACCTTCTAATATTCTATCTTTAGTTTCTTTCTTTCTTTCTTTCTTGATATCTTTCCTACTAGTTTCAATACCTTCTACCATTCTATCTTTAATTTCTTTATTTCTTTCTTTATATCTTTCATTCTAGCTTTAATACCTTCTAACATTCGATCTTTAGTTTCTTTCTTTCTTTCTTTCTTTATATCTTTCATTCTAGCTTTAATACCTTCTAACATTCTATTTTTAGTTTCTTTCTTTCTTTCTTTCTTGATTTCTTTCATTCAAGCTTTAATAGCTTCTAACATTTTATCTTTAGTTTCTTTCTTTCTTTCTTTATATCTTCCATTCTAGCTTTTATAACTTCTAACATTCTATCTTTAATTTCTTTCTTTCTTTCTTTCTTGATATCTTTCATTCTAATTTTAATACCTTCTAACATTCTTTCTCTAGTTTCTTTCTTACTTTCTTTCTTTATATCTTCCATTCTAGCTTTAATACCTTCTAATATTCTATATTTAGTTTCTTTCTTTCTTTCTTTCTTTATATCTTTCATTCTAGCTTTAATACCTTCTAACATTCTCTCTTTAGTTTCTTTCTTTCTTTCTTTCTTTCTTTATATCTTCCATTCTAGCTTTAATAGCTTCTAACATTTTATCTTTAGTTTCTCTCTTTCTTTCTTTCTTTATATCTTGAATTCTAGCTTTTATACCTTCTAACATTCTATCTTTAGTTTCTCTCGTTCTTTCTTGATATCTTTCATTCTAATTTTAATACCTTCTAACATTCTTTCCTTAGTTTCTTTCTTTCTTTCTTTATATCTTCCATTCTAGCTTTAATACCTTCTAACATTCTATCTTTAGTTTCTTTCTTTCTTTCTTTCTTTCTTTATATCTTTCATTCTAGCTTTAATACCTTCTAACATTCTATCTTTAGTTTCTTTCTTTCTTTCTTTCTTGATATCTTCCATTCTAGCTTTAATACCTTCTAACATTCTATCTTTAGTTTCTTTCTTTCTTTCTTTATATCTTTCATTCTAGCTTTAATACCTTCTAACATTCTATCTTTAGTTTCTTTCTTTCTTTCTTTCTTGATATCTTTCATTCTAATTTTAATACCTTCTAACATTCTTTCCTTAGTTTCTTTCTTTCTTTCTTTATATCTTTCATTCTAGCTTTAATACCTTCTAACATTCTATTTTTAGTTTCTTTCTTTCTTTCTTTCTTGATTTCTTTCATTCTAGCTTTAATAGCTTCTAACATTGTATCTTTAGTTTCTTTCTTTCTTTCTTTATATCTTCCATTCTAGCTTTTATACCTTCTAACATTCTATCTTTAGTTTCTTTCTTTCCATCTTTCTTTATATCTTTTATTCTAGCTTTAATACCTTCTAACATTCTATCTTTATTTTCTTTCTTTCATTCTTTCTTTCTTGATATCTTTCATTCTAATTTTAATACCTTCTAACATTCTATCTTTAGTTTCTTCCTTTCTTTCTTTCTTTATATCTTTCATTCTAGTTTTAATACCTTCTAACATTCTATCTTTAGTTTCTTTCTTTCTTTCTTTCTTTCTTTCTTTAAATCTTTCATTCTAGCTTTAATACCTTCTAACATTCTATCTTTATTTTCTTTCTTTCTTTCTTTCTTGATATCTTTCATTCTAGCTTTAATACCTTCTAACATTCTATCTTTAGTTTCTTTCTTTCTTTCTTTCTTATTATCTTTCCTTCTAGTTTCAATACCTTCTAACATTCTATCTTTAGTTTCTTTCTTTCTTTCTTTCTTTCTTTCTTTCTTTCTTTCTTTCTTTCTTTCTTTATATCTTTCAGTCTAGCTTTAATACCTTTTAGCATTCTATCTTTAGTTTCTTTCTTTCTTTCTTTCGTGATATCTTTCATTCTAATTTTAATACCTTCTAACATTCTATCTTTAATTTCTTTCTTTCTTTATATCTTTCATTCTAGCTTTAATACCTTCTAACATTCTATCTTTAGTTTCTTTCTTTCTTTCTTTCTTTCTTGATATCTTTCATTCTAATTTTAATACCTTCTAACATTCTTTCTTTAGTTTCTTTCTTTCTTTCTTTCTTCATATCTTTCCTTCTAGTTTCTATACCTTCTAACATTCTATCTTTCGTTTCTTCCTTTCTTTCTTTATATCTTTCATTCAAGCTTTAATATATTCTAACATTCTATCTTTAGTTTCTTTCTTTCTTTTCCTTGATATATTTCATTCTAGTTTTAAAACCTCTAACATTCTATCTTTAGTTTCTTTCTTTCTTTCTTTCTTTCTTTAAATCTTTCATTCTAGCTTTAATACCTTCTAACATTCTATCTTTAGTTTCCTTCTTTCTTTCTTTCTTGATATCTTTCATTCTAGCTTTAATACCTTCTAACATTCTATCTTTAGTTTTGTTTCTTTCTTTCTTTCTTATTATCTTTCCTTCTAGTTTCAATACCTTCTAACATTCTATCTTTAATTTCTTTCTTTCTTTATATCTTTCATTCTAGCTTTAATACCTTCTAACATTCTATCTTTAGTTTCATTCTTTCTTTATAACTTTCATTCTAGTTTTAATACCTTCTAACATTCTATATTTAGTTTCTTTCTTTCTTTCTTTATAACTTTCATTCTAGCTTTAATACCTTCTAACATTCTATCTTTAGTTTCTTTCTTTCTTTCTTTCTTTATATCTTTCATTCTAGCTTTAATACCTTCTAACATTCTATCTTTAGTTTCTTTCTTTTCTTACTTTATCTCTTTCATTCTAGCTTTAATACCTTCTAATATTCTATCTTTAGTTTCTTTCTTTCTTTCTTTCTTTATATCTTTCCTACTAGTTTCAATACTTTCTAACATTCTATCTTTAATTTCTTTCTTTCTTTCTTTATATATTTCATTCTAGCTTTAATACCTTCTAACATTCTATCTTTAGTTTCTTTCTTTCTTTCTTTCTTTCTTTATATCTTTCATTCTAGATTTAATACCTTCTAACATTCTATCTTTAGTTTCTTTCCATCTTTCTTCATATCTTTTATTCTAGCTTTAATACCTTCTAACATTCTATCTTTATTTTCTTTCTTTCATTCTTTCTTTCTTGATATCTTTCATTCTAATTTTAATACCTTCTAACATTCTATCCTTAGTTTCTTCCTTTCTTTCTTTCTTTATATCTTTCATTCTAGTTTTAATACCTTCTAACATTCTATCTTTAGTTTCTTTCTGTCTTTCTTTTTTTCTTTCTTTAAATCTATCATTCTAGCTTTAATACCTTCTAACATTCTATCTTTATTTTCTTTCTTTCTTTCTTTCTTGATATCTTTCATTCTAGCTTTAATACCTTCTAACATTCTATCTTTAGTTTCTTTCTTTCTTTCTTTCTTATTATCTTTCCTTCTAGTTTCAATACCTTCTAACATTCTATCTTTAGTTTCTTTCTTTCTTTCTTTCTTTCTTTCTTTCTTTCTTTCTTTCTTTCTTTCTTTCTTTCTTTATATCTTTCAGTCTAGCTTTAATACCTTTTAGCATTCTATCTTTAGTTTCTTTCTTTCTTTCTTTCGTGATATCTTTCATTCTAATTTTAATACCTTCTAACATTCTATCTTTAATTTCTTTCTTTCTTTATATCTTTCATTCTAGCTTTCATACCTTCTAACATTCTATCTTTAGTTTCTTTCTTTCTTTCTTTCTTGATATCTTTCGTTCTAGCTTTAATACCTTCTAACATTCTATTTTTAGTTTCTTTCTTTCTTTCTTTCTTGATTTCTTTCATTCAAGCTTTAATAGCTTCTAACATTTTATCTTTAGTTTCTTTCTTTCTTTCTTTATATCTTCCATTCTAGCTTTAATACCTTCTAACATTCTATTTTTAGTTTCTTTCTTTCTTTCTTTCTTGATTTCTTTCATTCAAGCTTTAATAGCTTCTAACATTTTATCTTTAGTTTCTTTCTTTCTTTCTTTATATCTTCCATTCTAGCTTTTATACCATCTAACATTCTATCTTTAGTTTCTTTCTTTCTTTCTTTCTTGATATCTTTCATTCTAATTTTAATACCTTCTAACATTCTTTCTCTAGTTTCTTTCTTACTTTCTTTCTTTATATCTTCCATTCTAGCTTTAATACCTTCTAATATTCTATTTTTAGTTTCTTTCTTTCTTTCTTTCTTTCTTTCTTTATATCTTTCATTCTAGCTTTAATACCTTCTAACATTCTCTCTTTAGTTTCTTTCTTTCTTTCTTTCTTTATATCTTTCATTCTAGCTTTAATACCTTCTAACATTATATTTTTAGTTTCTTTCTTTCTTTCTTTCTTGATTTCTTTCATTCTAGCTTTAATAGCTTCTAACATTTTATCTTTAGTTATTTTTTTTATATCTTCCATTCTAGCTTTAATACCTTCTAACATTCTATCTTTAGTTTCTTTCTTTCTTTCTTTCTTGATATCATTCATTCTAATTTTAATACCTTCTAACATTCTTTCTTTAGTTTCTTTCTTTCTTTCTTTCTTTCTTTTTCTCTTTCATTCTAGCTTTAAAAAATTCTAATATTCTATCTTTAGTTTCTTTCCTTCTTTCTTTCTTGATATCTTTCCTACTAGTTTCAATACCTTCTACCATTCTATCTTTAATTTCTTTATTTCTTTCTTTATATCTTTCATTCTAGCTTTAATACCTTCTAACATTCGATCTTTAGTTTCTTTCTTTCTTTCTTTCTTTATATCTTTCATTCTAGCTTTAATACCTTCTAACATTCTATTTTTAGTTTCTTTCTTTCTTTCTTTCTTGATTTCTTTCATTCAAGCTTTAATAGCTTCTAACATTTTATCTTTAGTTTCTTTCTTTCTTTCTTTATATCTTCCATTCTAGCTTTTATAACTTCTAACATTCTATCTTTAATTTCTTTCTTTCTTTCTTTCTTGATATCTTTCATTCTAATTTTAATACCTTCTAACATTCTTTCTCTAGTTTCTTTCTTACTTTCTTTCTTTATATCTTCCATTCTAGCTTTAATACCTTCTAATATTCTATCTTTAGTTTCTTTCTTTCTTTCTTTCTTTATATCTTTCATTCAAGCTTTAATATATTCTAACATTCTATCTTTAGTTTCTTTCTTTCTTTTCCTTGATATATTTCATTCTAGTTTTAAAACCTCTAACATTCTATCTTTAGTTTCTTTCTTTCTTTCTTTCTTTCTTTAAATCTTTCATTGTAGCTTTAATACCTTCTAACATTCTATCTTTAGTTTCCTTCTTTCTTTCTTTCTTGATATCTTTCATTCTAGCTTTAATACCTTCTAACATTCTATCTTTAGTTTTGTTTCTTTCTTTCTTTCTTATTATCTTTCCTTCTAGTTTCAATACCTTCTAACATTCTATCTTTAATTTCTTTCTTTCTTTCTTTATATCTTTCATTCTAGCTTTAATACCTTCTAACATTCTATCTTTAGTTTCATTCTTTCTTTATAACTTTCATTCTCGCTTTAATACCTTCTAACATTCTATCTTTAGTTTCTTTCTTTCTTTCTTTATAACTTTCATTCTAGCTTTAATACCTTCTAACATTCTATCTTTAGTTTCTTTCTTTCTTTCTTTCTTTATATCTTTCATTCTAGCTTTAATACCTTCTAACATTCTATCTTTAGTTTCTTTCTTTTCTTACTTTATCTCTTTCATTCTAGCTTTAATACCTTCTAATATTCTATCTTTAGTTTCTTTCTTTCTTTCTTTCTTTATATCTTTCCTACTAGTTTCAATACTTTCTAACATTCTATCTTTAATTTCTTTCTTTCTTTCTTTATATATTTCATTCTAGCTTTAATACCTTCTAACATTCTATCTTTAGTTTCTTTCTTTCTTTCTTTCTTTATATCTTTCATTCTAGATTTAATACCTTCTAACATTCTATCTTTAGTTTCTTTCCATCTTTCTTTATATCTTTTATTCTAGCTTTAATACCTTCTAACATTCTATCTTTATTTTCTTTCTTTCATTCTTTCTTTCTTGATATCTTTCATTCTAATTTTAATACCTTCTAACATTCTATCTTTAGTTTCTTCCTTTCTTTCTTTCTTTATATCTTTCATTCTAGTTTTAATACCTTCTAACATTCTATCTTTAGTTTCTTTCTTTCTTTCTTTTTTTCTTTCTTTAAATCTTTCATTCTAGCTTTAATACCTTCTAACATTCTATCTTTATTTTCTTTCTTTCTTTCTTTCTTGATATCTTTCATTCTAGCTTTAATACCTTCTAACATTCTATCTTTAGTTTCTTTCTTTCTTTCTTTCTTATTATCTTTCCTTCTAGTTTCAATACCTTCTAACATTCTATCTTTAGTTTCTTTCTTTCTTTCTTTCTTTCTTTCTTTCTTTCTTTCTTTCTTTCTTTCTTTCTTTCTTTCTTTATATCTTTCAGTCTAGCTTTAATACCTTTTAGCATTCTATCTTTAGTTTCTTTCTTTCTTTCTTTCGTGATATCTTTCATTCTAATTTTAATACCTTCTAACATTCTATCTTTAATTTCTTTCTTTCTTTATATCTTTCATTCTAGCTTTCATACCTTCTAACATTCTATCTTTAGTTTCTTTCTTTCTTTCTTTCTTGATATCTTTCGTTCTAGCTTTAATACCTTCTAACATTCTATTTTTAGTTTCTTTCTTTCTTTCTTTCTTGATTTCTTTCATTCAAGCTTTAATAGCTTCTAACATTTTATCTTTAGTTTCTTTCTTTCTTTCTTTATATCTTCCATTCTAGCTTTAATACCTTCTAACATTCTATTTTTAGTTTCTTTCTTTCTTTCTTTCTTGATTTCTTTCATTCAAGCTTTAATAGCTTCTAACATTTTATCTTTAGTTTCTTTCTTTCTTTCTTTATATCTTCCATTCTAGCTTTTATACCATCTAACATTCTATCTTTAGTTTCTTTCTTTCTTTCTTTCTTGATATCTTTCATTCTAATTTTAATACCTTCTAACATTCTTTCTCTAGTTTCTTTCTTACTTTCTTTCTTTATATCTTCCATTCTAGCTTTAATACCTTCTAATATTCTATCTTTAGTTTCTTTCTTTCTTTCTTTCTTTCTTTCTTTCTTTATATCTTTCATTCTAGCTTTAATACCTTCTAACATTCTCTCTTTAGTTTCTTTCTTTCTTTCTTTCTTTATATCTTTCATTCTAGCTTTAATACCTTCTAACATTATATTTTTAGTTTCTTTCTTTCTTTCTTTCTTGATTTCTTTCATTCTAGCTTTAATAGCTTCTAACATTTTATCTTTAGTTATTTTTTTTATATCTTCCATTCTAGCTTTAATACCTTCTAACATTCTATCTTTAGTTTCTTTCTTTCTTTCTTTCTTGATATCATTCATTCTAATTTTAATACCTTCTAACATTCTTTCTTTAGTTTCTTTCTTTCTTTCTTTCTTTCTTTTTCTCTTTCATTCTAGATTTAAAAAATTCTAATATTCTATCTTTAGTTTCTTTCCTTCTTTCTTTCTTGATATCTTTCCTACTAGTTTCAATACCTTCTACCATTCTATCTTTAATTTCTTTATTTCTTTCTTTATATCTTTCATTCTAGCTTTAATACCTTCTAACATTCGATCTTTAGTTTCTTTCTTTTTTTCTTTCTTTATATCTTTCATTCTAGCTTTAATACCTTCTAACATTCTATTTTTAGTTTCTTTCTTTCTTTCTTTCTTGATTTCTTTCATTCAAGCTTTAATAGCTTCTAACATTTTATCTTTAGTTTCTTTCTTTCTTTCTTTATATCTTCCATTCTAGCTTTTATAACTTCTAACATTCTATCTTTAATTTCTTTCTTTCTTTCTTTCTTGATATCTTTCATTCTAATTTTAATACCTTCTAACATTCTTTCTCTAGTTTCTTTCTTACTTTCTTTCTTTATATCTTCCATTCTAGCTTTAATACCTTCTAATATTCTATCTTTAGTTTCTTTCTTTCTTTCTTTCTTTATATCTTTCATTCTAGCTTTAATACCTTCTAACATTCTCTCTTTAGTTTCTTTCTTTCTTTCTTTCTTTATATCTTCCATTCTAGCTTTAATAGCTTCTAACATTTTATCTTTAGTTTCTCTCGTTCTTTCTTGATATCTTTCATTCTAATTTTAATACCTTCTAACATTCTTTCCTTAGTTTCTTTCTTTCTTTCTTTATATCTTCCATTCTAGCTTTAATACCTTCTAACATTCTATCTTTAGTTTCTTTCTTTCTTTCTTTCTTTCTTTATATCTTTCATTCTAGCTTTAATACCTTCTAACATTCTATCTTTAGTTTCTTTCTTTCTTTCTTTCTTGATATCTTCCATTCTAGCTTTAATACCTTCTAACATTCTATCTTTAGTTTCTTTCTTTCTTTCTTTATATCTTTCATTCTAGCTTTAATACCTTCTAACATTCTATCTTTAGTTTCTTTCTTTCTTTCTTTCTTGATATCTTTCATTCTAATTTTAATACCTTCTAACATTCTTTCCTTAGTTTCTTTCTTTCTTTCTTTATATCTTCCATTCTAGCTTTAATACCTTCTAACATTCTATCTTTAGTTTCTTTCTTTCTTTCTTTCTTTCTTTCTTTCTTTCTTTCTTTCTTTCTTTATATCTTTCAGTCTAGCTTTAATACCTTCTAACATTCTATCTTTAGTTTCTTTCTTTCTTTCTTTCGTGATATCTTTCATTCTAATTTTAATACCTTCTAACATTCTTTCTCTAGTTTCTTTCTTACTTTCTTTCTTTATATCTTCCATTCTAGCTTTAATACCTTCTAACATTCTATCTTTAGTTTCTTTTTTTCTTTCTTTCTTTCTTTCTTTCTTTATATCTTTCAGTCTAGCTTTAATACCTTTTAGCATTCTATCTTTAGTTTCTTTCTTTCTTTCTTTCGTGATATCTTTCATTCTAATTTTAATACCTTCTAACATTCTATCTTTAATTTCTTTCTTTCTTTATATCTTTCATTCTAGCTTTAATACCTTCTAACATTCTATCTTTAGTTTCTTTCTTTCTTTCTTGATATCATTCATTCTAATTTTAATACCTTCTAACATTCTTTCTTTAGTTTCTTTCTTTCTTTCTTTCTTCATATCTTTCATTCTAGCTTTAATACCTTCTAATATTTTATCTTTAGTTTCTTTCTTTCTTTCTTTCTTGATATCTTTCCTTCTAGTTTCTATACCTTCTAACATTCTATCTTTCGTTTCTTCCTTTCTTTCTTTATATCTTTCATTCAAGCTTTAATATATTCTAACATTCTATCTTTAGTTTCTTTCTTTCTTTTCCTTGATATATTTCATTCTAGTTTTAAAACCTCTAACATTCTATCTTTAGTTTCTTTCTTTCTTTCTTTCTTTCTTTAAATCTTTCATTCTAGCTTTAATACCTTCTAACATTCTATCTTTAGTTTCTTTCTTTCTTTCTTTCTTTATATCTTTCATTCTAGCTTTAATACCTTCTAACATTCTATCTTTAGTTTTGTTTCTTTCTTTCTTTCTTATTATCTTTCCTTCTAGTTTCAATACCTTCTAACATTCTATCTTTAATTTCTTTCTTTCTTTCTTTATATCTTTCATTCTAGCTTTAATACCTTCTAACATTCTATCTTTAGTTTCATTCTTTCTTTATAACTTTCATTCTAGCTTTAATACCTTCTAACATTCTATCTTTAGTTTCTTTCTTTCTTTCTTTATAACTTTCATTCTAGCTTTAATACCTTCTAACATTCTATCTTTAGTTTCTTTCTTTCTTTCTTTCTTTATATCTTTCATTCTAGCTTTAATACCTTCTAACATTCTATCTTTAGTTTCTTTCTTTTCTTACTTTATCTCTTTCATTCTAGCTTTAATACCTTCTAATATTCTATCTTTAGTTTCTTTCTTTCTTTCTTTCTTTATATCTTTCCTACTAGTTTCAATACTTTCTAACATTCTATCTTTAATTTCTTTCTTTCTTTCTTTATATATTTCATTCTAGCTTTAATACCTTCTAACATTCTATCTTTAGTTTCTTTCTTTCTTTCTTTCTTTATATCTTTCATTCTAGATTTAATACCTTCTAACATTCTATCTTTAGTTTCTTTCCATCTTTCTTTATATCTTTTATTCTAGCTTTAATACCTTCTAACATTCTATCTTTAGTTTCTTTCTTTCATTCTTTCTTTCTTGATATCTTTCATTCTAATTTTAATACCTTCTAACATTCTATCTTTAGTTTCTTCCTTTCTTTCTTTCTTTATATCTTTCATTCTAGTTTTAATACCTTCTAACATTCTATCTTTAGTTTCTTTCTTTCTTTCTTTCTTTCTTTATATCTTTCATTCTAGCTTTAATACCTTCTAACATTCTATCTTTAGTTTCTTTCTTTCTTTCTTTCTTGATATCTTCCATTCTAGCTTTAATACCTTCTAACATTCTATCTTTAGTTTCTTTCTTTCTTTCTTTATATCTTTCATTCTAGCTTTAATACCTTTTAACATTCTATCTTTAGTTTCTTTCTTTCTTTCTTTCTTGATATCTTTCATTCTAATTTTAATACCTTCTAACATTCTTTCCTTAGTTTCTTTCTTTCTTTCTTTATATCTTCCATTCTAGCTTTAATACCTTCTAACATTCTATCTTTAGTTTCTTTCTTTCTTTCTTTCTTTCTTTCTTTCTTTCTTTCTTTCTTTATATCTTTCAGTCTAGCTTTAATACCTTCTAACATTCTATCTTTAGTTTCTTTCTTTCTTTCTTTCGTGATATCTTTCATTCTAATTTTAATACCTTCTAACATTCTTTCTCTAGTTTCTTTCTTACTTTCTTTCTTTATATCTTCCATTCTAGCTTTAATACCTTCTAACATTCTATCTTTAGTTTCTTTCTTTCTTTCTTTCTTTCTTTCTTTCTTTCTTTATATCTTTCAGTCTAGCTTTAATACCTTTTAGCATTCTATCTTTAGTTTCTTTCTTTCTTTCTTTCGTGATATCTTTCATTCTAATTTTAATACCTTCTAACATTCTATCTTTAATTTCTTTCTTTCTTTATATCTTTCATTCTAGCTTTAATACCTTCTAACATTCTATCTTTAGTTTCTTTCTTTCTTTCTTTCTTTCTTGATATCATTCATTCTAATTTTAATACCTTCTAACATTCTTTCTTTAGTTTCTTTCTTTCTTTCTTTCTTCATATCTTTCATTCTAGCTTTAATACCTTCTAATATTTTATCTTTAGTTTCTTTCTTTCTTTCTTTCTTGATATCTTTCCTTCTAGTTTCTATACCTTCTAACATTCTATCTTTCGTTTCTTCCTTTCTTTCTTTATATCTTTCATTCAAGCTTTAATATATTCTAACATTCTATCTTTAGTTTCTTTCTTTCTTTTCCTTGATATATTTCATTCTAGTTTTAAAACCTCTAACATTCTATCTTTAGTTTCTTTCTTTCTTTCTTTCTTTAAATCTTTCATTCTAGCTTTAATACCTTCTAACATTCTATCTTTAGTTTCTTTCTTTCTTTCTTTCTTTATATCTTTCATTCTAGCTTTAATACCTTCTAACATTCTATCTTTAGTTTTGTTTCTTTCTTTCTTTCTTATTATCTTTCCTTCTAGTTTCAATACCTTCTAACATTCTATCTTTAATTTCTTTCTTTCTTTCTTTATATCTTTCATTCTAGCTTTAATACCTTCTAACATTCTATCTTTAGTTTCATTCTTTCTTTATAACTTTCATTCTAGCTTTAATACCTTCTAACATTCTATCTTTAGTTTCTTTCTTTCTTTCTTTATAACTTTCATTCTAGCTTTAATACCTTCTAACATTCTATCTTTAGTTTCTTTCTTTCTTTCTTTCTTTATATCTTTCATTCTAGCTTTAATACCTTCTAACATTCTATCTTTAGTTTCTTTCTTTTCTTACTTTATCTCTTTCATTCTAGCTTTAATACCTTCTAATATTCTATCTTTAGTTTCTTTCTTTCTTTCTTTCTTTATATCTTTCCTACTAGTTTCAATACTTTCTAACATTCTATCTTTAATTTCTTTCTTTCTTTCTTTATATATTTCATTCTAGCTTTAATACCTTCTAACATTCTATCTTTAGTTTCTTTCTTTCTTTCTTTCTTTATATCTTTCATTCTAGATTTAATACCTTCTAACATTCTATCTTTAGTTTCTTTCCATCTTTCTTTATATCTTTTATTCTAGCTTTAATACCTTCTAACATTCTATCTTTATTTTCTTTCTTTCATTCTTTCTTTCTTGATATCTTTCATTCTAATTTTAATACCTTCTAACATTCTATCTTTAGTTTCTTTCTTTCTTTCTTTCTTTCTTTCTTTAAATCTTTCATTCTAGCTTTAATACCTTCTAACATTCTATCTTTATTTTCTTTCTTTCTTTCTTTCTTGATATCTTTCATTCTAGCTTTAAAACCTTCTAACATTCTATCTTTAGTTTCTTTCTTTCTTTCTTTCTTATTATCTTTCCTTCTAGTTTCAATACCTTCTAACATTCTATATTTAGTTTCTTTCTTTCTTTCTTTCTTTCTTTCTTTCTTTCTTTCTTTCTTTCTTTCTTTCTTTATATCTTTCAGTCTAGCTTTAATACCTTTTAGCATTCTATCTTTAGTTTCTTTCTTTCTTTCTTTCGTGATATCTTTCATTCTAATTTTAATACCTTCTAACATTCTATCTTTAATTTCTTTCTTTCTTTATATCTTTCATTCTAGCTTTCATACCTTCTAACATTCTATCTTTAGTTTCTTTCTTTCTTTCTTTCTTTCTTGATATCTTTCATTCTAATTTTAATACCTTCTAACATTCTTTCTTTAGTTTCTTTCTTTCTTTCTTTCTTCATATCTTTCATTCTAGCTTTAATACCTTCTAATATTTTATCTTTAGTTTCTTTCTTTCTTTCTTTCTTGATATCTTTCCTTCTAGTTTCAATACCTTCTAACATTCTATCTTTCGTTTCTTCCTTTCTTTCTTTCTTTATATCTTTCATTCTAGCTTTAATACCTTCTAACATTCTATCTTTCGTTTCTTTCTTTCTTTCTTTATATCTTTCATTCAAGCTTTAATATATTCTAAGATTCTATCTTTAGTTTCTTTCTTTCTTTTCCTTGATATATTTCATTCTAGTTTTAAAACCTGTAACATTCTATCTTTAGTTTCTTTCTTTCTTTCTTTCTTTCTTTCTTTCTTTCTTTAAATCTTTCATTCTAGCTTTAATAACTTCTAACATTCTATCTTTAGTTTCTTTCTTTCTTTCTTTCTTGATATCTTTCATTCTAGCTTTAATACCTTCTAACATTCTATCTTTAGTTTTGTTTCTTTCTTTCTTTCTTATTATCTTTCCTTCTAGTTTCAATACCTTCTAACATTCTATCTTTAATTTCTTTCTTTCTTTCTTTATATCTTTCATTCTAGCTTTAATACCTTCTAACATTCTATCTTTAGTTAGATTCTTTCTTTATAACTTTCATTCTAGCTTTAATACCTTCTAACATTCTATCTTTAGTTTCTTTCTTTCTTTCTTTATAACTTTCATTCTAGCTTTAATACCTTCTAACATTCTATCTTTAGTTTCTTTCTTTCTTTCTTTCTTTCTTTCTTTCTTTATATCTTTCATTCTAGATTTAATACCTTCTAACATTCTATCTTTAGTTTCTTTCCATCTTTCTTTATATCTTTCATTCTAGCTTTAATACCTTCTAACATTCTATCTTTATTTTCTTTCTTTCATTCTTTCTTTCTTGATATCTTTCATTCTAATTTTAATACCTTCTAACATTCTATCTTTAGTTTCTTCCTTTCTTTCTTTCTTGATATCTTTCATTCTAGTTTTAATACCTTCTAACATTCTATCTTTAGTTTCTTTCTTTCTTTCTTTCTTATTATCTTTCCTTCTAGTTTCAATACCTTCTAACATTCTATCTTTAATTTCTTTCTTTCTTACTTTATATCTTTCATTCTAGCTTTAATACCTTCTAACATTCTATCTTTAGTTTCTTTCTTTCTTTCTTTATATCTTTCATTCTAGCTTTAATAACTTCTAACATTCTATCTTTAGTTTCTTTCTTTCTTTCTTTCTTTATAACTTTCATTCTAGCTTTAATACGTTCTAACATTCTATCTTTAGTTTCTTTCTTACTTTATATCTTTCATTCTAGCTTTAATACCTTCTAACATTCTATCTTTATTTTCTTTCTTTCTTTCTTTCTTTATATCTTTCATTCTAGCTTTAATACCTTCTAACATTCTATCTTTAGTTTCTTTCTTTCTTTCTTTCTTGATATCTTTCATTCTAATTTTAATACCTTCTAACATTCTTTCTTTAGTTTCTTTCTTTCTTTCTTCATATCTTTCATTCTAGCTTGAATACCTTCTAATATTTTATCTTTAGTTTCTTTCTTTCTTTCTTTCTTGATATCTTTCCTTCCAGTTTCAATACCTTCTAACATTCTATCTTTAGTTTCTTCCTTTCTTTCTTTCTTTATATCATTCATTCTAGCTTTAATACATTCTAACAATCTATCTTTAGTTTCTTTCTTTCTTTTTCTTGATATCTTTCATTCTAGTTTTAATACCTTCTAACATTCTATCTTTAGTTTCTTGCTTTCTTTCTTTCTTTCTTTCTTTAAAACTTTCAATCTAGCTTGAATACCTTCTAACATTCTATCTTTAGTTTCTTTCTTTCTTTCTTTCTTGATATCTTCCATTCTAGCTTTAATACCTTCTAACATTCTATCTTTAGTTTCTTTCTTTCTTTCTTTCTTTATATCTTTCATTCTAGCTTTAATACCTTCTAACATTCTATCTTTAGTTTCTTTCTTTCTTTCTTTCTTGATATCTTTCATTCTAATTTTAATACCTTCTAACATTCTTTCCTTAGTTTCTTTCTTTCTTTATATCTTTCATTCTAGCTTTAATACCTTCTAACATTCTATTTTTAGTTTCTTTCTTTCTTTCTTTCTTGATTACTTTCATTCTAGCTTTAATAGCTTCTAACGTTTTATCTTTAGTTTCCTTCTTTCTTTCTTTATATCTTCGATTCTAGCTTTTATACCTTCTAACATTCTATCTTTAGTTTCTTTCTTTCTTTCTTTCTTGATATCTTTCATTCTAATTTTAATACCTTCTAACATTCTTTCTCTAGTTTCTTTCTTACTTTCTTTCTTTATATCTTCCATTCTAGCTTTAATACCTTCTAATATTCTATCTTTAGTTTCTTTCTTTCTTTCTTTCTTTATATCTTTCATTCTAGCTTTAATACCTTCTAACATTCTCTCTTTAGTTTCTTTCTTTCTTTCTTTCTTTATATCTTTCATTCTAGCTTTAATAGTTTCTAACATTTTATCTTTAGTTTCTCTCTTTCTTTCTTTCTTTATATCTTGAATTCTAGCTTTTATACCTTGTAACATTCTATCTTTAGTTTCTCTCGTTCTTTCTTGATATCTTTCATTCTAATTTTAATACCTTCTAACATTCTTTCCTTAGTTTCTTTCTTTCTTTCTTTCTTTATATCTTCCATTCTAGCTTTAATACCTTCTAACATTCTATCTTTAGTTTCTTTCTTTCTTTCTTTCTTTCTTTCTTTATATCTTTCATTCTAGCTTTAATACCTTCTAACATTCTATCTTTAGTTTCTTTCTTTCTTTCTTTCTTGATATCTTCCATTCTAGCTTTAATACCTTCTAACATTCTATCTTTAGTTTCTTTCTTTCTTTCTTTCTTTATATCTTTCATTCTAGGTTTAATACCTTCTAACATTCTATCTTTAGTTTCTTTCTTTCTTTCTTTCTTGATATCTTTCATTCTAATTTTAATACCTTCTAACATTCTTTCCTTAGTTTCTTTCTTTCTTTCTTTATATCTTTCATTCTAGCTTTAATAACTTCTAACATTCTATTTTTAGTTTCTTTCTTTCTTTCTTTCTTGATTTCTTTCATTCTAGCTTTAATAGCTTCTAACATTTTATCTTTAGTTTCTTTCTTTCTTTCTTTATATCTTCCATTCTAGCTTTAATACCTTCTAACATTCTATCTTCAGTTTCTTTCTTTCTTGATATCTTTCATTCTAATTTTAATACCTTCTAACATTCTTTCTTTAGTTTCTTTCTTTCTTTCTTTCTTTATATCTTCCATTCTAGCTTTAATACCTTCTAACATTCTATCTTTAGTTTCTTTCTTTCTTTCTTTCTTTCTTTCTTTATATCTTTCAGTCTAGCTTTAATACCTTCTAACATTCTATCTTTAGTTTCTTTCTTTCTTTCTTTCGTGATATCTTTCATTCTAAATTTAATACCTTCTAACATTCTTTCTCTAGTTTCTTTCTTACTTTCTTTCTTTATATCTTCCATTCTAGCTTTAATACCTTCTAACATTCTATCTTTAGTTTCTTTCTTTCTTTCTTCCTTTCTTTCTTTCTTTCTTTCTTTCTTTCTTTCTTTCTTTCTTTATATCTTTCAGTCTAGCTTTAATACCTTTTAGCATTCTATCTTTATTTTCTTTCTTTCTTTCGTGATATCTTTCATTCTAATTTTAATACCTTCTAACATTCTATCTTTAATTTCTTTCTTTCTTTATATCTTTCATTCTAGCTTTAATACCTTCTAACATTCTATCTTTCGTTTCTTTCTTTCTTTCTTTCTTTCTTGATATCTTTCATTCTAATTTTAATACCTTCTAACATTCTTTCTTTAGTTTCTTTCTTTCTTTCTTTCTTCATATCTTTCATTCTAGCTTTAATACCTTCTAATATTTTATCTTTAGTTTCTTTCTTTCTTTCTTTCTTGATATCTTTCCTTCTAGTTTCAATACTTTCTAACATTCTATCTTTCGTTTCTTCCTTTCTTTCTTTCTTTATATCTTTCATTCTAGCTTTAATACCTTCTAACATTCTATCTTTCGTTTCTTTCTTTATATCTTTCATTCAAGCTTTAATATATTCTAACATTCTATTTTTAGTTTCTTTCTTTCTTTTCCTTGATATATTTCATTCTAGTTTTAAAACCTCTAACATTCTATCTTTAGTTTCTTTCTTTCTTTCTTTCTTTCTTTCTTTCTTTAAATCTTTCATTCTAGCTTTAATACCTTCTAACATTCTATCTTTAGTTTCTTTCTTTCTTTCTTTCTTGATATCTTTCATTCTAGCTTTAATACCTTCTAACATTCTATCTTTAGTTTTGTTTCTTTTTTTCTTTCTTATTATCTTTCCTTCTAGTTTCAATACCTTCTAACATTCTATCTTTAATTTCTTTCTTTCTTTCTTTATATCTTTCATTCTAGCTTTAATACCTTCTAACATTCTATCTTTAGTTTCATTCTTTCTTTATAACTTTCATTCTAGCTTTAATACCTTCTA
Source organism: Intellagama lesueurii (assembly GCA_037013535.1). Lineage (NCBI taxonomy): Eukaryota > Metazoa > Chordata > Lepidosauria > Squamata > Agamidae > Intellagama > Intellagama lesueurii. The sequence continues at coordinate 19,628,311 of JBAJHW010000013.1, forward strand.
ACATTCTATCTTTAGTTTCTTTCTTTCTTTCTTTATATCTTTCATTCTAGCTTTAATACCTTCTAACATTCTATCTTTAGTTTCTTTCTTTTCTTACTTTATCTCTTTCATTCTAGCTTTAATACCTTCTAATATTCTATCTTTAGTTTCTTTCTTTCTTTCTTTCTTTATATCTTTCCTACTAGTTTCAATACTTTCTAACAATCTATCTTTAATTTCTTTCTTTCTTTCTTTATATATTTCATTCTAGCTTTAATACCTTCTAACATTCTATCTTTAGTTTCTTTCTTTCTTTCTTTCTTTATATCTTTCATTCTAGATTTAATACCTTCTATCATTCTATCTTTAGTTTCTTTCCATCTTTCTTTATATCTTTCATTCTAGCTTTAATACCTTCTAACATTCTATCTTTATTTTCTTTCTTTCATTCTTTCTTTCTTGATATCTTTCATTCTAATTTTAATACCTTCTAACATTCTATCTTTAGTTTCTTCCTTTCTTTCTTTCTTTATATCTTTCATTCTAGTTTTAATACCTTCTAACATTCTATCTTTAGTTTCTTTCTTTCTTTCTTTCTTTCTTTCTTTCTTTAAATCTTTCATTCTAGCTTTAATACCTTCTAACATTCTATCTTTAGTTTCTTTCTTTCTTTCTTTCTTGATATCTTTCATTCTAGCTTTAATACCTTCTAACATTCTATCTTTAGTTTCTTTCTTTCTTTCTTTCTTTCTTTCTTTCTTTCTTTATATCTTTCAGTCTAGCTTTAATACCTTTTAGCATTCTATCTTTAGTTTCTTTCTTTCTTTCTTTCGTGATATCTTTCATTCTAATTTTAATACCTTCTAACATTCTATCTTTAATTTCTTTCTTTCTTTATATCTTTCATTCTAGCTTTAATACCTTCTAACATTCTATCTTTAGTTTCTTTCTTTCTTTCTTTCTTTCTTGATATCTTTCATTCTAATTTTAATACCTTCTAACATTCTTTCTTTAGTTTCTTTCTTTCTTTCTTTCTTCATATCTTTCATTCTAGCTTTAATACCTTCTAATATTTTATCTTTAGTTTCTTTCTTTCTTTCTTTCTTTCTTGATATCTTTCATTCTAATTTTAATACCTTCTAACATTCTATCTTTAGTTTCTTCCTTTCTTTCTTTCTTGATATCTTTCATTCTAATTTTAATACCTTCTAACATTCTTTCTTTAGTTTCTTTCTTTCTTTCTTTCTTCATATCTTTCATTCTAATTTTAATACCTTCTAACATTCTTTCTTTAGTTTCTTTCTTTCTTTCTTTCTTCATATCTTTCATTCTAGCTTTAATACCTTCTAACATTCTATCTTTAGTTTCATTCTTTCTTTATAACTTTCATTCTAGCTTTAATACCTTCTAACATTCTATCTTTAGTTTCTTTCTTTCTTTCTTTATAACTTTCATTCTAGCTTTAATATCTTCTAACATTCTATCTTTAGTTTCTTTCTTTCTTTCTTTCTTTATATCTTTCATTCTAGCTTTAATACCTTCTAATATTCTATCTTTAGTTTCTTTCTTTCTTTCTTTCTTTATATCTTTCCTACTAGTTTCAATACTTTCTAACATTCTATCTTTAATTTCTTTCTTTCTTTCTTTATATATTTCATTCTAGCTTTAATACCTTCTAACATTCTATCTTTAGTTTCTTTCTTTCTTTCTTTCTTTCTTTATATCTTTCATTCTAGATTTAATACCTTCTAACATTCTATCTTTAGTTTCTTTCCATCTTTCTTTATATCTTTCATTCTAGCTTTAATACCTTCTAACATTCTATCTTTATTTTCTTTCTTTCATTCTTTCTTTCTTGATATCTTTCATTCTAATTTTAATACCTTCTAACATTCTATCTTTAATTTCTTCCTTTCTTTCTTTCTTTATATCTTTCATTCTAGCTTTAATACCTTCTAACATTCTATCTTTAGTTTCTTTCTTTCTTTCTTTCTTGATATCTTTCATTCTAATTTTAATACCTTCTAACATTCTTTCCTTAGTTTCTTTCTTTCTTTATATCTTTCATTCTAGCTTTAATACCTTCTAACATTCTATTTTTAGTTTCTTTCTTTCTTTCTTTCTTGATTACTTTCATTCTAGCTTTAATAGCTTCTAACGTTTTATCTTTAGTTTCCTTCTTTCTTTCTTTATATCTTCGATTCTAGCTTTTATACCTTCTAACATTCTATCTTTAGTTTCTTTCTTTCTTTCTTTCTTGATATCTTTCATTCTAATTTTAATACCTTCTAACATTCTTTCTCTAGTTTCTTTCTTACTTTCTTTCTTTATATCGTCCATTCTAGCTTTAATACCTTCTAATATTCTATCTTTAGTTTCTTTCTTTCTTTCTTTCTTTCTTTATATCTTTCATTCTAGCTTTAATACCTTCTAACATTCTCTCTTTAGTTTCTTTCTTTCTTTCTTTCTTTATATCTTTCATTCTAGCTTTAATAGCTTCTAACATTTTATCTTTAGTTTCTCTCTTTCTTTCTTTCTTTATATCTTGAATTCTAGCTTTTATACCTTGTAACATTCTATCTTTAGTTTCTCTCGTTCTTTCTTGATATCTTTCATTCTAATTTTAATACCTTCTAACATTCTTTCCTTAGTTTCTTTCTTTCTTTCTTTCTTTATATCTTCCATTCTAGCTTTAATACCTTCTAACATTCTATCTTTAGTTTCTTTCTTTCTTTCTTTCTTTCTTTCTTTATATCTTTCATTATAGCTTTAATACCTTCTAACATTCTATCTTTAGTTTCTTTCTTTCTTTCTTTCTTGATATCTTCCATTCTAGCTTTAATACCTTCTAACATTCTATCTTTAGTTTCTTTCTTTCTTTCTTTCTTTATATCTTTCATTCTAGGTTTAATACCTTCTAACATTCTATCTTTAGTTTCTTTCTTTCTTTCTTTCTTGATATCTTTCATTCTAATTTTAATACCTTCTAACATTCTTTCCTTAGTTTCTTTCTTTCTTTCTTTATATCTTTCATTCTAGCTTTAATAACTTCTAACATTCTATTTTTAGTTTCTTTCTTTCTTTCTTTCTTGATTTCTTTCATTCTAGCTTTAATAGCTTCTAACATTTTATCTTTAGTTTCTTTCTTTCTTTCTTTATATCTTCCATTCTAGCTTTAATACCTTCTAACATTCTATCTTCAGTTTCTTTCTTTCTTGATATCTTTCATTCTAATTTTAATACCTTCTAACATTCTTTCTTTAATTTCTTTCTTTCTTTCTTTCTTTATATCTTCCATTCTAGCTTTAATACCTTCTAACATTCTATCTTTAGTTTCTTTCTTTCTTTCTTTCTTTCTTTCTTTATATCTTTCAGTCTAGCTTTAATACCTTCTAACATTCTATCTTTAGTTTCTTTCTTTCTTTCTTTCGTGATATCTTTCATTCTAAATTTAATACCTTCTAACATTCTTTCTCTAGTTTCTTTCTTACTTTCTTTCTTTATATCTTCCATTCTAGCTTTAATACCTTCTAACATTCTATCTTAAGTTTCTTTCTTTCTTTCTTCCTTTCTTTCTTTCTTTCTTTCTTTCTTTCTTTCTTTCTTTCTTTATATCTTTCAGTCTAGCTTTAATACCTTTTAGCATTCTATCTTTATTTTCTTTCTTTCTTTCGTGATATCTTTCATTCTAATTTTAATACCTTCTAACATTCTATCTTTAATTTCTTTCTTTCTTTATATCTTTCATTCTAGCTTTAATACCTTCTAACATTCTATCTTTAGTTTCTTTCTTTCTTTCTTTCTTTCTTGATATCTTTCATTCTAATTTTAATACCTTCTAACATTCTTTCTTTAGTTTCTTTCTTTCTTTCTTTCTTCATATCTTTCATTCTAGCTTTAATACCTTCTAATATTTTATCTTTAGTTTCTTTCTTTCTTTCTTTCTTGATATCTTTCCTTCTAGTTTCAATACTTTCTAACATTCTATCTTTCGTTTCTTCCTTTCTTTCTTTCTTTATATCTTTCATTCTAGCTTTAATACCTTCTAACATTCTATCTTTCGTTTCTTTCTTTCTTTCTTTATATCTTTCATTCAAGCTTTAATATATTCTAACATTCTATTTTTAGTTTCTTTCTTTCTTTTCCTTGATATATTTCATTCTAGTTTTAAAACCTCTAACATTCTATCTTTAGTTTCTTTCTTTCTTTCTTTCTTTCTTTCTTTCTTTCTTTAAATCTTTCATTCTAGCTTTAATACCTTCTAACATTCTATCTTTAGTTTCTTTCTTTCTTTCTTTCTTGATATCTTTCATTCTAGCTTTAATACCTTCTAACATTCTATCTTTAGTTTTGTTTCTTTTTTTCTTTCTTATTATCTTTCCTTCTAGTTTCAATACCTTCTAACATTCTATCTTTAATTTCTTTCTTTCTTTCTTTATATCTTTCATTCTAGCTTTAATACCTTCTAACATTCTATCTTTAGTTTCATTCTTTCTTTATAACTTTCATTCTAGCTTTAATACCTTCTAACATTCTATCTTTAGTTTCTTTCTTTCTTTCTTTATATCTTTCATTCTAGCTTTAATACCTTCTAACATTCTATCTTTAGTTTCTTTCTTTTCTTACTTTATCTCTTTCATTCTAGCTTTAATACCTTCTAATATTCTATCTTTAGTTTCTTTCTTTCTTTCTTTCTTTATATCTTTCCTACTAGTTTCAATACTTTCTAACAATCTATCTTTAATTTCTTTCTTTCTTTCTTTATATATTTCATTCTAGCATTAATACCTTCTATCATTCTATCTTTAGTTTCTTTCCATCTTTCTTTATATCTTTCATTCTAGCTTTAATACCTTCTAACATTCTATCTTTATTTTCTTTCTTTCATTCTTTCTTTCTTGATATCTTTCATTCTAATTTTAATACCTTCTAACATTCTATCTTTAGTTTCTTCCTTTCTTTCTTTCTTTATATCTTTCATTCTAGTTTTAATACCTTCTAACATTCTATCTTTAGTTTCTTTCTTTCTTTCTTTCTTTCTTTAAATCTTTCATTCTAGCTTTAATACCTTCTAACATTCTATCTTTAGTTTCTTTCTTTCTTTCTTTCTTGATATCTTTCATTCTAGCTTTAAAACCTTCTAACATTCTATCTTTAGTTTCTTTCTTTCTTTCTTTCTTTCTTTCTTTCTTTCTTTCTTTATATCTTTCAGTCTAGCTTTAATACCTTTTAGCATTCTATCTTTAGTTTCTTTCTTTCTTTCTTTCGTGATATCTTTCATTCTAATTTTAATACCTTCTAACATTCTATCTTTAATTTCTTTCTTTCTTTATATCTTTCATTCTAGCTTTAATACCTTCTAACATTCTATCTTTAGTTTCTTTCTTTCTTTCTTTCTTTCTTGATATCTTTCATTCTAATTTTAATACCTTCTAACATTCTTTCTTTAGTTTCTTTCTTTCTTTCTTTCTTCATATCTTTCATTCTAGCTTTAATACCTTCTAATATTTTATCTTTAGTTTCTTTCTTTCTTTCTTTCTTTCTTGATATCTTTCATTCTAATTTTAATACCTTCTAACATTCTATCTTTAGTTTCTTCCTTTCTTTCTTTCTTGATATCTTTCATTCTAATTTTAATACCTTCTAACATTCTTTCTTTAGTTTCTTTCTTTCTTTCTTTCTTCATATCTTTCATTCTAATTTTAATACCTTCTAACATTCTTTCTTTAGTTTCTTTCTTTCTTTCTTTCTTCATATCTTTCATTCTAGCTTTAATACCTTCTAACATTCTATCTTTAGTTTCATTCTTTCTTTATAACTTTCATTCTAGCTTTAATACCTTCTAACATTCTATCTTTAGTTTCTTTCTTTCTTTCTTTATAACTTTCATTCTAGCTTTAATATCTTCTAACATTCTATCTTTAGTTTCTTTCTTTCTTTCTTTCTTTATATCTTTCATTCTAGCTTTAATACCTTCTAATATTCTATCTTTAGTTTCTTTCTTTCTTTCTTTCTTTATATCTTTCCTACTAGTTTCAATACTTTCTAACATTCTATCTTTAATTTCTTTCTTTCTTTCTTTATATATTTCATTCTAGCTTTAATACCTTCTAACATTCTATCTTTAGTTTCTTTCTTTCTTTCTTTCTTTCTTTCTTTATATCTTTCATTCTAGATTTAATACCTTCTAACATTCTATCTTTAGTTTCTTTCCATCTTTCTTTATATCTTTCATTCTAGCTTTAATACCTTCTAACATTCTATCTTTATTTTCTTTCTTTCATTCTTTCTTTCTTGATATCTTTCATTCTAATTTTAATACCTTCTAACATTCTATCTTTAATTTCTTCCTTTCTTTCTTTCTTTATATCTTTCATTCTAGTTTTAATACCTTCTAACATTCTATCTTTAGTTTCTTTCTTTCTTTCTTTCTTTCTTTAAATCTTTCATTCTAGCTTTAATACCTTCTAACATTCTATCTTTAGTTTCTTTCTTTCTTTCTTTCTTGATATCTTTCATTCTAGCTTTAATACCTTCTAACATTCTATCTTTAGTTTCTTTCTTTCTTTCTTTCTTATTATCTTTCCTTCTAGTTTCAATACCTTCTAACATTCTATCTTTAATTTCTTTCTTTCTTACTTTATATCTTTCATTCTAGCTTTAATACCTTCTAACATTCTATCTTTAGTTTCTTTCTTTCTTTCTTTATATCTTTCATTCTAGCTTTAATACCTTCTAACATTCTATCTTTAGTTTCTTTCTTTCTTTCTTTCTTTATAACTTTCATTCTAGCTTTAATACCTTCTAACATTCTATCTTTAGTTTCTTTCTTACTTTATATCTTTCATTCTAGCTTTAATACCTTCTAACATTCTATCTTTAGTTTCTTTCTTTCTTTCTTTCTTTATATCTTTCATTCTAGCTTTAATACCTTCTAACATTCTATCTTTAGTTTCTTTCTTTCTTTATATCTTTCATTCAAGCTTTAATACATTCTAACAATCTATCTTTAGTTTCTTTCTTTCTTTTTCTTGATATCTTTCATTCTAGTTTTAATACCTTCTAACATTCTATCTTTAGTTTCTTGCTTTTTTCTTTCTTTCTTTCTTTATATCTTTCAATCTAGCTTTAATACCTTCTAACATTCTATCTTCAGTTTCTTTCTTTCTTTCTTTCTTGATATCTTCCATTCTAGCTTTAATACCTTCTAACATTCTATCTTTAGTTTCTTTCTTTCTTTCTTTCTTTATATCTTTCATTCTAGCTTTAATACCTTCTAACATTCTATCTTTAGTTTCTTTCTTTCTTTCTTTCTTTCTTGATATCTTTCATTCTAATTTTAATACCTTCTAACATTCTTTCCTTAGTTTCTTTCTTTCTTTATATCTTTCATTCTAGCTTTAATACCTTCTAACATTCTATTTTTAGTTTCTTTCTTTCTTTCTTTCTTGATTTCTTTCATTCTAGCTTTAATAGCTTCTAACATTTTAACTTTAGTTTCTTTCTTTCTTTCTTTATATCTTCCATTCTAGCTTTTATACCTTCTTTTTTTTTTTTTTAATTTTAAATTTAAACAAAAACATATAACATACAAACTAAAATACAATTTAACTGTGTTCCCCACCACCATATGCGGGACCTCTTGCCATAATCTTCCTCTTCCTTATTCTTCTTCTTCTTCTTCCTCTTCTTCTATTGTCCTCTTCTCCAAAACTGCATTGATTCTTGATTTGGAGCTTTCCCTTTTCCTCTTATTAATACATATTCCAAAAATCTCCCCCATATATCATAAAAGTTATTTTTTTTCAACTCTCCTTTCTTAACCTTTAAGTTACAAGTTAATTTATCATTTATTGCTATATTCCATATTTCTTTATACCATTCTTCAATTTGCAATTCGACTTTTGATTTCCATTGCCTAGCTATAATCAATCTAGCTGCTGTTAATAAGTTGGTTATCAATTCTTTAGTCATTTTGTCATATTCCACATTCTCAAATATTGATAACAAAGCAATCTCAGCATTAAATTCTATATCTTTTTCACATATGTAGCTTAATTCTTTAAAAATTTGTTTCCAAAATCTTTGCACTTTTTCACATTCCCACCACATATGAAAGTATGTACCAATTTCCTTCTCACATTTCCAACAGACATTCGGATGATTGGCATTAATTTTATTTAATTTTGACGGTGTTAAATACCATCTTAAACTAAGTTTAAAAAAATTTTCCTTTATTCTTACTGACATAAATCTTAACACCCTCATTTTCCATATCATCCTCCATTCTTCTTCATTTATTCTTTTCCCAATATCTTGCTCCCACACTATTTTTAATCCTTCTTTCTCACTTTCCTCTTCCTCTAAATTAAGAAGAAGTAAGTAAATTTTGCTCACAGTACCTTTCACTGAGTCAGTCATCCGAATGTCCTCATATGACAATAACAATTGTTCGTATTTTGTATATTCTCTACCTTTATTATATTTATTTACCCATTCATTAGTCCATCTTTCTAATTGTATATAATTCAACCATGAAATGCTCCTATTCTGAAGAGTTTGTTTCATTTGATCTATCGATCTCATTTTATACAACCAATCTTTCAATCTAATCACTTTCTTTTCTTTAAATAGATCCACATATACTTTCATATTGGTAGGAAAATTTTCTATTTCTGTCACTAATCCAAGTGGGGAATATGATGAACATAAATTCTTTTTGCACTTATACCATATATTTAACAATGTCTTTAAAAATGGGTTATTAATTTCCCTTATTTTATCTTTCTTAATTATACCAAATAAATATGTTTCTATATCTGCCTGTAATTCTGATGATTCCATCTCCCACCAAATTAGCCTTTCTGGATTATATATAATTTCCCCAATAAACCTCAATTGGTTAGCCAAATAATAATTTTTTATATTTGGTAAACCTATACCACCTTTTTGCTTTGTTCTATACCAATACTTTTTATTTATTCTAGATCTCTTCCCTTCATTACAGTATTTATTAATTATTCCTTGCCAAAATTTCAAATCATCCTCTGTTAACTGTATTGGTAGCATTCTAAATAAAAAATTAATTTTTGGTAAGATTTTCATTTTTATCAATGCAATCCTTCCAAACCAAGATAGCTTAAAGTTACTATATTCCTGTAATTTGTTTTTAATCACTTCCTTTAGTTTATTATAATTATATTCCTTTATTTTTTGAATATTTTTTGCTAAATCTATTCCTAAATATTTAATTGATTTGCATAATCTGAATTCATATTTTTCAACACACCTTTCTTGTTCTACTCTATTATGATTAAATAACATTAATTCAGATTTTTGCCAATTCACACATAATCCAGTTATTCTTCCAAATTTTTCTAAATGAGTTCTAATTTTATCTACACATTCTAACGGATTTTTCAATGTCAACAAGGAATCATCAGCAAATAAATTAATCTTTATTTTATTCTTTTTCCCCATACCTTCGATTAAATCATCATTCCTTATTACATTTGCCAACATTTCAATAATCAAACAAAACAGAACTGGAGAAAGAGGGCAACCTTGTCTAGTGCCTCGGCCTAAAGCTATTTGTTCTGTAATCCCATCATTAACTATTACTACAGAGGTATTCCCCAGATATAATTGATCTATTATCCCCCTAAATTTCTTTCCAAAACCCCAACCTTTTAACAAAATCTTTAATGTTGGCCATTCCACGCAATCAAATGCCTTAAATATATCTAATGATAAAATACCTGCCTTCAATTTGTCTTTTTCTATATTGTATAAAATATTCAATACCCTCCTAGTCAAATTCTCCATTTGTCTACCCTTTAAAAAACCATTCTGATCCTCTTTAATATATTTTATAATAAATTTATTAATTCTATTCGCAAGTATTGCAGTAAAAATCTTTGCATCTTGATTTAATAGTGAAATGGGTCTATATGAACTTGGGTCTGTTAAGTCTTTATTAGGCTTTGGGATAAGAATTATTAATGAATGTTTCCAAGAATCTGGTATTCTCTCTCCTTCCAATATTTCATTATAGAGCACTTTTAACTTAGGGATCAATATTGGTTTAAAAGTTTTATAATATTCTGATCCTAAACCGTCAAAACCTGGAGTTTTACCATTTTTTAATTTATTAATAATCTCTATAATCTCTTCCTCTTTTATCTCTTTATCTAAATCCTTTTTATCATTCTCTGATAATTTACTCTTAACATTTTCTTTAATATAATTTTCTATATCTTCTTTCGATACACTATTACCTTTATACAAATTTTGATAGAATTCATGTATTATCTTTAGTTTTTCTTTCATTAAGCTACAATTCTTTCCCGTTTTGTCTTTAATCACTCCAATTATATTTTTTGCTCTTTTAGTTTGAACTAATCTAGCTAAAAGTTTTGAATTTTTATTACTGTATTCGAAAAAATTCCTCCTAGCGTATATCAAGTCTCTCTGGACCTTTTCTAGCTCTATACCTTCTAATTCCTTTCTTTTAGCTTGGATCTCAATTAATTTTTTGTTATCTCTATCCATAAAATATTTGCTTTCTAAATCCTTTAATGATTCTACAATTCTATTTATATTTTCTTCTCTCAATTTTTTTAATCTACAGGATTCTCTTATGGCGATTCCTCTCATGACTGCTTTCATAGTGTCCCATAACACTCCTATTTTATTCCCACCTGCTTCATTAAATGACCATATTTCCAACCATTCTTTCTTAACTTTATCCACAACCTCTGTATGTTGAAAAATATTGGAGTCCATTCTCCATCTTCTAGCTTCTCTATAGTCCTTCTTAACTTTCATCTCCAACACCATCAACGCATGATCTGTTATTTTTATCACATTAATATTTGTATCTACTACTTTTGAAATTAAGTTTTGTGAAATAAACATAAAATCTATTCTAGAATAACTATTATGTACAGAAGAATAATATGTAAACCTTCTTTCATCTCCCTTTAATTCTCTCCATATATCTTTCAAATCCGTAGTGTTTAATATCTTACTCAGGAGGGTACCTCTTTTATTCAACTCATCTTTTTTACATGTGGATTTATCTTTCACCTTATCCAGAACCATATTAAAATCTCCTGCCATAATCACATATCCTTTCCTAACCTTTTCCATTTCTTCAATCACAGTTCTATAAAATTCTCCTTGATTCATGTTTGGTGCATACACATTTACTAATGTATAATCTTCCTCCCCCATTTGACCTTGAATTATCAAATATCTACCATTACTATCTTTTATTACTTCTTTCATCACAAATTCACAATGTTTAGATATTAATATTGCTACCCCTCTAGATTTAGAGGTCCCAAATGCTTTTTCATATATATGGATGTTTTGTAATTTCAATTCATTGACTCCATCCTTTAGTTGATGTGTCTCTTGTAAATAGATAATGTCAACTTTACTTTTCTTTAATAATAATTCTATCCTCCTTCTCTTTAACACAGACCCTAGGCCTTTCACATTTAAAGTCGCTACCCTTATGTTTTTCCCCATATCCGTTCCTTTCTCTGCCTCTTATTCGGTCCCTTTGTGCATCTCACATAACAAAAACAAAAACAAAAACAACTAAAAAAAATAAATTCACCAACCTCTAGTTTCCTATCCCTATCCTTCTTACCTACATATAAATTATTTTCCTCCCTCCCGTTTCCCCACGTCTCACTAATGTTCGGCGCGAGCTCTGGGAGGGGGGGAGACGTCACCCCCACCAGTCCGGACCCCAGCCAAACCCTCATCCCAATTTCACCCCACCTCATATTTTTATCTATATATATACTCAAATGCCTTCCCTCCTAACTTTTAACATCTCTTCTTCTTTCTACCACCCAAGTCTAATCAGGTAATCCAAAACAACAATGAGAAAAAAAAATAAAAATAAAAAAAGGAAAAGAAAAAAAATATGAAAAAGAAAAAATTTTTTAAAAAAAATTAAAAAAATTTAAAAAAATCTTATTAATATTATAAAAAAATTTTTAATATTATAATAAAATGAGCAGAAAAGAAAAAGAAAAAAAAATCCCAACCCTCATTACAAAAAGAAAAATCAAAAATCAAAAAGAAAAAAGAAAAAAAGGAAAAAAAGGGAGGGTAAAGGAGAAAGAAAAAAAAAATTCTTCCGACATCCAGTAACGCCCAGTAATCTCTTCCAATTAAAGTATCTTCTCTCAAAAAATCTTCTCTTTCGGACTACCAGTCTTTACAAAGCTACTTGCTTGCTTGTCCCTTCACTCTCATCTTCTTGCCAAAGTCCCCAGGCTTTCATCAAATCCTTCCCATCTTCAAAGGAGTAGATTTTATGTAGGGTTCCATCCTTCCATATTTTCAAAAAGACAGGGTGGCCCCAGTTGTATCTCTTGCCGTTCTTAATTAAAATTGAAGTGATGGGCTTCATTGTTCTTCTCCACTGGCTGGTTTCGGGGCTTACATCCTGATAGATCTGAACTGAATTTGATCTATAAACTAGCAATTCAGGCTTTTCTTTAATGACCCTAAGAAACTGTTCTTTCTTCATATAGTTAAAAAATCTTAGTATTATGGGTCTTCTGGTTTTCTTTGGGTTCCCCACAAAATGTACTCTCTCAATATCTTCCTCAGCCACATGTTGGGATTTCATAACAGAATTAATCCAGTCCATCACTTCCCCCCTCAAATCCTTTTCTTTCTCATGTTCAAAATTCATTATTTTGATATTATTACGTCTTGAATTATCTTCTAAATAGATAACCTTTTTCTGAAGGTCATCAATCACTTGGTGCCGTTTTGACGCCACGCTCTGGAAATCTTCCAGCGGTTGCAACCTGCCTTCTGTTTTGCCTAAACTTGTCTTAATATCTGTCAATTCTCCCTGCAGTTTTTGTATATCTTGTCCCATCTGTTGGTTCCCTCTTATTAAAATGTCCATTTTAGAGAGTACCTGTCCAAGTTGTCCTTCCATTCCTTTCACGGAAGAGGCAAGCTCTGAAACTTTTTTTTCCATGTTGATTTCAGAAAGGAGGGGCTCCCCCTCTTCCAGCCTTTTTAAACGGGCGATACGCTCGACACTATTATCTGATGGTTTATGGGGTTGTCCACGAACCCAGCTCCTGATTTTATCTCTGCCTTTTCGCATGTATAGACCAAGCTAAGCAAAGATTTATAGCTCAAGGAGTCAAGCCGTGTTTAACAGGCCGTTTTCTGCCTCTCTAGCAGCCTCCGTCTTCTCAGGCAAAAACGAAAGTACATTCTTTAGATAGATAACAGCATGTTTACACTTCAAAAAGTGTTTCTATCTTTGCCTAAAGCTTTCATCAGAAGTTTAATCGCTATTTACTCACATTTCAGGCAGGGAGAAGGACATTTATCATCCTTTTTAGATTCCAGGGTGAAGAGATGAAAATTCAGCCGTACATTGCCATTCTAGCGGAAGTGACGTCTCCAGCTTTTATACCTTCTAACATTCTATCTTTAGTTTCTTTCTTTCTTTCTTTCTTGATATCTTTCATTCTAATTTTAATACCTTCTAACATTCTTTCTCTAGTTTCTTTCTTACTTTCTTTCTTTATATCTTCCATTCTAGCTTTAATACCTTCTAACATTCTATCTTTAGTTTCTTTCTTTCTTTCTTTCTTTCTTTCTTTCTTTCTTTATATCTTTCAGTCTAGCTTTAATACCTTCTAACATTCTATCTTTAGTTTCTTTCTTTCTTTCTTTCGTGATATCTTTCATTCTAATTTTAATACCTTCTAACATTCTATCTTTAGTTTCTTTCTTTCTTGATATCTTTCCTTCTAGTTTCAATACCTTCTAACATTCTCTTTAATTTCTTTCTTTCTTTCTTTCTTGATATTTTTCATTCTAGCTTTAATACCTTCTAACATTCTATCTTTAGTTTCTTTCTTTCTTTCTTGATATCTTTCATTCTAGCTTTAATACCTTCTAACATTCTATCTTTAGTTTCTTTCTTTCTTTCTTTATATCTTTCATTCTAGCTTTAATACCTTCTAACATTCTATCTTTAGTTTCTTTTTTTCTTTCTTTCTTGATAGCTTTCATTCTAATTTTAATACCTTCTAACATTCTTTCTTTAGTTTCTTTCTTTCTTTCTTTATATCTTTCATTCTAGCTTTAATACCTTCTAACATTCTATCTTTAGTTTCTTTCTTTCTTTCTTTATATCTTTCATTCTAGCTTTAATACCTTCTAACATTCTATCTTTAGTTTCTTTTTTTTTTCTTTCCTGATATCTTTCATTCTAGTTTTAATACCTTCTAACATTCTATCTTTAGTTTCTTTCTTTCTTTATTTCTTTCACTCAAACTTTAATACCTTCTTTCATTCTATCTTTAGTTTCTTCCTTTCTTTTTCTTGATATCTTTCATTCTAGTTTTAATACCTCTAACATTCTATCTTTAGTTTCTTTCTTTCTTTCTTTCTTTCTTTATATCTTTCATTTTAGCTTTAATACCTTTTAACATTCTATCTTTAGTTTCTTTCTTTCTTTATTTATTTCTTTCATTCTAGCTTTAATACCTTCTAATATTCTATCTTTAATTTCTTTCTTTCTTTCTTTCTTGATATCTTTCATTCTAGTTTTAATACCTTCTAACATTCTAACTATAGTTTCTTTCTTTCTTTCTTGATGTCTTTCATTCTTGTTTTAATACCTTCTAACATTCTATCTTTAGTTTCTTTCTTTCTTGATATCTTTCCTTCTAGTTTCAATACCTTCTAACATTCTCTTTAATTTCTTTCTTTCTTTCTTTCTTGATATCTTTCATTCTAGCTTTAATACCTTCTAACATTCTATCTTTAGTTTCTCTCTTTCTTTCTTTATATCTTTCATTCTAGCTTTAATACCTTCTAACATTCTATCTTTAGTTTCTTTTTTCTTTCTTTCTTGATATCTTTCATTCTAATTTTAATACCTTCTAACATTCTTTCTTTAGTTTCTATCTTTCTTTCTTTCTTTATATCTTTCATTCTAGCTTTAATACCTTCTAACATTCTATCTTTAGTTTCTTTCTTTCTTTCTTGATATCTTCCCTTCTAGTTTCAATACCTTCTAACATTCTATCTTTAATTTCTTTCTTTCTTTCTTTCTTTCTTTATATCTTTCATTCTAGCTTTAATACCTTCTAACATTCTATCTTTAGTTTCTTTCTTTCTTTCTTTCTTGATATCTTTCATTCTAGTTTTAATACCTTCTTACATTCTATCTTTAGTTTCTTTCTTTCTTTCTTTATATCTTTCATTCAAGCTTTAATACCTTCTAACATTCTATCTTTAGTTTCTTTCTTTCTTTCTTTCTTTCTTTAAATCTTTCATTCTAGCTTTAATACCTTCTAACATTCTATCTTTAGTTTCTTTCTTTCTTTCTTTCTTGATATCTTTCATTCTAGCTTTAATACCTTCTAACATTCTATCTTTAGTTTCTTTCTTTCTTTCTTTCTTTCTTTCTTTCTTTATATCTTTCAGTCTAGCTTTAATACCTTTTAGCATTCTATCTTTAGTTTCTTTCTTTCTTTCTTTCGTGATATCTTTCATTCTAATTTTAATACCTTCTAACATTCTATCTTTAATTTCTTTCTTTCTTTATATCTTTCATTCTAGCTTTAATACCTTCTAACATTCTATCTTTAGTTTCTTTCTTTCTTTCTTTCTTTCTTGATATCTTTCATTCTAATTTTAATACCTTCTAACATTCTTTCTTTAGTTTCTTTCTTTCTTTCTTTCTTCATATCTTTCATTCTAGCTTTAATACCTTCTAATATTTTATCTTTAGTTTCTTTCTTTCTTTCTTTCTTTCTTGATATCTTTCATTCTAATTTTAATACCTTCTAACATTCTATCTTTAGTTTCTTCCTTTCTTTCTTTCTTGATATCTTTCATTCTAATTTTAATACCTTCTAACATTCTTTCTTTAGTTTCTTTCTTTCTTTCTTTCTTCATATCTTTCATTCTAATTTTAATACCTTCTAACATTCTTTCTTTAGTTTCTTTCTTTCTTTCTTTCTTCATATCTTTCATTCTAGCTTTAATACCTTCTAACATTCTATCTTTAGTTTCATTCTTTCTTTATAACTTTCATTCTAGCTTTAATACCTTCTAACATTCTATCTTTAGTTTCTTTCTTTCTTTCTTTATAACTTTCATTCTAGCTTTAATATCTTCTAACATTCTATCTTTAGTTTCTTTCTTTCTTTCTTTCTTTATATCTTTCATTCTAGCTTTAATACCTTCTAATATTCTATCTTTAGTTTCTTTCTTTCTTTCTTTCTTTATATCTTTCCTACTAGTTTCAATACTTTCTAACATTCTATCTTTAATTTCTTTCTTTCTTTCTTTATATATTTCATTCTAGCTTTAATACCTTCTAACATTCTATCTTTAGTTTCTTTCTTTCTTTCTTTCTTTCTTTCTTTATATCTTTCATTCTAGATTTAATACCTTCTAACATTCTATCTTTAGTTTCTTTCCATCTTTCTTTATATCTTTCATTCTAGCTTTAATACCTTCTAACATTCTATCTTTATTTTCTTTCTTTCATTCTTTCTTTCTTGATATCTTTCATTCTAATTTTAATACCTTCTAACATTCTATCTTTAATTTCTTCCTTTCTTTCTTTCTTTATATCTTTCATTCTAGTTTTAATACCTTCTAACATTCTATCTTTAGTTTCTTTCTTTCTTTCTTTCTTTCTTTAAATCTTTCATTCTAGCTTTAATACCTTCTAACATTCTATCTTTAGTTTCTTTCTTTCTTTCTTTCTTGATATCTTTCATTCTAGCTTTAATACCTTCTAACATTCTATCTTTAGTTTCTTTCTTTCTTTCTTTCTTATTATCTTTCCTTCTAGTTTCAATACCTTCTAACATTCTATCTTTAATTTCTTTCTTTCTTACTTTATATCTTTCATTCTAGCTTTAATACCTTCTAACATTCTATCTTTAGTTTCTTTCTTTCTTTCTTTATATCTTTCATTCTAGCTTTAATACCTTCTAACATTCTATCTTTAGTTTCTTTCTTTCTTTCTTTCTTTATAACTTTCATTCTAGCTTTAATACCTTCTAACATTCTATCTTTAGTTTCTTTCTTACTTTATATCTTTCATTCTAGCTTTAATACCTTCTAACATTCTATCTTTAGTTTCTTTCTTTCTTTCTTTCTTTATATCTTTCGTTCTAGCTTTAATACCTTCTAACATTCTATCTTTAGTTTCTTTCTTTCTTTCTTTCTTTCTTGATATCTTTCATTCTAATTTTAATACCTTCTAACATTCTTTCTTTAGTTTCTTTCTTTCTTTCTTTCTTCATATCTTTCATTCTAGCTTTAATACCTTCTAATATTTTATCTTTAGTTTCTTTCTTTCTTTCTTTCTTTCTTGATATCTTTCCTTCTAGTTTCAATACCTTCTAACATTCTATCTTTAGTTTCTTCCTTTCTTTCTTTCTTTATATCTTTCATTCTAGCTTTAATACCTTCTAACATTCTATCTTTAGTTTCTTTCTTTCTTTATATCTTTCATTCAAGCTTTAATACATTCTAACAATCTATCTTTAGTTTCTTTCTTTCTTTCTTTTTCTTGATATCTTTCATTCTAGTTTTAATACCTTCTAACATTCTATCTTTAGTTTCTTGCTTTTTTCTTTCTTTCTTTCTTTATATCTTTCAATCTAGCTTTAATACCTTCTAACATTCTATCTTCAGTTTCTTTCTTTCTTTCTTTCTTGATATCTTCCATTCTAGCTTTAATACCTTCTAACATTCTATCTTTAGTTTCTTTCTTTCTTTCTTTCTTTATATCTTTCATTCTAGCTTTAATACCTTCTAACATTCTATCTTTAGTTTCTTTCTTTCTTTCTTTCTTGATATCTTTCATTCTAATTTTAATACCTTCTAACATTCTTTCCTTAGTTTCTTTCTTTCTTTATATCTTTCATTCTAGCTTTAATACCTTCTAACATTCTATTTTTAGTTTCTTTCTTTCTTTCTTTCTTGATTTCTTTCATTCTAGCTTTAATAGCTTCTAACATTTTAACTTTAGTTTCTTTCTTTCTTTCTTTATATCTTCCATTCTAGCTTTTATACCTTCTTTTTTTTTTTTTTTAATTTTAAATTTAAACAAAAACATATAACATACAAACTAAAATACAATTTAACTGTGTTCCCCACCACCATATGCGGGACCTCTTGCCATAATCTTCCTCTTCCTTATTCTTCTTCTTCTTCTTCCTCTTCTTCTATTGTCCTCTTCTCCAAAACTGCATTGATTCTTGATTTGGAGCTTTCCCTTTTCCTCTTATTAATACATATTCCAAAAATCTCCCCCATATATCATAAAAGTTATTTTTTTTCAACTCTCCTTTCTTAACCTTTAAGTTACAAGTTAATTTATCATTTATTGCTATATTCCATATTTCTTTATACCATTCTTCAATTTGCAATTCGACTTTTGATTTCCATTGCCTAGCTATAATCAATCTAGCTGCTGTTAATAAGTTGGTTATCAATTCTTTAGTCATTTTGTCATATTCCACATTCTCAAATATTGATAACAAAGCAATCTCAGCATTAAATTCTATATCTTTTTCACATATGTAGCTTAATTCTTTAAAAATTTGTTTCCAAAATCTTTGCACTTTTTCACATTCCCACCACATATGAAAGTATGTACCAATTTCCTTCTCACATTTCCAACAGACATTCGGATGATTGGCATTAATTTTATTTAATTTTGACGGTGTTAAATACCATCTTAAACTAAGTTTAAAAAAATTTTCCTTTATTCTTACTGACATAAATCTTAACACCCTCATTTTCCATATCATCCTCCATTCTTCTTCATTTATTCTTTTCCCAATATCTTGCTCCCACACTATTTTTAATCCTTCTTTCTCACTTTCCTCTTCCTCTAAATTAAGAAGAAGTAAGTAAATTTTGCTCACAGTACCTTTCACTGAGTCAGTCATCCGAATGTCCTCATATGACAATAACAATTGTTCGTATTTTGTATATTCTCTACCTTTATTATATTTATTTACCCATTCATTAGTCCATCTTTCTAATTGTATATAATTCAACCATGAAATGCTCCTATTCTGAAGAGTTTGTTTCATTTGATCTATCGATCTCATTTTATACAACCAATCTTTCAATCTAATCACTTTCTTTTCTTTAAATAGATCCACATATACTTTCATATTGGTAGGAAAATTTTCTATTTCTGTCACTAATCCAAGTGGGGAATATGATGAACATAAATTCTTTTTGCACTTATACCATATATTTAACAATGTCTTTAAAAATGGGTTATTAATTTCCCTTATTTTATCTTTCTTAATTATACCAAATAAATATGTTTCTATATCTGCCTGTAATTCTGATGATTCCATCTCCCACCAAATTAGCCTTTCTGGATTATATATAATTTCCCCAATAAACCTCAATTGGTTAGCCAAATAATAATTTTTTATATTTGGTAAACCTATACCACCTTTTTGCTTTGTTCTATACCAATACTTTTTATTTATTCTAGATCTCTTCCCTTCATTACAGTATTTATTAATTATTCCTTGCCAAAATTTCAAATCATCCTCTGTTAACTGTATTGGTAGCATTCTAAATAAAAAATTAATTTTTGGTAAGATTTTCATTTTTATCAATGCAATCCTTCCAAACCAAGATAGCTTAAAGTTACTATATTCCTGTAATTTGTTTTTAATCACTTCCTTTAGTTTATTATAATTATATTCCTTTATTTTTTGAATATTTTTTGCTAAATCTATTCCTAAATATTTAATTGATTTGCATAATCTGAATTCATATTTTTCAACACACCTTTCTTGTTCTACTCTATTATGATTAAATAACATTAATTCAGATTTTTGCCAATTCACACATAATCCAGTTATTCTTCCAAATTTTTCTAAATGAGTTCTAATTTTATCTACACATTCTAACGGATTTTTCAATGTCAACAAGGAATCATCAGCAAATAAATTAATCTTTATTTTATTCTTTTTCCCCATACCTTCGATTAAATCATCATTCCTTATTACATTTGCCAACATTTCAATAATCAAACAAAACAGAACTGGAGAAAGAGGGCAACCTTGTCTAGTGCCTCGGCCTAAAGCTATTTGTTCTGTAATCCCATCATTAACTATTACTACAGAGGTATTCCCCAGATATAATTGATCTATTATCCCCCTAAATTTCTTTCCAAAACCCCAACCTTTTAACAAAATCTTTAATGTTGGCCATTCCACGCAATCAAATGCCTTAAATATATCTAATGATAAAATACCTGCCTTCAATTTGTCTTTTTCTATATTGTATAAAATATTCAATACCCTCCTAGTCAAATTCTCCATTTGTCTACCCTTTAAAAAACCATTCTGATCCTCTTTAATATATTTTATAATAAATTTATTAATTCTATTCGCAAGTATTGCAGTAAAAATCTTTGCATCTTGATTTAATAGTGAAATGGGTCTATATGAACTTGGGTCTGTTAAGTCTTTATTAGGCTTTGGGATAAGAATTATTAATGAATGTTTCCAAGAATCTGGTATTCTCTCTCCTTCCAATATTTCATTATAGAGCACTTTTAACTTAGGGATCAATATTGGTTTAAAAGTTTTATAATATTCTGATCCTAAACCGTCAAAACCTGGAGTTTTACCATTTTTTAATTTATTAATAATCTCTATAATCTCTTCCTCTTTTATCTCTTTATCTAAATCCTTTTTATCATTCTCTGATAATTTACTCTTAACATTTTCTTTAATATAATTTTCTATATCTTCTTTCGATACACTATTACCTTTATACAAATTTTGATAGAATTCATGTATTATCTTTAGTTTTTCTTTCATTAAGCTACAATTCTTTCCCGTTTTGTCTTTAATCACTCCAATTATATTTTTTGCTCTTTTAGTTTGAACTAATCTAGCTAAAAGTTTTGAATTTTTATTACTGTATTCGAAAAAATTCCTCCTAGCGTATATCAAGTCTCTCTGGACCTTTTCTAGCTCTATACCTTCTAATTCCTTTCTTTTAGCTTGGATCTCAATTAATTTTTTGTTATCTCTATCCATAAAATATTTGCTTTCTAAATCCTTTAATGATTCTACAATTCTATTTATATTTTCTTCTCTCAATTTTTTTAATCTACAGGATTCTCTTATGGCGATTCCTCTCATGACTGCTTTCATAGTGTCCCATAACACTCCTATTTTATTCCCACCTGCTTCATTAAATGACCATATTTCCAACCATTCTTTCTTAACTTTATCCACAACCTCTGTATGTTGAAAAATATTGGAGTCCATTCTCCATCTTCTAGCTTCTCTATAGTCCTTCTTAACTTTCATCTCCAACACCATCAACGCATGATCTGTTATTTTTATCACATTAATATTTGTATCTACTACTTTTGAAATTAAGTTTTGTGAAATAAACATAAAATCTATTCTAGAATAACTATTATGTACAGAAGAATAATATGTAAACCTTCTTTCATCTCCCTTTAATTCTCTCCATATATCTTTCAAATCCGTAGTGTTTAATATCTTACTCAGGAGGGTACCTCTTTTATTCAACTCATCTTTTTTACATGTGGATTTATCTTTCACCTTATCCAGAACCATATTAAAATCTCCTGCCATAATCACATATCCTTTCCTAACCTTTTCCATTTCTTCAATCACAGTTCTATAAAATTCTCCTTGATTCATGTTTGGTGCATACACATTTACTAATGTATAATCTTCCTCCCCCATTTGACCTTGAATTATCAAATATCTACCATTACTATCTTTTATTACTTCTTTCATCACAAATTCACAATGTTTAGATATTAATATTGCTACCCCTCTAGATTTAGAGGTCCCAAATGCTTTTTCATATATATGGATGTTTTGTAATTTCAATTCATTGACTCCATCCTTTAGTTGATGTGTCTCTTGTAAATAGATAATGTCAACTTTACTTTTCTTTAATAATAATTCTATCCTCCTTCTCTTTAACACAGACCCTAGGCCTTTCACATTTAAAGTCGCTACCCTTATGTTTTTCCCCATATCCGTTCCTTTCTCTGCCTCTTATTCGGTCCCTTTGTGCATCTCACATAACAAAAACAAAAACAAAAACAACTAAAAAAAATAAATTCACCAACCTCTAGTTTCCTATCCCTATCCTTCTTACCTACATATAAATTATTTTCCTCCCTCCCATTTCCCCACGTCTCACTAATGTTCGGCGCGAGCTCTGGGAGGGGGGGAGACGTCACCCCCACCAGTCCGGACCCCAGCCAAACCCTCATCCCAATTTCACCCCACCTCATATTTTTATCTATATATATACTCAAATGCCTTCCCTCCTAACTTTTAACATCTCTTCTTCTTTCTACCACCCAAGTCTAATCAGGTAATCCAAAACAACAATGAGAAAAAAAAATAAAAATAAAAAAAGGAAAAGAAAAAAAAATATGAAAAAGAAAAAAAATTTTTAAAAAAATTAAAAAAATTTAAAAAAATCTTATTAATATTATAAAAATTTTTTTAATATTATAATAAAATGAGCAGAAAAGAAAAAGAAAAAAAAATCCCAACCCTCATTACAAAAAGAAAAATCAAAAATCAAAAAGAAAAAAGAAAAAAAGGAAAAAAAGGGAGGGTAAAGGAGAAAGAAAAAAAAAATTCTTCCGACATCCAGTAACGCCCAGTAATCTCTTCCAATTAAAGTATCTTCTCTCAAAAAATCTTCTCTTTCGGACTACCAGTCTTTACAAAGCTACTTGCTTGCTTGTCCCTTCACTCTCATCTTCTTGCCAAAGTCCCCAGGCTTTCATCAAATCCTTCCCATCTTCAAAGGAGTAGATTTTATGTAGGGTTCCATCCTTCCATATTTTCAAAAAGACAGGGTGGCCCCAGTTGTATCTCTTGCCGTTCTTAATTAAAATTGAAGTGATGGGCTTCATTGTTCTTCTCCACTGGCTGGTTTCGGGGCTTACATCCTGATAGATCTGAACTGAATTTGATCTATAAACTAGCAATTCAGGCTTTTCTTTAATGACCCTAAGAAACTGTTCTTTCTTCATATAGTTAAAAAATCTTAGTATTATGGGTCTTCTGGTTTTCTTTGGGTTCCCCACAAAATGTACTCTCTCAATATCTTCCTCAGCCACATGTTGGGATTTCATAACAGAATTAATCCAGTCCATCACTTCCCCCCTCAAATCCTTTTCTTTCTCATGTTCAAAATTCATTATTTTGATATTATTACGTCTTGAATTATCTTCTAAATAGATAACCTTTTTCTGAAGGTCATCAATCACTTGGTGCCGTTTTGACGCCACGCTCTGGAAATCTTCCAGCTGTTGCAACCTGCCTTCTGTTTTGCCTAAACTTGTCTTAATATCTGTCAATTCTCCCTGCAGTTTTTGTATATCTTGTCCCATCTGTTGGTTCCCTCTTATTAAAATGTCCATTTTAGAGAGTACCTGTCCAAGTTGTCCTTCCATTCCTTTCACGGAAGAGGCAAGCTCTGAAACTTTTTTTTCCATGTTGATTTCAGAAAGGAGGGGCTCCCCCTCTTCCAGCCTTTTTAAACGGGCGATACGCTCGACACTATTATCTGATGGTTTATGGGGTTGTCCACGAACCCAGCTCCTGATTTTATCTCTGCCTTTTCGCATGTATAGACCAAGCTAAGCAAAGATTTATAGCTCAAGGAGTCAAGCCGTGTTTAACAGGCCGTTTTCTGCCTCTCTAGCAGCCTCCGTCTTCTCAGGCAAAAACGAAAGTACATTCTTTAGATAGATAACAGCATGTTTACACTTCAAAAAGTGTTTCTATCTTTGCCTAAAGCTTTCATCAGAAGTTTAATCGCTATTTACTCACATTTCAGGCAGGGAGAAGGACATTTATCATCCTTTTTAGATTCCAGGGTGAAGAGATGAAAATTCAGCCGTACATTGCCATTCTAGCGGAAGTGACGTCTCCAGCTTTTATACCTTCTAACATTCTATCTTTAGTTTCTTTCTTTCTTTCTTTCTTGATATCTTTCATTCTAATTTTAATACCTTCTAACATTCTTTCTCTAGTTTCTTTCTTACTTTCTTTCTTTATATCTTCCATTCTAGCTTTAATACCTTCTAACATTCTATCTTTAGTTTCTTTCTTTCTTTCTTTCTTTCTTTCTTTCTTTCTTTATATCTTTCAGTCTAGCTTTAATACCTTCTAACATTCTATCTTTAGTTTCTTTCTTTCTTTCTTTCGTGATATCTTTCATTCTAATTTTAATACCTTCTAACATTCTTTCTCTAGTTTCTTTCTTACTTTCTTTCTTTATATCTTCCATTCTAGCTTTAATACCTTCTAACATTCTATCTTTAGTTTCTTTCTTTCTTTCTTTCTTTCTTTCTTTCTTTCTTTCTTTCTTTATATCTTTCAGTCTAGCTTTAATACCTTTTAGCATTCTATCTTTAGTTTTTTTTTTCTTTCTTTCGTGATATCTTTCATTCTAATTTTAATACCTTCTAACATTCTATCTTTAATTTCTTTCTTTCTTTATATCTTTCATTCTAGCTTTAATACCTTCTAACATTCTATCTTTAGTTTCGTTCTTTCTTTCTTTCTTTCTTGATATCTTTCATTCTAATTTTAATACCTTCTAACATTCTTTCTTTAGTTTCTTTCTTTCTTTCTTTCTTCATATCTTTCATTCTAGCTTTAATACCTTCTAATATTTTATCTTTAGTTTCTTTCTTTCTTTCTTTCTTGATATCTTTCCTTCTAGTTTCAATACCTTCTAACATTCTATCTTTCGTTTCTTCCTTTCTTTCTTTCTTTATATCTTTCATTCTAGCTTTAATACCTTCTAACATTCTATCTTTCGTTTCTTTCTTTCTTTCTTTATATCTTTCATTCAAGCTTTAATATATTCTAACATTCTATCTTTAGTTTCTTTCTTTCTTTTCCTTGATATATTTCATTCTAGTTTTAAAACCTCTAACATTCTATCTTTAGTTTCTTTCTTTCTTTCTTTCTTTCTTTCTTTAAATCTTTCATTCTAGCTTTAATACCTTCTAACATTCTATCTTTAGTTTCTTTCTTTCTTTCTTTATATCTTTCATTCAAGCTTTAATACATTCTAACAATCTATCTTTAGTTTCTTTCTTTCTTTTTCTTGATACCTTTCATTCTAGTTTTAATACCTTCTAACATTCTATCTTTAGTTTCTTGCTTTCTTTCTTTCTTTCTTTAAATCTTTCAATCTAGCTTTAATACCTTCTAACATTCTATCTTTAGTTTCTTTCTTTCTTTCTTTCTTGATATCTTTCAATCTAGCTTTAATACCTTCTAACATTTTATCTTTAGTTTCTTTCTTTCTTTCTTTCTTGATATCTTTCATTCTAATTTTAATACCTTCTAACATTCTTTCCTTAGTTTCTTTCTTTCTTTATATCTTTCATTCTAGCTTTAATACCTTCTAACATTCTATTTTTAGTTTCTTTCTTTCTTTCTTTCTTGATTTCTTTCATTCTAGCTTTAATAGCTTCTAACATTTTATCTTTAGTTTCTTTCTTTCTTTCTTTATATCTTCCATTCTAGCTTTTATACCTTCTAACATTCTATCTTTAGTTTCTTTCTTTCTTTCTTTCTTTCTTTCTTTCTTTCTTTCTTTCTTTCTTTATATCTTTCAGTCTAGCTTTAATACCTTCTAACATTCTATCTTTAGTTTCTTTCTTTCTTTCTTTCGTGATATCTTTCATTCTAATTTTAATACCTTCTAACATTCTTTCTCTAGTTTCTTTCTTACTTTCTTTCTTTATATCTTCCATTCTAGCTTTAATACCTTCTAACATTCTTTCTTTAGTTTCTTTCTTTCTTTCTTTCTTTCTTTCTTTCTTTCTTTCTTTCTTTCTTTCTTTATATCTTTCAGTCTAGCTTTAATACCTTTTAGCATTCTATCTTTAGTTTCTTTCTTTCTTTCTTTCGTGATATCTTTCATTCTAATTTTAATACCTTCTAACATTCTATCTTTAATTACTTTCTTTCTTTATATCTTTCATTCTAGCTTTAATACCTTCTAACATTCTATCTTTAGTTTCTTTCTTTCTTTCTTTCTTTCTTGATATCTTTCATTCTAATTTTAATACCTTCTAACATTCTTTCTTTAGTTTCTTTCTTTCTTTCTTTCTTCATATCTTTCATTCTAGCTTTAATACCTTCTAATATTTTATCTTTAGTTTCTTTCTTTCTTTCTTTCTTTATATCTTTCATTCTAGCTTTCATACCTTCTAACATTCTATCTTTAGTTTCTTTCTTTCTTTCTTTATATCTTTCATTCTAGCTTTAATACTTTCTTACATTCTATCTTTAGTTTCTTTCTTTCTTGATATCTTTCATTCAAGCTTTAATACCTTCTAACCTTCTCTCTTTTGTTTCTTTCATTCTTTTTCTTGATATCTTTCATTCTAGTTTTAATACCTTCTAACATTCTATCTTTAGTTTCTTTCTTTCTTTCTTTCTTTATATCTTTCATTCTAGCTTTCATACCTTCTAACATTCTATCTTTAGTTTCTTTCTTTCTTTCTTTGTTTCTTTATATCTTTCATTCTAGCTTTCATACCTTCTAACATTCTATCTTTAGTTTCTTTCTTTATTTCTTTCTTGATATCTTTCATTCTAGCTTTAATACCTTCTAACATTCTATCTTTAGTTTCTTTCTTTCTTTCTTTCTTGATATCTTTCCTTCCAGTTTCAATTCCTTCTAACATTTTATCTTTTGTTTCTTTCTTTCTTTCTTTATATCTTTCATTCTAGCTTTAATACCTTCTAACATTCTATCTTTAGTTTCTTTCTTTCTTTATATCTTTCATTCTAGCTTTAATACCTTCTAACATTCTATCTTTAGTTTCTTTCTTTCTTTCTTTCTTGATATCTTTCATTCTAGCTTTAATACCTTCTAAAATTCTATCTTTAGTTTCTTTCTTTCTTTCTTTATATCTTTCATTCTAGCTTTAATACCTTCTAACATTCTATCTTTAGTTTCTTTCTTTCTTTATATCTTTCATTCAAGCTTTAATACCTTCTAAACTTCTCTCTTTTGTTTCTTTCTTTCTTTTTCTTAATATCTTTCATTCTAGTTTTAATACCTTCTAACATTCTATCTTTAGTTTCTTTCTTTCTTTCTTTCTTTATATCTTTCATTCTACCTTTAATACCTTCTAACATTCTATCTTTAGTTTCTTTCTTTCTTTCTCGATATCTTTCATTCTAGCTTTAATACCTTCTAACATTCTATCTTTAGTTTCTTTCTTTCTTTCTTTCTTGATATCTTTTATTCTAATTTTAATACCTTCTAACATTCTTTCTTTAGTTTCTTTCTTTCTTTCTTTATATCTTTCATTCTAGCTTTAATACCTTCTAACATTCTCTCTTTAGTTTCTTTCTTTCTTTCTTTCTTTCTTGATATCTTTCATTCTAGCTTTAATAGCTTCTAACATTTTATCTTTAGTTTCTTTCTTTCTTTCTTTCTTTATATCTTTAATTCTAGCTTTTATACCTTCTAACATTCTATCTTTAGTTTCTTTCTTTCTTTCTTGATATCTTTCATTCTAATTTTAATACCTTCTAACATTCTTTCCTTAGTTTCTTTCTTTCTTTCTTTATATCTTCCATTCTAGCTTTAATACCTTCTAACATTCTATCTTTAGTTTCTTTCTTTCTTTATCTCTTTCATTCTAGCTTTAATACGTTCTAATATTCTATCTTTAGTTTCTTTCTTTCTTTCCTTCTTTCTATCTTTCATACCTTCTAACATTCTATCTTTAGTTTCTTTCTTTCTTTCTTTCTTGATATCTTTC
The DNA here is from genome assembly GCA_037013535.1 of Intellagama lesueurii. Taxonomy (NCBI): domain Eukaryota; kingdom Metazoa; phylum Chordata; class Lepidosauria; order Squamata; family Agamidae; genus Intellagama; species Intellagama lesueurii. Next base: position 19,656,185 of record JBAJHW010000013.1, read on the forward strand.
ATTCTAGCTTTAATAATTTCTAAAATTCTATCTTTAGTTTCTTTCTTTCTTTCTTGATATCTTTCATTTTAGCTTTAATACCTTCTAACATTCTATCTTTAGTTTCTTTCTTTCTTTATATCTTTCATTCTAATTTTAATACCTTCTAACATTCTTTCTTTAGTTTCTTTCTTTCTTTCTTTCTTTCTTTATCTCTTTCATTCTAGCTTTAATACCTTCTAACATTCTATCTTTAGTTTCTTTCTTTCTTTATATCTTTCATTCAAGCTTTAATACCTTCTAAACTTCTCTCTTTTGTTTCTTTCTTTCTTTTTCTTGATATCTTTCATTCTAGTTTTAATACCTTCTAACATTCTATCTTTAGTTTCTTTCTTTCTTTCTTTCTTTATATCTTTCATTCTACCTTTAATACCTTCTAACATTCTATCTTTAGTTTCTTTCTTTCTTTCTTTCTCGATATCTTTCATTCTAGCTTTAATAGCTTCTAACATTCTATCTTTAGTTTCTTTCTTTCTTTCTTTCTTGATATCTTTCATTCTAATTTTAATACCTTCTAACATTCTTTCTTTAGTTTCTTTCTTTCTTTCTTTATATCTTTCATTCTAGCTTTAATACCTTCTAACATTCTCTCTTTAGTTTCTTTCTTTCTTTCTTTCTTGATATCTTTCATTCTAGCTTTAATAGCTTCTAACATTTTATCTTTAGTTTCTTTCTTTCTTTCTTTCTTTATATCTTTAATTCTAGCTTTTATACCTTCTAACATTCTATCTTTAGTTTCTTTCTTACTTTCTTGATATCTTTCATTCTAATTTTAATACCTTCTAACATTCTTTCCTTAGTTTCTTTCTTTCTTTCTTTATATCTTCCATTCTAGCTTTAATACCTTCTAACATTCTCTCTTTAATTTCTTTCTTTCTTTCTTTCTTGATATCTTTCATTCTAGCTTTAATAGCTTCTAACATTTTATCTTTAGTTTCTTTCTTTCTTTCTTTCTTTATATCTTTAATTCTAGCTTTTATACCTTCTAACACTCTATCTTTAGTTTCTTTCTTTCTTTCTTTATATCTTTCATTCTAATTTTAATACCTTCTAACATTCTTTCCTTAGTTTCTTTCTTTCTTTCTTTATATCTTTCATTCTAGCTTTAATACCTTCTAACATTCTATATTTAGTTTCTTTCTTTCTTTCTTTCTTTATCTCTTTCATTCTAGCTTTAATACGTTCTAATATTCTATCTTTAGTTTCTTTCTTTCTTTCTTTCTTTCTATCTTTCATACCTTCTAACATTCTATCTTTAGTTTCTTTCTTTCTTTCTTTCTTGATATCTTTCATTCTAGCTTTAATAATTTCTAAAATTCTATCTTTAGTTTCTTTCTTTCTTTCTTGATATCTTTCATTCTAGCTTTAATACCTTCTAACATTCTATCTTTAGTTTCTTTCTTTCTTTATATCTTTCATTTTAGCTTTAATACCTTCTAACATTCTATCTTTAGTTTCTTTCTTTCTTTATGTCTTTCATTCTAATTTTAATACCTTCTAACATTCTTTCTTTAGTTTCTTTCTTTCTTTCTTTCTTTCTTTATCTCTTTCATTCTAGCTTTAATACCTTCTAATATTCTATCTTTAGTTTCTTTCTTTCTTTCTTCCTTAATATCTTTCCTTCTAGTTTCAATACCTTCTCACATTCTATCTTTAATTTCTTTCTTTCTTTCTTTACATCTTTCATTCTAGCTTTAATACCTTCTAACATTCTATCTTTAGTTTCTTTCTTTCTTTCTTTATATCTTTCATTCTAGCTTTAATACCTTCTAACATTCTATCTTTAGTTTCTTTCTTTCTTTATATCTTTCATTCAAGCTTTTTTACCTTCTAGCCTTCTCTCTTTTGTTTCTTTCTTTCTTTTTCTTGATATCTTTCATTCTAGTTTTAATAACTTCTGACATTCTATCTTTAGTTTCTATCTTTCTTTCTTTCTTTCTTTATATCTCTCATTCTAGCTTTCATATCTTCTAACATTCTATCTTTAGTTTCTTTCTTTATTTCTTTCTTGATATCTCTCATTCTAGCTTTAATACCTTCTAACATTCTATCTTTAGTTTCTTTCATTCTTTCTTTCGTGATATCTTTCATTCTAATTTTAATACCTTCTAACATTCTTTCTCTAGTTTCTTTCTTACTTTCTTTCTTTATATCTTCCATTCTAGCTTTAATACCTTCTAACATTCTATCTTTAGTTTCTTTCTTTCTTTCTTTCTTTCTTTCTTTCTTTCTTTCTTTCTTTCTTTCTTTCTTTCTTTCTTTCTTTCTTTCTTTATATCTTTCAGTCTAGCTTTAATACCTTTTAGCATTCTATCTTTAGTTTCTTTCTTTCTTTCTTTCGTGATATCTTTCATTCTAATTTTAATACCTTCTAACATTCTATCTTTAATTACTTTCTTTCTTTATATCTTTCATTCTAGCTTTAATACCTTCTAACATTCTATCTTTAGTTTCTTTCTTTCTTTCTTTCTTTCTTGATATCTTTCATTCTAATTTTAATACCTTCTAACATTCTTTCTTTAGTTTCTTTCTTTCTTTCTTTCTTCATATCTTTCATTCTAGCTTTAATACCTTCTAATATTTTATCTTTAGTTTCTTTCTTTCTTTCTTTATTGATATCTGTCCTTCTAGTTTCAATACCTTCTAACATTCTATCTTTAATTTCTTTCTTTCTTTCTTTACATCTTTCATTCTAGCTTTAATACCTTCTAACATTCTATCTTTAGTTTCTTTCTTTCTTTCTTTATATCTTTCATTCTAGCTTTAATACTTTCTTACATTCTATCTTTAGTTTCTTTCTTTCTTGATATCTTTCATTCAAGCTTTAATACCTTCTAACCTTCTCTCTTTTGTTTCTTTCATTCTTTTTCTTGATATCTTTCATTCTAGTTTTAATACCTTCTAACATTCTATCTTTAGTTTCTTTCTTTCTTTCTTTCTTTATATCTTTCATTCTAGCTTTCATACCTTCTAACATTCTATCTTTAGTTTCTTTCTTTCTTTCTTTGTTTCTTTATATCTTTCATTCTAGCTTTCATACCTTCTAACATTCTATCTTTAGTTTCTTTATTTCTTTCTTTCTTGATATCTTTCATTCTAGCTTTAATACCTTCTAACATTCTATCTTTAGTTTCTTTCTTTCTTTCTTTCTTGATATCTTTCCTTCCAGTTTCAATTCCTTCTAACATTTTATCTTTTGTTTCTTTCTTTCTTTCTTTATATCTTTCATTCTAGCTTTAATACCTTCTAACATTCTATCTTTAGTTTCTTTCTTTCTTTATATCTTTCATTCTAGCTTTAATACCTTCTAACATTCTATCTTTAGTTTCTTTCTTTCTTTCTTTCTTGATATCTTTCATTCTAGCTTTAATACCTTCTAAAATTCTATCTTTAGTTTCTTTCTTTCTTTCTTTATATCTTTCATTCTAGCTTTAATACCTTCTAACATTCTATCTTTAGTTTCTTTCTTTCATTATATCTTTCATTCAAGCTTTAATACCTTCTAAACTTCTCTCTTTTGTTTCTTTCTTTCTTTTTCTTAATATCTTTCATTCTAGTTTTAATACCTTCTAACATTCTATCTTTAGTTTCTTTCTTTCTTTCTTTCTTTATATCTTTCATTCTACCTTTAATACCTTCTAACATTCTATCTTTAGTTTCTTTCTTTCTTTCTTTCTCGATATCTTTCATTCTAGCTTTAATACCTTCTAACATTCTATCTTTAGTTTCTTTCTTTCTTTCTTTCTTGATATCTTTCATTCTAATTTTAATACCTTCTAACATTCTTTCTTTAGTTTCTTTCTTTCTTTCTTTATATCTTTCATTCTAGCTTTAATACCTTCTAACATTCTCTCTTTAGTTTCTTTCTTTCTTTCTTTCTTGATATCTTTCATTCTAGCTTTAATAGCTTCTAACATTTTATCTTTAGTTTCTTTCTTTCTTTCTTTCTTTATATCTTTAATTCTAGCTTTTATACCTTCTAACATTCTATCTTTAGTTTCTTTCTTTCTTTCTTGATATCTTTCATTCTAATTTTAATACCTTCTAACATTCTTTCCTTAGTTTCTTTCTTTCTTTCTTTATATCTTCCATTCTAGCTTTAATACCTTCTAACATTCTATCTTTAGTTTCTTTCTTTCCTTCTTTTTTTATATCTTTCATTCTAGCTTTAATACCTTCTAACATTCTATCTTTAGTTTCTTTCTTTCTTTATCTCTTTCATTCTAGCTTTAATACGTTCTAATATTCTATCTTTAGTTTCTTTCTTTCTTTCCTTCTTTCTATCTTTCATACCTTCTAACATTCTATCTTTAGTTTCTTTCTTTCTTTCTTTCTTGATATCTTTCATTCTAGCTTTAATAATTTCTAAAATTCTATCTTTAGTTTCTTTCTTTCTTTCTTGATATCTTTCATTTTAGCTTTAATACCTTCTAACATTCTATCTTTAGTTTCTTTCTTTCTTTATATCTTTCATTCTAATTTTAATACCTTCTAACATTCTTTCTTTAGTTTCTTTCTTTCTTTCTTTCTTTATCTCTTTCATTCTAGCTTTAATAAATTCTAACATTCTATCTTTAGTTTCTTTCTTTCTTTATATCTTTCATTCAAGCTTTAATACCTTCTAAACTTCTCTCTTTTGTTTCTTTCTTTCGTTTTCTTGATATCTTTCATTCTAGTTTTAATACCTTCTAACATTCTATCTTTAGTTTCTTTCTTTCTTTCTTTCTTTATATCTTTCATTCTACCTTTAATACCTTCTAACATTCTATCTTTAGTTTCTTTCTTTCTTTCTTTCTCGATATCTTTCATTCTAGCTTTAATAGCTTCTAACATTCTATCTTTAGTTTCTTTCTTTCTTTCTTTCTTGATATCTTTCATTCTAATTTTAATACCTTCTAACATTCTTTCTTTAGTTTCTTTCTTTCTTTCTTTATATCTTTCATTCTAGCTTTAATACCTTCTAACATTCTCTCTTTAGTTTCTTTCTTTCTTTCTTTCTTGATATCTTTCATTCTAGCTTTAATAGCTTCTAACATTTTATCTTTAGTTTCTTTCTTTCTTTCTTTCTTTATATCTTTAATTCTAGCTTTTATACCTTCTAACATTCTATCTTTAGTTTCTTTCTTACTTTCTTGATATCTTTCATTCTAATTTTAATACCTTCTAACATTCTTTCCTTAGTTTCTTTCTTTACTTCTTTATATCTTCCATTCTAGCTTTAATACCTTCTAACATTCTCTCTTTAGTTTCTTTCTTTCTTTCTTTCTTGATATCTTTCATTCTAGCTTTAATAGCTTCTAACATTTTATCTTTAGTTTCTTTCTTTCTTTCTTTCTTTATATCTTTAATTCTAGCTTTTATACCTTCTAACACTCTATCTTTAGTTTCTTTCTTTCTTTCTTTATATCTTTCATTCTAATTTTAATACCTTCTAACATTCTTTCCTTAGTTTCTTTCTTACTTTCTTTATATCTTTCATTCTAGCTTTAATACCTTCTAACATTCTATATTTAGTTTCTTTCTTTCTTTCTTTCTTTATCTCTTTCATTCTAGCTTTAATACGTTCTAATATTCTATCTTTAGTTTCTTTCTTTCTTTCTTTCTTTCTATCTTTCATACCTTCTAACATTCTATCTTTAGTTTCTTTCTTTCTTTCTTTCTTGATATCTTTCATTCTAGCTTTAATAATTTCTAAAATTCTATCTTTAGTTTCTTTCTTTCTTTCTTGATATCTTTCATTCTAGCTTTAATACCTTCTAACATTCTATCTTTAGTTTCTTTCTTTCTTTATATCTTTCATTATAGCTTTAATACCTTCTAACATTCTATCTTTAGTTTCTTTCTTTCTTTATATCTTTCATTCTAATTTTAATACCTTCTAACATTCTTTCTTTAGTTTCTTTCTTTCTTTCTTTCTTTCTTTATCTCTTTCATTCTAGCTTTAATACCTTCTAATATTCTATCTTTAGTTTCTTTCTTTCTTTCTTCCTTAATATCTTTCCTTCTAGTTTCAATACCTTCTCACATTCTATCTTTAATTTCTTTCTTTCTTTCTTTACATCTTTCATTCTAGCTTTAATACCTTCTAACATTCTATCTTTAGTTTCTTTCTTTCTTTCTTTATATCTTTCATTCTAGCTTTAATACCTTCTAACATTCTATCTTTAGTTTCTTTCTTTCTTTATATCTTTCATTCAAGCTTTTTTACCTTCTAGCCTTCTCTCTTTTGTTTCTTTCTTTCTTTTTCTTGATATCTTTCATTCTAGTTTTAATAACTTCTGACATTCTATCTTTAGTTTCTATCTTTCTTTCTTTCTTTCTTTATATCTCTCATTCTAGCTTTCATATCTTCTAACATTCTATCTTTAGTTTCTTTCTTTATTTCTTTCTTGATATCTTTCATTCTAGCTTTAATACCTTCTAACATTCTATCTTTAGTTTCTCTCTTTCTTTCTTTCTTGATATCTTTCCTTCCAGTTTCAATACCTTCTAACATTCTATCTTTAGTTTCTTTCTTTCTTTATATATTTCATTCTAATTTTAAAACCTTCTAACATTCTTTCTTTAGTTTCTTTCTTTCTTTCTTTCTTTATCTCTTTCATTCTACCTTTAATACATTCTAATATTCTATCTTTAGTTTCTTTCTTTCTTTCTTTATTGATATCTGTCCTTCTAGTTTCAATACCTTCTAACATTCTATCTTTAATTTCTTTCTTTCTTTCTTTACATCTTTCATTCTAGCTTTAATACCTTCTAACATTCTATCTTTAGTTTCTTTCTTTCTTTCTTTATATCTTTCATTCTAGCTTTAATACCTTCTAATATTCTATCTTTAGTTTCTTTCTTTCTTTCTTTATAGCTTTCATTCTAGCTTTAATACTTTCTTACATTCTATCTTTAGTTTCTTTCTTTCTTGATATCTTTCATTCAAGCTTTAATACCTTCTAACCTTCTCTCTTTTGTTTCTTTCATTCTTTTTCTTGATATCTTTCATTCTAGTTTTAATACCTTCTAACATTCTATCTTTAGTTTCTTTCTTTCTTTCTTTCTTTATATCTTTCATTCTAGCTTTCATACCTTCTAACATTCTATCTTTAGTTTCTTTCTTTCTTTCTTTGTTTCTTTATATCTTTCATTCTAGCTTTCATACCTTCTAACATTCTATCTTTAGTTTCTTTCTTTATTTCTTTCTTGATATCTTTCATTCTAGCTTTAATACCTTCTAACATTCTATCTTTAGTTTCTTTCTTTCTTTCTTTCTTGATATCTTTCCTTCCAGTTTCAATTCCTTCTAACATTTTATCTTTTGTTTCTTTCTTTGTTTCTTTATATCTTTCATTCTAGCTTTAATACCTTCTAACATTCTATCTTTAGTTTCTTTCTTTCTTTATATCTTTCATTCTAGCTTTAATACCTTCTAACATTCTATCTTTAGTTTCTTTCTTTCTTTCTTTCTTGATATCTTTCATTCTAGCTTTAATACCTTCTAAAATTCTATCTTTAGTTTCTTTCTTTCTTTCTTTATATCTTTCATTCTAGCTTTAATACCTTCTAACATTCTATCTTTAGTTTCTTTCTTTCTTTATATCTTTCATTCAAGCTTTAATACCTTCTAAACTTCTCTCTTTTGTTTCTTTCTTTCTTTTTCTTGATATCTTTCATTCTAGTTTTAATACCTTCTAACATTCTATCTTTAGTTTCTTTCTTTCTTTCTTTCTTTATATCTTTCATTCTACCTTTAATACCTTCTAACATTCTATCTTTAGTTTCTTTCTTTCTTTCTTTCTCGATATCTTTCATTCTAGCTTTAATACCTTCTAACATTCTATCTTTAGTTTCTTTCTTTCTTTCTTTCTTGATATCTTTCATTCTAATTTTAATACCTTCTAACATTCTTTCTTTAGTTTCTTTCTTTCTTTCTTTATATCTTTCATTCTAGCTTTAATACCTTCTAACATTCTCTCTTTAGTTTCTTTCTTTCTTTCTTTCTTGATATCTTTCATTCTAGCTTTAATAGCTTCTAACATTTTATCTTTAGTTTCTTTCTTTCTTTCTTTCTTTATATCTTTAATTCTAGCTTTTATACCTTCTAACATTCTCTCTTTAGTTTCTTTCTTTCTTTCTTGATATCTTTCATTCTAATTTTAATACCTTCTAACATTCTTTCCTTAGTTTCTTTCTTTCTTTCTTTATATCTTCCATTCTAGCTTTAATACCTTCTAACATTCTATCTTTAGTTTCTTTCTTTCTTTCTTTTTTTATATCTTTCATTCTAGCTTTAATACCTTCTAACATTCTATCTTTAGTTTCTTTCTTTCTTTATCTCTTTCATTCTAGCTTTAATACGTTCTAATATTCTATCTTTAGTTTCTTTCTTTCTTTCTTTCTTTCTATCTTTCATACCTTCTAACATTCTATCTTTAGTTTCTTTCTTTCTTTCTTTCTTGATATCTTTCATTCTAGCTTTAATAATTTCTAAAATTCTATCTTTAGTTTCTTTCTTTCTTTCTTTATATCTTTCATTCTAGCTTTAATACCTTCTAACATTTTATCTTTAGTTTCTTTCTTTCTTTCTTTCTTGATATCTTTCATTCTAGGTTTAATAGCTTCTAACATTTTATCTTTAGTTTCTTTCTTTCTTTCTTTCTTTTTTTCTTTATATCTTCCATTTAAGCTTTTATACCTTCCAACATTCTATCTTTAGTTTCTTTCTTTCTTTCTTGATATCTTTCTTTCTAATTTTAATACCTTCTAACATTCTATCTTTAGTTTCTTTCTTTCTTTCTTTATATCTTTCATTCTAGCTTTAATACCTTCTAACATTCTATCTTTAGTTTCTTTCTTTCTTTCTTTCTTGATATCATTCATTCTAATTTTAATACCTTCTAACATTCTTTCTTTAGTTTCTTTCTCTCTTTCTTTCTTTATCTCTTTCATTCTAGCTTTAATACCTTCCAATATTCTATCTTTAGTTTCTTTCTTTCTTTCTTTCTTGATATCTTTCCTACTAGTTTCAATACCTTCTAACATTCTAGCTTTAATTTCTTTCTTTCTTTCTTTATATCTTTCATTCTAGCTTTAATACCTTCGAAAATTCTTTCTTTAGTTTCTTTCTTTCTTTCTTTCTTTCTTTCTTGATATCTTTCCTTCTAGTTTCAATACCTTCTAACATTCTATCTTTAGTTTCTTTCTTTCTTTCTTTCTTTATATCTTTCATTCTAGCTTTAATACCTTCTAACATTCTATCTTTAGTTTTTCTTTCTTTCTTGATATCTTTCATTCTAATTTTAATACTTTCTAACATTCTTTCTTTAGTTTCTTTCTTTCTTTATATCTTTCATTCTAGCTTTAATACCTTCTAACATTCTCTCTTTAGTTTCTTTCTTTCTTTCTTTCTTGATATCTTTCATTCTAGCTTTAATAGCTTCTAACATTTTATCTTTAGTTTCTTTCTTTCTTTCTTTATATCTTGAATTCTAGCTTTTATACCTTCTAACATTCTATCTTTAGTTTCTTTCTTTCTTTCTTGATATCTTTCATTCTAATTTTAATACCTTCTAACATTCTTTCATTAGTTTCTTTCTTTCTTTCTTTATATCTTCCATTCTAGCTTTAATACCTTCTAACATTCTATCTTTAGTTTCTTTCTTTCTTTCTTTCTTTATATCTTTCATTCTAGCTTTAATACCTTCTAACATTCTATCTTTAGTTTCTTTCTTTCTTTCTTTCTTTATCTCTTTCATTCTAGCTTTAATACCTTCTAATATTCTATCTTTAGTTTCTTTTTTCTCTCTTTCTTGATATCTTTCCTTCTAATTTTAATACCTTCTAACATTCTTTCTTTAGTTTCTTTCTTTCTTTCTTTCTTTCTTGATATATTTCCTTCTAGTTTCAATACCTAACATTCTATCTTTAGTTTCTTTCTTTCTTTCTTTATATCTTTCATTCTAGCTTTAATACCTTCTAACATTCTATCTTTAGTTTCTTTCTTTCTTTCTTTCTTGATATCTTTCATTCTAATTTTAATACCTTCTAACATTCTTTCTTTAGTTTCTTTCTTTCTTTCTTTCTTTATATCTTTCATTCTAGCTTTAATACCTTCTAACATTCTCTCTTTAGTTTCTTTCTTTCTTTCTTTCTTGATATCTTTCATTCTAGCTTTAATAGCTTCTAACATTTTATCTTTAGTTTCTTTCTTTCTTTCTTTCTTTATATCTTTAATTCTAGCTTTTATACCTTCTAACGTTCTATCTTTAGTTTCTTTCTTTCTTTCTTTATATCTTTCATTCTAATTTTAATACCTTCTAACATTCTTTCCTTAGTTTCTTTCTTTCTTTCTTTATATCTTCCATTCTAGCTTTAATACCTTCTAACATTCTATCTTTAGTTTCTTTCTTTCTATCTTTCTTTATATCTTTCATTCTAGCTTTAATACCTTCTAACATTCTATCTTTAGTTTCTTTCTTTCTTTCTTTCTTTATCTCTTTCATTCTAGCTTTAATACGTTCTAATATTCTATCTTTAGTTTCTTTCTTTCTTTCTTTCTTTCTATCTTTCATACCTTCTAACATTCTATCTTTAGTTTCTTTCTTTCTTTCTTTCTTGATATCTTTCATTCTAGCTTTAATAATTTCTAAAATTCTATCTTTAGTTTCTTTCTTTCTTTCTTGATATCTTTCATTCTAGCTTTAATACCTTCTAACATTCTATCTTTAGTTTCTTTCTTTCTTTATATCTTTCATTTTAGCTTTAATACCTTCTAACATTCTATCTTTAGTTTCTTTCTTTCTTTATATCTTTCATTCTAATTTTAATACCTTCTAACATTCTTTCTTTAGTTTCTTTCTTTCTTTCTTTCTTTCTTTATCTCTTTCATTCTAGCTTTAATACCTTCTAATATTCTATCTTTAGTTTCTTTCTTTCTTTCTTCCTTAATATCTTTCCTTCTAGTTTCAATACCTTCTCAATTCTATCTTTAATTTCTTTCTTTCTTTCTTTACATCTTTCATTCTAGCTTTAATACCTTCTAACATTCTATCTTTAGTTTCTTTCTTTCTTTCTTTATATCTTTCATTCTAGCTTTAATACCTTCTAACATTCTATCTTTAGTTTCTTTCTTTCTTTATATCTTTCATTCAAGCTTTTTTACCTTCTAGCCTTCTCTCTTTTGTTTCTTTCTTTCTTTTTCTTGATATCTTTCATTCTAGTTTTAATACCTTCTAACATTCTATCTTTAGTTTCTTTCTTTCTTTCTTTCTTTCTTTATATCTCTCATTCTAGCTTTCATATCTTCTAACATTCTATCTTTAGTTTCTTTCTTTATTTCTTTCTTGATATCTTTCATTCTAGCTTTAATACCTTCTAACATTCTATCTTTAGTTTCTCTCTTTCTTTCTTTCTTGATATCTTTCCTTCCAGTTTCAATACCTTCTAACATTCTATCTTTTGTTTCTTTCTTTATTTCTTTATATCTTTCATTCTAGCTTGAATACCTTCTAACATTCTATCTTTAGTTTCTTTCTTTCTTTATATCTTTCATTCTAATTTTAAAACCTTCTAACATTCTTTCTTTAGTTTCTTTCTTTCTTTCTTTCTTTATCTCTTTCATTCTACCTTTAATACATTCTAATATTCTATCTTTAGTTTCTTTCTTTCTTTCTTTATTGATATCTGTCCTTCTAGTTTCAATACCTTCTAACATTCTATCTTTAATTTCTTTCTTTCTTTCTTTATATCTTTCATTCTAGCTTTAATACCTTCTAACATTCTATCTTTAGTTTCTTTCTTTCTTAATATCTTTCATTCTAGCTTTAATACCTTCTAATATTCTATCTTTAGTTTCTTTCTTTCTTTCTTTATAGCTTTCATTCTAGCTTTAATACTTTCTAACATTCTATCTTTAGTTTCTTTCTTTCTTGATATCTTTCATTCAAGCTTTAATACCTTCTAACCTTCTCTCTTTTGTTTCTTTCTTTCTTTTTCTTGATATCTTTCATTCTAGTTTTAATACCTTCTAACATTCTTTCTTTAGTTTCTTTCTTTCTTTCTTTCTTTATATCTTTCATTCTAGCTTTCATACCTTCTAACATTCTATCTTTAGTTTCTTTCTTTCTTTCTTTGTTTCTTTATATCTTTCATTCTAGCTTTCATACCTTCTAACATTCTATCTTTAGTTTCTTTCTTTATTTCTTTCTTGATATCTTTCATTCTAGCTTTAATACCTTCTAACATTCTATCTTTAGTTTCTTTCTTTCTTTCTTTCCTGATATCTTTCCTTCCAGTTTCAATACCTTCTAACATTTTATATTTTGTTTCTTTCTTTCTTTCTTTATATCTTTCATTCTAGCTTTCATACCTTCTAACATTCTATCTTTAGTTTCTTTCTTTCTTTCTTTGTTTCTTTATATCTTTCATTCTAGCTTTCATACCTTCTAACATTCTATCTTTAGTTTCTTTCTTTATTTCTTTCTTGATATCTTTCATTCTAGCTTTAATACCTTCTAACATTCTATCTTTAGTTTCTCTCTTTCTTTCTTTCTTGATATCTTTCCTTCCAGTTTCAATACCTTCTAACATTCTATCTTTTGTTTCTTTCTTTATTTCTTTATATCTTTCATTCTAGCTTGAATACCTTCTAACATTCTATCTTTAGTTTCTTTCTTTCTTTATATCTTTCATTCTAATTTTAAAACCTTCTAACATTCTTTCTTTAGCTTCTTTCTTTCTTTCTTTCTTTATCTCTTTCATTCTACCTTTAATACATTCTAATATTCTATCTTTAGTTTCTTTCTTTCTTTCTTTATTGATATCTGTCCTTCTAGTTTCAATACCTTCTAACATTCTATCTTTAATTTCTTTCTTTCTTTCTTTATATCTTTCATTCTAGCTTTAATACCTTCTAACATTCTATCTTTAGTTTCTTTCTTTCTTTATATCTTTCATTCTAGCTTTAATACCTTCTAATATTCTATCTTTAGTTTCTTTCTTTCTTTCTTTATAGCTTTCATTCTAGCTTTAATACTTTCTAACATTCTATCTTTAGTTTCTTTCTTTCTTGATATCTTTCATTCAAGCTTTAATAATTTCTAACCTTCTCTCTTTTGTTTCTTTCTTTCTTTTTCTTGATATCTTTCATTCTAGTTTTAATACCTTCTAACATTCTTTCTTTAATTTCTTTCTTTCTTTCTTTCTTTATATCTTTCATTCTAGCTTTCATACCTTCTAACATTCTATCTTTAGTTTCTTTCTTTCTTTCTTTGTTTCTTTATATCTTTCATTCTAGCTTTCATACCTTCTAACATTCTATCTTTAGTTTCTTTCTTTATTTCTTTCTTGATATCTTTCATTCTAGCTTTAATACCTTCTAACATTCTATCTTTAGTTTCTTTCTTTCTTTCTTTCCTGATATCTTTCCTTCCAGTTTCAATACCTTCTAACATTTTATCTTTTGTTTCTTTCTTTCTTTCTTTATATCTTTCATTCTAGCTTTAATACCTTCTAACATTCTATCTTTAGTTTCTTTCTTTCTTTATATCTTTCATTCTAGCTTTAATACCTTCTAACATTCTATCTTTAGTTTCTTTCTTTCTTTCTTTCTTGATATCTTTCATTCTAGCTTTAATACCTTCTAAAATTCTATCTTTAGTTTCTTTCTTTCTTTCTTTATATCTTTCATTCTAGCTTTAATACCTTCTAACATTCTATCTTTAGTTTCTTTCTTTCTTTATATCTTTCATTCAAGCTTTAATACCTTCTAAACTTCTCTCTTTTGTTTCTTTCTTTCTTTTTCTTGACATCTTTCATTCTAGTTTTAATACCTTCTAACATTCTATCTTTAGTTTCTTTCTTTCTTTCTTTCTTGATATCTTTCATTCTAATTTTAATACCTTCTAACATTCTTTCTTTAGTTTCTTTCTTTCTTTCTTTATATCTTTCATTCTAGCTTTAATACCTTCTAACATTCTCTCTTTAGTTTCTTTCTTTCTTTCTTTCTTGATATCTTTCATTCTAGCTTTAATAGCTTCTAACATTTTATCTTTAGTTTCTTTCTTTCTTTCTTTCTTTATATCTTTAATTCTAGCTTTTATACCTTCTAACACTCTATCTTTAGTTTCTTTCTTTCTTTCTTGATATCTTTCATTCTAATTTTAATACCTTCTAACATTCTTTCCTTAGTTTCTTTCTTTCTTTCTTTATATCTTTCATTCTAGCTTTAATACCTTCTAACATTCTATCTTTAGTTTCTTTCTTTCTTTCTTTCTTTATCTCTTTCATTCTAGCTTTAATACGTTCTAATATTCTATCTTTAGTTTCTTTCTTTCTTTCTTTCTTTCTATCTTTCATACCTTCTAACATTCTATCTTTAGTTTCTTTCATTCTTTCTTTCTTTCTTGATATCTTTCATTCTAGCTTTAATAATTTCTAAAATTCTATCTTTAGTTTCTTTCTTTCTTTCTTGATATCTTACATTCTAGCTTTAATACCTTCTAACATTCTATCTTTAGTTTCTTTCTTTCTTTATATCTTTCATTTTAGCTTTAATACCTTCTAACATTCTATCTTTAGTTTCTTTCTTTCTTTATATCTTTCATTCTAATTTTAATACCTTCTAACATTCTTTCTTTAGTTTCTTTCTTTCTTTCTTTCTTTCTTTATCTCTTTCATTCTAGCTTTAATACCTTCTAATATTCTATCTTTAGTTTCTTTCTTTCTTTCTTCCTTAATATCTTTCCTTCTAATTTCAATACCTTCTCACATTCTATCTTTAATTTCTTTCTTTCTTTCTTTACATCTTTCATTCTAGCTTTAATACCTTCTAACATTCTATCTTTAGTTTCTTTCTTTCTTTCTTTATATCTTTCATTCTAGCTTTAATACCTTCTAACATTCTATCTTTAGTTTCTTTCTTTCTTTATATCTTTCATTCAAGCTTTTTTACCTTCTAGCCTTCTCTCTTTTGTTTCTTTCTTTCTTTTTCTTGATATCTTTCATTCTAGTTTTAATAACTTCTAACATTCTATCTTTAGTTTCTTTCTTTCTTTCTTTCTTTCTTTATATCTCTCTTTCTAGCTTTCATATCTTCTAACATTCTATCTTTAGTTTCTTTCTTTATTTCTTTCTTGATATCTTTCATTCTAGCTTTAATACCTTCTGACATTCTATCTTTAGTTTCTCTCTTTCTTTCTTTCTTGATATCTTTCCTTCCAGTTTCAGTACCTTCTAACATTCTATCTTTAGTTTCTTTCTTTCTTTCTTGATATCTTTCATTCTAATTTTAATACCTTCTAACATTCTTTCCTTAGTTTCTTTCTTTCTTTCTTTATATCTTTCATTCTAGCTTTAATACCTTCTAACATTCTATCTTTAGTTTCTTTCTTTCTTTCTTTCTTTATCTCTTTCATTCTAGTTTTAATACGTTCTAATATTCTATCTGTAGTTTCTTTCTTTCTTTCTTTCTTTCTATCTTTCATACCTTCTAACATTCTATCTTTAGTTTCTTTCTTTCTTTCTTTCTTTCTTGATATCTTTCATTCTAGCTTTAATAATTTCTAAAATTCTATCTTTAGTTTCTTTCTTTCTTTCTTGATATCTTACATTCTAGCTTTAATACCTTCTAACATTCTATCTTTCGTTTCTTTCTTTCTTTATATCTTTCATTTTAGCTTTAATACCTTCTAACATTCTATCTTTAGTTTCTTTCTTTCTTTATATCTTTCATTCTAATTTTAATACCTTCTAACATTCTTTCTTTAGTTTCTTTCTTTCTTTCTTTCTTTCTTTATCTCTTTCATTCTAGCTTTAATACCTTCTAATATTCTATCTTTAGTTTCTTTCTTTCTTTCTTCCTTAATATCTTTCCTTCTAATTTCAATACCTTCTCACATTCTATCTTTAATTTCTTTCTTTCTTTCTTTACATCTTTCATTCTAGCTTTAATACCTTCTAACATTCTATCTTTAGTTTCTTTCTTTCTTTCTTTATATCTTTCATTCTAGCTTTAATACCTTCTAACATTCTATCTTTAGTTTCTTTCTTTCTTTATATCTTTCATTCAAGCTTTTTTACCTTCTAGCCTTCTCTCTTTTGTTTCTTTCTTTCTTTTTCTTGATATCTTTCATTCTAGTTTTAATAACTTCTAACATTCTATCTTTAGTTTCTTTCTTTCTTTCTCTCTTTCTTTCTTTATATCTCTCTTTCTAGCTTTCATATCTTCTAACATTCTATCTTTAGTTTCTTTCTTTATTTCTTTCTTGATATCTTTCATTCTAGCTTTAATACCTTCTAACATTCTATCTTTAGTTTCTCTCTTTCTTTCTTTCTTGATATCTTTCCTTCCAGTTTCAATAACTTCTAACATTCTATCTTTAGTTTCTTTCTTTCTTTATATCTTTCATTCTAATTTTAAAACCTTCTAACATTCTTTCTTTAGTTTCTTTCTTTCTTTCTTTCTTTATCTCTTTCATTCTACCTTTAATACATTCTAATATTCTATCTTTAGTTTCTTTCTTTCTTTCTTTATTGATATCTGTCCTTCTAGTTTCAATACCTTCTAACATTCTATCTTTAATTTCTTTCTTTCTTTCTTTACATCTTTCATTCTAGCTTTAATACCTTCTAACATTCTATCTTTAGTTTCTTTCTTTCTTTCTTTATATCTTTCATTCTAGCTTTAATACCTTCTAATATTCTATCTTTAGTTTCTTTCTTTCTTTATAGCTTTCATTCTAGCTTTAATACTTTCTAACATTCTATCTTTAGTTTCTTTCTTTCTTGATATCTTTCATTCAAGCTTTAATACCTTCTAACCTTCTCTCTTTTGTTTCTTTCATTCTTTTTCTTGATATCTTTCATTCTAGTTTTAATACCTTCTAACATTCTATCTTTAGTTTCTTTCTTTCTTTCTTTCTTTATATCTTTCATTCTAGCTTTCATACCTTTTAACATTCTATCTTTAGTTTCTTTCTTTCTTTCTTGATATCTTTCATTCTAATTTTAATACCTTCTAACATTCTTTCATTAGTTTCTTTCTTTCTTTCTTTATATCTTCCATTCTAGCTTTAATACCTTCTAACATTCTATCTTTAGTTTCTTTCTTTCTTTCTTTCTTTATATCTTTCATTCTAGCTTTAATACCTTCTAACATTCTATCTTTAGTTTCTTTCTTTCTTTCTTTCTTTATCTCTTTCATTCTAGCTTTAATACCTTCTAATATTCTATCTTTAGTTTCTTTTTTCTCTCTTTCTTGATATCTTTCCTTCTAATTTTAATACCTTCTAACATTCTTTCTTTAGTTTCTTTCTCTCTTTCTTTCTTTATCTCTTTCATTCTAGCTTTAATACCTTCCAAAATTCTATCTTTAGTTTCTTTCTTTCTTTCTTTCTCGATATCTTTCCTACTAGTTTCAATACCTTCTAACATTCTAGCTTTAATTTCTTTCTTTCTTTCTTTATATCTTTCATTCTAGCTTTAATACCTTCGAAAATTCTTTCTTTAGTTTCTTTCTTTCTTTCTTTCTTTCTTGATATATTTCCTTCTAGTTTCAATACCTAACATTCTATCTTTAGTTTCTTTCTTTCTTTCTTTCTTTATATCTTTCATTCTAGCTTTAATACCTTCTAACATTCTATCTTTAGTTTCTTTCTTTCTTTCTTTCTTGATATATTTCATTCTAATTTTAATACCTTCTAACATTCTTTCTTTAGTTTCTTTCTTTCTTTCTTTCTTTATATCTTTCATTCTAGCTTTAATACCTTCTAACATTCTCTCTTTAGTTTCTTTCTTTCTTTCTTTCTTGATATCTTTCATTCTAGCTTTAATAGCTTCTAACATTTTATCTTTAGTTTCTTTCTTTCTTTCTTTCTTTATATCTTTAATTCTAGCTTTTATACCTTCTAACATTCTATCTTTAGTTTCCTTCTTTCTTTCTTGATATCTTTCATTCTAATTTTAATACCTTCTAACATTCTTTCCTTAGTTTCTTTCTTTCTTTCTTTATATCTTCCATTCTAGCTTTAATACCTTCTAACATTCTATCTTCAGTTTCTTTCTTTCTTTCTTTCTTTATATCTTTCATTCTAGCTTTAATACCTTCTAACATTCTATCTTTAGTTTCTTTCTTTCTTTCTTTATCTCTTTCATTCTAGCTTTAATACGTTCTAATATTCTATCTTTAGTTTCTTTCTTTCTTTCTTTCTTTCTTTCTTTCTATCTTTCATTCCTTCTAACATTCTATCTTTAGTTTCTTTCTTTCTTTCTTTCTTGATATCTTTCATTCTAGCTGTAATAATTTCTAAAATTCTATCTTTAGTTTCTTTCTTTCTTTCTTGATATCTTTCATTCTAGCTTTAATACCTTCTAACATTCTATCTTTAGTTTCTTTCTTTCTTTATATCTTTCATTTTAGCTTTAATACCTTCTAACATTCTATCTTTAGTTTCTTTCTTTCTTTATATCTTTCATTCTAATTTTAATACCTTCTAACATTCTTTCTTTAGTTTCTTTCTTTCTTTCTTTCTTTCTTTATCTCTTTCATTCTAGCTTTAATACCTTCTAATATTCTATCTTTAGTTTCTTACTTTCTTTCTTCCTTAATATCTTTCCTTCTAGTTTCAATACCTTCTCACATTCTATCTTTAATTTCTTTCTTTCTTTCTTTACATCTTTCATTCTAGCTTTAATACCTTCTAACATTCTATCTTTAGTTTCTTTCTTTCTTTCTTTATATCTTTCATTCTAGCTTTAATACCTTCTAACATTCTATCTTTAGTTTCTTTCTTTCTTTATATCTTTCATTGAAGCTTTTTTACCTTCTAGCCTTCTCTCTTTTGTTTCTTTCTTTCTTTTTCTTGATATCTTTCATTCTAGTTTTAATACCTTCTAACATTCTATCTTCAGTTTCTTTCTTTCTTTCTTTCTTTATATCTCTCATTCTAGCTTTCATATCTTCTTACATTCTATCTTTAGTTTCTCTCTTTCTTTCTTTCTTGATATCTTTCCTTCCAGTTTCAATACCTTCTAACATTCTATCTTTTGTTTCTTTCTTTCTTTCTTTATATCTTTCATTCTAGCTTTAATACCTTCTAACATTCTATCTTTAGTTTCTTTCTTTCTTTATAACTTTCATTCTAATTTTAAAACCTTCTAACATTCTTTCTTTAGTTTCTTTCTTTCTTTCTTTCTTTATCTCTTTCATTCTACCTTTAATAAATTCTAGTATTCTATCTTTAGTTTCTTTCTTTCTTTCTTTATTGATATCTGTCCGTCTCGTTTCAATACCTTCTAACATTCTATCTTTAATTTCTTTCTTTCTTTCTTTATATCTTTCATTCTAGCTTTAATACCATCTAACATTCTATCTTTAGTTTCTTTCTTTCTTTATATCTTTCATTCTAGCTTTAATACCTTCTAATATTCTATCTTTAGTTTCTTTCTTTCTTTCTTTATAGCTTTCATTCTAGCTTTAATACTTTCTAACATTCTATCTTTAGTTTCTTTCTTTCTTGATATCTTTCATTCAAGCTTTAATACCTTCTAACCTTCTCTCTTTTGTTTCTTTCTTTCTTTTTCTTGATATCTTTCATTCTGGTTTTAATACCTTCTAACATTCTATCTTTAGTTTCTTTCTTTCTTTCTTTCTTTATATCTTTCATTCTAGCTTTCATACCTTCTAACATTCTATCTTTAGTTTCTTTCTTTCTTTCTTTGTTTCTTTATATCTTTCATTCTAGCTTTCATACCTTCTAACATTCTATCTTTAGTTTCTTTCTTTCTTTCTTTCCTGATATCTTTCCTTCCAGTTTCAATACCTTCTAACATTTTATCTTTTGTTTCTTTCTTTCTTTATATCTTTCATTCTAGCTTTAATACCTTCTAACATTCTATCTTTAGTTTTTTTCTTTCTTTATATCTTTCATTCTAGCTTTAATACCTTCTAACATTCTATCTTTAGTTTCTTTCTTTCTTTCTTTCTTGATATCTTTCATTCTAGCTTTAATACCTTCTAAAATTCTATCTTTAGTTTCTTTCTTTCTTTCTTTATATCTTTCATTCTAGCTTTAATACCTTCTAACATTCTATCTTTAGTTTCTTTCTTTCTTTATATCTTTCATTCAAGCTTTAATACCTTCTAAACTTCTCTCTTTTGTTTCTTTCTTTCTTTTTCTTGATATCTTTCATTCTAGTTTTAATACCTTCTAACATTCTATCTTTAGTTTCTTTCTTTCTTTCTTTCTTTATATCTTTCATTCTACCTTTAATACAGTCTAACATTCTATCTTTAGTTTCTTTCTTTCTTTCTTTCTTGATATCTGTCATTCTAGCTTTAATACCTTCTAACATTCTATCTTTAGTTTCTTTCTTTCTTTCTTTCTTGATATCTTTCATTCTAATTTTAATACCTTCTAACATTCTTTCTTTAGTTTCTTTCTTTCTTTCTTTATATCTTTCATTCTAGCTTTAATACCTTCTAACATTCTCTCTTTAGTTTCTTTCTTTCTTTCTTTCTTGATATCTTTCATTCTAGCTTTAATAGCTTCTAACATTTTATCTTTAGTTTCTTTCTTTCTTTCTTTCTTTATATCTTTAATTCTAGCTTTAATACCTTCTAACATTCTATATTTAGTTTCTTTCTTTCTTTCTTTCTTTATCTCTTTCATTCTAGCTTTAATACGTTCTAATATTCTATCTTTAGTTTCTTTCTTTCTTTCTTTCTTTCTATCTTTCATACCTTCTAACATTCTATCTTTAGTTTCTTTCTTTCTTTCTTTCTTGATATCTTTCATTCTAGCTTTAATAATTTCTAAAATTCTATCTTTAGTTTCTTTCTTTCTTTCTTGATATCTTTCATTCTAGCTTTAATACCTTCTAACATTCTATCTTTAGTTTCTTTCTTTCTTTATATCTTTCATTTTAGCTTTAATACCTTCTAACATTCTATCTTTAGTTTCTTTCTTTCTTTATATCTTTCATTCTAATTTTAATACCTTCTAACATTCTTTCTTTAGTTTCTTTCTTTCTTTCTTTCTTTATCTCTTTCATTCTAGCTTTAATACCTTCTAATATTCTATCTTTAGTTTCTTTCTTTCTTTCTTCCTTAATATCTTTCCTTCTAGTTTCAATACCTTCTCACATTCTATCTTTAATTTCTTTCTTTCTTTCTTTACATCTTTCATTCTAGCTTTAATACCTTCTAACATTCTATCTTTAGTTTCTTTCTTTCTTTCTTTATATCTTTCATTCTAGCTTTAATACCTTCTAACATTCTATCTTTAGTTTCTTTCTTTCTTTATATCTTTCATTCAAGCTTTTTTACCTTCTAGCCTTCTCTCTTTTGTTTCTTTCTTTCTTTTTCTTGATATCTTTCATTCTAGTTTTAATAACTTCTTACATTCTATCTTTAGTTTCTTTCTTTCTTTCTTTCTTTCTTTATATCTCTCATTCTAGCTTTCATATCTTCTAACATTCTATCTTTAGTTTCTTTCTTTATTTCTTTCTTGATATCTTTCATTCTAGCTTTAATACCTTCTAACATTCTATCTTTAGTTTCTCTCTTTCTTTCTTTCTTGATATCTTTCCTTCCAGTTTCAATACCTTGTAACATTCTATCTTTAGTTTCTTTCTTTCTTTATATATTTCATTCTAATTTTAAAACCTTCTAACATTCTTTCTTTAGTTTCTTTCTTTCTTTCTTTATTGATATCTGTCCTTCTAGTTTCAATACCTTCTAACATTCTATCTTTAATTTCTTTCTTTCTTTCTTTACATCTTTCATTCTAGCTTTAATACCTTCTAACATTCTATCTTTAGTTTCTTTCTTTCTTTCTTTATATCTTTCATTCTAGCTTTAATACTTTCTTACATTCTATCTTTAGTTTCTTTCTTTCTTGATATCTTTCATTCAAGCTTTAATACCTTCTAACCTTCTCTCTTTTGTTTCTTTCATTCTTTTTCTTGATATCTTTCATTCTAGTTTTAATACCTTCTAACATTCTATCTTTAGTTTCTTTCTTTCTTTCTTTCTTTATATCTTTCATTCTACCTTTAATACCTTCTAACATTCTATCTTTAGTTTCTTTCTTTCTTTCTTTCTCGATATCTTTCATTCTAGCTTTAATACCTTCTAACATTCTATCTTTAGTTTCTTTCTTTCTTTCTTTCTTGATATCTTTCATTCTAATTTTAATACCTTCTAACATTCTTTCTTTAGTTTCTTTCTTTCTTTCTTTATATCTTTCATTCTAGCTTTAATACCTTCTAACATTCTCTCTTTAGTTTCTTTCTTTCTTTCTTTCTTGATATCTTTCATTCTAGCTTTAATAGCTTCTAACATTTTATCTTTAGTTTCTTTCTTTCTTTCTTTCTTTATATCTTTAATTCTAGCTTTTATACCTTCTAACATTCTATCTTTAGTTTCTTTCTTTCTTTCTTGATATCTTTCATTCTAATTTTAATACCTTCTAACATTCTTTCCTTAGTTTCTTTCTTTCTTTCTTTATATCTTCCATTCTAGCTTTAATACCTTCTAACATTCTATCTTTAGTTTCTTTCTTTCTTTCTTTTTTTATATCTTTCATTCTAGCTTTAATACCTTCTAACATTCTATCTTTAGTTTCTTTCTTTCTTTATCTCTTTCATTCTAGCTTTAATACGTTCTAATATTCTATCTTTAGTTTCTTTCTTTCTTTCTTTCTTTCTATCTTTCATACCTTCTAACATTCTATCTTTAGTTTCTTTCTTTCTTTCTTTCTTGATATCTTTCATTCTAGCTTTAATAATTTCTAAAATTCTATCTTTAGTTTCTTTCTTTCTTTCTTGATATCTTTCATTCTAGCTTTAATACCTTCTAACATTCTATCTTTAGTTTCTTTCTTTCTTTATATCTTTCATTTTAGCTTTAATACCTTCTAACATTCTATCTTTAGTTTCTTTCTTTCTTTATATCTTTCATTCTAATTTTAATACCTTCTAACATTCTTTCTTTAGTTTCTTTCTTTCTTTCTTTCTTTATCTCTTTCATTCTAGCTTTAATACCTTCTAACATTCTATCTTTAGTTTCTTTCTTTCTTTATATCTTTCATTCAAGCTTTAATACCTTCTAAACTTCTATCTTTTGTTTCTTTCTTTCTTTTTCTTGATATATTTCATTCTAGTTTTAATACCTTCTAACATTCTATCTTTAGTTTCTTTCTTTCTTTCTTTCTTTATATCTTTCATTCTACCTTTAATACCTTCTAACATTCTATCTTTAGTTTCTTTCTTTCTTTCTTTCTCGATATCTTTCATTCTAGCTTTAATAGCTTCTAACATTCTATCTTTAGTTTCTTTCTTTCTTTCTTTCTTGATATCTTTCATTCTAATTTTAATACCTTCTAACATTCTTTCTTTAGTTTCTTTCTTTCTTTCTTTATATCTTTCATTCTAGCTTTAATACCTTCTAACATTCTCTCTTTAGTTTCTTTCTTTCTTTCTTTCTTGATATCTTTCATTCTAGCTTTAATAGCTTCTAACATTTTATCTTTAGGTTCTTTCTTTCTTTCTTTCTTTATATCTTTAATTCTAGCTTTTATACCTTCTAACATTCTATCTTTAGTTTCTTTCTTACTTTCTTGATATCTTTCATTCTAATTTTAATACCTTCTAACATTCTTTCCTTAGTTTCTTTCTCTCTTTCTTTATATCTTCCATTCTAGCTTTAATACCTTCTAACATTCTCTCTTTAGTTTCTTTCTTTCTTTCTTTCTTGATATCTTTCATTCTAGCTTTAATAGCTTCTAACATTTTATCTTTAGTTTCTTTCTTTCTTTCTTTCTTTATATCTTTAATTCTAGCTTTTATACCTTCTAACACTCTATCTTTAGTTTCTTTCTTTCTTTCTTTATATCTTTCATTCTAATTTTAATACCTTCTAACATTCTTTCCTTAGTTTCTTTCTTTCTTTCTTTATATCTTTCATTCTAGCTTTAATACCTTCTAACATTCTATATTTAGTTTCTTTCTTTCTTTCTTTCTTTATCTCTTTCATTCTAGCTTTAATACGTTCTAATATTCTATCTTTAGTTTCTTTCTTTCTTTCTTTCTTTCTATCTTTCATACCTTCTAACATTCTATCTTTAGTTTCTTTCTTTCTTTCTTTCTTGATATCTTTCATTCTAGCTTTAATAATTTCTAAAATTCTATCTTTAGTTTCTTTCTTTCTTTCTTGATATCTTTCATTCTAGCTTTAATACCTTCTAACATTCTATCTTTAGTTTCTTTCTTTCTTTATATCTTTCATTTTAGCTTTAATACCTTCTAACATTCTATCTTTAGTTTCTTTCTTTCTTTATATCTTTCATTCTAATTTTAATACCTTCTAACATTCTTTCTTTAGTTTCTTTCTTTCTTTCTTTCTTTCTTTATCTCTTTCATTCTAGCTTTAATACCTTCTAATATTCTATCTTTAGTTTCTTTCTTTCTTTCTTCCTTAATATCTTTCCTTCTAGTTTCAATACCTTCTCACATTCTATCTTTAATTTCTTTCTTTTTTTCTTTATATCTTTCATTCTAGCTTTAATACCTTCTAACATTCTATCTTTAGTTTCTTTCTTTCTTTCTTTATATCTTTCATTCTAGCTTTAATACCTTCTAACATTCTATCTTTAGTTTCTTTCTTTCTTTATATCTTTCATTCAAGCTTTTTTACCTTCTAGCCTTCTCTCTTTTGTTTCTTTCTTTCTTTTTCTTGATATCTTTCATTCTAGTTTTAATAACTTCTAACATTCTATCTTTAGTTTCTTTCTTTCTTTCTTTCTTTCTTTCTTTATATCTCTCATTCTAGCTTTCATATCTTCTAACATTCTATCTTTAGTTTCTTTCTTTATTTCTTTCTTGATATCTTTCATTCTAGCTTTAATACCTTCTAACATTCTATCTTTAGTTTCTCTCTTTCTTTCTTTCTTGATATCTTTCCTTCCAGTTTCAATACCTTCTAACATTCTATCTTTAGTTTCTTTCTTTCTTTATATATTTTATTCTAATTTTAAAACCTTCTAACATTCTTTCTTTAGTTTCTTTCTTTCTTTCTTTCTTTATCTCTTTCATTCTACCTTTAATACATTCTAATATTCTATCTTTAGTTTCTTTCTTTCTTTCTTTATTGATATCTGTCCTTCTAGTTTCAATACCTTCTAACATTCTATCTTTAATTTCTTTCTTTCTTTCTTTACATCTTTCATTCTAGCTTTAATACCTTCTAACATTCTATCTTTAGTTTCTTTCTTTCTTTCTTGATATCTTTCATTCTAATTTTAATACCTTCTAACATTCTTTCCTTAGTTTCTTTCTTTCTTTCTTTATATCTTCCATTCTAGCTTTAATACCTTCTAACATTCTATCTTTAGTTTCTTTCTTTCTTTCTTTTTTTATATCTTTCATTCTAGCTTTAATACCTTCTAACATTCTATCTTTAGTTTCTTTCTCTCTTTATCTCTTTCATTCTAGCTTTAATACGTTCTAATATTCTATATTTAGTTTCTTTCTTTCTTTCTTTCTTTCTATCTTTCATACCTTCTAACATTCTATCTTTAGTTTCTTTCTTTCTTTCTTTCTTGATATCTTTCATTCTAGCTTTAATAATTTCTAAAATTCTATCTTTAGTTTCTTTCTTTCTTTCTTGATATCTTTCATTCTAGCTTTAATACCTTCTAACATTCTATCTTTAGTTTCTTTCTTTCTTTATATCTTTCATTTTAGCTTTAATACCTTCTAACATTCTATCTTTAGTTTCTTTCTTTCTTTATATCTTTCATTCTAATTTTAATACCTTCTAACATTCTTTCTTTAGTTTCTTTCTTTCTTTCTTTCTTTCTTTCTTTCTTTCTTTATCTCTTTCATTCTAGCTTTATTACCTTCTAATATTCTATCTTTAGTTTCTTTCTTTCTTTCTTCCTTAATATCTTTCCTTCTAGTTTCAATACGTTCTCACATTCTATCTTTAATTTCTTTCTTTCTTTCTTTACATCTTTCATTCTAGCTTTAATACCTTCTAACATTCTATCTTTAGTTTCTTTCTTTCTTTCTTTATATCTTTCATTCTAGCTTTAATACCTTCTTACATTCTATCTTTAGTTTCTTTCTTTCTTTATATCTTTCATTCACGCTTTTTTACCTTCTAGCCTTCTCTCATTTGTTTCTTTCTTTCTTTTTCTTGATATCTTTCATTCTAGTTTTAATACCTTCTAACATTCTATCTTTAGTTTCTTTCTTTCTTTCTTTCTTTATATCTCTCATTCTAGCTTTCATACCTTCTAACATTCTATCTTTAGTTTCTTTCTTTATTTCTTGATATCTTTCATTCTAGCTTTAATACCTTCTAACATTCTATCTTTAGTTTCTTTCTTTCTTTATATCTTTCATTCTAATTTTAAAACCTTCTAACATTCTTTCTTTAGTTTCTTTCTTTCTTTCTTTCTTTATCTCTTTCATTCTACCTTTAATACATTCTAATATTCTATCTTTAGTTTCTTTCTTTCTTTTTTTATTGATATCTGTCCTTCTAGTTTCAATACCTTCTAACATTCTATCTTTAATTTCTTTCTTTCTTTCTTTATATCTTTCATTCTAGCTTTAATACCTTCTAACATTCTATCTTTAGTTTCTTTCTTTCTTTATATCTTTCATTCAAGCTTTTATACCTTCTAATATTCTATCTTTAGTTTCTTTCTTTCTTTCTTTATAGCTTTCATTCTAGCTTTAATACTTTCTAACATTCTATCTTTAGTTTCTTTTTCTTGATATCTTTCATTCAAGCTTTAATACCTTCTAACCTTCTCTGTTTTGTTTCTTTCTTTCTTTTTCTTGATATCTTTCATTCTAGTTTTAATAACTTCTAACATTCTATCTTTAGTTTCTTTCTTTCTTTCTTTCTTTCTTTATATCTTTCATTCTAGCTTTCATACCTTCTAACATTCTATCTTTAGTTTCTTTCTTTCTTTCTTTGTTTCTTTATATCTTTCATTCTAGCTTTCATACCTTCTAACATTCTATCTTTAGTTTCTTTCTTTATTTCTTTCTTGATATCTTTCATTCTAGCTTTAATACCTTCTAACATTCTATCTTTAGTTTCTTTCTTTCTTTCTTTCTTGATATCTTTCCTTCCAGTTTCAATACCTTCTAACATTTTATCTTTTGTTTCTTTCTTTCTTTCTTTATATCTTTCATTCTAGCTTTAATACTTTCTAACATTCTATCTTTAGTTTCTTTCTTTCTTTATATCTTTCATTCTAGCTTTAATACCTTCTAACATTCTATCTTTAGTTTCTTTCTTTCTTTCTTTCTTGATATCTTTCATTCTAGCTTTAATACCTTCTAAAATTCTATCTTTAGTTTCTTTCTTTCTTTCTTTATATCTTTCATTCTAGCTTTAATACCTTCTAACATTCTATCTTTAGTTTCTTTCTTTCTTTATATCTTTCATTCAAGCTTTAATACCTTCTAAACTTCTCTCTTTTGTTTCTTTCTTTCTTTTTCTTGATATCTTTCATTCTAATTTTAATACCTTCTAACATTCTTTCTTTAGTTTCTTTCTTTCTTTCTTTCTTTATCTCTTTCTTTCTACCTTTAATACCTTCTAATATTCTATCTTTAGTTTCTTTCTTTCTTTCTTTCTTGATATCTTTCATTCTAGCTTTAATACCTTCTAACATTCTATCTTTAGTTTCTTTCTTTCTTTCTTTCTTGATATCTTTCATTCTAATTTTAATACCTTCTAACATTCTTTCTTTAGTTTCTTTCTTTCTTTCTTTATATCTTTCATTCTAGCTTTAATACCTTCTAACATTCTCTCTTTAGTTTCTTTCCTTCTTTTTTTCTTGATATCTTTCATTCTAGCTTTAATAGCTTCTAACATTTTATCTTTAGTTTCTTTCTTTCTTTCTTTCTTTATATCTTTAATTCTAGCTTTTATACCTTCTAACATTCTATCTTTAGTTTCTTTCTTTCTTTCTTGATATCTTTCATTCTAATTTTAATACCTTCTAACATTCTTTCCTTAGTTTCTTTCTTTCTTTCTTTATATCTTCCATTCTAGCTTTAATACCTTGTAACATTCTATCTTTAGTTTCTTTCTTTCTTTCTTTCTTTATATCTTTCATTCTAGCTTTAATACCTTCTAACATTCTATCTTTAGTTTCTTTCCTTCTTTCTTTCTTTATCTCTTTCATTCTAGCTTTAATACCTTCTAACATTCTATCTTTAGTTTCTTTCTTTCTTTCTTTCTTTCTATCTTTCATACCTTCTAACATTCTATCTTTAGTTTCTTTCTTTCTTTCTTTCTTGATATCTTTCATTCTAGGTTTAATAATTTCTAAAATTCTATCTTTAGTTTCTTTCTTTCTTTCTTCCTTAATATCTTTTCTTCTAGTTTCAATACCTTCTCACATTCTATCTTTAATTTCTTTCTTTCTTTCTTTACATCTTTCATTCTAGCTTTAATACCTTCTAACATTCTATCTTTAGTTTCTTTCTTTCTTTCTTTATATCTTTCATTCTAGCTTTAATACCTTCTAACATTCTATCTTTAGTTTCTTTCTTTCTTTATATCTTTCATTCAAGCTTTTTTACCTTCTAGCCTTCTCTCTTTTGTTTCTTTCTTTCTTTTTCTTGATATCTTTCATTCTAGTTTTAATAACTTCTAACATTCTATCTTTAGTTTCTTTCTTTCTTTCTTTCTTTCTTTATATCTCTCATTCTAGCTTTCATATCTTCTAACATTCTATCTTTAGTTTCTTTCTTTATTTCTTTCTTGATATCTTTCATTCTAGCTTTAATACCTTCTAACATTCTATCTTTAGTTTCTCTCTTTCTTTCTTTCTTGATATCTTTCCTTCCAGTTTCAATACCTTCTAACATTCTATCTTTAGTTTCTTTCTTTCTTTATATCTTTCATTCTAATTTTAAAACCTTCTAACATTCTTTCTTTAGTTTCTTTCTTTCTTTCTTTCATTATCTCTTTCATTCTAGCTTTAATACCTTCTAACATTCTATCTTTAGTTTCTTTCTTTCTTTCTTTATATCTTTCATTCTAGCTTTAATACCTTCTAATATTCTATCTTTAGTTTCTTTCTTTCTTTCTTTATAGCTTTCATTCTAGCTTTAATACTTTCTAACATTCTATCTTTAGTTTCTTTCTTTCTTGATATCTTTCCTTCAAGCTTTAATACCTTCTAACCTTCTCTCTTTTGTTTCTTTCATTCTTTTTCTTGATATCTTTCATTCTTGTTTTAATACCTTCTAACATTCTATCTTTAGTTTCTTTCTTTCTTTCTTTATATCTTTCATTCTAGCTTTCATACCTTCTAACATTCTATCTTTAGTTTCTTTCTTTCTTTCTTTCTTTGTTTCTTTATATCTTTCATTCTAGCTTTCATACCTTCTAACATTCTATCTTTAGTTTCTTTCTTTATTTCTTTCTTGATATCTTTCATTCTAGCTTTAATACCTTCTAACATTCTATTTTTGTTTCTTTCTTTCTTTCTTTCTTGATTTCTTTCATTCAAGCTTTAATAGCTTCTAACATTTTATCTTTAGTTTCTTTCTTTCTTTCTTTATATCTTCCATTCTAGCTTTTATACCTTCTAACATTCTATCTTTAGTTTCTTTCTTTCTTTCTTTCTTGATATCTTTCATTCTAATTTTAATACCTTCTAACATTCTTTCTCTAGTTTCTTTGTTACTTTCTTTCTTTATATCTTCCATTCTAGCTTTAATACCTTCTAACATTCTCTCTTTAGTTTCTTTCTTTCTTTCTTTCTTTATATCTTTCATTCTAGCTTTAATAGCTTCTAACATTTTATCTTTAGTTTCACTCTTTCTTTCTTTCTTTATATCTTCCATTCTAGCTTTAATACCTTTTAATATTCTATCTTTAGTTTCTTTCTTTCTTTCTTTCTTGATATCTTTCCTTCTAGTTTCAATATCTTCGAACGTTCTATCTTTAGTTTCTTTCTTTCTTTCTTTATATCTTTCATACCTTCTAACATTCTATCTTTAGTTTCTTTCTTTCTTTCTTTCTTGATATCTTTCATTCTAGCTTTAATAATTTCTAAAATTCTATCTTTAGTTTCATTCTTTCTTTATATCTTTCATTCTAGCTTTAATACCTTCTAACATTCTATCTTTAGTTTCTTTCTTTCTTTCTTTCTTGATATCTTTCATTCTAATTTTAATACCTTCTAATATTGTATCTTTAATTTCTTTCTTTCTTTCTTTATATCTTTCATTCTAGCTTTAATACCTTCTAATATTCTATCTTTAGTTTCTTTCTTTCTTTCTTTATAACTTTCATTCTAGCTTTAATACTTTCTAACATTCTATCTTTAGTTTCTTTCTTTCTTGATATCTTTCATTCTAGCTTTCATACCTTCTAACATTCTATCTTTAGTTTCTTTCTTTCTTTTTCATTCTAGCTTTAATACCTTCTAACATTCTATCTTTAGTTTCTTTCTTACTTTATATCTTTCATTCTAATTTTAATACCTTCTAACATTCTTTCTTTAGTTTCTTTCTTTCTTTATCTCTTTCATTCTAGCTTTAATACCTTCTAATATTCTATCTTTAGTTTCTTTCTTTCTTTCTTTCTTTCTTGATATCTTTCCTTATAGTTTCAATACCTTCTAACATTCTATCTTTAGTTTCTTTCTTTCTTTCTTTCTTGATATGTTTCATTCTAGTTTTAATACCTTCTAACATTCTATTTTTGTTTCTTTCTTTCTTTCTTTCTTGATTTCTTTTATTCAAGCTTTAATAGCTTCTAACATTTTATCTTTAGTTTCTTTCTTTCTTTCTTTATATCTTCCATTCTAGCTTTTATACCTTCTAACATTCTATCTTTAGTTTCTTTCTTTCTTTCTTTCTTGATATCTTTCATTCTAATTTTAATACCTTCTAACATTCTTTCTCTAGTTTCTTTGTTACTTTCTTTCTTTATATCTTCCATTCTAGCTTTAATACCTTCTAACATTCTCTCTTTAGTTTCTTTCTTTCTTTCTTTCTTTATATCTTTCATTCTAGCTTTAATAGCTTCTAACATTTTATCTTTAGTTTCTCTCTTTCTTTCTTTCTTTATATCTTGAATTCTAGCTTTTATACCTTCTAACATTCTATCTTTCGTTTCTTTCTTTCTTGATATCTTTCATTCTAATTTTAATACCTTCTAACATTCTTTCCTTAGTTTCTTTCTTTCTTTCTTGATATCTTCCATTCTAGCTTTAATACCTTCTAATATTCTATCTTTAGTTTCTTTCTTTCTTTCTTTCTTGATATCTTTCCTTCTAGTTTCAATATCTTCGAACGTTCTATCTTTAGTTTCTTTCTTTCTTTCTTTCTTTCTTTATATCTTTCATACCTTCTAACATTCTATCTTTAGTTTCTTTCTTTCTTTCTTTCTTGATATCTTTCATTCTAGCTTTAATAATTTCTAAAATTTTATCTTTAGTTTCTTTCTTTCTTTATATCTTTCATTCTAGCTTTAATACCTTCTAACATTCTATCTTTAGTTTCTTTCTTTCTTTCTTTCTTGATATCTTTCATTCTAATTTTAATACCTTCTAACATTGTATCTTTAATTTCTTTCTTTCTTTCTTTATATCTTTCATTCTAGCTTTAATACGTGCTAACATTCTATCTTTAGTTTCTTTCTTTCTTTTTCATTCTAGCTTTAATACCTTCTAACATTCTATCTTTAGTTTCTTTCTTACTTTATATCTTTCATTCTAATTTTAATACCTTCTAACATTCTTTCTTTAGTTTCTTTCTTTCTTTATCTCTTTCATTCTAGCTTTAATACCTTCTAAAATTCTATCTTTAGTTTCTTTCTTTCTTTCTTTCTTGATCTTTCCTTATAGTTTCAATACCTTCTAACATTCTATCTTTAATTTCTTTCTTTCTTTCTTTATATCTTTCATTCTAGCTTTAATACCTTCTAACATTCTATCTTTAGTTTCTTTCTTTCTTTATATCTTTCATTCTTGCTTTAATACCTTCTGACATTCTATCTTTAGTTTCTTTCTTTCTTTCTTTCTTGATATCTTTCATTCTAGCTTTAATACCTTCTAAAATTCTATCTTTAGTTTCTTTCTTTCTTTCTTTATATCTTTCATTCTAGCTTTATTAACTTCTAACATTCTATCTTTAGTTTCTTTCTTTCTTGATATCTTTCATTCTAGCTTTAATACCTTCTAAAATTCTATCTTTAGTTTCTTTCTTTCTTTCTTTATATCTTTCATTCTAGCTTTAATAACTTCTAACATTCTATCTTTAGTTTCTTTCTAACTTTCTTTATATCTTTCATTCTAGCTTTAAAACCTTCTAATATTCTATCTTTAGTTTCTTTCTTTCTTTCTTTCTTTCTTGATATCTTTCCTACTAGTTTCAATACCTTCTACCATTCTAACTTTAATTTCTTTCTTTCTTTCTTTATATCTTTCATTCTAGCTTTAATACCTTCTAACATTCGATCTTTAGTATCTTTCTTTCTTTCTTTCTTTATATCTTTCATTCTAGCTTTAATACCTTCTAACATTCTATTTTTAGTTTCTTTCTTTCTTTCTTTCTTGATTTCTTTCATTCAAGCTTTAATAGCTTCTAACATTTTATCTTTAGTTTCTTTCTTTCTTTCTTTATATCTTCCATTCTAGCTTTTATACCTTCTAACATTCTATCTTTAGTTTCTTTCTTTCTTTCTTTCTTGATATCTTTCATTCTAATTTTAATACCTTCTAACATTCTTTCTCTAGTTTCTTTCTTACTTTCTTTCTTTATATCTTCCATTCTAGCTTTAATACCTTCTAATATTCTATCTTTAGTTTCTTTCTTTCTTTCTTTCTTTATATCTTTCATTCTAGCTTTAATACCTTCTAACATTCTATCTCTAGTTTCTTTCTTTCTATCTTTCTTTATCTCTTTCATTCTAGCTTTAATACGTTCTAATATTCTATCTTTAGTTTCTTTCTTTCTTTCTTTCTTTCTTTCTATCTTTCATACCTTCTAACATTCTATCTTTAGTTTCTTTCTTTCTTTCTTTCTTGATATCTTTCATTCTAGCTTTAATAATTTCTAAAATTCTATCTTTAGTTTCTTTCTTTCTTTCTTGATATCTTTCATTCTAGCTTTAATACCTTCTAACATTCTATCTTTAGTTTCTTTCTTTCTTTATATCTTTCATTTTAGCTTTAATACCTTCTAACATTCTATCTTTAGTTTCTTTCTTTCTTTATATCTTTCATTCTAATTTTAATACCTTCTAACATTCTTTCTTTAGTTTCTTTCTTTCTTTCTTTCTTTCTTTCTTTATCTCTTTCATTCTAGCTTTAATACCTTCTAATATTCTATCTTTAGTTTCTTTCTTTCTTTCTTCCTTAATATCTTTCCTTCTAGTTTCAATACCTTCTCACATTCTATCTTTAATTTCTTTCTTTCTTTCTTTACATCTTTCATTCTAGCTTTAATACCTTCTAACATTCTATCTTTAGTTTCTTTCTTTCTTTCTTTATATCTTTCATTCTAGCTTTAATACCTTCTAACATTCTATCTTTAGTTTCTTTCTTTCTTTATATCTTTCATTCAAGCTTCTTTACCTTCTAGCCTTCTCTCTTTTGTTTCTTTCTTTTTCTTGATATCTTTCATTCTAGTTTTAATACCTTCTAACATTCTATCTTTAGTTTCTTTCTTTCTTTCTTTCTTTCTTTATATCTCTCATTCTAGCTTTCATACCTTCTAACATTCTATCTTTAGTTTCTTTCTTTATTTCTTTCTTGATATCTTTCATTCTAGCTTTAATACCTTCTAACATTCTATCTTTAGTTTCTCTCTTTCTTTCTTTCTTGATATCTTTCCTTCCAGTTTCAATACCTTCTAACATTCTATCTTTTGTTTCTTTCTTTCTTTCTTTATATCTTTCATTCTAGCTTTAATACCTTCTAACATTCTATCTTTAGTTTCTTTCTTTCTTTCTTTATATCTTTCATTCTAGCTTTAATAACTTCTAACATTCTATCTTTAGTTTCTTTCTAACTTTCTTTATATCTTTCATTCTAGCTTTAATACCATCTAACATTCTATGTTTAGTTTCTTTCTTTATATCTTTCATTCAAGCTTTAATACCTTCTAACATTCTATCTTTAGTTTCTTTCTTTCTTTCTTTCTTTCTTTATATCTTTCATTCTAGCTTTAATACGTTCTAATATTCTATCTTTAGTTTCTTTCTTTCTTTCTTTCTTTCTTTCTTTCTATCTTTCATACCTTCTAACATTCTATCTTTAGTTTCTTTCTTTCTTTCTTTCTTGATATCTTTCATTCTAGCTTTAATAATTTCTAAAATTCTATCTTTAGTTTCTTTCTTTCTTTCTTGATATCTTTCATTCTAGCTTTAATACCTTCTAACATTCTATCTTTAGTTTCTTTCTTTCTTTATATCTTTCATTTTAGCTTTAATACCTTCTAACATTCTATCTTTAGTTTCTTTCTTTCTTTATATCTTTCATTCTAATTTTAATACCTTCTAACATTCTTTCTTTAGTTTCTTTCTTTCTTTCTTTCTTTCTTTCTTTCTTTATCTCTTTCATTCTAGCTTTAATACCTTCTAATATTCTATCTTTAGTTTCTTTCTTTCTTTCTTCCTTAATATCTTTCCTTCTAGTTTCAATACCTTCTCACATTCTATCTTTAATTTCTTTCTTTCTTTCTTTACATCTTTCATTCTAGCTTTAATACCTTCTAACATTCTATCTTTAGTTTCTTTCTTTCTTTCTTTATATCTTTCATTCTAGCTTTAATACCTTCTAACATTCTATCTTTAGTTTCTTTCTTTCTTTATATCTTTCATTCAAGCTTCTTTACCTTCTAGCCTTCTCTCTTTTGTTTCTTTCTTTTTCTTGATATCTTTCATTCTAGTTTTAATACCTTCTAACATTCTATCTTTAGTTTCTTTCTTTCTTTCTTTCTTTCTTTATATCTCTCATTCTAGCTTTCATACCTTCTAACATTCTATCTTTAGTTTCTTTCTTTATTTCTTTCTTGATATCTTTCATTCTAGCTTTAATACCTTCTAACATTCTATCTTTAGTTTCTCTCTTTCTTTCTTTCTTGATATCTTTCCTTCCAGTTTCAATACCTTCTAACATTCTATCTTTTGTTTCTTTCTTTCTTTCTTTATATCTTTCATTCTAGCTTTAATACCTTCTAACATTCTATCTTTAGTTTCTTTCTTTCTTTCTTTATATCTTTCATTCTAGCTTTAATAACTTCTAACATTCTATCTTTAGTTTCTTTCTAACTTTCTTTATATCTTTCATTCTAGCTTTAATACCATCTAACATTCTATGTTTAGTTTCTTTCTTTATATCTTTCATTCAAGCTTTAATACCTTCTAACATTCTATCTTTAGTTTCTTTCTTTCTTTCTTTCTTTCTTTATATCTTTCATTCTAGCTTTAATACCTTCTAACATTCTATTTTTACTTTCTTTCTTTCTTTCTTTCTTGATTTCTTTCATTCTAGCTTTAATAGCTTCTAACATTTTATTTTTAGTTTCTTTCTTTCTTTCTTTATATCTTCCATTCTAGCTTTAATACCTTCTAACATTCTATCTTTAGTTTCTTTCTTTCTTTCTTTCTTGATATCATTCATTCTAATTTTAATACCTTCTAACATTCTTTCTTTAGTTTCTTTCTTTCTTTCTTTCTTTTTCTCTTTCATTCTAGCTTTAAAACCTTCTAATATTCTATCTTTAGTTTCTTTCTTTCTTTCTTTCTTTCTTGATATCTTTCCTACTAGTTTCAATACCTTCTACCATTCTATCTTTAATTTCTTTCTTTCTTTCTTTATATCTTTCATTCTAGCTTTAATACCTTCTAACATTCGATCTTTAGTATCTTTCTTTCTTTCTTTCTTTATATCTTTCATTCTAGCTTTAATACCCTCTAACATTCTATTTTTAGTTTCTTTCTTTCTTTCTTTCTTGATTTCTTTCATTCAAGCTTTAATAGCTTCTAACATTTTATCTTTAGTTTCTTTCTTTCTTTCTTTATATCTTCCATTCTAGCTTTTATACCTTCTAACATTCTATCTTTAGTTTCTTTCTTTCTTTCTTTCTTGATATCTTTCATTCTAATTTTAATACCTTCTAACATTCTTTCTCTAGTTTCTTTCTTACTTTCTTTCTTTATATCTTCCATTCTAGCTTTAATACCTTCTAATATTCTATCTTTAGTTTCTTTCTTTCTTTCTTTCTTTATATCTTTCATTCTAGCTTTAATACCTTCTAACATTCTATCTTTAGTTTCTTTCTTTCTATCTTTCTTTATCTCTTTCATTCTAGCTTTAATACGTTCTAATATTCTATCTTTAGTTTCTTTCTTTCTTTCTTTCTTTCTATCTTTCATACCTTCTAACATTCTATCTTTAGTTTCTTTCTTTCTTTCTTTCTTGATATCTTTCATTCTAGCTTTAATAATTTCTAAAATTCTATCTTTAGTTTCTTTCTTTCTTTCTTGATATCTTTCATTCTAGCTTTAATACCTTCTAACATTCTATCTTTAGTTTCTTTCTTTCTTTATATCTTTCATTTTAGCTTTAATACCTTCTAACATTCTATCTTTAGTTTCTTTCTTTCTTTATATCTTTCATTCTAATTTTAATACCTTCTAACATTCTTTCTTTAGTTTCTTTCTTTCTTTCTTTATCTCTTTCATTCTAGCTTTAATACCTTCTAATATTCTATCTTTAGTTTCTTTCTTTCTTTCTTCCTTAATATCTTTCCTTCTAGTTTCAATACCTTCTCACATTCTATCTTTAATTTCTTTCTTTCTTTCTTTACATCTTTCATTCTAGCTTTAATACCTTCTAACATTCTATTTTTAGTTTCTTTCTTTCTTTCTTTATATCTTTCATTCTAGCTTTAATACCTTCTAACATTCTATCTTTAGTTTCTTTCTTTCTTTATATCTTTCATTCAAGCTTCTTTACCTTCTAGCCTTCTCTCTTTTGTTTCTTTCTTTCTTTTTCTTGATATCTTTCATTCTAGTTTTAATACCTTCTAACATTCTATCTTTAGTTTCTTTCTTTCTTTCTTTCTTTCTTTATATCTCTCATTCTAGCTTTCATACCTTCTAACATTCTATCTTTAGTTTCTTTCTTTATTTCTTTCTTGATATCTTTCATTCTAGCTTTAATACCTTCTAACATTCTATCTTTAGTTTCTCTCTTTCTTTCTTTCTTGATATCTTTCCTTCCAGTTTCAATACCTTCTAACATTCTATCTTTTGTTTCTTTCTTTCTTTCTTTATATCTTTCATTCTAATTTTAAAACCTTCTAACATTCTTTCTTTAGTTTCTTTCTTTCTTTCTTTCTTTCTTTATCTCTTTCATTCTACCTTCAATACATTCTAATATTCTATCTTTAGTTTCTTTCTTTCTTTCTTTATTGATATCTGTCCTTCTAGTTTCAATACCTTCTAACATTCTATCTTTAATTTCTTTCTTTCTTTCTTTATATCTTTCATTCTAGCTTTAATAACTTCTAACATTCTATCTTTACTTTCTTTCTTTCTTTCTTTCTTGATATCTTTCATTCTAGCTTTAATACCTTCTAAAATTCTATCTTTAGTTTCTTTTTTTCTTTCTTTATATCTTTCATTCTAGCTTTAATAACTTCTAACATTCTATCTTTAGTTTCTTTCTAACTTTCTTTATATCTTTCATTCTAGCTTTAATACCATCTAACATTCTATGTTTAGTTTCTTTCTTTATATCTTTCATTCAAGCTTTAATACCTTCTAACATTCTATCTTTAGTTTCTTTCTTTCTTTCTTTATATCTTTCATTCTAGCTTTAATACCTTCTAACATTCTATTTTTAGTTTCTTTCTTTCTTTCTTTCTTGATTTCTTTCATTCTAGCTTTAATAGCTTCTAACATTTTATCTTTAGTTTCTTTCTTTCTTTCTTTATATCTTTCATTCTAGCTTTAATACCTTCTAACATTCTATCTTTAGTTTCTTTCTTTCTTTATATCTTTCATTCTAGCTTTAATACCTTCTAACATTCTATCTTTAGTTTCTTTCTTTCTTTCTTTCTTGATATCTTTCATTCTAGCTTTAATACCTTCTAAAATTCTATCTTTAGTTTCTTTCTTTCTTTCTTTATATCTTTCATTCTAGCTTTAATACCTTCTAACATTCTATCTTTAGTTTCTTTCTTTCTTTATATCTTTCATTCAAGCTTTAATACCTTCTAAACTTCTCTCTTTTGTTTCTTTCTTTCTTTTTCTTGATATCTTTCATTCTAGTTTTAATACCTTCTAACATTCTATCTTTAGTTTCTTTCTTTCTTTCTTTCTTTATATCTTTCATTCTACCTTTAATACCTTCTAACATTCTATCTTTAGTTTCTTTCTTTCTTTCTTTCTTGATATCTTTCATTCTAGCTTTAATACCTTCTAACATTCTATCTTTAGTTTCTTTCTTTCTTTCTTTCTTGATATCTTTCATTCTAATTTTAATACCTTCTAACATTCTTTCTTTAGTTTCTTTCTTTCTTTCTTTATATCTTTCATTCTAGCTTTAATACCTTCTAACATTCTCTCTTTAGTTTCTTTCTTTCTTTTTTTCTTGATATCTTTCATTCTAGCTTTAATACCTTCTAACATTCTCTCTTTAGTTTCTTTCTTTCTTTTTTTCTTGATATCTTTCATTCTAGCTTTAATAGCTTCTAACATTCTATCTTTAGTTTCTTTCTTTCTTTCTTGATATCTTTCATTCTAATTTTAATACCTTCTAACATTCTTTCCTTAGTTTCTTTCTTTCTTTCTTTATATCTTCCATTCTAGCTTTAATACCTTGTAACATTCTATCTTTAGTTTCTTTCTTTCTTTCTTTCTTTATATCTTTCATTCTAGCTTTAATACCTTCTAACATTCTATCTTTAGTTTCTTTCCTTCTTTCTTTCTTTATCTCTTTCATTCTAGCTTTAATACGTTCTAATATTCTATCTTTAGTTTCTTTCTTTCTTTCTTTCTTTCTATCTTTCATACCTTCTAACATTCTATCTTTAGTTTCTTTCTTTCTTTCTTTCTTGATATCTTTCATTCTAGGTTTAATAATTTCTAAAATTCTATCTTTAGTTTCTTTCTTTCTTTCTTCCTTAATATCTTTCCTTCTAGTTTCAATACCTTCTCACATTCTATCTTTAATTTCTTTCTTTCTTTCTTTACATCTTTCATTCTAGCTTTAATACCTTCTAACATTCTATCTTTAGTTTCTTTCTTTCCTTCTTTATATCTTTCATTCTAGCTTTAATACCTTCTAACATTCTATCTTTAGTTTCTTTCTTTCTTTATATCTTTCATTCAAGCTTTTTTACCTTCTAGCCTTCTCTCTTTTGTTTCTTTCTTTCTTTTTCTTGATATCTTTCATTCTAGTTTTAATAACTTCTAACATTCTATCTTTAGTTTCTTTCTTTCTTTCTTTCTTTCTTTATATCTCTCATTCTAGCTTTCATATCTTCTAACATTCTATCTTTAGTTTCTTTCTTTATTTCTTTCTTGATATCTTTCATTCTAGCTTTAATACCTTCTAACATTCTATCTTTAGTTTCTCTCTTTCTTTCTTTCTTGATATCTTTCCTTCCAGTTTCAATACCTTCTAACATTCTATCTTTAGTATCTTTCTTTCTTTATATCTTTCATTCTAATTTTAAAACCTTCTAACATTCTTTCTTTAGTTTCTTTCTTTCTTTCTTTCTTTATCTCTTTCATTCTAGCTTTAATACCTTCTAACATTCTATCTTTAGTTTCTTTCTTTCTTTCTTTATATCTTTCATTCTAGCTTTAATACCTTCTAATATTCTATCTTTAGTTTCTTTCTTTCTTTCTTTATAACTTTCATTCTAGCTTTAATACTTTCTAACATTCTATCTTTAGTTTCTTTCTTTCTTGATATCTTTCCTTCAAGCTTTAATACCTTCTAACCTTCTCTCTTTTGTTTCTTTCATTCTTTTTCTTGATATCTTTCATTCTAGTTTTAATACCTTCTAACATTCTATCTTTAGTTTCTTTCTTTCTTTCTTTCTTTATATCTTTCATTCTAGCTTTCATACCTTCTAACATTCTATCTTTAGTTTCTTTCTTTCTTTCTTTGTTTCTTTATATCTTTCATTCTAGCTTTCATACCTTCTAACATTCTATCTTTAGTTTCTTTCTTTATTTCTTTCTTGATATCTTTCATTCTAGCTTTAATACCTTCTAACATTCTATCTTTAGTTTCTTTCTTTCTTTCTTTCTTGATATCTTTCCTACTAGTTTCATTGCCTTCTTCCATTCTATCTTTAATTTCTTTCTTTCTTTCTTTATATCTTTCATTCTAGCTTTTATACCTTCTAACATTCTATCTTTAGTTTCTTTCTTTCTTTCTTTCTTGATATGTTTCATTCTAGTTTTAATACCTTCTAACATTCTATTTTTGTTTCTTTCTTTCTTTCTTTCTTGATTTCTTTCATTCAAGCTTTAATAGCTTCTAACATTTTATCTTTAGTTTCTTTCTTTCTTTCTTTATATCTTCCATTCTAGCTTTTATACCTTCTAACATTCTATCTTTAGTTTCTTTCTTTCTTTCTTTCTTGATATCTTTCATTCTAATTTTAATACCTTCTAACATTCTTTCTCTAGTTTCTTTGTTACTTTCTTTCTTTATATCTTCCATTCTAGCTTTAATACCTTCTAACATTCTCTCTTTAGTTTCTTTCTTTCTTTCTTTCTTTATATCTTTCATTCTAGCTTTAATAGCTTCTAACATTTTATCTTTAGTTTCTCTCTTTCTTTCTTTCTTTATATCTTGAATTCTAGCTTTTATACCTTCTAACATTCTATCTTTAGTTTCTTTCTTTCTTTCTTTCTTGATATGTTTCATTCTAGTTTTAATACCTTCTAACATTCTATTTTTGTTTCTTTCTTTCTTTCTTTCTTGATTTCTTTCATTCAAGCTTTAATAGCTTCTAACATTTTATCTTTAGTTTCTTTCTTTCTTTCTTTATATCTTCCATTCTAGCTTTTATACCTTCTAACATTCTATCTTTAGTTTCTTTCTTTCTTTCTTTCTTGATATCTTTCATTCTAATTTTAATACCTTCTAACATTCTTTCTCTAGTTTCTTTGTTACTTTCTTTCTTTATATCTTCCATTCTAGCTTTAATACCTTCTAACATTCTCTCTTTAGTTTCTTTCTTTCTTTCTTTCTTTATATCTTTCATTCTAGCTTTAATAGCTTCTAACATTTTATCTTTAGTTTCTCTCTTTCTTTCTTTCTTTATATCTTGAATTCTAGCTTTTATACCTTCTAACATTCTATCTTTAGTTTCTTTCTTTCTTTCTTGATATCTTTCATTCTAATTTTAATACCTTCTAACATTCTTTCCTTAGTTTCTTTCTTTCTTTCTTGATATCTTCCATTCTAGCTTTAATACCTTCTAATATTCTATCTTTAGTTTCTTTCTTTCTTTCTTTCTTGATATCTTTCCTTCTAGTTTCAATATCTTCGAACGTTCTATCTTTAGTTTCTTTCTTTCTTTCTTTCTTTATATCTTTCATACCTTCTAACATTCTATCTTTAGTTTCTTTCTTTCTTTCTTTCTTGATATCTTTCATTCTAGCTTTAATAATTTCTAAAATTCTATCTTTAGTTTCATTCTTTCTTTATATCTTTCATTCTAGCTTTAATACCTTCTAACATTCTATCTTTAGTTTCTTTCTTTCTTTCTTTCTTGATATCTTTCATTCTAATTTTAATACCTTCTAACATTGTATCTTTAATTTCTTTCTTTCTTTCTTTATATCTTTCATTCTAGCTTTAATACGTTCTAACATTCTATCTTTAGTTTCTTTCTTTCTTTTTCATTCTAGCTTCAATACCTTCTAACATTCTATCTTTAGTTTCTTTCTTACTTTATACCTTTCATTCTAATTTTAATACCTTCTAACATTCTTTCTTTAGTTTCTTTCTTTCTTTATCTCTTTCATTCTAGCTTTAATACCTTCTAATATTCTATCTTTAGTTTCTTTCTTTCTTTCTTTCTTTCTTGATATCTTTCCTTATAGTTTCAATACCTTCTAACATTCTATCTTTAGTTTCTTTCTTTCTTTCTTTCTTGATATGTTTCATTCTAGTTTTAATACCTTCTAACATTCTATTTTTGTTTCTTTCTTTCTTTCTTTCTTGATTTCTTTCATTCAAGCTTTAATAGCTTCTAACATTTTATCTTTAGTTTCTTTCTTTCTTTCTTTATATCTTCCATTCTAGCTTTTATACCTTCTAACATTCTATCTTTAGTTTCTTTCTTTCTTTCTTTCTTGATATCTTTCATTCTAATTTTAATACCTTCTAACATTCTTTCTCTAGTTTCTTTGTTACTTTCTTTCTTTATATCTTCCATTCTAGCTTTAATACCTTCTAACATTCTCTCTTTAGTTTCTTTCTTTCTTTCTTTCTTGATATCTTTCATTCTAATTTTAAAACCTTCTAACATTCTTTCTTTAGTTTCTTTCTTTCTTTCTTTCTTTATCTCTTTCATTCTAGCTTTAATACCTTCTAACATTCTATCTTTAGTTTCTTTCTTTCTTTCTTTATATCTTTCATTCTAGCTTTAATACCTTCTAATATTCTATCTTTAGTTTCTTTCTTTCTTTCTTTATAACTTTCATTCTAGCTTTAATACTTTCTAACATTCTATCTTTAGTTTCTTTCTTTCTTGATATCTTTCCTTCAAGCTTTAATACCTTCTAACCTTCTCTCTTTTGTTTCTTTCATTCTTTTTCTTCATATCTTTCATTCTAGTTTTAATACCTTCTAACATTCTATCTTTAGTTTCTTTCTTTCTTTCTTTCTTTATATCTTTCATTCTAGCTTTCATACCTTCTAACATTCTATCTTTAGTTTCTTTCTTTCTTTCTTTGTTTCTTTATATCTTTCATTCTAGCTTTCATACCTTCTAACATTCTATCTTTAGTTTCTTTCTTTCTTTCTTTCTTTCTTTATATCTTTCATTCTAGTTTTAATACCTTCTAACATTCTATCTTTCGTTTCTTTCTTTCTTTCTTTATATCTTTCATTCTAGCTTTAATACCTTCTAACATTCTATTTTTAGTTTCTTTCTTTCTTTCTTTCTTGATTTCTTTCATTCTAGCTTTAATTGCTTCTAACATTTTATCTTTAGTTTCTTTCTTTCTTTCTTTATATCTTCCATTCTAGCTTTAATACCTTCTAACATTCTATCTTTAGTTTCTTTCTTTCTTTCTTTCTTGATATCATTCATTCTAATTTTAATACCTTCTAACATTCTTTCTTTAGTTTCTTTCTTTCTTTCTTTTTCTCTTTCATTCTAGCTTTAAAACCTTCTAATATTCTATCTTTAGTTTCTTTCTTTCTTTCTTTCTTTCTTGATATCTTTCCTACTAGTTTCAATACCTTCTACTATTCTATCTTTAATTTCTTTCTTTCTTTCTTTATATCTTTCATTCAAGCTTTAATAGCTTCTAACATTTTATCTTTAGTTTCTTTCTTTCTTTCTTTATATCTTCCATTCTAGCTTTTATACCTTCTAACATTCTATCTTTAGTTTCTTTCTTTCTTTCTTTCTTGATATCTTTCATTCTAATTTTAATACCTTCTAACATTCTTTCTCTAGTTTCTTTCTTACTTTCTTTCTTTATATCTTCCATTCTAGCTTTAATACCTTCTAATATTCTATCTTTAGTTTCTTTCTTTCTTTCTTTCTTTATCTCTTTCATTCTAGCTTTAATACGTTCTAATATTCTATCTTTAGTTTCTTTCTTTCTTTCTTTCTTTCTATCTTTCATACCTTCTAACATTCTATCTTTAGTTTCTTTCTTTCTTTCTTTCTTGATATCTTTCATTCTAGCTTTAATAATTTCTAAAATTCTATCTTTAGTTTCTTTCTTTCTTTCTTGATATCTTTCATTCTAGCTTTAATACCTTCTAACATTCTATCTTTAGTTTCTTTCTTTCTTTATATCTTTCATTTTAGCTTTAATACCTTCTAACATTCTATCTTTAGTTTCTTTCTTTCTTTATATCTTTCATTCTAATTTTAATACCTTCTAACATTCTTTCTTTAGTTTCTTTCTTTCTTTCTTTCTTTCTTTCTTTCTTTATCTCTTTCATTCTAGCTTTAATACCTTCTAATATTCTATCTTTAGTTTCTTTCTTTCTTTCTTCCTTAATATCTTTCCTTCTAGTTTCAATACCTTCTCACATTCTATCTTTAATTTCTTTCTTTCTTTCTTTACATCTTTCATTCTAGCTTTAATACCTTCTAACATTCTACCTTTAGTTTCTTTCTTTCTTTCTTTATATCTTTCATTCTAGCTTTAATACCTTCTAACATCCTATCTTTAGTTTCTTTCTTTCTTTATATCTTTCATTCAAGCTTCTTTACCTTCTAGCCTTCTCTCTTTTGTTTCTTTCTTTCTTTTTCTTGATATCTTTCATTCTAGTTTTAATACCTTCTAACATTCTATCTTTAGTTTCTTTCTTTCTTTCTTTCTTTCTTTATATCTCTCATTCTAGCTTTCATACCTTCTAACATTCTATCTTTAGTTTCTTTCTTTATTTCTTTCTTGATATCTTTCATTCTAGCTTTAATACCT
Organism: Intellagama lesueurii; assembly: GCA_037013535.1. Taxonomy (NCBI): domain Eukaryota; kingdom Metazoa; phylum Chordata; class Lepidosauria; order Squamata; family Agamidae; genus Intellagama; species Intellagama lesueurii. Next base: position 19,700,907 of record JBAJHW010000013.1, read on the forward strand.
TCTAACATTCTATCTTTAGTTTCTCTCTTTCTTTCTTTCTTGATATCTTTCCTTCCAGTTTCAATACCTTCTAACATTCTATCTTTTGTTTCTTTCTTTCTTTCTTTATATCTTTCATTCTAGCTTTAATACCTTCTAACATTCTATCTTTAGTTTCTTTCTTTCTTTATATCTTTCATTCTAATTTTAAAACCTTCTAACATTCTTTCTTTAGTTTCTTTCTTTCTTTCTTTCTTTCTTTATCTCTTTCATTCTACCTTCAATACATTCTAATATTCTATCTTTAGTTTCTTTCTTTCTTTCTTTATTGATATCTGTCCTTCTAGTTTCAATACCTTCTAACATTCTATCTTTAGTTTCTTTCTTTCTTTCTTCCTTAATATCTTTCCTTCTAGTTTCAATACCTTCTCACATTCTATCTTTAATTTCTTTCTTTCTTTCTTTACATCTTTCATTCTAGCTTTAATACCTTCTAACATTCTATCTTTAGTTTCTTTCTTTCTTTCTTTATATCTTTCATTCTAGCTTTAATACCTTCTAACATTCTATCTTTAGTTTCTTTCTTTCTTTATATCTTTCATTCAAGCTTCTTTACCTTCTAGCCTTCTCTCTTTTGTTTCTTTCTTTCTTTTTCTTGATATCTTTCATTCTAGTTTTAATACCTTCTAACATTCTATCTTTAGTTTCTTTCTTTCTTTCTTTCTTTCTTTATATCTCTCATTCTAGCTTTCATACCTTCTAACATTCTATCTTTAGTTTCTTTCTTTATTTCTTTCTTGATATCTTTCATTCTAGCTTTAATACCTTCTAACATTCTATCTTTAGTTTCTCTCTTTCTTTCTTTCTTGATATCTTTCCTTCCAGTTTCAATACCTTCTAACATTCTATCTTTTGTTTCTTTCTTTCTTTCTTTATATCTTTCATTCTAGCTTTAATACCTTCTAACATTCTATCTTTAGTTTCTTTCTTTCTTTATATCTTTCATTCTAATTTTAAAACCTTCTAACATTCTTTCTTTAGTTTCTTTCTTTCTTTCTTTCTTTCTTTATCTCTTTCATTCTACCTTCAATACATTCTAATATTCTATCTTTAGTTTCTTTCTTTCTTTCTTTATTGATATCTGTCCTTCTAGTTTCAATACCTTCTAACATTCTATCTTTAATTTCTTTCTTTCTTTCTTTATATCTTTCATTCTAGCTTTAATAACTTCTAACATTCTATCTTTAGTTTCTTTCTTTCTTTCTTTCTTGATATCTTTCATTCTAGCTTTAATACCTTCTAAAATTCTATCTTTAGTTTCTTTCTTTCTTTCTTTATATCTTTCATTCTAGCTTTAATAACTTCTAACATTCTATCTTTAGTTTCTTTCTAACTTTCTTTATATCTTTCATTCTAGCTTTAATACCATCTAACATTCTATGTTTAGTTTCTTTCTTTATATCTTTCATTCAAGCTTTAATACCTTCTAACATTCTATCTTTAGTTTCTTTCTTTCTTTATATCTTTCATTCTAGCTTTAATACCTTCTAACATTCTATTTTTAGTTTCTTTCTTTCTTTCTTTCTTGATTTCTTTCATTCTAGCTTTAATAGCTTCTAACATTTTATCTTTAGTTTCTTTCTTTCTTTCTTTATATCTTCCATTCTAGCTTTAATACCTTCTAACATTCTATCTTTAGTTTCTTTCTTTCTTTCTTTCTTGATATCATTCATTCTAATTTTAATACCTTCTAACATTCTTTCTTTAGTTTCTTTCTTTCTTTCTTTTTCTCTTTCATTCTAGCTTTAAAACCTTCTAATATTCTATCTTTAGTTTCTTTCTTTCTTTCTTTCTTTCTTTCTTGATATCTTTCCTACTAGTTTCAATACCTTCTACCATTCTATCTTTAATTTCTTTCTTTCTTTCTTTATATCTTTCATTCTAGCTTTAATACCTTCTCATTCGATCTTTAGTATCTTTCTTTCTTTCTTTCTTTATATCTTTCATTCTAGCTTTAATACCTTCTAACATTCTATTTTTAGTTTCTTTCTTTCTTTCTTTCTTGATTTCTTTCATTCAAGCTTTAATAGCTTCTAACATTTTATCTTTAGTTTCTTTCTTTCTTTCTTTATATCTTCCATTCTAGCTTTTATACCTTCTAACATTCTATCTTTAGTTTCTTTCTTTCTTTCTTTCTTGATTTCTTTCATTCAAGCTTTAATAGCTTCTAACATTTTATCTTTAGTTTCTTTCTTTCTTTCTTTATATCTTCCATTCTAGCTTTAATACCTTCTAACATTCTATCTTTAGTTTCTTTCCTTCTTTCTTTCTTGATATCATTCATTCTAATTTTAATACCTTCTAACATTCTTTCTTTAGTTTCTTTCTTTCTTTCTTTTTCTCTTTCATTCTAGCTTTAAAATCTTCTAATATTCTATCTTTAGTTTCTTTCTTTCTTTCTTTCTTTCTTGATATCTTTCCTACTAGTTTCAATACCTTCTACTATTCTATCTTTAATTTCTTTCTTTCTTTCTTTATATCTTTCATTCTAGCTTTAATACCTTCTAACATTCGATCTTTAGTATCTTTCTTTCTTTCTTTCTTTATATCTTTCATTCTAGCTTTAATACCTTCTAACATTCTATTTTTAGTTTCTTTCTTTCTTTCTTTCTTGATTTCTTTCATTCAAGCTTTAATAGCTTCTAACATTTTATCTTTAGTTTCTTTCTTTCTTTCTTTATATCTTCCATTCTAGCTTTTATACCTTCTAACATTCAATCTTTAGTTTCTTTCTTTCTTTCTTTCTTGATATCTTTCATTCTAATTTTAATACCTTCTAACATTCTTTCTCTAGTTTCTTTCTTACTTTCTTTCTTTATATCTTCCATTCTAGCTTTAATACCTTCTAATATTCTATCTTTAGTTTCTTTCTTTCTTTCTTTCTTTATCTCTTTCATTCTAGCTTTAATACGTTCTAATATTCTATCTTTAGTTTCTTTCTTTCTTTCTTTCTTTCTATCTTTCATACCTTCTAACATTCTATCTTTAGTTTCTTTCTTTCTTTCTTTCTTGATATCTTTCATTCTAGCTTTAATAATTTCTAAAATTCTATCTTTAGTTTCTTTCTTTCTTTCTTGATATCTTTCATTCTAGCTTTAATACCTTCTAACATTCTATCTTTAGTTTCTTTCTTTCTTTATATCTTTCATTTTAGCTTTAATACCTTCTAACATTCTATCTTTAGTTTCTTTCTTTCTTTATATCTTTCATTCTAATTTTAATACCTTCTAACATTCTTTCTTTAGTTTCTTTTCTTTCTTTCTTTCTTTCTTTCTTTATCTCTTTCATTCTAGCTTTAATACCTTCTAATATTCTATCTTTAGTTTCTTTCTTTCTTTCTTCCTTAATATCTTTCCTTCTAGTTTCAATACCTTCTCACATTCTATCTTTAATTTCTTTCTTTCTTTCTTTACATCTTTCATTCTAGCTTTAATACCTTCTAACATTCTACCTTTAATTTCTTTCTTTCTTTCTTTATATCTTTCATTCTAGCTTTAATACCTTCTAACATCCTATCTTTAGTTTCTTTCTTTCTTTATATCTTTCATTCAAGCTTCTTTACCTTCTAGCCTTCTCTCTTTTGTTTTCTTTCTTTCTTTTTCTTGATATCTTTCATTCTAGTTTTAATACCTTCTAACATTCTATCTTTAGTTTCTTTCTTTCTTTCTTTCTTTCTTTATATCTCTCATTCTAGCTTTCATACCTTCTAACATTCTATCTTTAGTTTCTTTCTTTATTTCTTTCTTGATATCTTTCATTCTAGCTTTAATACCTTCTAACATTCTATCTTTAGTTTCTCTCTTTCTTTCTTTCTTGATATCTTTCCTTCCAGTTTCAATACCTTCTAACATTCTATCTTTTGTTTCTTTCTTTCTTTCTTTATATCTTTCATTCTAGCTTTAATACCTTCTAACATTCTATCTTTATTTTCTTTCTTTCTTTATATCTTTCATTCTAATTTTAAAACCTTCTAACATTCTTTCTTTAGTTTCTTTCTTTCTTTCTTTCTTTCTTTATCTCTTTCATTCTACCTTCAATACATTCTAATATTCTATCTTTAGTTTCTTTCTTTCTTTCTTTATTGATATCTGTCCTTCTAGTTTCAATACCTTCTAACATTCTATCTTTAGTTTCTTTCTTTCTTTCTTCCTTAATATCTTTCCTTCTAGTTTCAATACCTTCTCACATTCTATCTTTAATTTCTTTCTTTCTTTCTTTACATCTTTCATTCTAGCTTTAATACCTTCTAACATTCTATCTTTAGTTTCTTTCTTTCTTTCTTTATATCTTTCATTCTAGCTTTAATACCTTCTAACATTCTATCTTTAGTTTCTTTCTTTCTTTATATCTTTCATTCAAGCTTCTTTACCTTCTAGCCTTCTCTCTTTTGTTTCTTTCTTTCTTTTTCTTGATATCTTTCATTCTAGTTTTAATACCTTCTAACATTCTATCTTTAGTTTCTTTCTTTCTTTCTTTCTTTCTTTATATCTCTCATTCTAGCTTTCATACCTTCTAACATTCTATCTTTAGTTTCTTTCTTTATTTCTTTCTTGATATCTTTCATTCTAGCTTTAATACCTTCTAACATTCTATCTTTAGTTTCTCTCTTTCTTTCTTTCTTGATATCTTTCCTTCCAGTTTCAATACCTTCTAACATTCTATCTTTTGTTTATTTCTTTCTTTCTTTATATCTTTCATTCTAGCTTTAATACCTTCTAACATTCTATCTTTAGTTTCTTTCTTTCTTTATATCTTTCATTCTAATTTTAAAACCTTCTAACATTCTTTCTTTAGTTTCTTTCTTTCTTTCTTTCTTTCTTTATCTCTTTCATTCTACCTTCAATACATTCTAATATTCTATCTTTAGTTTCTTTCTTTCTTTCTTTATTGATATCTGTCCTTCTAGTTTCAATACCTTCTAACATTCTATCTTTAATTTCTTTCTTTCTTTCTTTATATCTTTCATTCTAGCTTTAATAACTTCTAACATTCTATCTTTAGTTTCTTTCTTTCTTTCTTTCTTGATATCTTTCATTCTAGCTTTAATACCTTCTAAAATTCTATCTTTAGTTTCTTTCTTTCTTTCTTTATATCTTTCATTCTAGCTTTAATAACTTCTAACATTCTATCTTTAGTTTCTTTCTAACTTTCTTTATATCTTTCATTCTAGCTTTAATACCATCTAACATTCTATGTTTAGTTTCTTTCTTTATATCTTTCATTCAAGCTTTAATACCTTCTAACATTCTATCTTTAGTTTCTTTCTTTCTTTCTATCTTTCATTCTAGCTTTAATACCTTCTAACATTCTATTTTTAGTTTCTTTCTTTCTTTCTTTCTTGATTTCTTTCATTCTAGCTTTAATAGCTTCTAACATTTTATCTTTAGTTTCTTTCTTTCTTTCTTTATATCTTCCATTCTAGCTTTAATACCTTCTAACATTCTATCTTTAGTTTCTTTCTTTCTTTCTTTCTTGATATCATTCATTCTAATTTTAATACCTTCTAACATTCTTTCTTTAGTTTCTTTCTTTCTTTCTTTTTCTCTTTCATTCTAGCTTTAAAACCTTCTAATATTCTATCTTTAGTTTCTTTCTTTCTTTCTTTCTTTCTTTCTTGATATCTTTCCTACTAGTTTCAATACCTTCTACCATTCTATCTTTAATTTCTTTCTTTCTTTCTTTATATCTTTCATTCTAGCTTTAATACCTTCTCATTCGATCTTTAGTATCTTTCTTTCTTTCTTTCTTTATATCTTTCATTCTAGCTTTAATACCTTCTAACATTCTATTTTTAGTTTCTTTCTTTCTTTCTTTCTTGATTTCTTTCATTCAAGCTTTAATAGCTTCTAACATTTTATCTTTAGTTTCTATCTTTCTTTCTTTATATCTTCCATTCTAGCTTTTATACCTTCTAACATTCTATCTTTAGTTTCTTTCTTTCTTTCTTTCTTGATATCTTTCATTCTAATTTTAATACCTTCTAACATTCTTTCTCTAATTTCTTTCTTACTTTCTTTCTTTATATCTTCCATTCTAGCTTTAATACCTTCTAATATTCTATCTTTAGTTTCTTTCTTTCTTTCTTTATATCTTTCATTCTAGCTTTAATACCTTCTAACATTCTATCTTTAGTTTCTTTCTTTCTTTCTTTCTTTATCTCTTTCATTCTAGCTTTAATACGTTCTAATATTCTATCTTTAGTTTCTTTCTTTCTTTCTTTCTTTCTATCTTTCATACCTTCTAACATTCTATCTTTAGTTTCTTTCTTTCTTTCTTTCTTGATATCTTTCATTCTAGCTTTAATAATTTCTAACATTCTTTCTTTAGTTTCTTTCTTTCTTTCTTTCTTTCTTTCTTTATCTCTTTCATTCTAGCTTTAATACCTTCTAATATTCTATCTTTAGTTTCTTTCTTTCTTTCTTCCTTAATATCTTTCCTTCTAGTTTCAATACCTTCTCACATTCTATCTTTAATTTCTTTCTTTCTTTCTTTACATCTTTCATTCTAGCTTTAATACCTTCTAACATTCTATCTTTAGTTTCTTTCTTTCTTTCTTTATATCTTTCATTCTAGCTTTAATACCTTCTAACATTCTATCTTTAGTTTCTTTCTTTCTTTATATCTTTCATTCAAGCTTCTTTACCTTCTAGCCTTCTCTCTTTTGTTTCTTTCTTTCTTTTTCTTGATATCTTTCATTCTAGTTTTAATACCTTCTAACATTCTATCTTTAGTTTCTTTCTTTCTTTCTTTCTTTATATCTCTCATTCTAGCTTTCATACCTTCTAACATTCTATCTTTAGTTTCTTTCTTTATTTCTTTCTTGATATCTTTCATTCTAGCTTTAATACCTTCTAACATTCTATCTTTAGTTTCTCTCTTTCTTTCTTTCTTGATATCTTTCCTTCCAGTTTCAATACCTTCTAACATTCTATCTTTTGTTTCTTTCTTTCTTTCTTTATATCTTTCATTCTAGCTTTAATACCTTCTAACATTCTATCTTTAGTTTCTTTCTTTCTTTATATCTTTCATTCTAATTTTAAAACCTTCTAACATTCTTTCTTTAGTTTCTTTCTTTCTTTCTTTCTTTATCTCTTTCATTCTACCTTCAATACATTCTAATATTCTATCTTTAGTTTCTTTCTTTCTTTCTTTATTGATATCTGTCCTTCTAGTTTCAATACCTTCTAACATTCTATCTTTAATTTCTTTCTTTCTTTCTTTATATCTTTCATTCTAGCTTTAATACCTTCTAACATTCGATCTTTAGTTTCTTTCTTTCTTTATATCTTTCATTCTAGCTTTAATACCTTCTAATATTCTATCTTTAGTTTCTTTCTTTCTTTCTTTATATCTTTCATTCTAGCTTTAATACTTTCTAACATTCTATCTTTAGTTTCTTTCTTTCTTGATATCTTTCATTCAAGCTTTAATACCTTCTAACCTTCTCTCTTTTGTTTCTTTCTTTCTTTTTCTTGATATCTTTCATTCTAGTTTTAATACCTTCTAACATTCTATCTTTAGTTTCTTTCTTTCTTTCTTTCTTTATATCTTTCATTCTAGCTTTCATACCTTCTAACATTCTATCTTTAGTTTCTTTCTTTCTTTGTTTGTTTCTTTATATCTTTCATTCTAGCTTTCATACCTTCTAACATTCTATCTTTAGTTTCTTTCTTTATTTCTTTCTTGATATCTTTCATTCTAGCTTTACCTTCTAACATTCTATCTTTAGTTTCTTTCTTTCTTTCTTTCTTGATATCTTTCCTTCCAGTTTCAATACCTTCTAACATTCTATCTTTTGTTTCTTTCTTTCTTTCTTTATATCTTTCATTCTAGCTTTAATACCTTCTAACATTCTATCTTTAGTTTCTTTCTTTCTTTATATCTTTCATTCTAGCTTTAATACCTTCTAACATTCTATCTTTAGTTTCTTTCTTTCTTTCTTTCTTGATATCTTTCATTCTAGCTTTAATACCTTCTAAAATTCTATCTTTAGTTTCTTTCTTTCTTTCTTTATATCTTTCATTCTAGCTTTAATACCTTCTAACATTCTATCTTTAGTTTCTTTCTTTCTTTATATCTTTCATTCAAGCTTTAATACCTTCTAAACTTCTCTCTTTTCTTTCTTTCTTTCTTTTTCTTGATATCTTTCATTCTAGTTTTAATACATTCTAACATTCTATCTTTAGTTTCTTTCTTTCTTTCTTTCTTTATATCTTTCATTCTACCTTTAATACCTTCTAACATTCTATCTTTAGTTTCTTTCTTTCTTTCTTTCTTGATATCTTTCATTCTAGCTTTAATACCTTCTAACATTCTATCTTTAGTTTCTTTCTTTCTTTCTTTCTTGATATCTTTCCTTCCAGTTTCAATACCTTCTAACATTCTATCTTTAGTTTCTTTCTTTCTTTCTTTCTTTATATCATTCATTCTACCTTTAATACCTTCTAACATTCTATCTTTAGTTTCTTTCTTTCTTTATATCTTTCATTCTAGTTTCAATACCTTCTAACATTCTATCTTTAATTTCTTTCTTTCTTTATCTTTCATTCTAGCTTTAATACCTTCTAACATTCTTTCTTTAGTTTCTTTCTTTCTTTCTTTCTTTATCTCTTTCATTCTAGCTTTAATACCTTCTAATATTCTATCTTTAGTTTCTTTCTTTCTTTCTTCCTTGATATCTTTCCTTCTAGTTTCAATATCTTCTAACATTCTATCTTTAATTTCTTTCTTTCTTTCTTTACATCTTTCATTCTAGCTTTAAAACCTTCTAACATTCTATCTTTAGTTTCTTTCTTTCTTTCTTTATATCTTTCATTCTAGCTTTATTACCTTCTAACATTCTATCTTTAGTTTCTTTCTTTCTTTATATCTTTCATTCAAGCTTTTTTACCTTCTAGCCTTCTCTCTTTTGTTTCTTTCTTTCTTTTTCTTGATATCTTTCATTCTAGTTTTAATACCTTCTAACATTCTATCTTTAGTTTCTTTCTTTCTTTCTTTCTTTCTTTATATCTTTCATTCTAGCTTTCATACCTTCTAACATTCTATCTTTAGTTTCTTTCTTTATTTCTTCCTTGATATCTTTCATTCTAGCTTTAATAACTTCTAACATTCTATCTTTAGTTTCTTTCTTTCTTTCTTTCTTGATATCTTTCCTTCCAGTTTCAATACCTTCTAACATTCTATCTTTTGTTTCTTTCTTTCTTTCTTTATATCTTTCATTCTAGCTTGTATACCTTCTAACATTCTATCTTTAGTTTCTTTCTTTCTTTATATCTTTCATTCTAATTTTAAAAAATTCTAACATTCTTTCTTTTGTTTCTTTCTTTCTTTATCTCTTTCATTCTACATTTAATACATTCTAATATTCTATCTTTAGTTTCTTTCTTTCTTTCTTTATTGATACCTGTCCTTCTAGTTTCAATACCTTCTAACATTCTATCTTTAATTTCTTTCTTTCTTTCTTTATATCTTTCATTCTAGCTTTAATACCTTCTAACATTCTATCTTTAGTTTCTTTCTTTCTTTATATCTTTCATTCTAGCTTTAATACCTTCTAATATTCTATCTTTAGTTTCTTTCTTTCTTTATAACTTTCATTCTAGCTTTAATACTTTCTAACATTCTATCTTTAGTTTCTTTCTTTCTTAATATCTTTCATTCAAGCTTTAATACCTTCTAACCTTCTCTCTTTTGTTTCTTTCTTTCTTTTTCTTGATATCTTTCATTCTAGTTTTAATACCTTCTAACATTCTATCTTTAGTTTCTTTCTTTCTTTCTTTCTTTATATCTTTCATTCTAGCTTTCATACCTTCTAACATTCTATCTTTAGTTTCTTTCTTTCTTTCTTTCTTGATATCTTTCATTCTAGCTTTAATACCTTCTAACATTCTATCTTTAGTTTCTTTCTTTCTTTCTTTCTTGATATCTTTCCTTCCAGTTTCAATACCTTCTAACATTCTATCTTTAGTTTCTTTCTTTCTTTCTTTCTTTATATCATTCATTCTACCTTTAATACCTTATAACATTCTATCTTTAGTTTCTTTCTTTCTTTATATCTTTCATTCTAGTTTTAATACCTTCTAACATTCTATCTTTAATTTCTTTCTTTCTTTATCTTTTTCTAGCTTTAATACCTTCTAACATTCTTTCTTTAGTTTCTTTCTTTCTTTCTTTCTTTATATCTTTCATTCTAGCTTTAATACCTTCGAATATTATATATTTAGTTTCTTTCTTTCTTTCTTTCTTGATATCTTTCCTTCTAGTTTCAATACCTTCTAACATTCTATCTTTAGTTTCTTTCTTTCTTTCTTTCTTTATATCTTTCATTCTAGCTTTAATACCTTCTAACATTCTATCTTTAGTTTCTTTTTTCTTTCTTTCTTGATATCTTTCATTCTAATTTTAATACCTTCTAACATTCTTTCTTTAGTTTCTTTCTTTCTTTCTTTCTTTATCTCTTTCATTCTAGATTTAATACCTTCTAACATTCTGACTTTAATTTCTTTCTTTCTTTCTTTATATCTTTCATTCTAGCTTTAATACCTTCTAACATTCTATCTTTCATTTCTTTCTTTCTTTCTTTCTTTATATCTTTTATTCTAGCTTTAATACCTTCTAACATTTTATCTTTAGTTTCTTTCTTTCTTGATATCTTTCATTCTAGGTTTAATAGCTTCTAACATTTTATCTTTAGTTTCTTTCTTTCTTTCTTTCTTTTTTTCTTTATATCTTCCATTTAAGCTTTTATACCTTCCAACATTCTATCTTTAGTTTCTTTCTTTCTTTCTTGATATCTTTCTTTTTAATTTTAATACCTTCTAACATTCTATCTTTAGTTTCTTTCTTTCTTTCTTTCTTTATATCTTTCCTTCTAGTTTCAATACCTTCTAACATTCTATCTTTAGATTCTTTCTTTCTTTCTTTCTTTATATCTTTCATTCTAGCTTTAATACCTTCTAACATTCTATCTTTAGTTTCTTTTTTCTTTCTTTCTTGATATCTTTCATTCTAATTTTAATACCTTCTAACATTCTTTCTTTAGTTTCTTTCTTTCTTTCTTTCTTTATCTCTTTCATTCTAGCTTTAATACCTTCTAACATTCTATCTTTAATTTCTTTCTTTCTTTCTTTATATCTTTCATTCTAGCTTTAATACCTTCTAACATTTTATCTTTAGTTTCTTTCTTTCTTTCTTTCTTGATACATTTCATTCTAGGTTTAATAGCTTCTAACATTTTATCTTTAGTTTCTTTCTTTCTTTCTTTCTTTCTTTCTTTCTTTCTTTCTTTCTTTCTTTCTTTCTTTATATCTTCCTTTTAAGCTTTTATACCTTCTAACATCTATCTTTAGTTTCTTTCTTTCTTTCTTGATATCTTTCTTTCTAATTTTAATACCTTCTAACATTCTTTCCTTAGTTTCTTTCTTTCTTTCTTTATATCTTCCATTCTAGCTTTAATACCTTCTAACATTCTATCTTTAGTTTCTTTCTTTCTTTCTTTCTTTATATCTTTCATTCTAGCTTTAATACCTTCTAACATTCTATCTTTAGTTTCTTTCTTTCATTCTTTCTTTCTTGATATCATTCATTCTAATTTTAATACCTTCTAACATTCTTTCCTTAGTTTCTTTCTTTCTTTCTTTATATCTTCCATTCTAGCTTTAATACCTTCTAACATTCTATCTTTAGTTTCTTTCTTTCTTTCTTTCTTTATATCTTTCATTCTAGCTTTTATACCTTCTAACATCTATCTTTAGTTTCTTTCTTTCTTTCTTGATATCTTTCTTTCTAATTTTAATACCTTCTAACATTCTTTCCTTAGTTTCTTTCTTTCTTTCTTTATACCTTCCATTCTAGCTTTAATACCTTCTAACATTCTATCTTTAGTTTCTTTCTTTCTTTCTTTCTTCATATCTTTCATTCTAATTTTAATACCTTCTAACATTCTTTCTTTAGTTTCTTTCTTTCTTTCTTTCTTTATATCTTTCAATCTAGCTTTAATAACTTCTAACATTCTATCTTTAGTTTCTTTCTTTCTTTCTTTCTTGATATCTTTCATTCCAGCTTTAATAGCTTCTAACATTTTATCTTCAGTTTCTTTCTTTCTTTATATCTTCCATTCTAGCTTTTATACCTTCTAACATTCGATCTTTAGTTTCTTTCCTTCTTTCTTGATATCTCTCATTCTAGCTTTAATACCTTCTAACATTTTATCTTTAGTTTCTTTCTTTATTTATATCTTTCATTCTAGCTTTAATACCTTCTAACATTTTATCTTTAGTTTCTTTCTTTCTTTCTTTCTTGATATCTTTCATTCTAGCTTTAATACCTTCTAAAATTCTATCTTTAGTTTCTTTCTTTGTTTCTTTATATCTTTCATTCTAGCTTTAATACCTTCTAACATTCTATCTTTAGTTTCTTTCTTTCTTTCTTGATATCTTTCATTGTAGCTTTAATACCTTTTAACATTCTATCTTTAGTTTCTTTCTTTCTTTCTTTCTTTCTTGTTATCTTACCTTCTAGTTTCAATACCTTCTAACATTCTATCTTTAGTTTCTTTCTTTCTTTCTTTCTTTATAACTTTCATTCTAGCTTTAATACCTTCTAAAATTCTATCTTTAGTTTCTTTCTTTGTTTCTTTATATCTTTCATTCTAGCTTTAATACCTTCTAACATTCTATCTTTAGTTTCTTTCTTTCTTTATCTTTCATTCTAGCTTTAATACCTTCTAACATTCTTTCTTTAGTTTCTTTCTTTCTTTCTTTCTTTATATCTTTCATTCTAGCTTTAATACCTTCGAATATTATATATTTAGTTTCTTTCTTTCTTGATATCTTTCCTTCTAGTTTCAATACCTTCTAACATTCTATCTTTAGTTTCTTTCTTTCTTTCTTTCTTTATATCTTTCATTCTAGCTTTAATACCTTCTAACATTCTATCTTTAGTTTCTTTTTTCTTTCTTTCTTGATATCATTCATTCTAATTTTAATACCTTCTAATATTCTTTCTTTAGTTTCTTTCTTTCTTTATATCTTTCATTCTAGCTTTAATACCTTCGAATATTATACATTTAGTTTCTTTCTTTCTTGATATCTTTCCTTCTAGTTTCAATACCTTCTAACATTCTATCTTTAGTTTCTTTCTTTCTTTCTTTCTTTATATCTTTCATTCTAGATTTAATACCTTCTTACATTCTATCTTTAGTTTCTTTCTTTCTTTCTTTCTTGATATCTTTCCTACTAGTTTCAATACCTTCTAACATTCTATCTTTGATTTCTTTCTTTCTTTCTTTATATCTTTCATTCTAGCTTTAAAACCTTCTAACATTCTATCTTTAGTTTCTTTCTTTCTTTCTTTATATCTTTCATTCTAGCTTTAATACCTTCTAACATTCTATCTTTAGTTTCTTTCTTTCTTTATATCTTTCATTCTAGCTTTAATACCTTCTAACATTCTGTCTTAAGTTTCTTTCTTTCTTACTTTCTTTCTTTATATCTTCCATTCTAGCTTTAATACCTTCTAACATTCTATCTTTAGTTTCTTTTTTCTTTCTTTCTTGATATCATTCATTCTAATTTTAATACCTTCTAACATTCTTTCTTTAGTTTCTTTCTTTCTTTCTTTATCTCTTTCATTCTAGCTTTAATAACTTCTAATACTCTGTCTTTAGTTTCTTTCTTTCTTTCTTTCTTGATATCTTTCCTACTAGTTTCAATACCTTCTAACATTCTATCTTTAATTTCTTTCTTTCTTTCTTTATATCTTTCATTCTAGCTTTAAAACCTTCTAACATTCTATCTTTAGTTTCTTTCTTTCTTTCTTTATATCTTTCATTCTAGCTTTAATACCTTCTAACATTCTATCTTTAGTTTCTTTCTTTCTTTATATCTTTCATTCTAGCTTTAATACCTTCTAACATTCTATCTTAAGTTTCTGTCTTTCTTACTTTCTTTCTTTATATCTTCCATTCTAGCTTTAATACCTTCTAACATTCTATCTTTAGTTTCTTTCTTTCTTTCTTTATATCTTTCATTCTAATTTTAATACCTTCTAACATTATATCTTTAGTTTCTTTCTTTCTTTCTTTCTTGATATCTTTCATTCTAATTTTAATAACTTGTAACATTCTTTCTTTAGTTTCTTTCTTTCTTTCTTTATATCTTCCATTCTATCTTTAATAATTTCTAACATTCTATCTTTAGTTTCTTTCTTTCTTTCTTTCTTTCATTCTACCTTTAATAACTTCTAACATTCTATCTTTAGTTTCGTTCTTTCTTTCTTTCTTGATATCATTCATTCTAATTTTAATAACTTCTAACATTCTTTCTTTAGTTTCTTTCTTTCTTTTTCTTGATATCTTTCATTCTAGTTTTAATACCTTCTAACATTCTATCTTTAGTTTCTTTCTTTCTTTCTTTATATCTTTCATTCTAGCTTTAATACCTTCTAACATTCTATCTTTAGTTTCTTTCTTTCTTTCTTTCTTGATATCATTCATTCTAATTTTAATACCTTCTAATATTCTTTCTTTAGTTTCTTTCTCTCTTTCTTTCTTTATCTCTTTCATTCTAGCTTTAATACCTTCCAATATTCTATCTTTAGTTTCTTTCTTTCTTTCTTTCTTTCTTCATATCTTTCATTCTAATTTTAATACCTTCTAACATTCTTTCTTTAGTTTCTTTCTTTCTTTCTTTCTTTATATCTTTCAATCTAGCTTTAATAACTTCTAACATTCTATCTTTAGTTTCTTTCTTTCTTTCTTTCTTGATATCTTTCATTCCAGCTTTAATAGCTTCTAACATTTTATCTTCAGTTTCTTTCTTTCTTTATATCTTCCATTCTAGCTTTTATACCTTCTAACATTCGATCTTTAGTTTCTTTCCTTCTTTCTTGATATCTCTCATTCTAACTTTAATACCTTCTAACATTTTATCTTTAGTTTCTTTCTTTCTTTATATCTTTCATTCTAGCTTTAATACCTTCTAACATTTTATCTTTAGTTTCTTTCTTTCTTTCTTTCTTGATATCTTTCATTCTAGCTTTAATACCTTTTAAAATTCTATCTTTAGTTTCTTTCTTTCTTTCTTTATATCTTTCATTCTAGCTTTAATACCTTCTAACATTCTATCTTTAGTTTCTTTCTTTCTTTCTTGATATCTTTCATTGTAGCTTTAATACCTTTTAACATTCTATCTTTAGTTTCTTTCTTTCTTTCTTTCTTTCTTGATATCTTACCTTCTAGTTTCAATACCTTCTAACATTCTATCTTTAGTTTCTTTCTTTCTTTCTTTCTTTATAACTTTCATTCTAGCTTTAATACCTTCTAACATTCTATCTTTAGTTTCTTTCTTTCTTTATATCTTTCATTCTAGCTTTAATACCTTCTAACATTCTATCTTTAGTTTCTTTCTTTCTTTATCTTTCATTCTAGCTTTAATACCTTCTAACATTCTTTCTTTAGTTTCTTTCTTTCTTTCTTTCTTTATATCTTTCATTCTAGCTTTAATACCTTCGAATATTATATATTTAGTTTCTTTCTTTCTTGATATCTTTCCTTCTAGTTTCAATACCTTCTAACATTCTATCTTTAGTTTCTTTCTTTCTTTCTTTCTTTATATCTTTCATTCTAGCTTTAATACCTTCTAACATTCTATCTTTAGTTTCTTTTTTCTTTCTTTCTTGATATCATTCATTCTAATTTTAATACCTTCTAACATTCTTTCTTTAGTTTCTTTCTTTCTTTCTTTCTTTATATCTTTCATTCCAGCTTTAATACCTTCGAATATTATATATTTAGTTTCTTTCTTTCTTGATACCTTTCCTTCTAGTTTCAATACCTTCTAACATTCTATCTTTAGTTTCTTTCTTTCTTTCTTTCTTTATATCTTTCATTCTAGCTTTAATACCTTCTTACATTCTATCTTTAGTTTCTTTCTTTCTTTCTTTCTTGATATCTTTCCTACTAGTTTCAATACCTTCTAACATTCTATCTTTAATTTCTTTCTTTCTTTCTTTATATCTTTCATTCTAGCTTTAAAACCTTCTAACATTCTATCTTTAGTTTCTTTCTTTCTTTCTTTATATATTTTTTATTCTAGCTTTAATACCTTCTAACATTCTATCTTTAGTTTCTTTCTTTCTTTATATCTTTCAATCTAGCTTTAATACCTTCTAACATTCTGTCTTAAGTTTCTTTCTTTCTTACTTTCTTTCTTTATATCTTCCATTCTAGCTTTAATACCTTCTAACATTCTATCTTTAGTTTCTTTTTTCTTTCTTTCTTGATATCATTCATTCTAATTTTAATACCTTCTAACATTCTTTCTTTAGTTTCTTTCTTTCTTTCTTTCTTTATCTCTTTCATTCTAGCTTTAATAACTTCTAATATTCTATCTTTAGTTTCTTTCTTTCTTTCTTTCTTGATATCTTTCCTACTAGTTTCAATACCTTCTAACATTCTATCTTTAATTTCTTTCTTTCTTTCTTTATATCTTTCATTCTAGCTTTAAAACCTTCTAACATTCTATCTTTAGTTTCTTTCTTTCTTTCTTTATATCTTTCATTCTAGCTTTAATACCTTCTAACATTCTATCTTTAGTTTCTTTCTTTCTTTATATCTTTCATTCTAGCTTTAATACCTTCTAACATTCTATCTTAAGTTTCTGTCTTTCTTACTTTCTTTCTTTATATCTTCCATTCTAGCTTTAATACCTTCTAACATTCTATCTTTAGTTTCTTTCTTTCTTTATATCTTTCATTCTAGCTTTAATACCTTCTAACATTCTATCTTTAGTTTCTTTCTTTCTTTATCTTTCATTCTAGCGTTAATACCTTCTAAAATTCTTTCTTTAGTTTCTTTCTTTCTTTCTTTCTTTATATCTTTCATTCTAGCTTTAATACCTTCTAACATTCTATCTTTAGTTTCTTTTTTCTTTCTTTCTTGATATCATTCATTCTAATTTTAATACCTTCTAACATTCTTTCTTTAGTTTCTTTCTTTCTTTCTTTCTTTATATCTTTCATTCTAGCTTTAATACCTTCGAATATTATATATTTAGTTTCTTTCTTTCTTGATATCTTTCCTTCTAGTTTCAATACCTTCTAACATTCTATCTTTAGTTTCTTTCTTTCTTTCTTTCTTTATATCTTTCATTCTAGCTTTAATACCTTCTTACATTCTATCTTTAGTTTCTTTCTTTCTTTCTTTCTTGATATCTTTCCTACTAGTTTCAATACCTTCTAACATTCTATCTTTAATTTCTTTCTTTCTTTCTTTATATCTTTCATTCTAGCTTTAAAACCTTCTAACATTCTATCTTTAGTTTCTTTCTTTCTTTCTTTATATATTTTTTATTCTAGCTTTAATACCTTCTAACATTCTATCTTTAGTTTCTTTCTTTCTTTATATCTTTCATTCTAGCTTTAATACCTTCTAACATTCTGTCTTAAGTTTCTTTCTTTCTTACTTTCTTTCTTTATATCTTCCATTCTAACTTTAATACCTTCTAACATTCTATCTTTAGTTTCTTTTTACTTTCTTTCTTGATATCATTCATTCTAATTTTAATACCTTCTAACATTCTTTCTTTAGTTTCTTTCTTTCTTTCTTTCTTTATCTCTTTCATTCTAGCTTTAATAACTTCTAATATTCTATCTTTAGTTTCTTTCTTTCTTTCTTTCTTGATATCTTTCCTACTAGTTTCAATACCTTCTAACATTCTATCTTTAATTTCTTTCTTTCTTTCTTTATATCTTTCATTCTAGCTTTAAAACCTTCTAACATTCTATCTTTAGTTTCTTTCTTTCTTTCTTGATATCTTTCATTCTAGCTTTAATACCTTCTAACATTCTATCTTTAGTTTCTTTCTTTCTTTATATCTTTCATTCTAGCTTTAATACCTTCTAACATTCTATCTTAAGTTTCTGTCTTTCTTACTTTCTTTCTTTATATCTTCCATTCTAGCTTTAATACCTTCTAACATTCTATCTTTAGTTTCTTTCTTTCTTTCTTTATATCTTTCAGTCTAGCTTTAATACCTTCTAACATTCTATCTTTAGTTTCTTTCTTTCTTTATATCTTTCATTCTAGCTTTAATACCTTCTAACATTCTATCTTAAGTTTCTGTCTTTCTTACTTTCTTTCTTTATATCTTCCATTCTAGCTTTAATACCTTCTAACATTCTATCTTTAGTTTCTTTCTTTCTTTATATCTTTCATTCTAGCTTTAATACCTTCTAACATTCTATCTTTAGTTTCTTTCTTTCTTTATCTTTCATTCTAGCGTTAATACCTTCTAAAATTCTTTCTTTAGTTTCTTTCTTTCTTTCTTTCTTTATATCTTTCATTCTAGCTTTAATACCTTCTAACATTCTATCTTTAGTTTCTTTTTTCTTTCTTTCTTGATATCATTCATTCTAATTTTAATACCTTCTAACATTCTTTCTTTAGTTTCTTTCTTTCTTTCTTTCTTTATATCTTTCATTCCAGCTTTAATACCTTCGAATATTATATATTTAGTTTCTTTCTTTCTTGATATCTTTCCTTCTAGTTTCAATACCTTCTAACATTCTATCTTTAGTTTCTTTCTTTCTTTCTTTCTTTATATCTTTCATTCTAGCTTTAATACCTTCTTACATTCTATCTTTAGTTTCTTTCTTTCTTTCTTTCTTGATATCTTTCCTACTAGTTTCAATACCTTCTAACATTCTATCTTTAATTTCTTTCTTTCTTTCTTTATATCTTTCATTCTAGCTTTAAAACCTTCTAACATTCTATCTTTAGTTTCTTTCTTTCTTTCTTTATATATTTTTTATTCTAGCTTTAATACCTTCTAACATTCTATCTTTAGTTTCTTTCTTTCTTTATATCTTTCAATCTAGCTTTAATACCTTCTAACATTCTGTCTTAAGTTTCTTTCTTTCTTACTTTCTTTCTTTATATCTTCCATTCTAGCTTTAATACCTTCTAACATTCTATCTTTAGTTTCTTTTTTCTTTCTTTCTTGATATCATTCATTCTAATTTTAATACCTTCTAACATTCTTTCTTTAGTTTCTTTCTTTCTTTCTTTCTTTATCTCTTTCATTCTAGCTTTAAAAACTTCTAATATTCTATCTTTAGTTTCTTTCTTTCTTTCTTTCTTGATATCTTTCCTACTAGTTTCAATACCTTCTAACATTCTATCTTTAATTTCTTTCTTTCTTTCTTTATATCTTTCATTCTAGCTTTAAAACCTTCTAACATTCTATCTTTAGTTTCTTTCTTTCTTTCTTGATATCTTTCATTCTAGCTTTAATACCTTCTAACATTCTATCTTTAGTTTCTTTTTTCTTTCTTTCTTGATATCATTCATTCTAATTTTAATACCTTCTAACATTCTTTCTTTAGTTTCTTTCTTTCTTTCTTTCTTTCTTTATATCTTTCATTCTAGCTTTAATACCTTCGAATATTATATATTTAGTTTCTTTCTTTCTTGATATCTTTCCTTCTAGTTTCAATACCTTCTAACATTCTATCTTTAGTTTCTTTCTTTCTTTCTTTCTTTATATCTTTCATTCTAGCTTTAATACCTTCTTACATTCTATCTTTAGTTTCTTTCTTTCTTTCTTTCTTGATATCTTTCCTACTAGTTTCAATACCTTCTAACATTCTATCTTTAATTTCTTTCTTTCTTTCTTTATATCTTTCATTCTAGCTTTAAAACCTTCTAACATTCTATCTTTAGTTTCTTTCTTTCTTTCTTTATATATTTTTTATTCTAGCTTTAATACCTTCTAACATTCTATCTTTAGTTTCTTTCTTTCTTTATATCTTTCATTCTAGCTTTAATACCTTCTAACATTCTGTCTTAAGTTTCTTTCTTTCTTACTTTCTTTCTTTATATCTTCCATTCTAACTTTAATACCTTCTAACATTCTATCTTTAGTTTCTTTTTACTTTCTTTCTTGATATCATTCATTCTAATTTTAATACCTTCTAACATTCTTTCTTTAGTTTCTTTCTTTCTTTCTTTCTTTATCTCTTTCATTCTAGCTTTAATAACTTCTAATATTCTATCTTTAGTTTCTTTCTTTCTTTCTTTCTTGATATCTTTCCTACTAGTTTCAATACCTTCTAACATTCTATCTTTAATTTCTTTCTTTCTTTCTTTATATCTTTCATTCTAGCTTTAAAACCTTCTAACATTCTATCTTTAGTTTCTTTCTTTCTTTCTTGATATCTTTCATTCTAGCTTTAATACCTTCTAACATTCTATCTTTAGTTTCTTTCTTTCTTTATATCTTTCATTCTAGCTTTAATACCTTCTAACATTCTATCTTAAGTTTCTGTCTTTCTTACTTTCTTTCTTTATATCTTCCATTCTAGCTTTAATACCTTCTAACATTCTATCTTTAGTTTCTTTCTTTCTTTCTTTATATCTTTCAGTCTAGCTTTAATACCTTCTAACATTCTACCTTTAGTTTCTTTCTTTCTTTCTTTCGTGATATCTTTCATTCTAATTTTAATACCTTCTAACATTCTATCTTTAGTTTCTTTCTTTCTTTCTTTCTTGATATCTTTCATTCTAATTTTAATAACTTGTAACATTCTTTCTTTAGTTTCTTTCTTTCTTTCTTTATATCTTCCATTCTATCTTTAATAATTTCTAACATTCTATCTTTAGTTTCTTTCTTTCTTTCTTTCTTTCTTTCATTCTACCTTTAATAACTTCTAATATTCTATCTTTAGTTTCTTTTTTTCTTTCTTTCTTGATATCTTTCATTCTAGCTTTAATACCTTCTAACATTCTATCTTTAGTTTCTTTCTTTCTTTCTTTCTTTATATCTTTCTTTCTAGCTTTAATACCTTCTAACATTCTATCTTTAGTTTCTTTCTTTCTTTCTTGATATCTTTCATTCTAATTTTAATACCTTCTAACATTCTTTCTTTAGTTTCTTTCTTTCTTTCTTTATATCTTTCATTCTAGCTTTAATACCTTCTAATATTCTATCTTTAGTTTCTTTCTTTCTTTCTTTCTTGATATCTTTCCTTCTAGTTTCAATATCTTCGAACGTTCTATCTTTAGTTTCTTTCTTTCTTTCTTTCTTGATATCTTTCATACCTTCTAACATTCTATCTTTAGTTTCTTTCTTTCTTTCTTTCTTGATATCTTTCATTCTAGCTTTAATAATTTCTAAAATTCTATCTTTAGTTTCTTTCTTTCTTTATATCTTTCATTCTAGCTTTAATACCTTCTAACATTCTATCTTTAGTTTCTTTCTTTCTTTCTTTCTTGATATCTTTCATTCTAATTTTAATACCTTCTAACATTGTATCTTTAATTTCTTTCTTTTTTTCTTTATATCTTTCATTCTAGCTTTAATACGTTCTAACATTCTATCTTTAGTTTCTTTCTTTCTTTATATCTTTCATTCTAATTTTAATACCTTCTAACATTCTTTCTTTAGTTTCTTTCTTTCTTTATCTCTTTCATTCTAGCTTTAATACCTTCTAATATTCTATATTTAGTTTCTTTCTT
The DNA here is from genome assembly GCA_037013535.1 of Intellagama lesueurii. Lineage (NCBI taxonomy): Eukaryota > Metazoa > Chordata > Lepidosauria > Squamata > Agamidae > Intellagama > Intellagama lesueurii. The sequence goes on from JBAJHW010000013.1 coordinate 19,722,460, forward strand.
TCTTTCTTTCTTGATATCTTTCCTTATAGTTTCAATACCTTCTAACATTCTATCTTTAATTTCTTTCTTTCTTTCTTTATATCTTTCATTCTAGCTTTAATACCTTCAAACATTCTATCTTTAGTTTCTTTCTTTCTTTATATCTTTCATTCTTGCTTTAATACCTTCTAACATTCTATCTTTAGTTTCTTTCTTTCTTTCTTGATATCTTTCATTCTAGCTTTAATACCTTCTAAAATTCTATCTTTAGTTTCTTTCTTTCTTTCTTTATATCTTTCATTCTAGCTTTAATAACTTCTAACATTCTATCTTTAGTTTCTTTCTTTCTTTCTTTCTTGATATCTTTCATTCTAGCTTTAATACCTTCTAAAATTCTATCTTTAGTTTCTTTCTTTCTTTCTTTATATCTTTCATTCTAGCTTTAATAACTTCTAACATTCTATCTTTAGTTTCTTTCTAACTTTCTTTATATCTTTCATTCTACCTTTAATACCATCTAACATTCTATGTTAAGTTTCTTTCTTTATATCTTTCATTCAAGCTTTAATACCTTCTAAAATTCTATCTTTTGTTTCTTTCTTTCTTTTTCTTGATATCTTTCATTCTAGTTTTAATACCTTCTAACATTCTTTCTTTAGTTTCTTTCTTTCTTTCTTTCTTGATATATTTACTTCTAGTTTCAATACCTTCTAAAATCTATCCTTAGTTTCTTTCTTTCTTTCTTTATATCTTTCATTCTAGCTTTAATACCTTCTAACATTCTATCTTTAGTTTCTTTCTTTCTTTCTTTCTTGATATCTTTCATTCTAATTTTAATACCTTCTAATATTCTTTCTTTAGTTTCTTTCTTTCTTTCTTTCTTTATATCTTTCATTCTAGCTTTAATACCTTCTAACATTCTCTTTTTAGTTTCTTTCTTTCTTTCTTTCTTTCTTGATATCTTTCATTCTAGCTTTAATAGCTTCTAACATTTTATCTTTAGTTTCTCTCTTTCTTTCTTTCTTTATATCTTGAATTCTAGCTTTTATACCTTCTCACATTCTATCTTTAGTTTCTTTCTTTCTTTCTTGTTATCTTTCATTCTAATTTTAATACCTTCTAACATTCTTTCCTTAGTTTCTTTCTTTCTTTCTTTATATCTTTCATTCTAGCTTTAATACCTTCTAACATTCTATCTTTAGTTTCTTTCTTTCTTTCTTTCTTGATATCATTCATTCTAATTTTAATACCTTCTAACATTCTTTCTTTAGTTTATTTCTTTCTTTCTTTCTTTATCTCTTTCATTCTAGCTTTAATACCTTCTAATATTCTATCTTTAGTTTCTTTCTTTCTTTCTTTCTTGATATCTTTCCTACTAGTTTCAATACCTTTTACCATTCTTTCTTTAATTTCTTTCTTTCTTTCTTTATATCTTTCATTCTAGCTTTTATACCTTCTAACATTCTATCTTTAGTTTCTTTCTTTCTTTCTTTCATATCTTTCATTCTAGCTTTAATACCTTCTAACATTCTATTTTTAGTTTCTTTCTTTCTTTCTTTCTTGATTTCTTTCATTCAAGCTTTAATAGCTTCTAACATTTTATCTTTAGTTTCTTTCTTTCTTTCTTTATATCTTCCATTCTAGCTTTTATACCTTCTAACATTCTATCTTTAGTTTCTTTCTTTTTTTCTTTCTTTATATCTTTCATTCTAGCTTTAATACCTTCTAACATTCTCTCTTTAGTTTCTTTCTTTCTTTCTTTATATCTTTCATTCTAGCTTTAATAGCTTCTAACATTTTATCTTTAGTTTCTCTCTTTCTTTCTTTCTTTATATCTTGAATTCTAGCTTTTATACCTTCTAACATTCTATCTTTAGTTTCTTTCTTTCTTTCTTGATATCTTCCATTCTAGCTTTAATACCTTCTAATAATCTCTCTTTAGTTTCTTTCTTTCTTTCTTTCTTGATATCTTTCCTTCTAGTTTCAATATCTTCGAACGTTCTATCTTTAGTTTCTTTCTTTCTTTCTTTCTTTATATCTTTCATACCTTCTAACATTCTATCTTTAGTTTCTTTCTTTCTTTCTTTCTTGATATCTTTCATTCTAGCTTTAATAATTTCTAAAATTCTATCATTCGTTTCTTTCTTTCTTTATATCTTTCATTCTAGCTTTAATACCTTCTAACATTCTATTTGTAGTTTCTTTCTTTCTTTCTTTCTTGATATCTTTCATTCTAATTTTAATACCTTCTAACATTGTATCTTTAATTTCTTTCTTTTTTCTTTATATCTTTCATTCTAGCTTTAATACGTTCTAACATTCTATCTTTAGTTTCTTTCTTTCTTTTTCATTCTAGCTTTAATACCTTCTAACATTCTATCTTTAGTTTCTTTCTTTCTTTATATCTTTCATTCTAATTTCTTCTAACATTCTTTCTTTAGTTTCTTTCTTTCTTTATCTCTTTCATTCTAGCTTTAATCTTCTAATATTCTATCTTTAGTTTCTTTCTTTCTTTCTTTCTTGATATCTTTCCTTATAGTTTCAATACCTTCTAACATTCTATCTTTAATTTCTTTCTTTCTTTCTTTATATCTTTCATTCTAGCTTTAATACCTTCTAACATTCTATCTTTAGTTTCTTTCTTTCTTTATATCTTTCATTCTTGCTTTAATACCTTCTGACATTCTATCTTTAGTTTCTTTCTTTCTTTCTTTCTTGATATCTTTCATTCTAGCTTTAATACCTTCTAAAATTCTATCTTTAGTTTCTTTCTTTCTTTATACCTTTCATTCTAGCTTTAATAACTTCTAACATTCTATCTTTAGTTTCTTTCTTTCTTTCTTTCTTGATATCTTTCATTCTAGCTTTAATACCTTTTAAAATTCTATCTTTAGTTTCTTTCTTTCTTTCTTTATATCTTTCATTCTAGCTTTAATACCTTCTAACATTCTATCTTTAGTTTCTTTCTTTCTTTCTTGATATCTTTCATTGTAGCTTTAATACCTTTTAACATTCTATCTTTAGTTTCTTTCTTTCTTTCTTTCTTTCTTGATATCTTACCTTCTAGTTTCAATACCTTCTAACATTCTATCTTTAGTTTCTTTCTTTCTTTCTTTCTTTATAACTTTCATTCTAGCTTTAATACCTTCTAACATTCTATCTTTAGTTTCTTTCTTTCTTTATATCTTTCATTCTAGCTTTAATACCTTCTAACATTCTATCTTTAGTTTCTTTCTTTCTTTATCTTTCATTCTAGCTTTAATACCTTCTAACATTCTTTCTTTAGTTTCTTTCTTTCTTTCTTTCTTTATATCTTTCATTCTAGCTTTAATACCTTCGAATATTATATATTTAGTTTCTTTCTTTCTTGATATCTTTCCTTCTAGTTTCAATACCTTCTAACATTCTATCTTTAGTTTCTTTCTTTCTTTCTTTCTTTCTTTATATCTTTCATTCTAGCTTTAATACCTTCTAACATTCTATCTTTAGTTTCTTTTTTCTTTCTTTCTTGATATCATTCATTCTAATTTTAATACCTTCTAACATTCTTTCTTTAGTTTCTTTCTTTCTTTCTTTCTTTATATCTTTCATTCCAGCTTTAATACCTTCGAATATTATATATTTAGTTTCTTTCTTTCTTGATATCTTTCCTTCTAGTTTCAATACCTTCTAACATTCTATCTTTAGTTTCTTTCTTTCTTTCTTTCTTTATATCTTTCATTCTAGCTTTAATACCTTCTTACATTCTATCTTTAGTTTCTTTCTTTCTTTCTTTCTTGATATCTTTCCTACCAGTTTCAATACCTTCTAACATTCTATCTTTAATTTCTTTCTTTCTTTCTTTATATCTTTCATTCTAGCTTTAAAACCTTCTAACATTCTATCTTTAGTTTCTTTCTTTCTTTCTTTATATATTTTTTATTCTAGCTTTAATACCTTCTAACATTCTATCTTTAGTTTCTTTCTTTCTTTATATCTTTCAATCTAGCTTTAATACCTTCTAACATTCTGTCTTAAGTTTCTTTCTTTCTTACTTTCTTTCTTTATATCTTCCATTCTAGCTTTAATACCTTCTAACATTCTATCTTTAGTTTCTTTTTTCTTTCTTTCTTGATATCATTCATTCTAATTTTAATACCTTCTAACATTCTTTCTTTAGTTTCTTTCTTTCTTTCTTTCTTTATCTCTTTCATTCTAGCTTTAATAACTTCTAATATTCTATCTTTAGTTTCTTTCTTTCTTTCTTTCTTGATATCTTTCCTACTAGTTTCAATACCTTCTAACATTCTATCTTTAATTTCTTTCTTTCTTTCTTTATATCTTTCATTCTAGCTTTAAAACCTTCTAACATTCTATCTTTAGTTTCTTTCTTTCTTTCTTTATATCTTTCATTCTAGCTTTAATACCTTCTAACATTCTATCTTTAGTTTCTTTCTTTCTTTATATCTTTCATTCTAGCTTTAATACCTTCTAACATTCTATCTTAAGTTTCTGTCTTTCTTACTTTCTTTCTTTATATCTTCCATTCTAGCTTTAATACCTTCTAACATTCTATCTTTAGTTTCTTTCTTTCTTTATATCTTTCATTCTAGCTTTAATACCTTCTAACATTCTATCTTTAGTTTCTTTCTTTCTTTATCTTTCATTCTAGCTTTAATACCTTCTAAAATTCTTTCTTTAGTTTCTTTCTTTCTTTCTTTCTTTATATCTTTCATTCTAGCTTTAATACCTTCGAATATTATATATTTAGTTTCTTTCTTTCTTGATATCTTTCCTTCTAGTTTCAATACCTTCTAACATTCTATCTTTAGTTTCTTTCTTTCTTTCTTTCTTTATATCTTTCATTCTAGCTTTAATACCTTCTAACATTCTATCTTTAGTTTCTTTTTTCTTTCTTTCTTGATATCATTCATTCTAATTTTAATACCTTCTAACATTCTTTCTTTAGTTTCTTTCTTTCTTTCTTTCTTTATATCTTTCATTCTAGCTTTAATACCTTCGAATATTATATATTTAGTTTCTTTCTTTCTTGATATCTTTCCTTCTAGTTTCAATACCTTCTAACATTCTATCTTTAGTTTCTTTCTTTCTTTCTTTCTTTATATCTTTCATTCTAGCTTTAATACCTTCTTACATTCTATCTTTAGTTTCTTTCTTTCTTTCTTTCTTGATATCTTTCCTACTAGTTTCAATACCTTCTAACATTCTATCTTTAATTTCTTTCTTTCTTTCTTTATATCTTTCATTCTAGCTTTAAAACCTTCTAACATTCTATCTTTAGTTTCTTTCTTTCTTTCTTTATATATTTATTATTCTAGCTTTAATACCTTCTAACATTCTATCTTTAGTTTCTTTCTTTCTTTATATCTTTCATTCTAGCTTTAATACCTTCTAACATTCTGTCTTAAGTTTCTTTCTTTCTTACTTTCTTTCTTTATATCTTCCATTCTAACTTTAATACCTTCTAACATTCTATCTTTAGTTTCTTTTTACTTTCTTTCTTGATATCATTCATTCTAATTTTAATACCTTCTAACATTCTTTCTTTAGTTTCTTTCTTTCTTTCTTTCTTTATCTCTTTCATTCTAGCTTTAATAACTTCTAATATTCTATCTTTAGTTTCTTTCTTTCTTTCTTTCTTGATATCTTTCCTACTAGTTTCAATACCTTCTAACATTCTATCTTTAATTTCTTTCTTTCTTTCTTTATATCTTTCATTCTAGCTTTAAAACCTTCTAACATTCTATCTTTAGTTTCTTTCTTTCTTTCTTGATATCTTTCATTCTAGCTTTAATACCTTCTAACATTCTATCTTTAGTTTCTTTTTTCTTTCTTTCTTGATATCATTCATTCTAATTTTAATACCTTCTAACATTCTTTCTTTAGTTTCTTTCTTTCTTTCTTTCTTTCTTTATATCTTTCATTCTAGCTTTAATACCTTCGAATATTATATATTTAGTTTCTTTCTTTCTTGATATCTTTCCTTCTAGTTTCAATACCTTCTAACATTCTATCTTTAGTTTCTTTCTTTCTTTCTTTCTTTATATCTTTCATTCTAGCTTTAATACCTTCTTACATTCTATCTTTAGTTTCTTTCTTTCTTTCTTTCTTGATATCTTTCCTACTAGTTTCAATACCTTCTAACATTCTATCTTTAATTTCTTTCTTTCTTTCTTTATATCTTTCATTCTAGCTTTAAAACCTTCTAACATTCTATCTTTAGTTTCTTTCTTTCTTTCTTTATATATTTTTTATTCTAGCTTTAATACCTTCTAACATTCTATCTTTAGTTTCTTTCTTTCTTTATATCTTTCATTCTAGCTTTAATACCTTCTAACATTCTGTCTTAAGTTTCTTTCTTTCTTACTTTCTTTCTTTATATCTTCCATTCTAACTTTAATACCTTCTAACATTCTATCTTTAGTTTCTTTTTACTTTCTTTCTTGATATCATTCATTCTAATTTTAATACCTTCTAACATTCTTTCTTTAGTTTCTTTCTTTCTTTCTTTCTTTATCTCTTTCATTCTAGCTTTAATAACTTCTAATATTCTATCTTTAGTTTCTTTCTTTCTTTCTTTCTTGATATCTTTCCTACTAGTTTCAATACCTTCTAACATTCTATCTTTAATTTCTTTCTTTCTTTCTTTATATCTTTCATTCTAGCTTTAAAACCTTCTAACATTCTATCTTTAGTTTCTTTCTTTCTTTCTTGATATCTTTCATTCTAGCTTTAATACCTTCTAACATTCTATCTTTAGTTTCTTTCTTTCTTTATATCTTTCATTCTAGCTTTAATACCTTCTAACATTCTATCTTAAGTTTCTGTCTTTCTTACTTTCTTTCTTTATATCTTCCATTCTAGCTTTAATACCTTCTAACATTCTATCTTTAGTTTCTTTCTTTCTTTCTTTCGTGATATCTTTCATTCTAATTTTAATACCTTCTAACATTCTATCTTTAGTTTCTTTCTTTCTTTCTTTCTTGATATCTTTCATTCTAATTTTAATAACTTGTAACATTCTTTCTTTAGTTTCTTTCTTTCTTTCTTTATATCTTCCATTCTATCTTTAATAATTTCTAACATTCTATCTTTAGTTTCTTTCTTTCTTTCTTTCTTTCTTTCATTCTACCTTTAATAACTTCTAATATTCTATCTTTAGTTTCTTTTTTTCTTTCTTTCTTGATATCTTTCATTCTAGCTTTAATACCTTCTAACATTCTATCTTTAGTTTCTTTCTTTCTTTCTTTCTTTATATCTTTCTTTCTAGCTTTAATACCTTCTAACATTCTATCTTTAGTTTCTTTCTTTCTTTCTTGATATCTTTCATTCTAATTTTAATACCTTCTAACATTCTTTCTTTAGTTTCTTTCTTTCTTTCTTTATATCTTTCATTCTAGCTTTAATACCTTCTAATATTCTATCTTTAGTTTCTTTCTTTCTTTCTTTCTTGATATCTTTCCTTCTAGTTTCAATATCTTCGAACGTTCTATCTTTAGTTTCTTTCTTTCTTTCTTTCTTGATATCTTTCATACCTTCTAACATTCTATCTTTAGTTTCTTTCTTTCTTTCTTTCTTGATATCTTTCATTCTAGCTTTAATAATTTCTAAAATTCTATCTTTAGTTTCTTTCTTTCTTTATATCTTTCATTCTAGCTTTAATACCTTCTAACATTCTATCTTTAGTTTCTTTCTTTCTTTCTTTCTTGATATCTTTCATTCTAATTTTAATACCTTCTAACATTGTATCTTTAATTTCTTTCTTTTTTTCTTTATATCTTTCATTCTAGCTTTAATACGTTCTAACATTCTATCTTTAGTTTCTTTCTTTCTTTTACATTCTAGCTTTAATACCTTCTAACATTCTATCTTTAGTTTCTTTCTTTCTTTATATCTTTCATTCTAATTTTAATACCTTCTAACATTCTTTCTTTAGTTTCTTTCTTTCTTTATCTCTTTCATTCTAGCTTTAATACCTTCTAATATTCTATATTTAGTTTCTTTCTTTCTTTCTTTCTTGATATCTTTCCTTATAGTTTCAATACCTTCTAACATTCTATCTTTAATTTCTTTCTTTCTTTCTTTATATCTTTCATTCTAGCTTTAATACCTTCAAACATTCTATCTTTAGTTTCTTTCTTTCTTTATATCTTTCATTCTTGCTTTAATACCTTCTAACATTCTATCTTTAGTTTCTTTCTTTCTTTCTTGATATCTTTCATTCTAGCTTTAATACCTTCTAAAATTCTATCTTTAGTTTCTTTCTTTCTTTCTTTATATCTTTCATTCTAGCTTTAATAACTTCTAACATTCTATCTTTAGTTTCTTTCTTTCTTTCTTTCTTGATATCTTTCATTCTAGCTTTAATACCTTCTAAAATTCTATCTTTAGTTTCTTTCTTTCTTTCTTTATATCTTTCATTCTAGCTTTAATAACTTCTAACATTCTATCTTTAGTTTCTTTCTAACTTTCTTTATATCTTTCATTCTACCTTTAATACCATCTAACATTCTATGTTTAGTTTCTTTCTTTATATCTTTCATTCAAGCTTTAATACCTTCTAAAATTCTATCTTTTGTTTCTTTCTTTCTTTTTCTTGATATCTTTCATTCTAGTTTTAATACCTTCTAACATTCTTTCTTTAGTTTCTTTCTTTCTTTCTTTCTTGATATATTTACTTCTAGTTTCAATACCTTCTAAAATCTATCCTTAGTTTCTTTCTTTCTTTCTTTATATCTTTCATTCTAGCTTTAATACCTTCTAACATTCTATCTTTAGTTTCTTTCTTTCTTTCTTTCTTGATATCTTTCATTCTAATTTTAATACCTTCTAATATTCTTTCTTTAGTTTCTTTCTTTCTTTCTTTCTTGATTTCTTTCATTCAAGCTTTAATAGCTTCTAACATTTTATCTTTAGTTTCTTTCTTTCTTTCTTTATATCTTCCATTCTAGCTTTTATACCTTCTAACATTCTATCTTTAGTTTCTTTCTTTTTTTCTTTCTTTATATCTTTCATTCTAGCTTTAATACCTTCTAACATTCTCTCTTTAGTTTCTTTCTTTCTTTCTTTATATCTTTCATTCTAGCTTTAATAGCTTCTAACATTTTATCTTTAGTTTCTCTCTTTCTTTCTTTCTTTATATCTTGAATTCTAGCTTTTATACCTTCTAACATTCTATCTTTAGTTTCTTTCTTTCTTTCTTGATATCTTTCATTCTAATTTTAATACCTTCTAACATTCTTTCCTTAGTTTCTTTCTTTCTTTCTTGATATCTTCCATTCTAGCTTTAATACCTTCTAATATTCTCTCTTTAGTTTCTTTCTTTCTTTCTTTCTTGATATCTTTCCTTCTAGTTTCAATATCTTCGAACGTTCTATCTTTAGTTTCTTTCTTTCTTTCTTTCTTTATATCTTTCATACCTTCTAACATTCTATCTTTAGTTTCTTTCTTTCTTTCTTTCTTGATATCTTTCATTCTAGCTTTAATAATTTCTAAAATTCTATCATTCGTTTCTTTCTTTCTTTATATATTTCATTCTAGCTTTAATACCTTCTAACATTCTATTTGTAGTTTCTTTCTTTCTTTCTTTCTTGATATCTTTCATTCTAATTTTAATACCTTCTAACATTGTATCTTTAATTTCTTTCTTTTTTCTTTATATCTTTCATTCTAGCTTTAATACCTTCTAACATTCTATCTTTAGTTTCTTTCTTTCTTTTTCATTCTAGCTTTAATACCTTCTAACATTCTATCTTTCGTTTCTTTCTTTCTTTATATCTTTCATTCTAATTTCTTCTAACATTCTTTCTTTAGTTTCTTTCTTTCTTTATCTCTTTCATTCTAGCTTTAATCTTCTAATATTCTATCTTTAGTTTCTTTCTTTCTTTCTTTCTTGATATCTTTCCTTATAGTTTCAATACCTTCTAACATTCTATCTTTAATTTCTTTCTTTCTTTCTTTATATCTTTCATTCTAGCTTTAATACCTTCTAACATTCTATCTTTAGTTTCTTTCTTTCTTTATATCTTTCATTCTTGCTTTAATACCTTCTGACATTCTATCTTTAGTTTCTTTCTTTCTTTCTTTCTTGATATCTTTCATTCTAGCTTTAATACCTTCTAAAATTCTATCTTTAGTTTATTTCTTTCTTTCTTTATACCTTTCATTCTAGCTTTAATAACTTCTAACATTCTATCTTTAGTTTCTTTCTTTCTTTCTTTCTTGATATCTTTCATTCTAGCTTTAATACCTTTTAAAATTCTATCTTTAGTTTCTTTCTTTCTTTCTTTATATCTTTCATTCTAGCTTTAATACCTTCTAACATTCTATCTTTAGTTTCTTTCTTTCTTTCTTGATATCTTTCATTGTAGCTTTAATACCTTTTAACATTCTATCTTTAGTTTCTTTCTTTCTTTCTTTCTTTCTTGATATCTTACCTTCTAGTTTCAATACCTTCTAACATTCTATCTTTAGTTTCTTTCTTTCTTTCTTTCTTTATAACTTTCATTCTAGCTTTAATACCTTCTAACATTCTATCTTTAGTTTCTTTCTTTCTTTATATCTTTCATTCTAGCTTTAATACCTTCTAACATTCTATCTTTAGTTTCTTTCTTTCTTTCTTTCTTTATATCTTTCATTCTAGCTTTAATACCTTCGAATATTATATATTTAGTTTCTTTCTTTCTTGATATCTTTCCTTCTAGTTTCAATACCTTCTAACATTCTATCTTTAGTTTCTTTCTTTCTTTCTTTCTTTATATCTTTCATTCTAGCTTTAATACCTTCTAACATTCTATCTTTAGTTTCTTTTTTCTTTCTTTCTTGATATCATTCATTCTAATTTTAATACCTTCTAACATTCTTTCTTTAGTTTCTTTCTTTCTTTCTTTCTTTATATCTTTCATTCCAGCTTTAATACCTTCGAATATTATATATTTAGTTTCTTTCTTTCTTGATATCTTTCCTTCTAGTTTCAATACCTTCTAACATTCTATCTTTAGTTTCTTTCTTTCTTTCTTTCTTTATCTTTCATTCTAGCTTTAATACCTTCTTACATTCTATCTTTAGTTTCTTTCTTTCTTTCTTTCTTGATATCTTTCCTACTAGTTTCAATACCTTCTAACATTCTATCTTTAATTTCTTTCTTTCTTTCTTTATATCTTTCATTCTAGCTTTAAAACCTTCTAACATTCTATCTTTAGTTTCTTTCTTTCTTTCTTTATATATTTTTTATTCTAGCTTTAATACCTTCTAACATTCTATCTTTAGTTTCTTTCTTTCTTTATATCTTTCAATCTAGCTTTAATACCTTCTAACATTCTGTATTAAGTTTCTTTCTTTCTTACTTTCTTTCTTTATATCTTCCATTCTAGCTTTAATACCTTCTAACATTCTATCTTTAGTTTCTTTTTTCTTTCTTTCTTGATATCATTCATTCTAATTTTAATACCTTCTAACATTCTTTCTTTAGTTTCTTTCTTTCTTTCTTTCTTTATCTCTTTCATTCTAGCTTTAATAACTTCTAATATTCTATCTTTAGTTTCTTTCTTTCTTTCTTTCTTGATATCTTTCCAACTAGTTTCAATACCTTCTAACATTCTATCTTTAATTTCTTTCTTTCTTTCTTTATATCTTTCATTCTAGCTTTAAAACCTTCTAACATTCTATCTTTAGTTTCTTTCTTTCTTTCTTTATATCTTTCATTCTAGCTTTAATACCTTCTAACATTCTATCTTTAGTTTCTTTCTTTCTTTATATCTTTCATTCTAGCTTTAATACCTTCTAACATTCTATCTTAAGTTTCTGTCTTTCTTACTTTCTTTCTTTATATCTTCCATTCTAGCTTTAATACCTTCTAACATTCTATCTTTAGTTTCTTTCTTTCTTTATATCTTTCATTCTAGCTTTAATACCTTCTAACATTCTATCTTTAGTTTCTTTCTTTCTTTATCTTTCATTCTAGCTTTAATACCTTCTAAAATTCTTTCTTTAGTTTCTTTCTTTCTTTCTTTCTTTATATCTTTCATTCTAGCTTTAATACCTTCGAATATTATATATTTAGTTTCTTTCTTTCTTGATATCTTTCCTTCTAGTTTCAATACCTTCTAACATTCTATCTTTAGTTTCTTTCTTTCTTTCTTTCTTTATATCTTTCATTCTAGCTTTAATAACTTCTAACATTCTATCTTTAGTTTATTTTTTCTTTCTTTCTTGATATCATTCATTCTAATTTTAATACTTTCTAACATTCTTTCTTTAGTTTCTTTCTTTCTTTCTTTCTTTATATCTTTCATTCTAGCTTTAATACCTTCGAATATTATATATTTAGTTTCTTTCTTTCTTGATATCTTTCCTTCTAGTTTCAATACCTTCTAACATTCTATCTTTAGTTTCTTTCTTTCTTTCTTTCTTTATATCTTTCATTCTAGCTTTAATACCTTCTTACATTCTATCTTTAGTTTCTTTCTTTCTTTCTTTCTTGATATCTTTCCTACTAGTTTCAATACCTTCTAACATTCTATCTTTAATTTCTTTCTTTCTTTCTTTATATCTTTCATTCTAGCTTTAAAACCTTCTAACATTCTATCTTTAGTTTCTTTCTTTCTTTCTTTATATATTTATTATTCTAGCTTTAATACCTTCTAACATTCTATCTTTAGTTTCTTTCTTTCTTTATATCTTTCATTCTAGCTTTAATACCTTCTAACATTCTGTCTTAAGTTTCTTTCTTTCTTACTTTCTTTCTTTATATCTTCCATTCTAACTTTAATACCTTCTAACATTCTATCTTTAGTTTCTTTTTACTTTCTTTCTTGATATCATTCATTCCAATTTTAATACCTTCTAACATTCTTTCTTTAGTTTCTTTCTTTCTTTCTTTCTTTATCTCTTTCATTCTAGCTTTAATAACTTCTAATATTCTATCTTTAGTTTCTTTCTTTCTTTCTTTCTTGATATCTTTCCTACTAGTTTCAATACCTTCTAACATTCTATCTTTAATTTCTTTCTTTCTTTCTTTATATCTTTCATTCTAGCTTTAAAACCTTCTAACATTCTATCTTTAGTTTCTTTCTTTCTTTCTTGATATCTTTCATTCTAGCTTTAATACCTTCTAACATTCTATCTTTAGTTTCTTTTTTCTTTCTTTCTTGATATCATTCATTCTAATTTTAATACCTTCTAACATTCTTTCTTTAGTTTCTTTCTTTCTTTCTTTCTTTCTTTATATCTTTCATTCTAGCTTTAATACCTTCGAATATTATATATTTAGTTTCTTTCTTTCTTGATATCTTTCCTTCTAGTTTCAATACCTTCTAACATTCTATCTTTAGTTTCTTTCTTTCTTTCTTTATTTATATCTTTCATTCTAGCTTTAATACCTTCTTACATTCTATCTTTAGTTTCTTTCTTTCTTTCTTTCTTGATATCTTTCCTACTAGTTTCAATACCTTCTAACATTCTATCTTTAATTTCTTTCTTTCTTTCTTTATATCTTTCATTCTAGCTTTAAAACCTTCTAACATTCTATCTTTAGTTTCTTTCTTTCTTTCTTTATATATTTTTTATTCTAGCTTTAATACCTTCTAACATTCTATCTTTAGTTTCTTTCTTTCTTTATATCTTTCATTCTAGCTTTAATACCTTCTAACATTCTGTCTTAAGTTTCTTTCTTTCTTACTTTCTTTCTTTATATCTTCCATTCTAACTTTAATACCTTCTAACATTCTATCTTTAGTTTCTTTTTACTTTCTTTCTTGATATCATTCATTCTAATTTTAATACCTTCTAACATTCTTTCTTTAGTTTCTTTCTTTCTTTCTTTCTTTATCTCTTTCATTCTAGCTTTAATAACTTCTAATATTCTATCTTTAGTTTCTTTCTTTCTTTCTTTCTTGATATCTTTCCTACTAGTTTCAATACCTTCTAACATTCTATCTTTAATTTCTTTCTTTCTTTCTTTATATCTTTCATTCTAGCTTTAAAACCTTCTAACATTCTATCTTTAGTTTCTTTCTTTCTTTCTTGATATCTTTCATTCTAGCTTTAATACCTTCTAACATTCTATCTTTAGTTTCTTTCTTTCTTTATATCTTTCATTCTAGCTTTAATACCTTCTAACATTCTATCTTAAGTTTCTGTCTTTCTTACTTTCTTTCTTTATATCTTCCATTCTAGCTTTAATACCTTCTAACATTCTATCTTTAGTTTCTTTCTTTCTTTCTTTATATCTTTCAGTCTAGCTTTAATACCTTCTAACATTCTACCTTTAGTTTCTTTCTTTCTTTCTTTCGTGATATCTTTCATTCTAATTTTAATACCTTCTAACATTCTATCTTTAGTTTCTTTCTTTCTTTCTTTCTTGATATCTTTCATTCTAATTTTAATAACTTGTAACATTCTTTCTTTAGTTTCTTTCTTTCTTTCTTTATATCTTCCATTCTATCTTTAATAATTTCTAACATTCTATCTTTAGTTTCTTTCTTTCTTTCTTTCTTTCTTTCATTCTACCTTTAATAACTTCTAATATTCTATCTTTAGTTTCTTTTTTTCTTTCTTTCTTGATATCTTTCATTCTAGCTTTAATACCTTCTAACATTCTATCTTTAGTTTCTTTCTTTCTTTCTTTCTTTATATCTTTCTTTCTAGCTTTAATACCTTCTAACATTCTATCTTTAGTTTCTTTCTTTCTTTCTTGATATCTTTCATTCTAATTTTAATACCTTCTAACATTCTTTCTTTAGTTTCTTTCTTTCTTTCTTTATATCTTTCATTCTAGCTTTAATACCTTCTAATATTCTATCTTTAGTTTCTTTCTTTCTTTCTTTCTTGATATCTTTCCTTCTAGTTTCAATATCTTCGAACGTTCTATCTTTAGTTTCTTTCTTTCTTTCTTTCTTGATATCTTTCATACCTTCTAACATTCTATCTTTAGTTTCTTTCTTTCTTTCTTTCTTGATATCTTTCATTCTAGCTTTAATAATTTCTAAAATTCTATCTTTAGTTTCTTTCTTTCTTTATATCTTTCATTCTAGCTTTAATACCTTCTAACATTCTATCTTTAGTTTCTTTCTTTCTTTCTTTCTTGATATCTTTCATTCTAATTTTAATACCTTCTAACATTGTATCTTTAATTTCTTTCTTTTTTTCTTTATATCTTTCATTCTAGCTTTAATACGTTCTAACATTCTATCTTTAGTTTCTTTCTTTCTTTTACATTCTAGCTTTAATACCTTCTAACATTCTATCTTTAGTTTCTTTCTTTCTTTATATCTTTCATTCTAATTTTAATACCTTCTAACATTCTTTCTTTAGTTTCTTTCTTTCTTTATCTCTTTCATTCTAGCTTTAATACCTTCTAATATTCTATATTTAGTTTCTTTCTTTCTTTCTTTCTTGATATCTTTCCTTATAGTTTCAATACCTTCTAACATTCTATCTTTAATTTCTTTCTTTCTTTCTTTATATCTTTCATTCTAGCTTTAATACCTTCAAACATTCTATCTTTAGTTTCTTTCTTTCTTTATATCTTTCATTCTTGCTTTAATACCTTCTAACATTCTATCTTTAGTTTCTTTCTTTCTTTCTTGATATCTTTCATTCTAGCTTTAATACCTTCTAAAATTCTATCTTTAGTTTCTTTCTTTCTTTCTTTATATCTTTCATTCTAGCTTTAATAACTTCTAACATTCTATCTTTAGTTTCTTTCTTTCTTTCTTTCTTGATATCTTTCATTCTAGCTTTAATACCTTCTAAAATTCTATCTTTAGTTTCTTTCTTTCTTTCTTTATATCTTTCATTCTAGCTTTAATAACTTCTAACATTCTATCTTTAGTTTCTTTCTAACTTTCTTTATATCTTTCATTCTACCTTTAATACCATCTAACATTCTATGTTTAGTTTCTTTCTTTATATCTTTCATTCAAGCTTTAATACCTTCTAAAATTCTATCTTTTGTTTCTTTCTTTCTTTTTCTTGATATCTTTCATTCTAGTTTTAATACCTTCTAACATTCTTTCTTTAGTTTCTTTCTTTCTTTCTTTCTTGATATATTTACTTCTAGTTTCAATACCTTCTAAAATCTATCCTTAGTTTCTTTCTTTCTTTCTTTATATCTTTCATTCTAGCTTTAATACCTTCTAACATTCTATCTTTAGTTTCTTTCTTTCTTTCTTTCTTGATATCTTTCATTCTAATTTTAATACCTTCTAATATTCTTTCTTTAGTTTCTTTCTTTCTTTCTTTCTTTATATCTTTCATTCTAGCTTTAATACCTTCTAACATTCTCTTTTTAGTTTCTTTCTTTCTTTCTTTCTTTCTTGATATCTTTCATTCTAGCTTTAATAGCTTCTAACATTTTATCTTTAGTTTCTCTCTTTCTTTCTTTCTTTATATCTTGAATTCTAGCTTTTATACCTTCTCACATTCTATCTTTAGTTTCTTTCTTTCTTTCTTGTTATCTTTCATTCTAATTTTAATACCTTCTAACATTCTTTCCTTAGTTTCTTTCTTTCTTTCTTTATATCTTTCATTCTAGCTTTAATACCTTCTAACATTCTATCTTTAGTTTCTTTCTTTCTTTCTTTCTTGATATCATTCATTCTAATTTTAATACCTTCTAACATTCTTTCTTTAGTTTATTTCTTTCTTTCTTTCTTTATCTCTTTCATTCTAGCTTTAATACCTTCTAATATTCTATCTTTAGTTTCTTTCTTTCTTTCTTTCTTGATATCTTTCCTACTAGCTTCAATACCTTCTACCATTCTATCTTTAATTTCTTTCTTTCTTTCTTTATATCTTTCATTCTAGCTTTTATACCTTCTAACATTCTATCTTTAGTTTCTTTCTTTCTTTCTTTCATATCTTTCATTCTAGCTTTAATACCTTCTAACATTCTATTTTTAGTTTCTTTCTTTCTTTCTTTCTTGATTTCTTTCATTCAAGCTTTAATAGCTTCTAACATTTTATCTTTAGTTTCTTTCTTTCTTTCTTTATATCTTCCATTCTAGCTTTTATACCTTCTAACATTCTATCTTTAGTTTCTTTCTTTTTTTCTTTCTTTATATCTTTCATTCTAGCTTTAATACCTTCTAACATTCTCTCTTTAGTTTCTTTCTTTCTTTCTTTATATCTTTCATTCTAGCTTTAATAGCTTCTAACATTTTATCTTTAGTTTCTCTCTTTCTTTCTTTCTTTATATCTTGAATTCTAGCTTTTATACCTTCTAACATTCTATCTTTAGTTTCTTTCTTTCTTTCTTGATATCTTTCATTCTAATTTTAATACCTTCTAACATTCTTTCCTTAGTTTCTTTCTTTCTTTCTTGATATCTTCCATTCTAGCTTTAATACCTTCTAATATTCTCTCTTTAGTTTCTTTCTTTCTTTCTTTCTTGATATCTTTCCTTCTAGTTTCAATATCTTCGAACGTTCTATCTTTAGTTTCTTTCTTTCTTTCTTTCTTTATATCTTTCATACCTTCTAACATTCTATCTTTAGTTTCTTTCTTTCTTTCTTTCTTGATATCTTTCATTCTAGCTTTAATAATTTCTAAAATTCTATCATTCGTTTCTTTCTTTCTTTATATCTTTCATTCTAGCTTTTATACCTTCTAACATTCTATCTTTAGTTTCTTTCTTTTTTTCTTTCTTTATATCTTTCATTCTAGCTTTAATACCTTCTAACATTCTCTCTTTAGTTTCTTTCTTTCTTTCTTTATATCTTTCATTCTAGCTTTAATAGCTTCTAACATTTTATCTTTAGTTTCTCTCTTTCTTTCTTTCTTTATATCTTGAATTCTAGCTTTTATACCTTCTAACATTGTATCTTTAATTTCTTTCTTTTTTCTTTATATCTTTCATTCTAGCTTTAATACGTTCTAACATTCTATCTTTAGTTTCTTTCTTTCTTTTTCATTCTAGCTTTAATACCTTCTAACATTCTATCTTTAGTTTCTTTCTTTCTTTATATCTTTCATTCTAATTTCTTCTAAAATTCTTTCTTTAGTTTCTTTCTTTCTTTATCTCTTTCATTCTAGCTTTAATCTTCTAATATTCTATCTTTAGTTTCTTTCTTTCTTTCTTTCTTGATATCTTTCCTTATAGTTTCAATACCTTCTAACATTCTATCTTTAATTTCTTTCTTTCTTTCTTTATATCTTTCATTCTAGCTTTAATACCTTCTAACATTCTATCTTTAGTTTCTTTCTTTCTTTATATCTTTCATTCTTGCTTTAATACCTTCTGACATTCTATCTTTAGTTTCTTTCTTTCTTTCTTTCTTGATATCTTTCATTCTAGCTTTAATACCTTCTAAAATTCTATCTTTAGTTTCTTTCTTTCTTTCTTTATACCTTTCATTCTAGCTTTAATAACTTCTAACATTCTATCTTTAGTTTCTTTCTTTCTTTCTTTCTTGATATCTTTCATTCTAGCTTTAATACCTTTTAAAATTCTATCTTTAGTTTCTTTCTTTCTTTCTTTATATCTTTCATTCTAGCTTTAATACCTTCTAACATTCTATCTTTAGTTTCTTTCTTTCTTTCTTGATATCTTTCATTGTAGCTTTAATACCTTTTAACATTCTATCTTTAGTTTCTTTCTTTCTTTCTTTCTTTCTTGATATCTTACCTTCTAGTTTCAATACCTTCTAACATTCTATCTTTAGTTTCTTTCTTTCTTTCTTTCTTTATAACTTTCATTCTAGCTTTAATACCTTCTAACATTCTATCTTTAGTTTCTTTCTTTCTTTATATCTTTCATTCTAGCTTTAATACCTTCTAACATTCTATCTTTAGTTTCTTTCTTTCTTTATCTTTCATTCTAGCTTTAATACCTTCTAACATTCTTTCTTTAGTTTCTTTCTTTCTTTCTTTCTTTATATCTTTCATTCTAGCTTTAATACCTTCGAATATTATATATTTAGTTTCTTTCTTTCTTGATATCTTTCCTTCTAGTTTCAATACCTTCTAACATTCTATCTTTAGTTTCTTTCTTTCTTTCTTTCTTTATATCTTTCATTCTAGCTTTAATACCTTCTAACATTCTATCTTTAGTTTCTTTTTTCTTTCTTTCTTGATATCATTCATTCTAATTTTAATACCTTCTAACATTCTTTCTTTAGTTTCTTTCTTTCTTTCTTTCTTTATATCTTTCATTCCAGCTTTAATATCTTCGAATATTATATATTTAGTTTCTTTCTTTCTTGATATCTTTCCTTCTAGTTTCAATACCTTCTAACATTCTATCTTTAGTTTCTTTCTTTCTTTCTTTCTTTATATCTTTCATTCTAGCTTTAATACCTTCTTACATTCTATCTTTAGTTTCTTTCTTTCTTTCTTTCTTGATATCTTTCCTACTAGTTTCAATACCTTCTAACATTCTATCTTTAATTTCTTTCTTTCTTTCTTTATATCTTTCATTCTAGCTTTAAAACCTTCTAACATTCTATCTTTAGTTTCTTTCTTTCTTTCTTTATATATTTTTTATTCTAGCTTTAATACCTTCTAACATTCTATCTTTAGTTTCTTTCTTTCTTTATATCTTTCAATCTAGCTTTAATACCTTCTAACATTCTGTCTTAAGTTTCTTTCTTTCTTACTTTCTTTCTTTATATCTTCCATTCTAGCTTTAATACCTTCTAACATTCTATCTTTAGTTTCTTTTTTCTTTCTTTCTTGATATCATTCATTCTAATTTTAATACCTTCTAACATTCTTTCTTTAGTTTCTTTCTTTCTTTCTTTATCTCTTTCATTCTAGCTTTAATAACTTCTAATATTCTATCTTTAGTTTCTTTCTTTCTTTCTTTCTTGATATCTTTCCTACTAGTTTCAATACCTTCTAACATTCTATCTTTAATTTCTTTCTTTCTTTCTTTATATCTTTCATTCTAGCTTTAAAACCTTCTAACATTCTATCTTTAGTTTCTTTCTTTCTTTCTTTATATCTTTCATTCTAGCTTTAATACCTTCTAACATTCTATCTTTAGTTTCTTTCTTTCTTTATATCTTTCATTCTAGCTTTAATACCTTCTAACATTCTATCTTAAGTTTCTGTCTTTCTTACTTTCTTTCTTTATATCTTCCATTCTAGCTTTAATACCTTCTAACATTCTATCTTTAGTTTCTTTCTTTCTTTATATCTTTCATTCTAGCTTTAATACCTTCTAACATTCTATCTTTAGTTTCTTTCTTTCTTTATCTTTCATTCTAGCTTTAATACCTTCTAAAATTCTTTCTTTAGTTTCTTTCTTTCTTTCTTTCTTTATATCTTTCATTCTAGCTTTAATACCTTCGAATATTATATATTTAGTTTCTTTCTTTCTTGATATCTTTCCTTCTAGTTTCAATACCTTCTAACATTCTATCTTTAGTTTCTTTCTTTCTTTCTTTCTTTATATCTTTCATTCTAGCTTTAATACCTTCTAACATTCTATCTTTAGTTTCTTTTTTCTTTCTTTCTTGATATCATTCATTCTAATTTTAATACCTTCTAACATTCTTTCTTTAGTTTCTTTCTTTCTTTCTTTCTTTATATCTTTCATTCTAGCTTTAATACCTTCGAATATTATATATTTAGTTTCTTTCTTTCTTGATATCTTTCCTTCTAGTTTCAATACCTTCTAACATTCTATCTTTAGTTTCTTTCTTTCTTTCTTTCTTTATATCTTTCATTCTAGCTTTAATACCTTCTTACATTCTATCTTTAGTTTCTTTCTTTCTTTCTTTCTTGATATCTTTCCTACTAGTTTCAATACCTTCTAACATTCTATCTTTAATTTCTTTCTTTCTTTCTTTATATCTTTCATTCTAGCTTTAAAACCTTCTAACATTCTATCTTTAGTTTCTTTCTTTCTTTCTTTATATATTTTTTATTCTAGCTTTAATACCTTCTAACATTCTATCTTTAGTTTCTTTCTTTCTTTATATCTTTCATTCTAGCTTTAATACCTTCTAACATTCTGTCTTAAGTTTCTTTCTTTCTTACTTTCTTTCTTTATATCTTCCATTCTAACTTTAATACCTTCTAACATTCTATCTTTAGTTTCTTTTTACTTTCTTTCTTGATATCATTCATTCTAATTTTAATACCTTCTAACATTCTTTCTTTAGTTTCTTTCTTTCTTTCTTTCTTTATCTCTTTCATTCTAGCTTTAATAACTTCTAATATTCTATCTTTAGTTTCTTTCTTTCTTTCTTTCTTGATATCTTTCCTACTAGTTTCAATACCTTCTAACATTCTATCTTTAATTTCTTTCTTTCTTTCTTTATATCTTTCATTCTAGCTTTAAAACCTTCTAACATTCTATCTTTAGTTTCTTTCTTTCTTTCTTGATATCTTTCATTCTAGCTTTAATACCTTCTAACATTCTATCTTTAGTTTCTTTCTTTCTTTATATCTTTCATTCTAGCTTTAATACCTTCTAACATTCTATCTTAAGTTTCTGTCTTTCTTACTTTCTTTCTTTATATCTTTCATTCTAGCTTTAATACCTTCTAACATTCTATCTTTAGTTTCTTTCTTTCTTTATCTTTCATTCTAGCTTTAATACCTTCTAACATTCTTTCTTTAGTTTCTTTCTTTCTTTCTTTCTTTATATCTTTCATTCTAGCTTTAATACCTTCGAATATTATATATTTAGTTTCTTTCTTTCTTGATATCTTTCCTTCTAGTTTCAATACCTTCTAACATTCTATCTTTAGTTTCTTTCTTTCTTTCTTTCTTTATATCTTTCATTCTAGCTTTAATACCTTCTAACATTCTATCTTTAGTTTCTTTTTTCTTTCTTTCTTGATATCATTCATTCTAATTTTAATACCTTCTAACATTCTTTCTTTAGTTTCTTTCTTTCTTTCTTTCTTTATATCTTTCATTCTAGCTTTAATACCTTCGAATATTATATATTTAGTTTCTTTCTTTCTTGATATCTTTCCTTCTAGTTTCAATACCTTCTAACATTCTATCTTTAGTTTCTTTCTTTCTTTCTTTCTTTATATCTTTCATTCTAGCTTTAATACCTTCTTACATTCTATCTTTAGTTTCTTTCTTTCTTTCTTTCTTGATATCTTTCCTACTAGTTTCAATACCTTCTAACATTCTATCTTTAATTTCTTTCTTTCTTTCTTTATATCTTTCATTCTAGCTTTAAAACCTTCTAACATTCTATCTTTAGTTTCTTTCTTTCTTTCTTTATATATTTTTTATTCTAGCTTTAATACCTTCTAACATTCTATCTTTAGTTTCTTTCTTTCTTTATATCTTTCATTCTAGCTTTAATACCTTCTAACATTCTGTCTTAAGTTTCTTTCTTTCTTACTTTCTTTCTTTATATCTTCCATTCTAACTTTAATACCTTCTAACATTCTATCTTTAGTTTCTTTTTACTTTCTTTCTTGATATCATTCATTCTAATTTTAATACCTTCTAACATTCTTTCTTTAGTTTCTTTCTTTCTTTCTTTCTTTATCTCTTTCATTCTAGCTTTAATAACTTCTAATATTCTATCTTTAGTTTCTTTCTTTCTTTCTTTCTTGATATCTTTCCTACTAGTTTCAATACCTTCTAACATTCTATCTTTAATTTCTTTCTTTCTTTCTTTATATCTTTCATTCTAGCTTTAAAACCTTCTAACATTCTATCTTTAGTTTCTTTCTTTCTTTCTTTATATCTTTCAGTCTAGCTTTAATACCTTCTAACATTCTACCTTTAGTTTCTTTCTTTCTTTCTTTCGTGATATCTTTCATTCTAATTTTAATACCTTCTAACATTCTATCTTTAGTTTCTTTCTTTCTTTCTTTCTTGATATCTTTCATTCTAATTTTAATAACTTGTAACATTCTTTCTTTAGTTTCTTTCTTTCTTTCTTTATATCTTCCATTCTATCTTTAATAATTTCTAACATTCTATCTTTAGTTTCTTTCTTTCTTTCTTTCTTTCTTTCATTCTACCTTTAATAACTTCTAATATTCTATCTTTAGTTTCTTTTTTTCTTTCTTTCTTGATATCTTTCATTCTAGCTTTAATACCTTCTAACATTCTATCTTTAGTTTCTTTCTTTCTTTCTTTCTTTATATCTTTCTTTCTAGCTTTAATACCTTCTAACATTCTATCTTTAGTTTCTTTCTTTCTTTCTTGATATCTTTCATTCTAATTTTAATACCTTCTAACATTCTTTCTTTAGTTTCTTTCTTTCTTTCTTTATATCTTTCATTCTAGCTTTAATACCTTCTAATATTCTATCTTTAGTTTCTTTCTTTCTTTCTTTCTTGATATCTTTCCTTCTAGTTTCAATATCTTCGAACGTTCTATCTTTAGTTTCTTTCTTTCTTTCTTTCTTGATATGTTTCATACCTTCTAACATTCTATCTTTAGTTTCTTTCTTCCTTTCTTTCTTGATATCTTTCATTCTAGCTTTAATAATTTCTAAAATTCTATCTTTAGTTTCTTTCTTTCTTTCTTTCTTTATATCTTTCATTCTAGCTTTAATACCTTCTAACATTCTATCTTTAGTTTCTTTTTTCTTTCTTTCTTGATATCATTCATTCTAATTTTAATACCTTCTAACATTCTTTCTTTAGTTTCTTTCTTTCTTTCTTTCTTTATATCTTTCATTCTAGCTTTAATACCTTCGAATATTATATATTTAGTTTCTTTCTTTCTTGATATCTTTCCTTCTAGTTTCAATACCTTCTAACATTCTATCTTTAGTTTCTTTCTTTCTTTCTTTCTTTATATCTTTCATTCTAGCTTTAATACCTTCTTACATTCTATCTTTAGTTTCTTTCTTTCTTTCTTTCTTGATATCTTTCCTACTAGTTTCAATACCTTCTAACATTCTATCTTTAATTTCTTTCTTTCTTTCTTTATATCTTTCATTCTAGCTTTAAAACCTTCTAACATTCTATCTTTAGTTTCTTTCTTTCTTTCTTTATATATTTTTTATTCTAGCTTTAATACCTTCTAACATTCTATCTTTAGTTTCTTTCTTTCTTTATATCTTTCATTCTAGCTTTAATACCTTCTAACATTCTGTCTTAAGTTTCTTTCTTTCTTACTTTCTTTCTTTATATCTTCCATTCTAACTTTAATACCTTCTAACATTCTATCTTTAGTTTCTTTTTACTTTCTTTCTTGATATCATTCATTCTAATTTTAATACCTTCTAACATTCTTTCTTTAGTTTCTTTCTTTCTTTCTTTCTTTATCTCTTTCATTCTAGCTTTAATAACTTCTAATATTCTATCTTTAGTTTCTTTCTTTCTTTCTTTCTTGATATCTTTCCTACTAGTTTCAATACCTTCTAACATTCTATCTTTAATTTCTTTCTTTCTTTCTTTATATCTTTCATTCTAGCTTTAAAACCTTCTAACATTCTATCTTTAGTTTCTTTCTTTCTTTCTTTATATCTTTCAGTCTAGCTTTAATACCTTCTAACATTCTACCTTTAGTTTCTTTCTTTCTTTCTTTCGTGATATCTTTCATTCTAATTTTAATACCTTCTAACATTCTATCTTTAGTTTCTTTCTTTCTTTCTTTCTTGATATCTTTCATTCTAATTTTAATAACTTGTAACATTCTTTCTTTAGTTTCTTTCTTTCTTTCTTTATATCTTCCATTCTATCTTTAATAATTTCTAACATTCTATCTTTAGTTTCTTTCTTTCTTTCTTTCTTTCATTCTACCTTTAATAACTTCTAATATTCTATCTTTAGTTTCTTTTTTTCTTTCTTTCTTGATATCTTTCATTCTAGCTTTAATACCTTCTAACATTCTATCTTTAGTTTCTTTCTTTCTTTCTTTCTTTATATCTTTCTTTCTAGCTTTAATACCTTCTAACATTCTATCTTTAGTTTCTTTCTTTCTTTCTTGATATCTTTCATTCTAATTTTAATACCTTCTAACATTCTTTCTTTAGTTTCTTTCTTTCTTTCTTTATATCTTTCATTCTAGCTTTAATACCTTCTAATATTCTATCTTTAGTTTCTTTCTTTCTTTCTTTCTTTCTTGATATCTTTCCTTCTAGTTTCAATATCTTCGAACGTTCTATCTTTAGTTTCTTTCTTTCTTTCTTTCTTGATATCTTTCATACCTTCTAACATTCTATCTTTAGTTTCTTTCTTCCTTTCTTTCTTGATATCTTTCATTCTAGCTTTAATAATTTCTAAAATTCTATCTTTAGTTTCTTTCGTTCTTTATATCTTTCATTCTAGCTTTAATACCTTCTAACATTCTATCTTTAGTTTCTTTCTTTCTTTCTTTCTTGATATCTTTCATTCTAATTTTAATACCTTCTAACATTGTATCTTTAATTTCTTTCTTTTTTTCTTTATATCTTTCATTCTAGCTTTAATACGTTCTAACATTCTATCTTTAGTTTCTTTCTTTCTTTTACATTCTAGCTTTAATACCTTCTAACATTCTATCTTTAGTTTCTTTCTTTCTTTATATCTTTCATTCTAATTTCAATACCTTCTAACATTCTTTCTTTAGTTTCTTTCTTTCTTTATCTCTTTCATTCTAGCTTTAATACCTTCTAATATTCTATATTTAGTTTCTTTCTTTCTTTCGTTCTTGATATCTTTCCTTATAGTTTCAATACCTTCTAACATTCTATCTTTAATTTCTTTCTTTCTTTCTTTATATCTTTCATTCTAGCTTTAATACCTTCAAACATTCTATCTTTAGTTTCTTTCTTTCTTTATATCTTTCATTCTTGCTTTAATACCTTCTAACATTCTATCTTTAGTTTCTTTCTTTCTTTCTTGATATCTTTCATTCTAGCTTTAATACCTTCTAAAATTCTATCTTTAGTTTCTTTCTTTCTTTCTTTATATCTTTCATTCTAGCTTTAATAACTTCTAACATTCTATCTTTAGTTTCTTTCTTTCTTTCTTTCTTGATATCTTTCATTCTAGCTTTAATACCTTCTAAAATTCTATCTTTAGTTTCTTTCTTTCTTTCTTTATATCTTTCATTCTAGCTTTAATAACTTCTAACATTCTATCTTTAGTTTCTTTCTAACTTTCTTTATATCTTTCATTCTACCTTTAATACCATCTAACATTCTATGTTTAGTTTCTTTCTTTATATCTTTCATTCAAGCTTTAATACCTTCTAAAATTCTATCTTTTGTTTCTTTCTTTCTTTTTCTTGATATCTTTCATTCTAGTTTTAATACCTTCTAACATTCTTTCTTTAGTTTCTTTCTTTCTTTCTTTCTTGATATATTTACTTCTAGTTTCAATACCTTCTAAAATCTATCCTTAGTTTCTTTCTTTCTTTCTTTCTTGATATCTTTCCTACTAGTTTCAATACCTTCTACCATTCTATCTTTAATTTCTTTCTTTCTTTCTTTATAACTTTCATTCTAGCTTTTATACCTTCTAACATTCTATCTTTAGTTTCTTTCTTTCTTTCTTTCATATTTTTCATTCTAGCTTTAATACCTTCTAACATTCTATTTTTAGTTTCTATCTTTCTTTCTTTCTTGATGTCTTTCATTCAAGCTTTAATAGCATCTAACATTTTATCTTTAGTTTCTTTCTTTCTTTCTTTATATCTTCCATTCTAGCTTTTATACCTTCTAACATTCTATCTTTAGTTTCTTTCTTTTTTTCTTTCTTTATATCTTTCATTCTAGCTTTAATACCTTCTAACATTCTCTCTTTAGTTTCTTTCTTTCTTTCTTTATATCTTTCATTCTAGCTTTAATAGCTTCTAACATTTTATCTTTAGTTTCTCTCTTTCTTTCTTTCTTTATATCTTGAATTCTAGCTTTTATACGTTCTAACATTCTATCTTTAGTTTCTTTCTTTCTTTCTTGATATCTTTCATTCTAATTTTAATACCTTCTAACATTCTTTCCTTAGTTTCTTTCTTTCTTTCTTGATATCTTCCATTCTAGCTTTAATACCTTCTAATATTCTCTCTTTAGTTTCTTTCTTTCTTTCTTTCTTGATATCTTTCCTTCTAGTTTCAATATCTTCGAAGGTTCTATCTTTAGTTTCTTTCTTTCTTTCTTTCTTTATATCTTTCATACCTTCTAACATTCTATCTTTAGTTTCTTTCTTTCTTTCTTTCTTGATATCTTTCATTCTAGCTTTAATAATTTCTAAAATTCTATCATTCGTTTCTTTCTTTCTTCATATCTTTCATTCTAGCTTTAATACCTTCTAACTTTCTATTTGTAGTTTCTTTCTTTCTTTCTTTCTTGATATCTTTCATTCTAATTTTAATACCTTCTAACATTGTATCTTTAATTTCTTTCTTTTTTCTTTATATCTTTCATTCTAGCTTTAATACGTTCTAACATTCTATCTTTAGTTTCTTTCTTTCTTTTTCATTCTAGCTTTAATACCTTCTAACATTCTATCTTTAGTTTCTTTCTTTCTTTATATCTTTCATTCTAATTTCTTCTAACATTCTTTCTTTAGTTTCTTTCTTTCTTTATCTCTTTCATTCTAGCTTTAATCTTCTAATATTCTATCTTTAGTTTCTTTCTTTCTTTCTTTCTTGATATCTTTCCTTATAGTTTCAATACCTTCTAACATTCTATCTTTAATTTCTTTCTTTCTTTCTTTATATCTTTCATTCTAGCTTTAATACCTTCTAACATTCTATCTTTAGTTTCTTTCTTTCTTTATATCTTTCATTCTTGCTTTAATACCTTCTGACATTCTATCTTTAGTTTCTTTCTTTCTTTCTTTCTTGATATCTTTCATTCTAGCTTTAATACCTTCTAAAATTCTATCTTTAATTTCTTTCTTTCTTTCTTTATACCTTTCATTCTAGCTTTAATAACTTCTAACATTCTATCTTTAGTTTCTTTCTTTCTTTCTTTCTTGATATCTTTCATTCTAGCTTTAATACCTTCTAAAATTCTATCTTTAGTTTCTTTCTTTCTTTCTTTATATCTTTCATTCTAGCTTAAATAACTTCTAACATTCTCTCTTTAGTTTCTTTCTAACTTTCTTCATATCTTTCATTCTAGCTTTAATACCATCTAACATTCTATGTTTAGTTTCTTTCTTTATATCTTTCATTCAAGCTTTAATACCTTCTAACATTCTATCTTTAGTTTCTTTCTTTCTTTCTTTCTTTATATCTTTCATTCTAGCTTTAATACCTTCTAACATTCTATTTTTAGTTTCTTTCTTTCTTTCTTTCTTGATTTCTTTCATTCTAGCTTTAATAGCTTCTCACATTTTATCTTTAGTTTCTTTCTTTCTTTCTTTTTCTCTTTCATTCTAGCTTTAAAACCTTCTAATATTCTATCTTTAGTTTCTTTCTTTCTTTCTTTCTTGATATCTTTCCTACTAGTTTCAATACCTTCTACCATTCTATCTTTAATTTCTTTCTTTCTTTCTTTATATCTTCCATTCTAGCTTTAATACCTTCTAACATTCGAGCTTTAGTATCTTTCTTTCTTTCTTTCTTTATATCTTTCATTCTAGCTTTAATACCTTCTAACATTCTATTTTTAGTTTCTTTCTTTCTTTCTTTCTTGATTTCTTTCATTCAAGCTTTAATAGCTTCTAACATTTTATCTTTAGTTTCTTTCTTTCTTTCTTTATATCTTCCATTCTAGCTTTTATACCTTCTAACATTCTATCTTTAGTTTCTTTCTTTCTTTCTTTCTTGATATCTTTCATTCTAATTTTAATACCTTCTAACATTCTTTCTCTAGTTTCTTTCTTACTTTCTTTCTTTATATCTTCCATTCTAGCTTTAATACCTTCTAATATTCTATCTTTAGTTTCTTTCTTTCTTTCTTTCTTTATATCTTTCATTCTAGCTTTAATACCTTCTAACATTCTATCTTTAGTTTCTTTCTTTCTTTCTTTCTTGATATCTTTCATTCTAGCTTTAATACCTTCTAACATTCTATCTTTAGTTTCTTTCTTTCTTTCTTTCTTTATATCTTTCATTCTAGCTTTAATACCTTCTAACATTCTATCTTTAGTTTCTTTCTTTCTTTCTTTCTTGATGTCTTTCATTCTAATTTTAATACCTTCTAACATTCTTTCCTTAGTTTCTTTCTTTCTTTCTTTATATCTTTCATTCTAGCTTTAATACCTTCTAACATTCTATTTTTAATTTCTTTCTTTCTTTCTTTCTTGATTTCTTTCATTCTAGCTTTAATAGCTTCTAACATTTTATCTTTAGTTTCTTTCTTTCTTTCTTTATATCTTCCATTCTAGCTTTTATACCTTCTAACATTCTATCTTTAGTTTCTTTCTTTCTTTCTTTCTTGATATCTTTCATTCTAATTTTAATACCTTCTAACACTCTTTTTCTAGTTTCTTTCTTACTTTCTTTCTTTATATCTTCCATTCTAGCTTTAATACCTTCTAACATTCTATCTTTAGTTTCTTTCTTTCTTTCTTTCTTTCTTTCTTTCTTTCTATCTTTCAGTCTAGCTTTAATACCTTCTAACATTCTATCTTTAGTTTCTTTCTTTCTTTCGTGATATCTTTCATTCTAATTTTAATACCTTCTAACATTCTTTCTCTAGTTTCTTTCTTACTTTCTTTCTTTATATCTTCCATTCTAGCTTTAATAACTTCTAACATTCTATCTTTAGTTTCTTTCTTTCTTTCTTTCTTTCTTTCTTTCTTTCTTTCTTTCTTTCTTTCTTTATATCTTTCAGTCTAGCTTTAATACCTTTTAACATTGTATCTTTAGTTTCTTTCTTTCTTTCTTTCGTGATATCTTTCCTTCTAATTTTAATACCTTCTAACATTCTTTCTTTCGTTTCTTTCTTTTCTTTCTTTATCTCTTTCATTCTAGCTTTAATACCTTCTAACATTCTCTTTTTAGTTTCTTTCTTTCTTTCTTTCTTGATATCTTTCATTCTAGCTTTAATAGCTTCTAACATTTTATCTTTTGTTTCTCTCTTTCTTTCTTTCTCTCTTTATATCTTGAATTCTAGCTTTTATACCTTCTAACATTCTATCTTTAGTATCTTTCTTTCTTTCTTGATATCTTTCATTCTAATTTCAATACCTTCTAACATTCTATCCTTAGTTTCTTTCTTTCTTTCTTTATATCTATCATTCTAGCTTTAATACCTTCTAACATTCTATCTTTAGTTTCTTTCTTTCTTTCTTTCTTGATATCATTCATTCTAATTTTAATACCTTCTAACATTCTTTCTTTAGTTTCTTTCTTTCTTTCTTTATCTCTTTCATTCTAGCTTTAATACCTTCTAATATTCTATCTTTAGTTTCTTTCTTTCTTTCTTTCTTGATATCTTTCCTACTAGTTTCAATACCTTCTACCATTCTATCTTTAATTTCTTTCTTTCTTTCTTTATATCTTTCATTCTAGCTTTAATACCTTCTAACATTCTATCTTTAGTTTCTTTCTTTCTTTCTTTCTTTATATCTTTCCTTCTAGCTTTAATACCTTCTAACATACTATCTTTAGTTTCTTTCTTTCTTTCTTTCTTTATATCTTTCCTTCTAGCTTTAATACCTTCTAACATTCTTTCCTTAGTTTCTTTCTTTCTTTCTTTATATCTCTCATTCTAGCTTTCATATCTTCTAACATTCTATCTTTAGTTTCTTTCTTTATTTCTTTCTTGATATCTTTCATTCTAGCTTTAATACCTTCTAACATTCTATCTTTAGTTTCTCTCTTTCTTTCTTTCTTGATATCTTTCCTTCCAGTTTCAATACCTTCTAACATTCTATCTTTAGTTTCTTTCTTTCTTTATATCTTTCATTCTAATTTTAAAACCTTCTAACATTCTTTCTTTAGTTTCTTTCTTTCTTTCTTTCTTTATCTCTTTCATTCTACCTTTAATACATTCTAATATTCTATCTTTAGTTTCTTTCTTTCTTTCTTTATTGATATCTGTCTTTCTAGTTTCAATACCTTCTAACATTCTATCTTTAATTTCTTTCTTTCTTTCTTTACATCTTTCATTCTAGCTTTAATACCTTCTAACATTCTATCTTTAGTTTCTTTCTTTCTTTCTTTATATCTTTCATTCTAGCTTTAATACCTTCTAATATTCTATCTTTAGTTTCTTTCTTTCTTTCTTTATAGCTTTCATTCTAGCTTTAATATTTTCCAACATTCTCTCTTTAGTTTCTTTCTTTCTTGATATCTTTCATTCAAGCTTTAATACCTTCTAACCTTCTCTCTTTTGTTTCTTTCATTCTTTTTCTTGATATCTTTCATTCTAGTTTTAATACCTTCTAACATTCTATCTTTAGTTTCTTTCTTTCTTTCTTTCTTTATATCTTTCATTCTAGCTTTCATACCTTCTAACATTCTATCTTTAGTTTCTTTCTTTCTTTCTTTCTTTCTTTCTTTATATCTTGAATTCTAGCTTTTATACCTTCTAACATTCTATCTTTAGTTTCTTTCTTTCTTTCTTGATATCTTTCATTCTAATTTTAATACCTTCTAACATTCTTTCATTAGTTTCTTTCTTTCTTTCTTTATATCTTCCATTCTAGCTTTAATACCTTCTAACATTCTATCTTTAGTTTCTTTCTTTCTTTCTTTCTTTATCTCTTTCATTCTAGCTTTAATACCTTCTAATATTCTATCTTTAGTTTCTTTTTTCTCTCTTTCTTGATATCTTTCCTTCTAATTTTAATACCTAACATTCTTTCTTTAGTTTCTTTCTCTCTTTCTTTCTTTATCTCTTTCATTCTAGCTTTAATACCTTCCAATATTTTATCTTTAGTTTCTTTCTTTCTTTCTTTCTCGATATCTTTCCTACTAGTTTCAATACCTTCTAACATTCTAGCTTTAATTTCTTTCTTTCTTTCTTTATATCTTTCATTCTAGCTTTAATACCTTCGAAAATTCTTTCTTTAGTTTCTTTCTTTCTTTCTTTCTTTCTTGATATATTTCCTTCTAGTTTCAATACCTAACATTCTATCTTTAGTTTCTTTCTTTCTTTCTTTCTTTATATCTTTCATTCTAGCTTTAATACCTTCTAACATTCTATCTTTAGTTTCTTTCTTTCTTTCTTTCTTGATATCTTTCATTCTAATTTTAATACCTTCTAACATTCTTTCTTTAGTTTCTTTCTTTCTTTCTTTCTTTATATCTTTCATTCTAGCTTTAATACCTTCTAACATTCTCTCTTTAGTTTCTTTCTTTCTTTCTTTCTTGATATCTTTCATTCTAGCTTTAATAGCTTCTAACATTTTATCTTTAGTTTCTTTCTTTCTTTCTTTATATCTTTAATTCTAGCTTTTATACCTTCTAACATTCTATCTTTAGTTTCCTTCTTTCTTTCTTGATATCTTTCATTCTAATTTTAATACCTTCTAACATTCTTTCCTTAGTTTCTTTCTTTCTTTCTTTATATCTTCCATTCTAGCTTTAATACCTTCTAACATTCTATCTTTAGTTTCTTTCTTTCTTTCTTTCTTTATATCTTTCATTCTAGCTTTAATACCTTCTAACATTCTATCTTTAGTTTCTTTCTTTCTTTCTTTCTTTATCTCTTTCATTCTAGCTTTAATACGTTCTAATATTCTATCTTTAGTTTCTTTCTTTCTTTCTTTCTTTCTATCTTTCATTCCTTCTAACATTCTATCTTTAGTTTCTTTCTTTCTTTCTTTCTTGATATCTTTCATTCTAGCTTTAATAATTTCTAAAATTCTATCTTTAGTTTCTTTCTTTCTTTCTTGATATCTTTCATTCTAGCTTTAATACCTTCTAACATTCTATCTTTAGTTTCTTTCTTTCTTTATATCTTTCATTTTAGATTTAATACCTTCTAACATTCTATCTTTAGTTTCTTTCTTTCTTTATATCTTTCATTCTAATTTTAATACCTTCTAACATTCTTTCTTTAGTTTCTTTCTTTCTTTCTTTCTTTCTTTATCTCTTTCATTCTAGCTTTAATACCTTCTAATATTCTATCTTTAGTTTCTTTCTTTCTTTCTTCCTTAATATCTTTCCTTCTAGTTTCAATACCTTCTCACATTCTATCTTTAATTTCTTTCTTTCTTTCTTTACATCTTTCATTCTAGCTTTAATGCCTTCTAACATTCTATCTTTAGTTTCTTTCTTTCTTTCTTTATATCTTTCATTCTAGCTTTAATACCTTCTAACATTCTATCTTTAGTTTCTTTCTTTCTTTATATCTTTCATTCAAGCTTTTTTACCTTCTAGCCTTCTCTCTTTTGTTTTTTTCTTTCTTTTTCTTGATATCTTTCATTCTAGTTTTAATACCTTCTAACATTCTATCTTTAGTTTCTTTCTTTCTTTCTTTCTTTATATCTCTCATTCTAGCTTTCATATCTTCTAACATTCTATCTTTAGTTTCTCTCTTTCTTTCTTTCTTGATATCTTTCCTTCCAGTTTCAATACCTTCTAACATTCTATCTTTTGTTTCTTTCTTTCTTTCTTTATATCTTCCATTCTAGCTTTAATACCTTCTAACATTCTATCTTTAGTTTCTCTCTTTCTTTCTTTCTTGATATCTTTCCTTCCAGTTTCAATACCTTCTAACATTCTATCTTTAGTTTCTTTCTTTCTTTATAACTTTCATTCTAATTTTAAAACCTTCTAACATTCTTTCTTTAGTTTCTTTCTTTCTTTCTTTCTTTATCTCTTTCATTCTACCTTTAATACATTCTAATATTCTATCTTTAGTTTCTTTCTTTCTTTCTTTATTGATATCTGTCCTTCTAGTTTCAATACCTTCTAACATTCTATCTTTAATTTCTTTCTTTCTTTCTTTATATCTTTCATTCTAGCTTTAATACATTCTAACATTCTATCTTTAGTTTCTTTCTTTCTTTATATCTTTCATTCTAGCTTTAATACCTTCTAATATTCTATCTTTAGTTTCTTTCTTTCTTTCTTTATAGCTTTCATTCTAGCTTTAATACTTTCTAACATTCTATCTTTAGTTTCTTTCTTTCTTGATATCTTTCATTCAAGCTTTAATACCTTCTCACCTTCTCTCTTTTGTTTCTTTCTTTCTTTTTCTTGATATCTTTCATTCTGGTTTTAATACCTTCTAACATTCTATCTTTAGTTTCTTTCTTTCTTTGTTTCTTTATATCTTTCATTCTAGCTTTCATACCTTCTAACATTCTATCTTTAGTTTCTTTCTTTATTTCTTTCTTGATATCTTTCATTCTAGCTTTAATACCTTCTAACATTCTATCTTTAGTTTCTTTCTTTCTTTCTTTCCTGATATCTTTCCTTCCAGTTTCAATACCTTCTAACATTTTATCTTTTGTTTCTTTCTTTCTTTCTTTATATCTTTCATTCTAGCTTTAATACCTTCTAACATTCTATCTTTAGTTTTTTTCTTTCTTTATATCTTTCATTCTAGCTTTAATACCTTCTAACATTCTATCTTTAGTTTCTTTCTTTCTTTCTTTCTTGATATCTTTCATTCTAGCTTTAATACCTTCTAAAATTCTATCTTTAGTTTCTTTCTTTCTTTCTTTATATCTTTCATTCTAGCTTTAATACCTTCTAACATTCTATCTTTAGTTTCTTTCTTTCTTTATATCTTTCATTCAAGCTTTAATACCTTCTAAACTTCTCTCTTTTGTTTCTTTCTTTCTTTTTCTTGATATCTTTCATTCTAGTTTTAATACCTTCTAACATTCTATCTTTAGTTTCTTTCTTTCTTTCTTTCTTTATATCTTTCATTCTACCTTTAATACAGTCTAACATTCTATCTTTAGTTTCTTTCTTTCTTTCTTTCTTGATATCTTTCATTCTAGCTTTAATACCTTCTAACATTCTATCTTTCGTTTCTTTCTTTCTTTCTTTCTTGATATCTTTCATTCTAATTTTAATACCTTCTAACATTCTTTCTTTAGTTTCTTTCTTTCTTTCTTTATATCTTTCATTCTAGCTTTAATACCTTCTAACATTCTCTCTTTAGTTTTTTTCTTTCTTTCTTTCTTGATATCTTTCACTCTAGCTTTAATAGCTACTAACATTTTATCTTTAGTTTCTTTCTTTCTTTCTTTCTTTCTTTATATCTTTAATTCTAGCTTTTATACCTTCTAACACTCTATCTTTAGTTTCTTTCTTTCTTTCTTGATATCTTTCATTCTAATTTTAATGCCTTCTAACATTCTTTCCTTAGTTTCTTTCTTTCTTTCTTTATATCTTTCATTCTAGCTTTAATACCTTCTAACATTCTATATTTAGTTTCTTTCTTTCTTTCTTTCTTTATCTCTTTCATTCTAGCTTTAATACGTTCTAATATTCTATCTTTAGTTTCTTTCTTTCTTTCTTTCTTTCTTTCTATCTTTCATACCTTCTAACATTCTATCTTTAGTTTCTTTCTTTCTTTCTTTCTTGATATCTTTCATTCTAGCTTTAATAATTTCTAAAATTCTATCTTTAGTTTCTTTCTTTCTTTCTTGATATCTTTCATTCTAGCTTTAATACCTTCTAACATTCTATCTTTAGTTTCTTTCTTTCTTTATATCTTTCATTTTAGCTTTAATACCTTCTAACATTCTATCTTTAGTTTCTTTCTTTCTTTATATCTTTCATTCTAATTTTAATACCTTCTAACATTCTTTCTTTAGTTTCTTTCTTTCTTTCTTTCTTTCTTTATCTCTTTCATTCTAGCTTTAATACCTTCTAATATTCTATCTTTAGTTTCTTTCTTTCTTTCTTCCTTAATATCTTTCCTTCTAGTTTCAATACGTTCTCACATTCTATCTTTAATTTCTTTCTTTCTTTCTTTACATCTTTCATTCTAGCTTTAATACCTTCTAACATTCTATCTTTAGTTTCTTTCTTTCTTTCTTTATATCTTTAATTCTAGCTTTTATACCTTCTAACACTCTATCTTTAGTTTCTTTCTTTCTTTCTTGATATCTTTCATTCTAATTTTAATGCCTTCTAACATTCTTTCCTTAGTTTCTTTCTTTCTTTCTTTATATCTTTCATTCTAGCTTTAATACCTTCTAACATTCTATATTTAGTTTCTTTCTTTCTTTCTTTCTTTATCTCTTTCATTCTAGCTTTAATACGTTCTAATATTCTATCTTTAGTTTCTTTCTTTCTTTCTTTCTTTCTATCTTTCATACCTTCTAACATTCTATCTTTAGTTTCTTTCTTTCTTTCTTTCTTGATATCTTTCATTCTAGCTTTAATAATTTCTAAAATTCTATCTTTAGTTTCTTTCTTTCTTTCTTGATATCTTTCATTCTAGCTTTAATACCTTCTAACATTCTATCTTTAGTTTCTTTCTTTCTTTATATCTTTCATTTTAGCTTTAATACCTTCTAACATTCTATCTTTAGTTTCTTTCTTTCTTTATATCTTTCATTCTAATTTTAATACCTTCTAACATTCTTTCTTTAGTTTCTTTCTTTCTTTCTTTCTTTCTTTATCTCTTTCATTCTAGCTTTAATACCTTCTAATATTCTATCTTTAGTTTCTTTCTTTCTTTCTTCCTTAATATCTTTCCTTCTAGTTTCAATACGTTCTCACATTCTATCTTTAATTTCTTTCTTTCTTTCTTTACATCTTTCATTCTAGCTTTAATACCTTCTAACATTCTATCTTTAGTTTCTTTCTTTCTTTCTTTATATCTTTCATTCTAGCTTTAATACCTTCTAACATTCTATCTTTAGTTTCTTTCTTTCTTTATATCTTTCATTCAAGCTTTTTTACCTTCTAGCCTTCTCTCTTTTGTTTCTTTCTTTCTTTTTCTTGATATCTTTCATTCTAGTTTTAATACCTTCTAACATTCTATCTTTAGTTTCTTTCTTTCTTTCTTTCTTTATATCTCTCATTCTAGCTTTCATACCTTCTAACATTCTATCTTTAGTTTCTTTCTTTATTTCTTTCTTGATATCTTTCATTCTAGCTTTAATACCTTCTAACATTCTATCTTTAGTTTCTCTCTTTCTTTCTTTCTTGATATCTTTCCTTCCAGTTTCAATACCTTCTAACATTCTATCTTTTGTTTCTTTCTTTCTTTCTTTATATCTTTCATTCTAGCTTTAATACCTTCTAACATTCTATCTTTAGTTTCTTTCTTTCTTTATATCTTTCATTCTAATTTTAAAACCTTCTAACATTCTTTCTTTAGTTTCTTTCTTTCTTTCTTTCTTTATCTCTTTCATTCTACCTTTAATACATTCTAATATTCTATCTTTAGTTTCTTTCTTTCTTTCTTTATTGATATCTGTCCTTCTAGTTTCAATACCTTCTAACATTCTATCTTTAATTTCTTTCTTTCTTTCTTTATATCTTTCATTCTAGCTTTAATACCTTCTAACATTCTATCTTTAGTTTCTTTCTTTCTTTATAGCTTTCATTCTAGCTTTAATACCTTCTAATATTCTATCTTTAGTTTCTTTCTTTCTTTCTTTATAGCTTTCATTCTAGCTTTAATACTTTCTAACATTCTATCTTTAGTTTCTTTCTTTCTTGATATATTTCATTCAAGCTTTAATACCTTCTAACCTTCTCTGTTTTGTTTCTTTCTTTCTTTTTCTTGATATCTTTCATTCTAGTTTTAATAACTTCTAACATTCTATCTTTAGTTTCTTTCTTTCTTTCTTTCTTTATATCTTTCATTCTAGCTTTCATACCTTCTAACATTCTATCTTTAGTTTCTTTCTTTCTTTCTTTGTTTCTTTATATCTTTCATTCTAGCTTTCATACCTTCTAACATTCTATCTTTAGTTTCTTTCTTTATTTCTTTCTTGATATCTTTCATTCTAGCTTTAATACCTTCTAACATTCTATCTTTAGTTTCTTTCTTTCTTTCTTTCTTGATATCTTTCCTTCCAGTTTCAATACCTTCTAACATTTTATCTTTTGTTTCTTTCTTTCTTTCTTTATATCTTTCATTCTAGCTTTAATACCTTCTAACATTCTATCTTTAGTTTCTTTCTTTCTTTATATCTTTCATTCTAGCTTTAATACCTTCTAACATTCTATCTTTAGTTTCTTTCTTTCTTTCTTTCTTGATATCTTTCATTCTAGCTTTAATACCTTCTAAAATTCTATCTTTAGTTTCTTTCTTTCTTTCTTTATATCTTTCATTCTAGATTTAATACCTTCTAACATTCTATCTTTAGTTTCTTTCTTTCTTTATATCTTTCATTCAAGCTTTAATACCTTCTAAACTTCTCTCTTTTGTTTCTTTCTTTCTTTTTCTTGATATCTTTCATTCTAGTTTTAATACCTTCTAACATTCTATCTTTAGTTTCTTTCTCTCTTTCTTTCTTTATATCTTTCATTCTACCTTTAATACCTTCTAACATTCTATCTTTAGTTTCTTTCTTTCTTTCTTTCTTGATATCTTTCATTCTAGCTTTAATACCTTCTAACATTCTATCTTTAGTTTCTTTCTTTCTTTCTTTCTTGATATCTTTCATTCTAATTTTAATACCTTCTAACATTCTTTCTTTAGTTTCTTTCTTTCTTTCTTTATATCTTTCATTCTAGCTTTAATACCTTCTAACATTCTCTCTTTAGTTTCTTTCTTTCTTTTTTTCTTGATATCTTTCATTCTAGCTTTAATAGCTTCTAACATTTTATCTTTAGTTTCTTTCTTTCTTTATATCTTTAATTCTAGCTTTTATACCTACTAACATTCTATCTTTAGTTTCTTTCTTTCTTTCTTGATATCTTTCATTCTAATTTTAATACCTTCTAACATTCTTTCCTTAGTTTCTTTCTTTCTTTCTATATATCTTCCATTCTAGCTTTAATACCTTGTAACATTCTATCTTTAGTTTCTTTCTTTCTTTCTTTCTTTATATCTTTCATTCTAGCTTTAATACCTTCTAACATTCTATCTTTAGTTTCTTTCCTTCTTTCTTTCTTTATCTCTTTCATACTAGCTTTAATACGTTCTAATATTCTATCTTTAGTTTCTTTCTTTCTTTCTTTCTTTCTATCTTTCATACCTTCTAACATTCTATCTTTAGTTTCTTTCTTTCTTTCTTTCTTGATATCTTTCATTCTAGCTTTAATAATTTCTAAAATTCTATCTTTAGTTTCTTTCTTTCTTAATTCCTTAATATCTTTCCTTCTAGTTTCAATACCTTCTCACATTCTATCTTTAATTTCTTTCTTTCTTTCTTACATCTTTCATTCTAGCTTTAATACCTTCTAACATTCTATCTTTAGTTTCTTTCTTTCTTTCTTTATATCTTTCATTCTAGCTTTAATACCTTCTAACATTCTATCTTTAGTTTCTTTCTTTCTTTATATCTTTCATTCAAGCTTTTTTACCTTCTAGCCTTCTCTCTTTTGTTTCTTTCTTTCTTTTTCTTGATATCTTTCATTCTAGTTTTAATAACTTCTAACATTCTATCTTTAGTTTCTTTCTTTCTTTCTTTCTTTCTTTATATCTCTCATTCTAGCTTTCATATCTTCTAACATTCTATCTTTAGTTTCTTTCTTTATTTCTTTCTTGATATCTTTCATTCTAGCTTTAATAACTTCTAACATTCTATCTTTAGTTTCTCTCTTTCTTTCTTTCTTGATATCTTTCCTTCCAGTTTCAATACCTTCTAACATTCTATCTTTAGTTTCTTTCTTTCTTTATATCTTTCATTCTAATTTTAAAACCTTCTAACATTCTTTCTTTAGTTTCTTTCTTTCTTTCTTTCTTTATCTCTTTCATTCTAGCTTTAATACCTTCTAACATTCTATCTTTAGTTTCTTTCTTTCTTTCTTTATATCTTTCATTCTAGCTTTAATACCTTCTAATATTCTATCTTTAGTTTCTTTCTTTCTTTCTTTATAGCTTTCATTCTAGCTTTAATACTTTCTAACATTCTATCTTTCGTTTCTTTCTTTCTTGATATCTTTCATTCAAGCTTTAATACCTTCTAACGTTCTCTCTTTTGTTTCTTTCATTCTTTTTCTTGATATCTTTCATTCTAGTTTTAATACCTTCTAACATTCTATCTTTAGTTTCTTTCTTTCTTTCTTTCTTTCTTTATATCTTTCATTCTAGCTTTCATACCTTCTAACATTCTATCTTTAGTTTCTTTCTTTCTTTGTTTGTTTCTTTATATCTTTCATTCTAGCTTTCATACCTTCTAACATTCTATCTTTAGTTTCTTTCTTTCTTTCTTTCTTGATATCTTTCCTACTAGTTTCAATACCTTCTTCCATTCTATCTTTAGTTTCTTTCTTTCTTTCTTTGTTTCTTTATATCTTTCATTCTAGCTTTCATACCTTCTAACATTCTATCTTTAGTTTCTTTCTTTCTTTGTTTCTTTATATCTTTCATTCTAGCTTTCATACCTTCTAACATTCTATCTTTAGTTTCTTTCTTTCTTTCTTTATAGCTTTCATTCTAGCTTTAATACGTTCTAACATTCTATCTTTAGTTTCTTTCTTTCTTGATATATTTCATTCAAGCTTTAATACCTTCTAACCTTCTCCGTTTTGTTTCTTTCTTTCTTTTTCTTGATATCTTTCATTCTAGTTTTAATAACTTCTAACATTCTATCTTTAGTTTCATTCTTTCTTTCTTTCTTTATATCTTTCATTCTAGCTTTCATACCTTCTAACATTCTATCTTTAGTTTCTTTCTTTCTTTCTTTGTTTCTTTATATCTTTCATTCTAGCTTTCATACCTTCTAACATTCTATCTTTAGTTTCTTTCTTTATTTCTTTCTTGATATCTTTCATTCTAGCTTTCATACCTTCTAACATTCTATCTTTAGTTTCTTTCTTTCTTTCTTTCTTGATATCTTTCCTTCCAGTTTCAATACCTTCTAACATTTTATCTTTTGTTTCTTTCTTTCTTTCTTTATATCTTTCATTCTAGCTTTAATACCTTCTAACATTCTATCTTTAGTTTCTTTCTTTCTTTATATCTTTCATTCTAGCTTTAATACCTTCTAACATTCTATCTTTAGTTTCTTTCTTTCTTTCTTTCTTGATATCTTTCATTCTAGCTTTAATACCTTCTAAAATTCTATCTTTAGTTTCTTTCTTTCTTTCTTTATATCTTTCATTCTAGCTTTAATACCTTCTAACATTCTATCTTTAGTTTCTTTCTTTCTTTATATCTTTCATTCAAGCTTTAATACCTTCTAAACTTCTCTCTTTTGTTTCTTTCTTTCTTTTTCTTGATATCTTTCATTCTAGTTTTAATACCTTCTAACATTCTATCTTTAGTTTCTTTCTCTCTTTCTTTCTTTATATCTTTCATTCTACCTTTAATACCTTCTAACATTCTATCTTTAGTTTCTTTCTTTCTTTCTTTCTTTCTTGATATCTTTCATTCTAGCTTTAATACCTTCTAACATTCTATCTTTCGTTTCTTTCTTTCTTTCTTTCTTGATATCTTTCATTCTAATTTTAATACCTTCTAACATTCTTTCTTTAGTTTCTTTCTTTCTTTCTTTATATCTTTCATTCTAGCTTTAATACCTTCTACCATTCTCTCTTTAGTTTCTTTCTTTCTTTTTTTCTTGATATCTTTCATTCTAGCTTTAATAGCTTCTAACATTTTATCTTTAGTTTCTTTCTTTCTTTCTTTCTTTATATCTTTAATTCTAGCTTTTATACCTTCTAACATTCTATCTTTAGTTTCTTTCTTTCTTTCTTGATATCTTTCATTCTAATTTTACTACCTTCTAACATTCTTTCCTTAGTTTCTTTCTTTCTTTCTTTATATCTTCCATTCTAGCTTTAATACCTTGTAACATTCTATCTTTAGTTTCTTTCTTTCTTTCTTTCTTTATATCTTTCATTCTAGCTTTAATACCTTCTAACATTCTATCTTTAGTTTCTTTCCTTCTTTCTTTCTTTATCTCTTTCATTCTACCTTTAATACGTTCTAATATTCTATCTTTAGTTTCTTTCTTTCTTTCTTTCTATCTTTCATACCTTCTAACATTCTATCTTTAGTTTCTTTCTTTCTTTCTTCCTTAATATCTTTCCTTCTAGTTTCAATACCTTCTCACATTCTATCTTTAATTTCTTTCTTTCTTTCTTTACATCTTTCATTCTAGCTTTAATACCTTCTAACATTCTATCTTTAGTTTCTTTCTTTCTTTCTTTATATCTTTCATTCTAGCTTTAATACCTTCTAACATTCTATCTTTAGTTTCTTTCTTTCTTTATATCTTTCATTCAAGCTTTTTTACCTTCTAGCCTTCTCTCTTTTGTTTCTTTCTTTCTTTTTCTTGATATCTTTCATTCTAGTTTTAATAACTTCTAACATTCTATCTTTAGTTTCTTTCTTTCTTTCTTTCTTTCTTTATATCTCTCATTCTAGCTTTCATATCTTCTAACATTCTATCTTTAGTTTCTTTCTTTATTTCTTTCTTGATATCTTTCATTCTAGCTTTAATACCTTCTAACATTCTATCTTTAGTTTCTCTCTTTCTTTCTTTCTTGATATCTTTCCTTCCAGTTTCAATACCTTCTAACATTCTATCTTTAGTTTCTTTCTTTCTTTATATCTTTCATTCTAATTTTAAAACCTTCTAACATTCTTTCTTTAGTTTCTTTCTTTCTTTCTTTCTTTATCTCTTTCATTCTAGCTTTAATACCTTCTAACATTCTATCTTTAGTTTCTTTCTTTCTTTCTTTATATCTTTCATTCTAGCTTTAATACCTTCTAATATTCTATCTTTAGTTTCTTTCTTTCTTTCTTTATAGCTTTCATTCTAGCTTTAATACTTTCTAACATTCTATCTTTCGT
The DNA here is from genome assembly GCA_037013535.1 of Intellagama lesueurii. NCBI lineage: Eukaryota > Metazoa > Chordata > Lepidosauria > Squamata > Agamidae > Intellagama > Intellagama lesueurii. The sequence goes on from JBAJHW010000013.1 coordinate 19,765,091, forward strand.
TTCTTTCTTTCTTGATATCTTTCATTCAAGCTTTAATACCTTCTAACGTTCTCTCTTTTGTTTCTTTCATTCTTTTTCTTGATATCTTTCATTCTAGTTTTAATACCTTCTAACATTCTATCTTTAGTTTCTTTCTTTCTTTCTTTCTTTCTTTATATCTTTCATTCTAGCTTTCATACCTTCTAACATTCTATCTTTAGTTTCTTTCTTTCTTTGTTTGTTTCTTTATATCTTTCATTCTAGCTTTCATACCTTCTAACATTCTATCTTTAGTTTCTTTCTTTCTTTCTTTCTTGATATCTTTCCTACTAGTTTCAATACCTTCTTCCATTCTATCTTTAGTTTCTTTCTTTCTTTCTTTGTTTCTTTATATCTTTCATTCTAGCTTTCATACCTTCTAACATTCTATCTTTAGTTTCTTTCTTTCTTTGTTTCTTTATATCTTTCATTCTAGCTTTCATACCTTCTAACATTCTATCTTTAGTTTCTTTCTTTCTTTCTTTATAGCTTTCATTCTAGCTTTAATACGTTCTAACATTCTATCTTTAGTTTCTTTCTTTCTTGATATATTTCATTCAAGCTTTAATACCTTCTAACCTTCTCTGTTTTGTTTCTTTCTTTCTTTTTCTTGATATCTTTCATTCTAGTTTTAATAACTTCTAACATTCTATCTTTAGTTTCTTTCTTTCTTTCTTTCTTTATATCTTTCATTCTAGCTTTCATACCTTCTAACATTCTATCTTTAGTTTCTTTCTTTCTTTCTTTGTTTCTTTATATCTTTCATTCTAGCTTTCATACCTTCTAACATTCTATCTTTAGTTTCTTTCTTTATTTCTTTCTTGATATCTTTCATTCTAGCTTTAATACCTTCTAACATTCTATCTTTAGTTTCTTTCTTTCTTTCTTTCTTGATATCTTTCCTTCCAGTTTCAATACCTTCTAACATTTTATCTTTTGTTTCTTTCTTTCTTTCTTTATATCTTTCATTCTAGCTTTAATACCTTCTAACATTCTATCTTTAGTTTCTTTCTTTCTTTATATCTTTCATTCTAGCTTTAATACCTTCTAACATTCTATCTTTAGTTTCTTTCTTTCTTTCTTTCTTGATATCTTTCATTCTAGCTTTAATACCTTCTAAAATTCTATCTTTAGTTTCTTTCTTTCTTTCTTTATATCTTTCATTCTAGCTTTAATACCTTCTAACATTCTATCTTTAGTTTCTTTCTTTCTTTATATCTTTCATTCAAGCTTTAATACCTTCTAAACTTCTCTCTTTTGTTTCTTTCTTTCTTTTTCTTGATATCTTTCATTCTAGTTTTAATACCTTCTAACATTCTATCTTTAGTTTCTTTCTCTCTTTCTTTCTTTATATCTTTCATTCTACCTTTAATACCTTCTAACATTCTATCTTTAGTTTCTTTCTTTCTTTCTTTCTTTCTTGATATCTTTCATTCTAGCTTTAATACCTTCTAACATTCTATCTTTCGTTTCTTTCTTTCTTTCTTTCTTGATATCTTTCATTCTAATTTTAATACCTTCTAACATTCTTTCTTTAGTTTCTTTCTTTCTTTCTTTATATCTTTCATTCTAGCTTTAATACCTTCTACCATTCTCTCTTTAGTTTCTTTCTTTCTTTTTTTCTTGATATCTTTCATTCTAGCTTTAATAGCTTCTAACATTTTATCTTTAGTTTCTTTCTTTCTTTCTTTCTTTATATCTTTAATTCTAGCTTTTATACCTTCTAACATTCTATCTTTAGTTTCTTTCTTTCTTTCTTGATATCTTTCATTCTAATTTTAATACCTTCTAACATTCTTTCCTTAGTTTCTTTCTTTCTTTCTTTATATCTTCCATTCTAGCTTTAATACCTTGTAACATTCTATCTTTAGTTTCTTTCTTTCTTTCTTTCTTTATATCTTTCATTCTAGCTTTAATACCTTCTAACATTCTATCTTTAGTTTCTTTCCTTCTTTCTTTCTTTATCTCTTTCATTCTACCTTTAATACGTTCTAATATTCTATCTTTAGTTTCTTTCTTTCTTTCTTTCTATCTTTCATACCTTCTAACATTCTATCTTTAGTTTCTTTCTTTCTTTCTTCCTTAATATCTTTCCTTCTAGTTTCAATACCTTCTCACATTCTATCTTTAATTTCTTTCTTTCTTTCTTTACATCTTTCATTCTAGCTTTAATACCTTCTAACATTCTATCTTTAGTTTCTTTCTTTCTTTCTTTATATCTTTCATTCTAGCTTTAATACCTTCTAACATTCTATCTTTAGTTTCTTTCTTTCTTTATATCTTTCATTCAAGCTTTTTTTACCTTCTAGCCTTCTCTCTTTTGTTTCTTTCTTTCTTTTTCTTGATATCTTTCATTCTAGTTTTAATACCTTCTAACATTCTATCTTTAGTTTCTTTCTTTCTTTCTTTCTTTATATCTTTCATTCTAGCTTTCATACCTTCTAACATTCTATCTTTAGTTTCTTTCTTTCTTTCTTTGTTTCTTTATATCTTTCATTCTAGCTTTCATACCTTCTAACATTCTATCTTTAGTATATTTCTTTATTTCTTTCTTGATATCTTTCATTCTAGCTTTAATACCTTCTAACATTCTATCTTTAGTTTCTTTCTTTCTTTCTTTCTTGATATCTTTCCTACTAGTTTCAATACCTTCTTCCATTCTATCTTTAGTTTCTTTCTTTCTTTCTTTGTTTCTTTATATCTTTCATTCTAGCTTTCATACCTTCTAACATTCTATCTTTAGTTTCTTTCTTTCTTTGTTTCTTTATATCTTTCATTCTAGCTTTCATACCTTCTAACATTCTATCTTTAGTTTCTTTCTTTCTTTCTTTCTTGATATCTTTCCTTATAGTTTCAATACCTTCTAACATTCTATCTTTAGTTTCTTTCTTTCTTTCTTTCTTGATATGTTTCATTCTAGTTTTAATACCTTCTAACATTCTATTTTTGTTTCTTTCTTTCTTTCTTTCTTGATTTCTTTCATTCAAGCTTTAATAGCTTCTAACATTTTATCTTTAGTTTCTTTCTTTCTTTCTTTATATCTTCCATTCTAGCTTTTATACCTTCTAACATTCTATCTTTAGTTTCTTTCTTTCTTTCTTTCTTGATATCTTTCATTCTAATTTTAATACCTTCTAACATTCTTTCTCTAGTTTCTTTGTTACTTTCTTTCTTTATATCTTCCATTCTAGCTTTAATACCTTCTAACATTCTCTCTTTAGTTTCTTTCTTTCTTTCTTTCTTTATATCTTTCATTCTAGCTTTAATAGCTTCTAACATTTTATCTTTAGTTTCTCTCTTTCTTTCTTTCTTTATATCTTGAATTCTAGCTTTTATACCTTCTAACATTCTATCTTTAGTTTCTTTCTTTCTTTCTTGATATCTTTCATTCTAATTTTAATACCTTCTAACATTCTTTCCTTAGTTTCTTTCTTTCTTTCTTGATATCTTCCATTCTAGCTTTAATACCTTCTAATATTCTATCTTTAGTTTCTTTCTTTCTTTCTTTCTTGATATCTTTCCTTCTAGTTTCAATATCTTCGAACGTTCTATCTTTAGTTTCTTTCTTTCTTTCTTTCTTTATATCTTTCATACCTTCTAACATTCTATCTTTAGTTTCTTTCTTTCTTTCTTTCTTGATAGCTTTCATTCTAGCTTTAATAATTTCTAAAATTTTATCTTTAGTTTCTTTCTTTCTTTATATCTTTCATTCTAGCTTTAATACCTTCTAACATTCTATCTTTAGTTTCTTTCTTTCTTTCTTTCTTGATATCTTTCATTCTAATTTTAATACCTTCTAACATTGTATCTTTAATTTCTTTCTTTCTTTCTTTATATCTTTCATTCTAGCTTTAATACGTTCTAACATTCTATCTTTAGTTTCTTTCTTTCTTTTTCATTCTAGCTTTAATACCTTCTAACATTCTATCTTTAGTTTCTTTCTTACTTTATATCTTTCATTCTAATTTTAATACCTTCTAACATTCTTTCTTTAGTTTCTTTCTTTCTTTATCTCTTTCATTCTAGCTTTAATACCTTCTAATATTCTATCTTTAGTTTCTTTCTTTCTTTCTTTCTTTCTTGATATCTTTCCTTATAGTTTCAATACCTTCTAACATTCTATCTTTAATTTCTTTCTTTCTTTCTTTATATCTTTCATTCTAGCTTTAATACCTTCTAACATTCTATATTTAGTTTCTTTCTTTCTTTATATCTTTCATTCTTGCTTTAATAACTTCTGACATTCTATCTTTAGTTTCTTTCTTTCTTTCTTTCTTGATATCTTTCATTCTAGCTTTAATACCTTCTAAAATTCTATCTTTAGTTTCTTTCTTTCTTTCTTTATATCTTTCATTCTAGCTTTAATAACTTCTAACATTCTATCTTTAGTTTCTTTCTTTCTTTCTTTCTTCATATCTTTCATTCTAGCTTTAATACCTTCTAAAATTCTATCTTTAGTTTCTTTCTTTCTTTATTTCTTTATATCTTTCATTCTAGCTTTAATAACTTCTAACATTCTATCTTTAGTTTCTTTCTAACTTTCTTTATATCTTTCATTCTAGCTTTAATACCATCTAACATTCTATGTTTAGTTTCTTTCTTTATATCTTTCATTCAAGCTTTAATACCTTCTAACATTCTATCTTTAGTTTCTTTCTTTCTTTCTTTCTTTATATCTTTCATTCTAGCTTTAATACCTTCTAACATTCTATTTTTAGTTTCTTTCTTTCTTTCTTTCTTGATTTCTTTCATTCTAGCTTTAATAGCTTCTAACATTTTATCTTTAGTTTCTTTCTTTCTTTCTTTATATCTTCCATTCTAGCTTTAATACCTTCTAACATTCTATCTTTAGTTTCTTTCTTTCTTTCTTTCTTGATATCATTCATTCTAATTTTAATACCTTCTAACATTCTATCTTTAGTTTCTTTCTTTCTTTCTTGATATCTTTCCTACTAGTTTCAATACCTTCTACCATTCTATCTTTAATTTCTTTCTTTCTTTCTTTATATCTTTCATTCTAGCTTTAATACCTTCTAACATTCGATCTTTAGTATCTTTCTTTCTTTCTTTCTTTATATCTTTCATTCTAGCTTTAATACCTTCTAACATTCTATTTTTAGTTTCTTTATTTCTTTCTTGATTTCTTTCATTCAAGCTTTAATAGCTTCTAACATTTTATCTTTAGTTTCTCTCTTTCTTTCTTTCTCTCTTTATATCTTGAATTCTAGCTTTTATACCTTCTAACATTCTATCTTTAGTTTCTTTCTTTCTTTCTTGATATCTTTCATTCTAATTTCAATACCTTCTAACATTCTTTCCTTAGTTTCTTTCTTTCTTTCTTTATATCTATCATTCTAGCTTTAATACCTTCTAACTTTCTATCTTTAGTTTCTTTCTTTCTTTCTTTCTTGATATCATTCATTCTAATTTTAATACCTTCTAACATTCTTTCTTTAGTTTCTTTCTTTCTTTCTTTCTTTATCTCTTTCATTCTAGCTTTAATACCTTCTAATATTCTATCTTTAGTTTCTTTCTTTCTTTCTTTCTTGATATCTTTCCTACTAGTTTCAATACCTTCTACCATTCTATCTTTAATTTCTTTCTTTCTTTCTTTATATCTTTCATTCTAGCTTTAATACCTTCTAACATTCTATCTTTAGTTTCTTTCTTTCTTTCTTTCTTTATATCTTTCCTTCTAGCTTTAATACCTTCTAACATACTATCTTTAGTTTCTTTCTTTCTTTCTTTATATCTGTCCTTCTAGCTTTAATACCTTCTAACATTCTTTCCTTAGTTTCTTTCTTTCTTTCTTTATATCTCTCATTCTAGCTTTCATATCTTCTAACATTCTATCTTTAGTTTCTTTCTTTATTTCTTTCTTTATATCTTTCATTCTAGCTTTAATACCTTCTAACATTCTATCTTTAGTTTCTCTCTTTCTTTCTTTCTTGATATCTTTCCTTCCAGTTTCAATACCTTCTAACATTCTATCTTTAGTTTCTTTCTTTCTTTATATCTTTCATTCTAATTTTAAAACCTTCTAACATTCTTTCTTTAGTTTCTTTCTTTCTTTCTTTCTTTATCTCTTTCATTCTACCTTTAATACATTCTAATATTCTATCTTTAGTTTCTTTCTTTCTTTCTTTATTGATATCTGTCCTTCTAGTTTCAATACCTTCTAACATTCTATCTTTAATTTCTTTCTTTCTTTCTTTACATCTTTCATTCTAGCTTTAATACTTTCTAACATTCTATCTTTAGTTTCTTTCTTTCTTTCTTTATATCTTTCATTCTAGCTTTAATACCTTCTAATATTCTATCTTTAGTTTCTTTCTTTCTTTCTTTATAGCTTTCATTCTAGCTTTAATACTTTCTAACATTCTCTCTTTAGTTTCTTTCTTTCTTGATATCTTTCATTCAAGCTTTAATACCTTCTAACCTTCTCTCTTTTGTTTCTTTCATTCTTTTTCTTGATATGTTTCATTCTAGTTTTAATACCTTCTAACATTCTATTTTTGTTTCTTTCTTTCTTTCTTTCTTGATTTCTTTCATTCAAGCTTTAATAGCTTCTAACATTTTATCTTTAGTTTCTTTCTTTCTTTCTTTATATCTTCCATTCTAGCTTTTATACCTTCTAACATTCTATCTTTAGTTTCTTTCTTTCTTTCTTTCTTGATATCTTTCATTCTAATTTTAATACCTTCTAACATTCTTTCTCTAGTTTCTTTGTTACTTTCTTTCTTTATATCTTCCATTCTAGCTTTAATACCTTCTAACATTCTCTCTTTAGTTTCTTTCTTTCTTTCTTTCTTTATATCTTTCATTCTAGCTTTAATAGCTTCTAACATTTTATCTTTAGTTTCTCTCTTTCTTTCTTTCTTTATATCTTGAATTCTAGCTTTTATACCTTCTAACATTCTATCTTTAGTTTCTTTCTTTCTTTCTTGATATCTTTCATTCTAATTTTAATACCTTCTAACATTCTTTCCTTAGTTTCTTTCTTTCTTTCTTGATATCTTCCATTCTAGCTTTAATACCTTCTAATATTCTATCTTTAGTTTCTTTCTTTCTTTCTTTCTTGATATCTTTCCTTCTAGTTTCAATATCTTCGAACGTTCTATCTTTAGTTTCTTTCTTTCTTTCTTTCTTTATATCTTTCATACCTTCTAACATTCTATCTTTAGTTTCTTTCTTTCTTTCTTTCTTGATAGCTTTCATTCTAGCTTTAATAATTTCTAAAATTTTATCTTTAGTTTCTTTCTTTCTTTATATCTTTCATTCTAGCTTTAATACCTTCTAACATTCTATCTTTAGTTTCTTTCTTTCTTTCTTTCTTGATATCTTTCATTCTAATTTTAATACCTTCTAACATTGTATCTTTAATTTCTTTCTTTCTTTCTTTATATCTTTCATTCTAGCTTTAATACGTTCTAACATTCTATCTTTAGTTTCTTTCTTTCTTTTTCATTCTAGCTTTAATACCTTCTAACATTCTATCTTTAGTTTCTTTCTTACTTTATATCTTTCATTCTAATTTTAATACCTTCTAACATTCTTTCTTTAGTTTCTTTCTTTCTTTATCTCTTTCATTCTAGCTTTAATACCTTCTAATATTCTATCTTTAGTTTCTTTCTTTCTTTCTTTCTTACTTGATATCTTTCCTTATAGTTTCAATACCTTCTAACATTCTATCTTTAATTTCTTTCTTTCTTTCTTTATATCTTTCATTCTAGCTTTAATACCTTCTAACATTCTATATTTAGTTTCTTTCTTTCTTTATATCTTTCATTCTTGCTTTAATAACTTCTGACATTCTATCTTTAGTTTCTTTCTTTCTTTCTTTCTTGATATCTTTCATTCTAGCTTTAATACCTTCTAAAATTCTATCTTTAGTTTCTTTCTTTCTTTCTTTATATCTTTCATTCTAGCTTTAATAACTTCTAACATTCTATCTTTAGTTTCTTTCTTTCTTTCTTTCTTCATATCTTTCATTCTAGCTTTAATACCTTCTAAAATTCTATCTTTAGTTTCTTTCTTTCTTTCTTTATATCTTTCATTCTAGCTTTAATAACTTCTAACATTCTATCTTTAGTTTCTTTCTAACTTTCTTTATATCTTTCATTCTAGCTTTAATACCATCTAACATTCTATGTTTAGTTTCTTTCTTTATATCTTTCATTCAAGCTTTAATACCTTCTAACATTCTATCTTTAGTTTCTTTCTTTCTTTCTTTCTTTATATCTTTCATTCTAGCTTTAATACCTTCTAACATTCTATTTTTAGTTTCTTTCTTTCTTTCTTTCTTGATTTCTTTCATTCTAGCTTTAATAGCTTCTAACATTTTATCTTTAGTTTCTTTCTTTCTTTCTTTATATCTTCCATTCTAGCTTTAATACCTTCTAACATTCTATCTTTAGTTTCTTTCTTTCTTTCTTTCTTGATATCATTCATTCTAATTTTAATACCTTCTAACATTCTTTCTTTAGTTTCTTTCTTTCTTTTTTCTTTTTCTCTTTCATTCTAGCTTTAAAACCTTCTAATATTCTATCTTTAGTTTCTTTCTTTCTTTCTTGATATCTTTCCTACTAGTTTCAATACCTTCTACCATTCTATCTTTAATTTCTTTCTTTCTTTCTTTATATCTTTCATTCTAGCTTTAATACCTTCTAACATTCGATCTTTAGTATCTTTCTTTCTTTCTTTCTTTATATCTTTCATTCTAGCTTTAATACCTTCTAACATTCTATTTTTAGTTTCTTTATTTCTTTCTTGATTTCTTTCATTCAAGCTTTAATAGCTTCTAACATTTTATCTTTAGTTTCTCTCTTTCTTTCTTTCTCTCTTTATATCTTGAATTCTAGCTTTTATACCTTCTAACATTCTATCTTTAGTTTCTTTCTTTCTTTCTTGATATCTTTCATTCTAATTTCAATACCTTCTAACATTCTTTCCTTAGTTTCTTTCTTTCTTTCTTTATATCTATCATTCTAGCTTTAATACCTTCTAACTTTCTATCTTTAGTTTCTTTCTTTCTTTCTTTCTTGATATCATTCATTCTAATTTTAATACCTTCTAACATTCTTTCTTTAGTTTCTTTCTTTCTTTCTTTCTTTATCTCTTTCATTCTAGCTTTAATACCTTCTAATATTCTATCTTTAGTTTCTTTCTTTCTTTCTTTCTTGATATCTTTCCTACTAGTTTCAATACCTTCTACCATTCTATCTTTAATTTCTTTCTTTCTTTCTTTATATCTTTCATTCTAGCTTTAATACCTTCTAACATTCTATCTTTAGTTTCTTTCTTTCTTTCTTTCTTTATATCTTTCCTTCTAGCTTTAATACCTTCTAACATACTATCTTTAGTTTCTTTCTTTCTTTCTTTCTTTATATCTTTCCTTCTAGCTTTAATACCTTCTAACATTCTTTCCTTAGTTTCTTTCTTTCTTTCTTTATATCTCTCATTCTAGCTTTCATATCTTCTAACATTCTATCTTTAGTTTCTTTCTTTATTTCTTTCTTGATATCTTTCATTCTAGCTTTAATACCTTCTAACATTCTATCTTTAGTTTCTCTCTTTCTTTCTTTCTTGATATCTTTCCTTCCAGTTTCAATACCTTCTAACATTCTATCTTTAGTTTCTTTCTTTCTTTATATCTTTCATTCTAATTTTAAAACCTTCTAACATTCTTTCTTTAGTTTCTTTCTTTCTTTCTTTCTTTATCTCTTTCATTCTACCTTTAATACATTCTAATATTCTATCTTTAGTTTCTTTCTTTCTTTCTTTATTGATATCTGTCCTTCTAGTTTCAATACCTTCTAACATTCTATCTTTAATTTCTTTCTTTCTTTCTTTACATCTTTCATTCTAGCTTTAATACCTTCTAACATTCTATCTTTAGTTTCTTTCTTTCTTTCTTTATATCTTTCATTCTAGCTTTAATACCTTCTAATATTCTATCTTTAGTTTCTTTCTTTCTTTCTTTATAGCTTTCATTCTAGCTTTAATACTTTCTAACATTCTCTCTTTAGTTTCTTTCTTTCTTGATATCTTTCATTCAAGCTTTAATACCTTCTAACCTTCTCTCTTTTGTTTCTTTCATTCTTTTTCTTGATATCTTTCATTCTAGTTTTAATACCTTCTAACATTCTATCTTTAGTTTCTTTCGTTCTTTCTTTCTTTATATCTTGAATTCTAGCTTTTATACCTTCTAACATTCTATCTTTAGTTTCTTTCTTTCTTTCTTGATATCTTTCATTCTAATTTTAATACCTTCTAACATTCTTTCATTAGTTTCTTTCTTTCTTTCTTTATATCTTCCATTCTAGCTTTAATACCTTCTAACATTCTATCTTTAGTTTCTTTCTTTCTTTCTTTCTTTATATCTTTCATTCTAGCTTTAATACCTTCTAACATTCGATCTTTAGTATCTTTCTTTCTTTCTTTCTTTATCTCTTTCATTCTAATTTTAATACCTTCTAACATTCTTTCATTAGTTTCTTTCTTTCTTTCTTTATATCTTCCATTCTAGCTTTAATACCTTCTAACATTCTATCTTTAGTTTCTTTCTTTCTTTCTTTCTTTATATCTTTCATTCTAGCTTTAATACCTTCTAACATTCTATCTTTAGTTTCTTTCTTTCTTTCTTTCTTTATCTCTTTCATTCTAGCTTTAATACCTTCTAATATTCTATCTTTAGTTTCTTTTTTCTCTCTTTCTTGATATCTTTCCTTCTAATTTTAATACCTTCTAACATTCTTTCTTTAGTTTCTTTCTCTCTTTCTTTCTTTATCTCTTTCATTCTAGCTTTAATACCTTCTAATATTCTATCTTTAGTTTCTTTTTTCTCTCTTTCTTGATATCTTTCCTTCTAATTTTAATACCTTCTAACATTCTTTCTTTAGTTTCTTTCTCTCTTTCTTTCTTTATCTCTTTCATTCTAGCTTTAATACCTTCCAATATTCTATCTTTAGTTTCTTTCTTTCTTTCTTTCTCGATATCTTTCCTACTAGTTTCAATACCTTCTAACATTCTAGCTTTAGTTTCTTTCTTTCTTTCTTGATATCTTTCATTCTAATTTTAATACCTTCTAACATTCTTTCCTTAGTTTCTTTCTTTCTTTCTTGATATCTTCCATTCTAGCTTTAATACCTTCTAATATTCTATCTTTAGTTTCTTTCTTTCTTTCTTTCTTGATATCTTTCCTTCTAGTTTCAATATCTTCGAACGTTCTATCTTTAGTTTCTTTCTTTCTTTCTTTCTTTATATCTTTCATACCTTCTAACATTCTATCTTTAGTTTCTTTCTTTCTTTCTTTCTTGATAGCTTTCATTCTAGCTTTAATAATTTCTAAAATTTTATCTTTAGTTTCTTTCTTTCTTTATATCTTTCATTCTAGCTTTAATACCTTCTAACATTCTATCTTTAGTTTCTTTCTTTCTTTCTTTCTTGATATCTTTCATTCTAATTTTAATACCTTCTAACATTGTATCTTTAATTTCTTTCTTTCTTTCTTTATATCTTTCATTCTAGCTTTAATACGTTCTAACATTCTATCTTTAGTTTCTTTCTTTCTTTTTCATTCTAGCTTTAATACCTTCTAACATTCTATCTTTAGTTTCTTTCTTACTTTATATCTTTCATTCTAATTTTAATACCTTCTAACATTCTTTCTTTAGTTTCTTTCTTTCTTTATCTCTTTCATTCTAGCTTTAATACCTTCTAATATTCTATCTTTAGTTTCTTTCTTTCTTTCTTTCTTTCTTGATATCTTTCCTTATAGTTTCAATACCTTCTAACATTCTATCTTTAATTTCTTTCTTTCTTTCTTTATATCTTTCATTCTAGCTTTAATACCTTCTAACATTCTATATTTAGTTTCTTTCTTTCTTTATATCTTTCATTCTTGCTTTAATAACTTCTGACATTCTATCTTTAGTTTCTTTCTTTCTTTCTTTCTTGATATCTTTCATTCTAGCTTTAATACCTTCTAAAATTCTATCTTTAGTTTCTTTTTTTCTTTCTTTATATCTTTCATTCTAGCTTTAATAACTTCTAACATTCTATCTTTAGTTTCTTTCTTTCTTTCTTTCTTGATATCTTTCATTCTAGCTTTAATACCTTCTAAAATTCTATCTTTAGTTTCTTTCTTTCTTTCTTTATATCTTTCATTCTAGCTTTAATAACTTCTAACATTCTATCTTTAGTTTCTTTCTAACTTTCTTTATATCTTTCATTCTAGCTTTAATACCATCTAACATTCTATGTTTAGTTTCTTTCTTTATATCTTTCATTCAAGCTTTAATACCTTCTAACATTCTATCTTTAGTTTCTTTCTTTCTTTCTTTCTTTATATCTTTCATTCTAGCTTTAATACCTTCTAACATTCTATTTTTAGTTTCTTTCTTTCTTTCTTTCTTGATTTCTTTCATTCTAGCTTTAATAGCTTCTAACATTTTATCTTTAGTTTCTTTCTTTCTTTCTTTATATCTTCCATTCTAGCTTTAATACCTTCTAACATTCTATCTTTAGTTTCTTTCTTTCTTTCTTTCTTGATATCATTCATTCTAATTTTAATACCTTCTAACATTCTTTCTTTAGTTTCTTTCTTTCTTTTTTCTTTTTCTCTTTCATTCTAGCTTTAAAACCTTCTAATATTCTATCTTTAGTTTCTTTCTTTCTTTCTTGATATCTTTCCTACTAGTTTCAATACCTTCTACCATTCTATCTTTAATTTCTTTCTTTCTTTCTTTATATCTTTCATTCTAGCTTTAATACCTTCTAACATTCGATCTTTAGTATCTTTCTTTCTTTCTTTCTTTATATCTTTCATTCTAGCTTTAATACCTTCTAACATTCTATTTTTAGTTTCTTTATTTCTTTCTTGATTTCTTTCATTCAAGCTTTAATAGCTTCTAACATTTTATCTTTAGTTTCTCTCTTTCTTTCTTTCTCTCTTTATATCTTGAATTCTAGCTTTTATACCTTCTAACATTCTATCTTTAGTTTCTTTCTTTCTTTCTTGATATCTTTCATTCTAATTTCAATACCTTCTAACATTCTTTCCTTAGTTTCTTTCTTTCTTTCTTTATATCTATCATTCCAGCTTTAATACCTTCTAACTTTCTATCTTTAGTTTCTTTCTTTCTTTCTTTCTTGATATCATTCATTCTAATTTTAATACCTTCTAACATTCTTTCTTTAGTTTCTTTCTTTCTTTCTTTCTTTCTTTATCTCTTTCATTCTAGCTTTAATACCTTCTAATATTCTATCTTTAGTTTCTTTCTTTCTTTCTTTCTTGATATCTTTCCTACTAGTTTCAATACCTTCTACCATTCTATCTTTAATTTCTTTCTTTCTTTCTTTATATCTTTCATTCTAGCTTTAATACCTTCTAACATTCTATCTTTAGTTTCTTTCTTTCTTTCTTTCTTTATATCTTTCCTTCTAGCTTTAATACCTTCTAACATACTATCTTTAGTTTCTTTCTTTCTTTCTTTCTTTATATCTTTCCTTCTAGCTTTAATACCTTCTAACATTCTTTCCTTAGTTTCTTTCTTTCTTTCTTTATATCTCTCATTCTAGCTTTCATATCTTCTAACATTCTATCTTTAGTTTCTTTCTTTATTTCTTTCTTGATATCTTTCATTCTAGCTTTAATACCTTCTAACATTCTATCTTTAGTTTCTCTCTTTCTTTCTTTCTTGATATCTTTCCTTCCAGTTTCAATACCTTCTAACATTCTATCTTTAGTTTCTTTCTTTCTTTATATCTTTCATTCTAATTTTAAAACCTTCTAACATTCTTTCTTTAGTTTCTTTCTTTCTTTCTTTCTTTATCTCTTTCATTCTACCTTTAATACATTCTAATATTCTATCTTTAGTTTCTTTCTTTCTTTCTTTATTGATATCTGTCCTTCTAGTTTCAATACCTTCTAACATTCTATCTTTAATTTCTTTCTTTCTTTCTTTACATCTTTCATTCTAGCTTTAATACCTTCTAACATTCTATCTTTAGTTTCTTTCTTTCTTTCTTTATATCTTTCATTCTAGCTTTAATACCTTCTAATATTCTATCTTTAGTTTCTTTCTTTCTTTCTTTATAGCTTTCATTCTAGCTTTAATACTTTCTAACATTCTCTCTTTAGTTTCTTTCTTTCTTGATATCTTTCATTCAAGCTTTAATACCTTCTAACATTCTCTCTTTTGTTTCTTTCATTCTTTTTCTTGATATCTTTCATTCTAGTTTTAATACCTTCTAACATTCTATCTTTAGTTTCTTTCTTTCTTTCTTTCTTTATATCTTGAATTCTAGCTTTTATACCTTCTAACATTCTATCTTTAGTTTCTTTCTTTCTTTCTTGATATCTTTCATTCTAATTTTAATACCTTCTAACATTCTTTCATTAGTTTCTTTCTTTCTTTCTTTATATCTTCCATTCTAGCTTTAATACCTTCTAACATTCTATCTTTAGTTTCTTTCTTTCTTTCTTTCTTTATATCTTTCATTCTAGCTTTAATACCTTCTAACATTCTATCTTTAGTTTCTTTCTTTCTTTCTTTCTTTATCTCTTTCATTCTAGCTTTAATACCTTCTAATATTCTATCTTTAGTTTCTTTTTTCTCTCTTTCTTGATATCTTTCCTTCTAATTTTAATACCTTCTAACATTCTTTCTTTAGTTTCTTTCTCTCTTTCTTTCTTTATCTCTTTCATTCTAGCTTTAATACCTTCCAATATTCTATCTTTAGTTTCTTTCTTTCTTTCTTTCTCAATATCTTTCCTACTAGTTTCAATACCTTCTAACATTCTAGCTTTAATTTCTTTCTTTCTTTCTTTATATCTTTCATTCTAGCTTTAATACCTTCGAAAATTCTTTCTTTAGTTTCTTTCTTTCTTTCTTTCTTTCTTGATATATTTCCTTCTAGTTTCAATACCTAACATTCTATCTTTAGTTTCTTTCTTTCTTTCTTTGTTTATATCTTTCATTCTAGCTTTAATACCTTCTAACATTCTATCTTTAGTTTCTTTCTTTCTTTCTTTCTTGATATCTTTCATTCTAATTTTAATACCTTCTAACATTCTTTCTTTAGTTTCTTTCTTTCTTTCTTTCTTTATATCTTTCATTCTAGCTTTAATACCTTCTAACATTCTCTCTTTAGTTTCTTTCTTTCTTTCTTTCTTGATATCTTTCATTCTAGCTTTAATAGCTTCTAACATTTTATCTTTAGTTTCTTTCTTTCTTTCTTTCTTTATATCTTTAATTCTAGCTTTTATACCTTCTAACATTCTATCTTTAGTTTCCTTCTTTCTTTCTTGATATCTTTCATTCTAATTTTAATACCTTCTAACATTCTTTCCTTAGTTTCTTTCTTTCTTTCTTTATATCTTCCATTCTAGCTTTAATACCTTCTAACATTCTATCTTTAGTTTCTTTCTTTCTTTCTTTCTTTATATCTTTCATTCTAGCTTTAATACCTTCTAACATTCTATCTTTAGTTTCTTTCTTTCTTTCTTTATCTCTTTCATTCTAGCTTTAATACGTTCTAATATTCTATCATTAGTTTCTTTCTTTCTTTCTTTCTTTCTATCTTTCATTCCTTCTAACATTCTCTCTTTAGTTTCTTTCTTTCTTTCTTTCTTGATATCTTTCATTCTAGCTTTAATAATTTCTAAAATTCTATCTTTAGTTTCTTTCTTTCCTTCTTTCTTGATATCTTTCATTCTAGCTTTAATACCTTCTAACATTCTATCTTTAGTTTCTTTCTTTCTTTATATCTTTCATTTTAGCTTTAATACCTTCTAACATTCTATCTTTAGTTTCTTTCTTTCTTTATATCTTTCATTCTAATTTTAATACCTTCTAACATTCTTTCTTTAGTTTCTTTCTTTCTTTCTTTCTTTATCTCTTTCATTCTAGCTTTAATACCTTCTAATATTCTATCTTTAGTTTCTTTCTTTCTTTCTTCCTTAATATCTTTCCTTCTAGTTTCAATACCTTCTCACATTCTATCTTTAATTTCTTTCTTTCTTTCTTTACATCTTTCATTCTAGCTTTAATACCTTCTAACATTCTATCTTTAGTTTCTTTCTTTCTTTCTTTATATCTTTCATTCTAGCTTTAATACCTTCTAACATTCTATCTTTAGTTTCTTTCTTTCTTTATATCTTTCATTCAAGCTTTTTTACCTTCTAGCCTTCTCTCTTTTGTTTCTTTCTTTCTTTTTCTTGATATCTTTCATTCTAGTTTTAATACCTTCTAACATTCTATCTTTAGTTTCTTTCTTTCTTTCTTTCTTTCTTTATATCTCTCATTCTAGCTTTCATATCTTCTAACATTCTATCTTTAGTTTCTCTCTTTCTTTCTTTCTTGATATCTTTCCTTCCAGTTTCAATACCTTCTAACATTCTATCTTTTGTTTCTTTCTTTCTTTCTTTATATCTTTCATTCTAGCTTTAATACCTTCTAACATTCTATCTTTAGTTTCTTTCTTTCTTTATAACTTTCATTCTAATTTTAAAACCTTCTAACATTCTTTCTTTAGTTTCTTTCTTTCTTTCTTTCTTTATCTCTTTCATTCTACCTTTAATACATTCTAATATTCTATCTTTAGTTTCTTTCTTTCTTTCTTTATTGATATCTGTCCTTCTAGTTTCAATACGTTCTAACATTCTATCTTTAATTTCTTTCTTTCTTTCTTTATATCTTTCATTCTAGCTTTAATACCTTCTAACATTCTATCTTTAGTTTCTTTCTTTCTTTATATCTTTCATTCTAGCTTTAATACCTCCTAATATTCTATCTTTAGTTTCTTTCTTTCTTTCTTGATATCTTTCATTCTAGCTTTAATACCTTCTAAAATTCTATCTTTAGTTTCTTTCTTTCTTTCTTTATATCTTTCATTCTAGCTTTAATAACTTCTAACATTCTATCTTTAGTTTCTTTCTTTCTTTCTTTCTTGATATCTTTCATTCTAGCTTTAATACCTTCTAAAATTCTATCTTTAGTTTCTTTCTTTCTTTCTTTATATCTTTCATTCTAGCTTTAATAACTTCTAACATTCTATCTTTAGTTTCTTTCTAACTTTCTTTATATCTTTCATTCTAGCTTTAATACCATCTAACATTCTATGTTTAGTTTCTTTCTTTATATCTTTCATTCAAGCTTTAATACCTTCTAACATTCTATCTTTAGTTTCTTTCTTTCTTTCTTTCTTTATATCTTTCATTCTAGCTTTAATACCTTCTAACGTTCTATTTTTAGTTTCTTTCTTTCTTTCTTTCTTGATTTCTTTCATTCTAGCTTTAATAGCTTCTAACATTTTATCTTTAGTTTCTTTCTTTCTTTCTTTATATCTTCCATTCTAGCTTTAATACCTTCTAACATTCTATCTTTAGTTTCTTTCTTTCTTTCTTTCTTGATATCATTCATTCTAATTTTAATACCTTCTAACATTCTTTCTTTAGTTTCTTTCTTTCTTTCTTTCTTTTTCTCTTTCATTCTAGCTTTAAAACCTTCTAATATTCTATCTTTAGTTTCTTTCTTTCTTTCTTGATATCTTTCCTACTAGTTTCAATACCTTCTACCATTCTATCTTTAATTTCTTTCTTTCTTTCTTTATATCTTTCATTCTAGCTTTAATACCTTCTAACATTCGATCTTTAGTATCTTTCTTTCTTTCTTTCTTTATATCTTTCATTCTAGCTTTAATACCTTCTAACATTCTATTTTTAGTTTCTTTCTTTATTTCTTTCTTGATTTCTTTCATTCAAGCTTTAATAGCTTCTAACATTTTATCTTTAGTTTCTCTCTTTCTTTCTTTCTCTCTTTATATCTTGAATTCTAGCTTTTATACCTTCTAACATTCTATCTTTAGTTTCTTTCTTTCTTTCTTGATATCTTTCATTCTAATTTCAATACCTTCTAACATTCTTTCTTTAGTTTCTTTCTTTCTTTCTTTATATCTATCATTCTAGCTTTAATACCTTCTAACTTTCTATCTTTAGTTTCTTTCTTTCTTTCTTTCTTGATATCATTCATTCTAATTTTAATACCTTCTAACATTCTTTCTTTAGTTTCTTTCTTTCTTTCTTTCTTTATCTCTTTCATTCTAGCTTTAATACCTTCTAATATTCTATCTTTAGTTTCTTTTTTTCTTTCTTTCTTGATATCTTTCCTACTAGTTTCAATACCTTCTACCATTCTATCTTTAATTTCTTTCTTTCTTTCTTTATATCTTTCATTCTAGCTTTAATACCTTCTAACATTCTATCTTTAGTTTCTTTCTTTCTTTCTTTCTTTATATCTTTCCTTCTAGCTTTAATACCTTCTAACATACTATCTTTAGTTTCTTTCTTTCTTTCTTTCTTTATATCTTTCCTTCTAGCTTTAATACCTTCTAACATTCTTTCCTTAGTTTCTTTCTTTCTTTCTTTATATCTCTCATTCTAGCTTTCATATCTTCTAACATTCTATCTTTAGTTTCTTTCTTTATTTCTTTCTTGATATCTTTCATTCTAGCTTTAATACCTTCTAACATTCTATCTTTAGTTTCTCTCTTTCTTTCTTTCTTGATATCTTTCCTTCCAGTTTCAATACCTTCTAACATTCTATCTTTAGTTTCTTTCTTCCTTTATATCTTTCATTCTAATTTTAAAACCTTCTAACATTCTTTCTTTAGTTTCTTTCTTTCTTTCTTTCTTTATCTCTTTCATTCTACCTTTAATACATTCTAATATTCTATCTTTAGTTTCTTTCTTTCTTTCTTTATTGATATCTGTCCTTCTAGTTTCAATACCTTCTAACATTCTATCTTTAATTTCTTTCTTTCTTTCTTTACATCTTTCATTCTAGCTTTAATACCTTCTAACATTCTATCTTTAGTTTCTTTCTTTCTTTCTTTATATCTTTCATTCTAGCTTTAATACCTTCTAATATTCTATCTTTAGTTTCTTTCTTTCTTTCTTTATAGCTTTCATTCTAGCTTTAATACTTTCTAACATTCTCTCTTTAGTTTCTTTCTTTCTTGATATCTTTCATTCAAGCTTTAATACCTTCTAACCTTCTCTCTTTTGTTTCTTTCATTCTTTTTCTTGATATCTTTCATTCTAGTTTTAATAACTTCTAACATTCTATCTTTAGTTTCTTTCTTTCTTTCTTTCTTTATATCTTTCATTCTAGCTTTCATACCTTCTAACATTCTATCTTTAGTTTCTTTCTTTCTTTCTTTCTTTCTTTATATCTTGAATTCTAGCTTTTATACCTTCTAACATTCTATCTTTAGTTTCTTTCTTTCTTTCTTGATATCTTTCATTCTAATTTTAATACCTTCTAACATTCTTTCATTAGTTTCTTTCTTTCTTTCTTTATATCTTCCATTCTACCTTTAATACCTTCTAACATTCTATCTTTAGTTTCTTTCTTTCTTTCTTTCTTTATATCTTTCATTCTAGCTTTAATACCTTCTAACATTCTATCTTTAGTTTCTTTCTTTCTTTCTTTCTTTATCTCTTTCATTCTAGCTTTAATACCTTCTAATATTCTATCTTTAGTTTCTTTTTTCTCTCTTTCTTGATATCTTTCCTTCTAATTTTAATACCTTCTAACATTCTTTCTTTAGTTTCTTTCTCTCTTTCTTTCTTTATCTCTTTCATTCTAGCTTTAATACCTTCCAATATTCTATCTTTAGTTTCTTTCTTTCTTTCTTTCTCGATATCTTTCCTACTAGTTTCAATACCTTCTAACATTCTAGCTTTAATTTCTTTCTTTCTTTCTTTATATCTTTCATTCTAGCTTTAATACCTTCGAAAATTCTTTCTTTAGTTTCTTTCTTTCTTTCTTTCTTTCTTGATATATTTCCTTCTAGTTTCAATACCTAACATTCTATCTTTAGTTTCTTTCTTTCTTTCTTTCTTTATATCTTTCATTCTAGCTTTAATACCTTCTAACATTCTATCTTTAGTTTCTTTCTTTCTTTCTTTCTTGATATCTTTCATTCTAATTTTAATACCTTCTAACATTCTTTCTTTAGTTTCTTTCTTTCTTTCTTTCTTTATATCTTTCATTCTAGCTTTAATACCTTCTAACATTCTCTCTTTAGTTTCTTTCTTTCTTTCTTTCTTGATATCTTTCATTCTAGCTTTAATAGCTTCTAACATTTTATCTTTAGTTTCTTTCTTTCTTTCTTTCTTTATATCTTTAATTCTAGCTTTTATACCTTCTAAAATTCTATCTTTAGTTTCCTTCTTTCTTTCTTGATATCTTTCATTCTAATTTTAATACCTTCTAACATTGTTTCCTTAGTTTCTTTCTTTCTTTCTTTATATCTTCCATTCTAGCTTTAATACCTTCTAACATTCTATCTTTAGTTTCTTTCTTTCTTTCTTTCTTTATATCTTTCATTCTAGCTTTAATACCTTCTAACATTCTATCTTTAGTTTCTTTCTTTCTTTCTTTCTTTATCTCTTTCATTCTAGCTTTAATACGTTCTAATATTTTATCTTTAGTTTCTTTCTTTCTTTCTTTCTTTCTATCTTTCATTCCTTCTAACATTCTATCTTTAGTTTCTTTCTTTCTTTCTTTCTTGATATCTTTCATTCTAGCTTTAATAATTCCAAAATTCTATCTTTAGTTTCTTTCTTTCTTTCTTGATATCTTTCATTCTAGCTTTAATACCTTCTAACATTCTATCTTTAGTTTCTTTCTTTCTTTATATCTTTCATTTTAGCTTTAATACCTTCTAACATTCTATCTTTAGTTTCTTTCTTTCTTTATATCTTTCATTCTAATTTTAATACCTTCTAACATTCTTTCTTTAGTTTCTTTCTTTCTTTCTTTCTTTCTTTATCTCTTTCATTCTAGCTTTAATACCTTCTAATATTCTATCTTTAGTTTCTTTCTTTCTTTTTTTCTTAATATCTTTCCTTCTAGTTTCAATACCTTCTCACATTCTATCTTTAATTTCTTTCTTTCTTTCTTTACATCTTTCATTCTAGCTTTAATACCTTCTAACATTCTATCTTTAGTTTCTTTCTTTCTTTCTTTATATCTTTCATTCTAGCTTTAATACCTTCTAACATTCTATCTTTAGTTTCTTTCTTTCTTTATATCTTTCATTCAAGCTTTTTTACCTTCTAGCCTTCTCTCTTTTGTTTCTTTCTTTCTTTTTCTTGATATCTTTCATTCTAGTTTTAATACCTTCTAACATTCTATCTTTAGTTTCTTTCTTTCTTTCTTTCTTTATATCTCTCATTCTAGCTTTCATATCTTCTAACATTCTATCTTTAGTTTCTCTCTTTCTTTCTTTCTTGATATCTTTCCTTCCAGTTTCAATACCTTCTAACATTCTATCTTTTGTTTCTTTCTTTCTTTCTTTATATCTTTCATTCTAGCTTTAACACCTTCTAACATTCTATCTTTAGTTTCTTTCTTTCTTTATAACTTTCATTCTAATTTTAAAACCTTCTAACATTCTTTCTTTAGTTTCTTTCTTTCTTTCTTTCTTTATCCCTTTCATTCTACCTTTAATACATTCTAATATTCTATCTTTAGTTTCTTTCTTTCTTTCTTTATTGATATCTGTCCTTCTAGTTTCAATACCTTCTAACATTCTATCTTTAATTTCTTTCTTTCTTTCTTTATATCTTTCATTCTAGCTTTAATACCTTCTAACATTCTATCTTTAGTTTCTTTCTTTCTTTATATCTTTCATTCTAGCTTTAATACCTTCTAATATTCCTTCTTTAGTTTCTTTCTTTCTTTCTTTATAGCTTTCATTCTAGCTTTAATACTTTCTAACATTCTATCTTTAGTTTCTTTCTTTCTTGATATCTTTCATTCAAGCTTTAATACCTTCTAACCTTCTCTCTTTTGTTTCTTTCTTTCTTTTTCTTGATATCTTTCATTCTGGTTTTAATACCTTCTAACATTCTATCTTTAGTTTCTTTCTTTCTTTCTTTCTTTCTTTATATCTTTCATTCTAGCTTTCATACCTTCTAACATTCTATCTTTAGTTTCTTTCTTTCTTTCTTTGTTTCTTTATATGTTTTATTCTTGCTTTCATACCTTCTAACATTCTATCTTTAGTTTCTTTCTTTATTTCTTTCTTGATATCTTTCATTCTAGCTTTAATACCTTCTAACATTCTATCTTTAGTTTCTTTCTTTCTTTCTTTCCTGATATCTTTCCTTCCAGTTTCAATACCTTCTAACATTTTATCTTTTGTTTCTTTCTTTCTTTATATCTTTCATTCTAGCTTTAATACCTTCTAACATTCTATCTTTAGTTTTTTTCTTTCTTTATATCTTTCATTCTAGCTTTAATACCTTCTAACATTCTATCTTTAGTTTCTTTCTTTCTTTCTTTCTTGATATCTTTCATTCTAGCTTTAATACCTTCTAAAATTCTATCTTTAGTTTCTTTCTTTCTTTCTTTATATCTTTCATTCTAGCTTTAATACCTTCTAACATTCTATCTTTAGTTTCTTTCTTTCTTTATATCTTTCATTCAAGCTTTAATACCTTCTAAACTTCTCTCTTTTGTTTCTTTCTTTCTTTTTCTTGATATCTTTCATTCTAGTTTTAATACCTTCTAACATTCTATCTTTAGTTTCTTTCTTTCTTTATATCTTTCATTCTACCTTTAATACAGTCTAACATTCTATCTTTAGTTTCTTTCTTTCTTTCTTTCTTGATATCTTTCATTCTAGCTTTAATACCTTCTAACATTCTATCTTTCGTTTCTTTCTTTCTTTCTTTCTTGATATCTTTCATTCTAATTTTAATACCTTCTAACATTCTTTCTTTAGTTTCTTTCTTTCTTTCTTTATATCTTTCATTCTAGCTTTAATACCTTCTAACATTCTCTCTTTAGTTTCTTTCTTTCTTTCTTTCTTGATATCTTTCATTCTAGCTTTAATAGCTTCTAACATTTTATCTTTAGTTTCTTTCTATCTTTCTTTCTTTCTTTATATCTTTAATTCTAGCTTTTATACCTTCTAACACTCTATCTTTAGTTTCTTTCTTTCTTTCTTGATATCTTTCATTCTAATTTTAATACCTTCTAACATTCTTTCCTTAGTTTCTTTCTTTCTTTCTTTATATCTTTCATTCTAGCTTTAATACCTTCTAACATTCTATATTTAGTTTCTTTCTTTCTTTCTTTCTTTATCTCTTTCATTCTAGCTTTAATACGTTCTAATAATCTATCTTTAGTTTCTTTCTTTCTTTCTTTCTTTCTATCTTTCATACCTTCTAACATTCTATCTTTAGTTTCTTTCTTTCTTTCTTTCTTGATATCTTTCATTCTAGCTTTAATAATTTCTAAAATTCTATCTTTATTTTCTTCTTTCTTTCTTGATATCTTTCATTCTAGCTTTAATACCTTCTAACATTCTATCTTTAGTTTCTTTCTTTCTTTATATCTTTCATTTTAGCTTTAATACCTTCTAACATTCTATCTTTAGTTTCTTTCTTTCTTTATATCTTTCATTCTAATTTTAATACCTTCTAACATTCTTTCTTTAGTTTCTTTCTTTCTTTCTTTCTTTCTTTATCTCTTTCATTCTAGCTTTAATACCTTCTAATATTCTATCTTTAGTTTCTTTCTTTCTTTCTTCCTTAATATCTTTCCTTCTAGTTTCAATACGTTCTCACATTCTATCTTTAATTTCTTTCTTTCTTTCTTTACATCTTTCATTCTAACTTTAATACCTTCTAACATTCTATCTTTAGTTTCTTTCTTTCTTTCTTTATATCTTTCATTCAAGCTTTTTTACCTTCTAGCCTTCTCTCTTTTGTTTCTGTCTTTCTTTTTCTTGATATCTTTCATTCTAGTTTTAATACCTTCTAACATTCTATCTTTAGTTTCTTTCTTTCTTTCTTTCTTTATATCTCTCATTCTAGCTTTCATACCTTCTAACATTCTATCTTTAGTTTCTTTCTTTATTTCTTTCTTGATATCTTTCATTCTAGCTTTAATACCTTCTAACATTCTATCTTTAGTTTCTCTCTTTCTTTCTTTCTTGATATCTTTCCTTCCAGTTTCAATACCTTCTAACATTCTATCTTTTGTTTCTTTCTTTCTTTCTTTATATCTTTCATTCTAGCTTTAATACCTTCTAACATTCTATCTTTAGTTTCTTTCTTTCTTTATATCTTTCATTCTAATTTTAAAACCTTCTAACATTCTTTCTTTAGTTTCTTTCTTTCTTTCTTTCTTTATCTCTTTCATTCTACCTTTAATACATTCTAATATTCTATCTTTAGTTTCTTTCTTTCTTTCTTTATTGATATCTGTCCTTCTAGTTTCAATACCTTCTAACATTCTATCTTTAATTTCTTTCTTTCTTTCTTTATATCTTTCATTCTAGCTTTAATACCTTCTAACATTCTATCTTTAGTTTCTTTCTTTCTTTATATCTTTCATTCTAGCTTTAATACCTTCTAATATTCTATCTTTAGTTTCTTTCTTTCTTTCTTTATAGCTTTCATTCTAGCTTTAATACTTTCTAACATTCTATCTTTAGTTTCTTTCTTTCTTGATATATTTCATTCAAGCTTTAATACCTTCTAACCTTCTCTGTTTTGTTTCTTTCTTTCTTTTTCTTGATATCTTTCATTCTAGTTTTAATAACTTCTAACATTCTATCTTTAGTTTCTTTCTTTCTTTCTTTCTTTATATATTTCATTCTAGCTTTCATACCTTCTAACATTCTATCTTTAGTTTCTTTCTTTCTTTCTTTGTTTCTTTATATCTTTCATTCTAGCTTTCATACCTTCTAACATTCTATCTTTAGTTTCTTTCTTTATTTCTTTCTTGATATCTTTCATTCTAGCTTTAATACCTTCTAACATTCTATCTTTAGTTTCTTTCTTTCTTTCTTTCTTGATATCTTTCCTTCCAGTTTCAATACCTTCTAACATTTTATCTTTTGTTTCTTTCTTTCTTTCTTTATATCTTTCATTCTAGCTTTAATACCTTCTAACATTCTATCTTTAGTTTCTTTCTTTCTTTATATCTTTCATTCTAGCTTTAATACCTTCTAAAATTCTATCTTTAGTTTCTTTCTTTCTTTCTTTATATCTTTCATTCTAGCTTTAATACCTTCTAACATTCTATCTTTAGTTTCTTTCTTTCTTTATATCTTTCATTCAAGCTTTAATACCTTCTAAACTTCTCTCTTTTGTTTCTTTCTTTCTTTTTCTTGATATCCTTCATTCTAGTTTTAATACCTTGTAACATTCTATCTTTAGTTTCTTTCTCTCTTTCTTTCTTTATATCTTTCATTCTACCTTTAATACCTTCTAACATTCTATCTTTAGTTTCTTTCTTTCTTTCTTTCTTGATATCTTTCATTCTAGCTTTAATACCTTCTAACATTCTATCTTTAGTTTCTTTCTTTCTTTCTTTCTTGATATCTTTCATTCTAATTTTAATACCTTCTAACATTCTTTCTTTAGTTTCTTTCTTTCTTTCTTTATATCTTTCATTCTAGCTTTAATACCTTCTAACATTCTCTCTTTAGTTTCTTTTTTTCTTGTTTTCTTGATATCTTTCATTCTAGCTTTAATAGCTTCTAACATTTTATCTTTAGTTTCTTTCTTTCTTTCTTTCTTTATATCTTTAATTCTAGCTTTTATACCTACTAACATTCTATCTTTAATTTCTTTCTTTCTTTCTTGATATCTTTCATTCTAATTTTAATACCTTCTAACATTCTTTCCTTAGTTTCTTTCTTTCTTTCTTTATATCTTCCATTCTAGCTTTAATACCTTGTAACATTCTATCTTTAGTTTCTTTCTTTCTTTCTTTCTTTATATCTTTCATTCTAGCTTTAATACCTTCTAACATTCTATCTTTAGTTTCTTTCCTTCTTTCTTTCTTTATCTCTTTCATTCTAGCTTTAATACGTTCTAATATTCTATCTTTAGTTTCTTTCTTTCTTTCTTTCTTTCTATCTTTCATACCTTCTAACATTCTATCTTTAGTTTCTTTCTTTCTTTCTTTCTTGATATCTTTCGTTCTAGCTTTAATAATTTCTAAAATTCTATCTTTAGTTTCTTTCTTTCTTTCTTCCTTAATATCTTTCCTTCTAGTTTCAATACCTTCTCACATTCTATCTTTAATTTCTTTCTTTCTTTCTTTACATCTTTCATTCTAGCTTTAATACCTTCTAACATTCTATCTTTAGTTTCTTTCTTTCTTTCTTTATATCTTTCATTCTAGCTTTAATACCTTCTAACATTCTATCTTTAGTTTCTTTCTTTCTTTATATCTTTCATTCAAGCTTTTTTACCTTCTAGCCTTCTCTCTTTTGTTTCTTTCTTTCTTATTCTTGATATCTTTCATTCTAGTTTTAATAACTTCTAACATTCTATCTTTAGTTTCTTTCTTTCTTTCTTTCTTTATATCTCTCATTCTAGCTTTCATATCTTCTAACATTCTATCTTTAGTTTCTTTCTTTATTTCTTTCTTGATATCTTTCATTCTAGCTTTAATACCTTCTAACATTCTATCTTTAGTTTCTCTCTTTCTTTCTTTCTTGATATCTTTCCTTCCAGTTTCAATACCTTCTAACATTCTATCTTTAGTTTCTTTCTTTCTTTATATCTTTCATTCTAATTTTAAAACCTTCTAACATTCTTTCTTTAGTTTCTTTCTTTCTTTCTTTCTTTATCTCTTTCATTCTAGCTTTAATACCTTCTAACATTCTATCTTTAGTTTCTTTCTTTCTTTCTTTATATCTTTCATTCTAGCTTTAATACCTTCTAATATTCTATCTTTAGTTTCTTTCTTTCTTTATAGCTTTCATTCTAGCTTTAATACTTTCTAACATTCTATCTTTCGTTTCTTTCTTTCTTGATATCTTTCATTCAAGCTTTAATACATTCTAACCTTCTCTCTTTTGTTTCTTTCATTCTTTTTCTTGATATCTATCATTCTAGTTTTAATACCTTCTAACATTCTATCTTTAGTTTCTTTCTTTCTTTCTTTCTTTATATCTTTCATTCTAGCTTTCATACCTTCTAACATTCTATCTTTAGTTTCTTTCTTTCTTTCTTTGTTTCTTTATATCTTTCATTCTAGCTTTCATACCTTCTAACATTCTATCTTTAGTTTCTTTCTTTATTTCTTTCTTGATATCTTTCATTCTAGCTTTAATACCTTCTATCATTCTATCTTTAGTTTCTTTCTTTCTTTCTTTCTTGATATCTTTCCTACTAGTTTCAATACCTTCTTCCATTCTATCTTTAGTTTCTTTCTTTCTTTCTTTGTTTCTTTATATCTTTCATTCTAGCTTTCATACCTTCTAACATTCTATCTTTAGTTTCTTTCTTTCTTTGTTTCTTTATATCTTTCATTCTAGCTTTCATACCTTCTAACATTCTATCTTTAGTTTCTTTCTTTCTTTCTTTATAGCTTTCATTCTAGCTTTAATACTTTCTAACATTCTATCTTTAGTTTCTTTCTTTCTTGATATATTTCATTCAAGCTTTAATACCTTCTAACCTTCTCTGTTTTGTTTCTTTCTTTCTTTTTCTTGATATCTTTCATTCTAGTTTTAATAACTTCTAACATTCTATCTTTAGTTTCTTTCTTTCTTTCTTTCTTTATATCTTTCATTCTAGCTTTCATACCTTCTAACATTCTATCTTTAGTTTCTTTCTTTCTTTCTTTGTTTCTTTATATCTTTCATTCTAGCTTTCATACCTTCTAACATTCTATCTTTAGTTTCTTTCTTTATTTCTTTCTTGATATCTTTCATTCTAGCTTTAATACCTTCTAACATTCTATCTTTAGTTTCTTTCTTTCTTTCTTTCTTGATATCTTTCCTTCCAGTTTCAATACCTTCTAACATTTTATCTTTTGTTTCTTTCTTTCTTTCTTTATATCTTTCATTCTAGCTTTCATACCTTCTAACATTCTATCTTTAGTTTCTTTCTTTCTTTATATCTTTCATTCTAGCTTTAATACCTTCTAACATTCTATCTTTAGTTTCTTTCTTTCTTTCTTTCTTGATATCTTTCATTCTAGCTTTAATACCTTCTAACATTCTATCTTTAGTTTCTTTCTTTCTTTATATCTTTCATTCAAGCTTTAATACCTTCTAAACTTCTCTCTTTTGTTTCTTTCTTTCTTTTTCTTGATATCTTTCATTCTAGTTTTAATACCTTCTAACAATCTATCTTTAGTTTCTTTCTCTCTTTCTTTCTTTATATCTTTCATTCTACCTTTAATACCTTCTAACATTCTATCTTTAGTTTCTTTCTTTCTTTCTTGATATCTTTCATTCTAGCTTTAATACCTTCTAACATTCTATCTTTAGTTTCTTTCTTTCTTTCTTTCTTGATATCTTTCATTCTAATTTTTATACCTTCTAACATTCTTTCTTTAGTTTCTTTCTTTCTTTCTTTATATCTTTCATTCTAGCTTTAATACCTTCTAACATTCTCTCTTTAGTTTCTTTCTTTCTTTTTTTCTTGATATCTTTCATTCTAGCTTTAATAGCTTCTAACATTTTATCTTTAGTTTCTTTCTTTCTTTCTTTCTTTATATCTTTAATTCTAGCTTTTATACCTTCTAACATTCTATCTTTAGTTTCTTTCTTTCTTTCTTGATATCTTTCATTCTAATTTTAATACCTTCTAACATTCTTTCCTTAGTTTCTTTCTTTCTTTCTTTATATCTTCCATTCTAGCTTTAATACCTTGTAACATTCTATCTTTAGTTTCTTTCTTTCTTTCTTTCTTTATATCTTTCATTCTAGCTTTAATACCTTCTAACATTCTATCTTTAGTTTCTTTCCTTCTTTCTTTCTTTATCTCTTTCATTCTAGCTTTAATACGTTCTAATATTCTATCTTTAGTTTCTTTCTTTCTTTCTTTCTATCTTTCATACCTTCTAACATTCTATCTTTAGTTTCTTTCTTTCTTTCTTTCTTGATATCTTTCATTCTAGCTTTAATAATTTCTAAAATTCTATCTTTAGTTTCTTTCTTTCTTTCTTCCTTAATATCTTTCCTTCTAGTTTCAATACCTTCTCACATTCTATCTTTAATTTCTTTCTTTCTTTCTTTACATCTTTCATTCTAGCTTTAATACCTTCTAACATTCTATCTTTAGTTTCTTTCTTTCTTTCTTTATATCTTTCATTCTAGCTTTAATACCTTCTAACATTCTATCTTTAGTTTCTTTCTTTCTTTATATCTTTCATTCAAGCTTTTTTACCTTCTAGCCTTCTCTCTTTTGTTTCTTTCTTTCTTTTTCTTGATATCTTTCATTCTAGTTTTAATAACTTCTAACATTCTATCTTTAGTTTCTTTCTTTCTTTCTTTCTTTCTTTCTATCTCTCATTCTAGCTTTCATATCTTCTAACATTCTATCTTTAGTTTCTTTCTTTATTTCTCTCTTGATATCTTTCATTCTAGCTTTAATACCTTCTAACATTCTATCTTTAGTTTCTCTCTTTCTTTCTTTCTTGATATCTTTCCTTCCAGTTTCAATACCTTCTAACATTCTATCTTTAGTTTCTTTCTTTCTTTATATCTTTCATTCTAATTTTAAAACCTTCTAACATTCTTTCTTTAGTTTCTTTCTTTCTTTCTTTCTTTATCTCTTTCATTCTAGCTTTAATACCTTCTAACATTCTATCTTTAGTTTCTTTCTTTCTTTCTTTATATCTTTCATTCTAGCTTTAATACCTTCTAATATTCTATCTTTAGTTTCTTTCTTTCTTTCTTTATAGCTTTCATTCTAGCTTTAATACTTTCTAACATTCTATCTTTCGTTTCTTTCTTTCTTGATATCTTTCATTCAAGCTTTAATACCTTCTAACCTTCTCTCTTTTGTTTCTTTCATTCTTTTTCTTGATATCTTTCATTCTAGTTTTAATACCTTCTAACATTCTATCTTTAGTTTCTTTCTTTCTTTCTTTCTTTATATCTTTCATTCTAGCTTTCATACCTTCTAACATTCTATCTTTAGTTTCTTTCTTTCTTTCTTTGTTTCTTTATATCTTTCATTCTAGCTTTCATACCTTCTAACATTCTATCTTTAGTTTCTTTCTTTATTTCTTTCTTGATATCTTTCATTCTAGCTTTAATACCTTCTAACATTCTATCTTTAGTTTCTTTCTTTCTTTCTTTCTTGATATCTTTCCTACTAGTTTCAATACCTTCTTCCATTCTATCTTTAGTTTCTTTCTTTCTTTCTTTGTTTCTTTATATCTTTCATTCTAGCTTTCATACCTTCTAACATTCTATCTTTAGTTTCTTTCTTTCTTTGTTTCTTTATATCTTTCATTCTAGCTTTCATACCTTCTAACATTCTATCTTTAGTTTCTTTCTTTCTTTCTTTCTTGATATCTTTCCTTATAGTTTCAATACCTTCTAACATTCTATCTTTAGTTTCTTTCTTTCTTTCTTTCTTGATATCTTTCCTTCCAGTTTCAATACCTTCTAACATTTTATCTTTTGTTTCTTTCTTTCTTTCTTTATATCTTTCATTCTAGCTTTAATACCTTCTAACATTCTATCTTTAGTTTCTTTCTTTCTTTATATCTTTCATTCTAGCTTTAATACCTTCTAAAATTCTATCTTTAGTTTCTTTCTTTCTTTCTTTATATCTTTCATTCTAGCTTTAATACCTTCTAACATTCTATCTTTAGTTTCTTTCTTTCTTTATATCTTTCATTCAAGCTTTAATACCTTCTAAACTTCTCTCTTTTGTTTCTTTCTTTCTTTTTCTTGATATCCTTCATTCTAGTTTTAATACCTTGTAACATTCTATCTTTAGTTTCTTTCTCTCTTTCTTTCTTTATATCTTTCATTCTACCTTTAATACCTTCTAACATTCTATCTTTAGTTTCTTTCTTTCTTTCTTTCTTGATATCTTTCATTCTAGCTTTAATACCTTCTAACATTCTATCTTTAGTTTCTTTCTTTCTTTCTTTCTTGATATCTTTCATTCTAATTTTAATACCTTCTAACATTCTTTCTTTAGTTTCTTTCTTTCTTTCTTTATATCTTTCATTCTAGCTTTAATACCTTCTAACATTCTCTCTTTAGTTTCTTTTTTTCTTGTTTTCTTGATATCTTTCATTCTAGCTTTAATAGCTTCTAACATTTTATCTTTAGTTTCTTTCTTTCTTTCTTTCTTTATATCTTTAATTCTAGCTTTTATACCTACTAACATTCTATCTTTAATTTCTTTCTTTCTTTCTTGATATCTTTCATTCTAATTTTAATACCTTCTAACATTCTTTCCTTAGTTTCTTTCTTTCTTTCTTTATATCTTCCATTCTAGCTTTAATACCTTGTAACATTCTATCTTTAGTTTCTTTCTTTCTTTCTTTCTTTATATCTTTCATTCTAGCTTTAATACCTTCTAACATTCTATCTTTAGTTTCTTTCCTTCTTTCTTTCTTTATCTCTTTCATTCTAGCTTTAATACGTTCTAATATTCTATCTTTAGTTTCTTTCTTTCTTTCTTTCTTTCTATCTTTCATACCTTCTAACATTCTATCTTTAGTTTCTTTCTTTCTTTCTTTCTTGATATCTTTCGTTCTAGCTTTAATAATTTCTAAAATTCTATCTTTAGTTTCTTTCTTTCTTTCTTCCTTAATATCTTTCCTTCTAGTTTCAATACCTTCTCACATTCTATCTTTAATTTCTTTCTTTCTTTCTTTACATCTTTCATTCTAGCTTTAATACCTTCTAACATTCTATCTTTAGTTTCTTTCTTTCTTTCTTTATATCTTTCATTCTAGCTTTAATACCTTCTAACATTCTATCTTTAGTTTCTTTCTTTCTTTATATCTTTCATTCAAGCTTTTTTACCTTCTAGCCTTCTCTCTTTTGTTTCTTTCTTTCTTATTCTTGATATCTTTCATTCTAGTTTTAATAACTTCTAACATTCTATCTTTAGTTTCTTTCTTTCTTTCTTTCTTTATATCTCTCATTCTAGCTTTCATATCTTCTAACATTCTATCTTTAGTTTCTTTCTTTATTTCTTTCTTGATATCTTTCATTCTAGCTTTAATACCTTCTAACATTCTATCTTTAGTTTCTCTCTTTCTTTCTTTCTTGATATCTTTCCTTCCAGTTTCAATACCTTCTAACATTCTATCTTTAGTTTCTTTCTTTCTTTATATCTTTCATTCTAATTTTAAAACCTTCTAACATTCTTTCTTTAGTTTCTTTCTTTCTTTCTTTCTTTATCTCTTTCATTCTAGCTTTAATACCTTCTAACATTCTATCTTTAGTTTCTTTCTTTCTTTCTTTATATCTTTCATTCTAGCTTTAATACCTTCTAATATTCTATCTTTAGTTTCTTTCTTTCTTTATAGCTTTCATTCTAGCTTTAATACTTTCTAACATTCTATCTTTCGTTTCTTTCTTTCTTGATATCTTTCATTCAAGCTTTAATACATTCTAACCTTCTCTCTTTTGTTTCTTTCATTCTTTTTCTTGATATCTATCATTCTAGTTTTAATACCTTCTAACATTCTATCTTTAGTTTCTTTCTTTCTTTCTTTCTTTATATCTTTCATTCTAGCTTTCATACCTTCTAACATTCTATCTTTAGTTTCTTTCTTTCTTTCTTTGTTTCTTTATATCTTTCATTCTAGCTTTCATACCTTCTAACATTCTATCTTTAGTTTCTTTCTTTATTTCTTTCTTGATATCTTTCATTCTAGCTTTAATACCTTCTATCATTCTATCTTTAGTTTCTTTCTTTCTTTCTTTCTTGATATCTTTCCTACTAGTTTCAATACCTTCTTCCATTCTATCTTTAGTTTCTTTCTTTCTTTCTTTGTTTCTTTATATCTTTCATTCTAGCTTTCATACCTTCTAACATTCTATCTTTAGTTTCTTTCTTTCTTTGTTTCTTTATATCTTTCATTCTAGCTTTCATACCTTCTAACATTCTATCTTTAGTTTCTTTCTTTCTTTCTTTATAGCTTTCATTCTAGCTTTAATACTTTCTAACATTCTATCTTTAGTTTCTTTCTTTCTTGATATATTTCATTCAAGCTTTAATACCTTCTAACCTTCTCTGTTTTGTTTCTTTCTTTCTTTTTCTTGATATCTTTCATTCTAGTTTTAATAACTTCTAACATTCTATCTTTAGTTTCTTTCTTTCTTTCTTTCTTTATATCTTTCATTCTAGCTTTCATACCTTCTAACATTCTATCTTTAGTTTCTTTCTTTCTTTCTTTGTTTCTTTATATCTTTCATTCTAGCTTTCATACCTTCTAACATTCTATCTTTAGTTTCTTTCTTTATTTCTTTCTTGATATCTTTCATTCTAGCTTTAATACCTTCTAACATTCTATCTTTAGTTTCTTTCTTTCTTTCTTGATATCTTTCCTTCCAGTTTCAATACCTTCTAACATTTTATCTTTTGTTTCTTTCTTTCTTTCTTTATATCTTTCATTCTAGCTTTCATACCTTCTAACATTCTATCTTTAGTTTCTTTCTTTCTTTATATCTTTCATTCTAGCTTTAATACCTTCTAACATTCTATCTTTAGTTTCTTTCTTTCTTTCTTTCTTGATATCTTTCATTCTAGCTTTAATACCTTCTAACATTCTATCTTTAGTTTCTTTCTTTCT
The DNA here is from genome assembly GCA_037013535.1 of Intellagama lesueurii. Lineage (NCBI taxonomy): Eukaryota > Metazoa > Chordata > Lepidosauria > Squamata > Agamidae > Intellagama > Intellagama lesueurii. The sequence continues at coordinate 19,798,717 of JBAJHW010000013.1, forward strand.
TTATATCTTTCATTCAAGCTTTAATACCTTCTAAACTTCTCTCTTTTGTTTCTTTCTTTCTTTTTCTTGATATCTTTCATTCTAGTTTTAATACCTTCTAACAATCTATCTTTAGTTTCTTTCTCTCTTTCTTTCTTTATATCTTTCATTCTACCTTTAATACCTTCTAACATTCTATCTTTAGTTTCTTTCTTTCTTTCTTGATATCTTTCATTCTAGCTTTAATACCTTCTAACATTCTATCTTTAGTTTCTTTCTTTCTTTCTTTCTTGATATCTTTCATTCTAATTTTTATACCTTCTAACATTCTTTCTTTAGTTTCTTTCTTTCTTTCTTTATATCTTTCATTCTAGCTTTAATACCTTCTAACATTCTCTCTTTAGTTTCTTTCTTTCTTTTTTTCTTGATATCTTTCATTCTAGCTTTAATAGCTTCTAACATTTTATCTTTAGTTTCTTTCTTTCTTTCTTTCTTTATATCTTTAATTCTAGCTTTTATACCTTCTAACATTCTATCTTTAGTTTCTTTCTTTCTTTCTTGATATCTTTCATTCTAATTTTAATACCTTCTAACATTCTTTCCTTAGTTTCTTTCTTTCTTTCTTTATATCTTCCATTCTAGCTTTAATACCTTGTAACATTCTATCTTTAGTTTCTTTCTTTCTTTCTTTCTTTATATCTTTCATTCTAGCTTTAATACCTTCTAACATTCTATCTTTAGTTTCTTTCCTTCTTTCTTTCTTTATCTCTTTCATTCTAGCTTTAATACGTTCTAATATTCTATCTTTAGTTTCTTTCTTTCTTTCTTTCTATCTTTCATACCTTCTAACATTCTATCTTTAGTTTCTTTCTTTCTTTCTTTCTTGATATCTTTCATTCTAGCTTTAATAATTTCTAAAATTCTATCTTTAGTTTCTTTCTTTCTTTCTTCCTTAATATCTTTCCTTCTAGTTTCAATACCTTCTCACATTCTATCTTTAATTTCTTTCTTTCTTTCTTTACATCTTTCATTCTAGCTTTAATACCTTCTAACATTCTATCTTTAGTTTCTTTCTTTATATCTTTCATTCTAGCTTTAATACCTTCTAACATTCTATCTTTAGTTTCTTTCTTTCTTTATATCTTTCATTCAAGCTTTTTTACCTTCTAGCCTTCTCTCTTTTGTTTCTTTCTTTCTTTTTCTTGATATCTTTCATTCTAGTTTTAATAACTTCTAACATTCTATCTTTAGTTTCTTTCTTTCTTTCTTTCTTTCTTTCTATCTCTCATTCTAGCTTTCATATCTTCTAACATTCTATCTTTAGTTTCTTTCTTTATTTCTCTCTTGATATCTTTCATTCTAGCTTTAATACCTTCTAACATTCTATCTTTAGTTTCTCTCTTTCTTTCTTTCTTGATATCTTTCCTTCCAGTTTCAATACCTTCTAACATTCTATCTTTAGTTTCTTTCTTTCTTTATATCTTTCATTCTAATTTTAAAACCTTCTAACATTCTTTCTTTAGTTTCTTTCTTTCTTTCTTTCTTTATCTCTTTCATTCTAGCTTTAATACCTTCTAACATTCTATCTTTAGTTTCTTTCTTTCTTTCTTTATATCTTTCATTCTAGCTTTAATACCTTCTAATATTCTATCTTTAGTTTCTTTCTTTCTTTCTTTATAGCTTTCATTCTAGCTTTAATACTTTCTAACATTCTATCTTTCGTTTCTTTCTTTCTTGATATCTTTCATTCAAGCTTTAATACCTTCTAACCTTCTCTCTTTTGTTTCTTTCATTCTTTTTCTTGATATCTTTCATTCTAGTTTTAATACCTTCTAACATTCTATCTTTAGTTTCTTTCTTTCTTTCTTTCTTTATATCTTTCATTCTAGCTTTCATACCTTCTAACATTCTATCTTTAGTTTCTTTCTTTCTTTCTTTGTTTCTTTATATCTTTCATTCTAGCTTTCATACCTTCTAACATTCTATCTTTAGTTTCTTTCTTTATTTCTTTCTTGATATCTTTCATTCTAGCTTTAATACCTTCTAACATTCTATCTTTAGTTTCTTTCTTTCTTTCTTTCTTGATATCTTTCCTACTAGTTTCAATACCTTCTTCCATTCTATCTTTAGTTTCTTTCTTTCTTTCTTTGTTTCTTTATATCTTTCATTCTAGCTTTCATACCTTCTAACATTCTATCTTTAGTTTCTTTCTTTCTTTGTTTCTTTATATCTTTCATTCTAGCTTTCATACCTTCTAACATTCTATCTTTAGTTTCTTTCTTTCTTTCTTTCTTGATATCTTTCCTTATAGTTTCAATACCTTCTAACATTCTATCTTTAGTTTCTTTCTTTCTTTCTTTCTTGATATGTTTCATTCTAGTTTTAATACCTTCTAACATTCTATTTTTGTTTCTTTCTTTCTTTCTTTCTTGATTTCTTTCATTCAAGCTTTAATAGCTTCTAACATTTTATCTTTAGTTTCTTTCTTTCTTTCTTTATATCTTCCATTCTAGCTTTTATACCTTCTAACATTCTATCTTTAGTTTCTTTCTTTCTTTTTTCTTGATATCTTTCATTCTAATTTTAATACCTTCTAACATTCTTTCTCTAGTTTCTTTGTTACTTTCTTTCTTTATATCTTCTATTCTAGCTTTAATACCTTCTAACATTCTCTCTTTAGTTTCTTTCTTTCTTTCTTTCTTTATATCTTTCATTCTAGCTTTAATAGCTTCTAACAATTTATCTTTAGTTTCTCTCTTTCTTTCTTTCTTTATATCTTGAATTCTAGCTTTTATACCTTCTAACATTCTATCTTTAGTTTCTTTCTTTCTTTCTTGATATCTTTCATTCTAATTTTAATACCTTCTAACATTCTTTCCTTAGTTTCTTTCTTTCTTTCTTGATATCTTCCATTCTAGCTTTAATACCTTCTAATATTATATCTTTAGTTTCTTTCTTTCTTTCTTTCTTGATATCTTTCCTTCTAGTTTCAATATCTTCGAACGTTCTATCTTTAGTTTCTTTCTTTCTTTCTTTCTTTATATCTTTCATACCTTCTAACATTCTATCTTTAGTTTCTTTCTTTCTTTCTTTCTTGATATCTTTCATTCTAGCTTTAATAATTTCTAAAATTTTATCTTTAGTTTCTTTCTTTCTTTATATCTTTCATTCTAGCTTTAATACCTTCTAACATTCTATCTTTAGTTTCTTTCTTTCTTTCTTTCTTGATATCTTTCATTCTAATTTTAATACCTTCTAACATTGTATCTTTAATTTCTTTCTTTCTTTCTTTATATCTTTCATTCTAGCTTTAATACGTTCTAACATTCTATCTTTAGTTTCTTTCTTTCTTTTTCATTCTAGCTTTAATACCTTCTAACATTCTATCTTTAGTTTCTTTCTTACTTTATATCTTTCATTCTAATTTTAATACCTTCTAACATTCTTTCTTTAGTTTCTTTCTTTCTTTATCTCTTTCATTCTAGCTTTAATACCTTCTAATATTCTATCTTTAGTTTCTTTCTTTCTTTCTTTCTTGATATCTTTCCTTATAGTTTCAATACCTTCTAACATTCTATCTTTAATTTCTTTCTTTCTTTCTTTATATCTTTCATTCTAGCTTTAATACCTTCTAACATTCTATCTTTAGTTTCTTTCTTTCTTTATATCTTTCATTCTTGCTTTAATAACTTCTGACATTCTATCTTTAGTTTCTTTCTTTCTTTCTTTCTTGATATCTTTCATTCTAGCTTTAATACCTTCTAAAATTCTATCTTTAGTTTCTTTCTTTCTTTCTTTATATCTTTCATTCTAGCTTTAATAACTTCTAACATTCTATCTTTAGATTCTTTCTTTCTTTCTTTCTTGATATCTTTCATTCTAGCTTTAATACCTTCTAAAATTCTATCTTTAGTTTCTTTCTTTCTTTCTTTATATCTTTCATTCTAGCTTTAATAACTTCTAACATTCTATCTTTAGTTTCTTTCTAACTTTCTTTATATCTTTCATTCTAGCTTTAATACCATCTAACATTCTATGTTTAGTTTCTTTCTTTATATCTTTCATTCAAGCTTTAATACCTTCTAACATTCTATCTTTAGTTTCTTTCTTTCTTTCTTTCTTTATATCTTTCATTCTAGCTTTAATACCTTCTAACATTCTATTTTTAGTTTCTTTCTTTCTTTCTTTCTTGATTTCTTTCATTCTAGCTTTAATAGCTTCTAACATTTTATCTTTAGTTTCTTTCTTTCTTTCTTTATATCTTCCATTCTAGCTTTAATACCTTCTAACATTCTATCTTTAGTTTCTTTCTTTCTTTCTTTCTTGATATCATTCATTCTAATTTTAATACCTTCTAACATTCTTTCTTTAGTTTCTTTCTTTCTTTCTTTCTTTTTCTCTTTCATTCTAGCTTTAAAACCTTCTAATATTCTATCTTTAGTTTCTTTCTTTCTTTCTTGATATCTTTCCTACTAGTTTCAATACCTTCTACCATTCTATCTTTAATTTCTTTCTTTCTTTCTTTATATCTTTCATTCTAGCTTTAATACCTTCTAACATTCGATCTTTAGTATCTTTCTTTCTTTCTTTCTTTATATCTTTCATTCTAGCTTTAATACCTTCTAACATTCTATTTTTAGTTTCTTTCTTTATTTCTTTCTTGATTTCTTTCATTCAAGCTTTAATAGCTTCTAACATTTTATCTTTAGTTTCTTTCTTTCTTTCTTTATATCTTCCATTCTAGCTTTTATACCTTCTAACATTCTATCTTTAGTTTCTTTCTTTCTTTCTATCTTGATATCTTTCATTCTAATTTTAATACCTTCTAACATTCTTTCTCTAGTTTCTTTCTTACTTTCTTTCTTTATATCTTCCATTCTAGCTTTAATACCTTCTAATATTCTATCTTTAGTTTCTTTCTTTCTTTCTTTCTTTATATCTTTCATTCTAGCTTTAATACCTTCTAACATTCTATCTTTAGTTTCTTTCTTTCTTTCTTTCTTTATCTCTTTCATTCTAGCTTTAATACGTTCTAATATTCTATCTTTAGTTTCTTTCTTTCTTTCTTTCTTTCTTTCTATCTTTCATACCTTCTAACATTCTATCTTTAGTGTCTTTCTTTCTTTCTTTCTTGATATCTTTCATTCTAGCTTTAATAATTTCTAAAATTCTATCTTTAGTTTCTTTCTTTCTTTCTTGATATCTTTCATTCTAGCTTTAATACCTTCTAACATTCTGTCTTTAGTTTCTTTCTTTCTTTATATCTTTCATTTTAGCTTTAATACCTTCTAACATTCTATCTTTAGTTTCTTTCTTTCTTTATATCTTTCATTCTAATTTTAATACCTTCTAACATTCTTTCTTTAGTTTCTTTCTTTCTTTCTTTCTTTATCTCTTTCATTCTAGCTTTAATACCTTCTAATATTCTATCTTTAGTTTCTTTCTTTCTTTCTTCCTTAATACCTTTCCTTCTAGTTTCAATACCTTCTCACATTCTATCTTTAATTTCTTTCTTTCTTTCTTTACATCTTTCATTCTAGCTTTAATACCTTCTAACATTCTATCTTTAGTTTCTTTCTTTCTTTCTTTATATCTTTCATTCTAGCTTTAATACCTTCTAACATTCTATCTTTAGTTTCTTTCTTTCTTTATATCTTTCATTCAAGCTTCTTTACCTTCTAGCCTTCTCTCTTTTGTTTCTTTCTTTCTTTTTCTTGATATCTTTCATTCTAGTTTTAATACCTTCTAACATTCTATCTTTAGTTTCTTTCTTTCTTTCTTTCTTTCTTTATATCTCTCATTCTAGCTTTCATACCTTCTAACATTCTATCTTTAGTTTCTTTCTTTATTTCTTTCTTGATATCTTTCATTCTAGCTTTAATACCTTCTAACATTCTATCTTTAGTTTCTCTCTTTCTTTCTTTCTTGATATCTTTCCTTCCAGTTTCAATACCTTCTAACATTCTATCTTTTGTTTCTTTCTTTCTTTCTTTATATCTTTCATTCTAGCTTTAATACCTTCTAACATTCTATCTTTAGTTTCTTTCTTTCTTTATATCTTTCATTCTAATTTTAAAACCTTCTAACATTCTTTCTTTAGTTTCTTTCTTTCTTTCTTTCTTTCTTTCTTTCTTTCTTTATCTCTTTCATTCTACCTTCAATACATTCTAATATTCTATCTTTAGTTTCTTTCTTTCTTTCTTTATTGATATCTGTCCTTCTAGTTTCAATACCTTCTAACATTCTATCTTTAATTTCTTTCTTTCTTTCTTTATATCTTTCATTCTAGCTTTAATACCTTCTAACATTCGATCTTTAGTTTCTTTCTTTCTTTATATCTTTCATTCTAGCTTTAATACCTTCTAATATTCTATCTTTAGTTTCTTTCTTTCTTTCTTTCTTTATAGCTTTCATTCTAGCTTTAATACTTTCTAACATTCTATCTTGAGTTTCTTTCTTTCTTGATATCTTTCATTCAAGCTTTAATACCTTCTAACCTTCTCTCTTTTGTTTCTTTCTTTCTTTTTCTTGATATCTTTCATTCTAGTTTTAATACCTTCTAACATTCTATCTTTAGTTTCTTTCTTTCTTTCTTTCTTTATATCTTTCATTCTAGCTTTCATACCTTCTAACATTCTATCTTTAGTTTCTTTCTTTCTTTGTTTGTTTCTTTATATCTTTCATTCTAGCTTTCATACCTTCTAACATTCTATCTTTAGTTTCTTTCTTTATTTCTTTCTTGATATCTTTCATTCTAGCTTTAATACCTTCTAACATTCTATCTTTAGTTTCTTTCTTTCTTTCTTTCTTGATATCTTTCCTTCCAGTTTCAATACCTTCTAACATTCTATCTTTTGTTTCTTTCTTTCTTTCTTTATATCTTTCATTCTAGCTTTAATACCTTCTAACATTCTATCTTTAGTTTCTTTCTTTCTTTATATCTTTCATTCTAGCTTTAATACCTTCTAACATTCTATGTTTAGTTTCTTTCTTTCTTTCTTTCTTGATATCTTTCATTCTAGCTTTAATACCTTCTAAAATTCTATCTTTAGTTTCTTTCTTTCTTTCTTTATATCTTTCATTCTAGCTTTAATACCTTCTAGCATTCTATCTTTAGTTTCTTTCTTTCTTTATATCTTTCATTCAAGCTTTAATACATTCTAAACTTCTCTCTTTTGTTTCTTTCTTTCTTTTTCTTGATATCTTTCATTCTAGTTTTAATACCTTCTAACATTCTATCTTTAGTTTCTTTCTTTCTTTCTTTCTTTATATCTTTCATTCTACCTTTAATACCTTCTAACATTCTATCTTTAGTTTCTTTCTTTCTTTCTTTCTTGATATCTTTCATTCTAGCTTTAATACCTTCTAACATTCTATCTTTAGTTTCTTTCTTTCTTTCTTTCTTGATATCTTTCCTTCTAGTTTCAATACCTTCTAACATTCTATCTTTAGTTTCTTTCTTTCTTTCTTTCTTTATATCTTTCATTCTAGCTTTAATACCTTCTAACATTCTATCTTTAGTTTTTTTTCTTTCTTTCTTGATATCTTTCATTCTAATTTTAATACCTTCTAACATTCTTTCTTTAGTTTCTTTCTTTCTTTCTTTCTTTATATCTTTCATTCTAGCTTTAATACCTTCTAACATTTTATCTTTAGTTTCTTTCTTTCTTTCTTTCTTGATACATTTCATTCTAGGTTTAATAGCTTCTAACATTTTATCTTTAGTTTCTTTCTTTCTTTCTTTCTTTCTTTCTTTCTTTCTTTCTTTCTTTCTTTCTTTCTTTCTTTCTTTCTTTCTTTCTTTCTTTATATCTTCCATTTAAGCTTTTATACCTTCTAACATTCTATCTTTAGTTTCTTTCTTTCTTTCTTGATATCTTTCTTTCTAATTTTAATACCTTCTAACATTCTTTCCTTAGTTTCTTTCTTTCTTTCTTTATATCTTCCATTCTAGCTTTAATACCTTCTAACATTCTATCTTTAGTTTCTTTCTTTCTTTCTTTCTTTATATCTTTCATTCTAGCTTTAATACCTTCTAACATTCTATCTTTAGTTTCTTTCTTTCTTTCTTTCTTGATATCATTCATTCTAATTTTAATACCTTCTAACATTCTTTCTTTAGTTTCTTTCTCTCTTTCTTTCTTTATCTCTTTCATTCTAGCTTTAATACCTTCCAATATTCTATCTTTAGTTTCTTTCTTTCTTTCTTTCTTCATATCTTTCATTCTAATTTTAATACCTTCTAACATTCTTTCTTTAGTTTCTTTCTTTCTTTCTTTCTTTATATCTTTCAATCTAGCTTTAATAACTTCTAACATTCTATCTTTAGTTTCTTTCTTTCTTTCTTTCTTGATATCTTTCATTCCAGCTTTAATAGCTTCTAACATTTTATCTTCAGTTTCTTTCTTTCTTTATATCTTCCATTCTAGCTTTTATACCTTCTAACATTCGATCTTTAGTTTCTTTCCTTCTTTCTTGATATCTCTCATTCTAGCTTTAATACCTTCTAACATTTTATCTTTAGTTTCTTTCTTTATTTATATCTTTCATTCTAGCTTTAATACCTTCTAACATTTTATCTTTAGTTTCTTTCTTTCTTTCTTTCTTGATATCTTTCATTCTAGCTTTAATACCTTCTAAAATTCTATCTTTAGTTTCTTTCTTTGTTTCTTTATATCTTTCATTCTAGCTTTAATACCTTCTAACATTCTATCTTTAGTTTCTTTCTTTCTTTCTTGATATCTTTCATTATAGCTTTAATACCTTTTAACATTCTATCTTTAGTTTCTTTCTTTCTTTCTTTCTTTCTTGATATCTTACCTTCTAGTTTCAGTACCTTCTAACATTCTATCTTTAGTTTCTTTCTTTATAACTTTCATTCTAGCTTTAATACCTTCTAACATTCTATCTTTAGTTTCTTTCTTTCTTTATATCTTTCATTCTAGCTTTAATACCTTCTAACATTCTATCTTTAGTTTCTTTCTTTCTTTATCTTTCATTCTAGCTTTAATACCTTCTAACATTCTTTCTTTAGTTTCTTTCTTTCTTTCTTTCTTTATATCTTTCATTCTAGCTTTAATACCTTCGAATATTATATATTTAGTTTCTTTCTTTCTTGATATCTTTCCTTCTAGTTTCAATACCTTCTAACATTCTATCTTTAGTTTCTTTCTTTCTTTCTTTCTTTATATCTTTCATTCTAGCTTTAATACCTTCTAACATTCTATCTTTAGTTTCTTTTTTCTTTCTTTCTTGATATCATTCATTCTAATTTTAATACCTTCTAACATTCTTTCTTTAGTTTCTTTCTTTCTTTCTTTCTTTATATCTTTCATTCTAGCTTTAATACCTTCGAATATTATATATTTAGTTTCTTTCTTTCTTGATATCTTTCCTTCTAGTTTCAATACCTTCTAACATTCTATCTTTAGTTTCTTTCTTTCTTTCTTTCTTTATATCTTTCATTCTAGATTTAATACCTTCTTACATTCTATCTTTAGTTTCTTTCTTTCTTTCTTTCTTGATATCTTTCCTACTAGTTTCAATACCTTCTAACATTCTATCTTTAATTTCTTTCTTTCTTTCTTTATACCTTTCATTCTAGCTTTAAAACCTTCTAACATTCTATCTTTAGTTTCTTTCTTTCTTTCTTTATATCTTTCATTCTAGCTTTAATACCTTCTAACATTCTATCTTTAGTTTCTTTCTTTCTTTATATCTTTCATTCTAGCTTTAATACCTTCTAACATTCTGTCTTAAGTTTCTTTCTTTCTTACTTTCTTTCTTTATATCTTCCATTCTAGCTTTAATACCTTCTAACATTCTATCTTTAGTTTCTTTTTTCTTTCTTTCTTGATATCATTCATTCTAATTTTAATACCTTCTAACATTCATTCTTTAGTTTCTTTCTTTCTTTCTTTCTTTCTTTATCTCTTTCATTCTAGCTTTAATAACTTCTAATATTCTATCTTTAGTTTCTTTCTTTCTTTCTTTCTTGATATCTTTCCTACTAGTTTCAATACCTTCTAACATTCTATCTTTAATTTCTTTCTTTCTTTCTTTATATCTTTCATTCTAGCTTTAAAACCTTCTAACATTCTATCTTTAGTTTCTTTCTTTCTTTATATCTTTCATTCTAGCTTTAATACCTTCTAACATTCTATCTTTAGTTTCTTTCTTTCTTTATATCTTTCATTCTAGCTTTAATACCTTCTAACATTCTATCTTAAGTTTCTGTCTTTCTTACTTTCTTTCTTTATATCTTCCATTCTAGCTTTAATACCTTCTAACATTCGATCTTTAGTATCTTTCTTTCTTTCTTTCTTTATATCTTTCATTCTAGCTTTAATACCTTCTAACATTCTATTTTTAGTTTCTTTCTTTATTTCTTTCTTGATTTCTTTCATTCAAGCTTTAATAGCTTCTAACATTTTATCTTTAGTTTCTTTCTTTCTTTCTTTATATCTTCCATTCTAGCTTTTATACCTTCTAACATTCTATCTTTAGTTTCTTTCTTTCTTTCTTTCTTCATATCTTTCATTCTAATTTTAATACCTTCTAACATTCTTTCTCTAGTTTCTTTCTTACTTTCTTTCTTTATATCTTCCATTCTAGCTTTAATACCTTCTAATATTCTATCTTTAGTTTCTTTCTTTCTTTCTTTCTTTATATCTTTCATTCTAGCTTTAATACCTTCTAACATTGTATCTTTTGTTTCTTTCTTTCTTTCTTTATATCTTTCATTCTAGCTTTAATACCTTCTAACATTCTATCTTTAGTTTCTTTCTTTCTTTATATCTTTCATTCTAATTTTAAAACCTTCTAACATTCTTTCTTTAGTTTCTTTCTTTCTTTCTTTCTTTCTTTATCTCTTTCATTCTACCTTCAATACATTCTAATATTCTATCTTTAGTTTCTTTCTTTCTTTCTTTATTGATATCTGTCCTTCTAGTTTCAATACCTTCTAACATTCTATCTTTAATTTCTTTCTTTCTTTCTTTATATCTTTCATTCTAGCTTTAATACCTTCTAACATTCGATCTTTAGTTTCTTTCTTTCTTTATATCTTTCATTCTAGCTTTAATACCTTCTAATATTCTATCTTTAGTTTCTTTCTTTCTTTCTTTATAGCTTTCATTCTAGCTTTAATACTTTCTAACATTCTATCTTGAGTTTCTTTCTTTCTTGATATCTTTCATTCAAGCTTTAATACCTTCTAACCTTCTCTCTTTTGTTTCTTTCTTTCTTTTTCTTGATATCTTTCATTCTAGTTTTAATACCTTCTAACATTCTATCTTTAGTTTCTTTCTTTCTTTCTTTCTTTATATCTTTCATTCTAGCTTTCATACCTTCTAACATTCTATCTTTACTTTCTTTCTTTCTTTGTTTGTTTCTTTATATCTTTCATTCTAGCTTTCATACCTTCTAACATTCTATCTTTAGTTTCTTTCTTTATTTCTTTCTTGATATCTTTCATTCTAGCTTTAATACCTTCTAACATTCTATCTTTAGTTTCTTTCTTTCTTTCTTTCTTGATATCTTTCCTTCCAGTTTCAATACCTTCTAACATTCTATCTTTTGTTTCTTTCTTTCTTTCTTTATATCTTTCATTCTAGCTTTAATACCTTCTAACATTCTATCTTTAGTTTCTTTCTTTCTGTATATCTTTCATTCTAGCTTTAATACCTTCTAACATTCTATCTTTAGTTTCTTTCTTTCTTTCTTTCTTGATATCTTTCATTCTAGCTTTAATACCTTCTAAAATTCTATCTTTAGTTTCTTTCTTTCTTTCTTTATATCTTTCATTCTAGCTTTAATACCTTCTAGCATTCTATCTTTAGTTTCTTTCTTTCTTTATATCTTTCATTCAAGCTTTAATACATTCTAAACTTCTCTCTTTTGTTTCTTTCTTTCTTTTTCTTGATATCTTTCATTCTAGTTTTAATACCTTCTAACATTCTATCTTTAGTTTCTGTCTTTCTTTCTTTCTTTATATCTTTCATTCTACCTTTAATACCTTCTAACATTCTATCTTTAGTTTCTTTCTTTCTTTCTTTCTTGATATCTTTCATTCTAGCTTTAATACCTTCTAACATTCTATCTTTAGTTTCTTTCTTTCTTTCTTTCTTGATATCTTTCCTTCCAGTTTCAATACCTTCTAACATTCTATCTTTAGTTTCTTTCTTTCTTTCTTTCTTTATATCATTCATTCTACCTTTAATACCTTCTAACATTCTTTCTTTAGTTTCTTTCTTTCTTTCTTTCTTTCTTTATATCTTTCTTTCTAGCTTTAATACCTTCGAATATTATATATTTAGTTTCTTTCTTTCTTTCTTTCTTGATATCTTTCCTTCTAGTTTCAATACCTTCTAACATTCTATCTTTAGTTTCTTTCTTTCTTTCTTTCTTTATATCTTTCATTCTAGCTTTAATACCTTCTAACATTCTATCTTTAGTTTTTTTTTCTTTCTTTCTTGATATCTTTCATTCTAATTTTAATACCTTCTAACATTCTTTCTTTAGTTTCTTTCTTTCTTTCTTTCTTTATCTCTTTCATTCTAGCTTTAATACCTTCTAACATTCTATCTTTAATTTCTTTCTTTCTTTCTTTATATCTTTCATTCTAGCTTTAATACCTTCTAACATTCTATCTTTCGTTTCTTTCTTTCTTTCTTTCTTTATATCTTTCATTCTAGCTTTAATACCTTCTAACATTTTATCTTTAGTTTCTTTCTTTCTTTCTTTCTTGATACATTTCATTCTAGGTTTAATAGCTTCTAACATTTTATCTTTAGTTTCTTTCTTTCTTTCTTTCTTTCTTTCTTTCTTTCTTTCTTTCTTTCTTTCTTTCTTTATATCTTCCATTTAAGCTTTTATACCTTCTAACATTCTATCTTTAGTTTCTTTCTTTCTTTCTTGATATCTTTCTTTCTAATTTTAATACCTTCTAACATTCTTTCCTTAGTTTCTTTCTTTCTTTCTTTATATCTTCCATTCTAGCTTTAATACCTTCTAACATTCTATCTTTAGTTTCTTTCTTTCTTTCTTTCTTTATATCTTTCATTCTAGCTTTAATACCTTCTAACATTCTATCTTTAGTTTCTTTCTTTCTTTCTTTCTTGATATCATTCATTCTAATTTTAATACCTTCTAACATTCTTTCTTTAGTTTCTTTCTCTCTTTCTTTCTTTATCTCTTTCATTCTAGCTTTAATACCTTCCAATATTCTATCTTTAGTTTCTTTCTTTCTTTCTTTCTTCATATCTTTCATTCTAATTTTAATACCTTCTAACATTCTTTCTTTAGTTTCTTTCTTTCTTTCTTTCTTTATATCTTTCAATCTAGCTTTAATAACTTCTAACATTCTTTCTTTAGTTTCTTTCTTTCTTTCTTTCTTGATATCTTTCATTCCAGCTTTAATAGCTTCTAACATTTTATCTTCAGTTTCTTTCTTTCTTTATATCTTCCATTCTAGCTTTTATACCTTCTAACATTCGATCTTTAGTTTCTTTCCTTCTTTCTTGATATCTCTCATTCTAGCTTTAATACCTTCTAACATTTTATCTTTAGTTTCTTTCTTTATTTATATCTTTCATTCTAGCTTTAATACCTTCTAACATTTTATCTTTAGTTTCTTTCTTTCTTTCTTTCTTGATATCTTTCATTCTAGCTTTAATACCTTCTAAAATTCTATCTTTAGTTTCTTTCTTTGTTTCTTTATATCTTTCATTCTAGCTTTAATACCTTCTAACATTCTATCTTTAGTTTCTTTCTTTCTTTCTTGATATCTTTCATTATAGCTTTAATACTTTTTAACATTCTATCTTTAGTTTCTTTCTTTCTTTCTTTCTTTCTTGATATCTTACCTTCTAGTTTCAATACCTTCTAACATTCTATCTTTAGTTTCTTTCTTTATAACTTTCATTCTAGCTTTAATACCTTCTAACATTCTATCTTTAGTTTCTTTCTTTCTTTATATCTTTCATTCTAGCTTTAATACCTTCCAACATTCTATCTTTAGTTTCTTTCTTTCTTTATCTTTCATTCTAGCTTTAATACCTTCTAACATTCTTTCTTTAGTTTCTTTCTTTCTTTCTTTCTTTATATCTTTCATTCTAGCTTTAATACCTTCAAATATTATATATTTAGTTTCTTTCTTTCTTGATATCTTTCCTTCTAGTTTCAATACCTTCTAACATTCTATCTTTAGTTTCTTTCTTTCTTTCTTTCTTTATATCTTTCATTCTAGCTTTAATACCTTCTAACATTCTATCTTTAGTTTCTTTTTTCTTTCTTTCTTGATATCATTCATTCTAATTTTAATACCTTCTAACATTCTTTCTTTAGTTTCTTTCTTTCTTTCTTTCTTTATATCTTTCATTCTAGCTTTAATACCTTCGAATATTATATATTTAGTTTCTTTCTTTCTTGATATCTTTCCTTCTAGTTTCAATACCTTCTAACATTCTATCTTTAGTTTCTTTCTTTCTTTCTTTCTTTATATCTTTCATTCTAGATTTAATACCTTCTTACATTCTATCTTTAGTTTCTTTCTTTCTTTCTTTCTTGATATCTTTCCTACTAGTTTCAATACCTTCTAACATTCTATCTTTAATTTCTTTCTTTCTTTCTTTATACCTTTCATTCTAGCTTTAAAACCTTCTAACATTCTATCTTTAGTTTCTTTCTTTCTTTCTTTATACCTTTCATTCTAGCTTTAAAACCTTCTAACATTCTATCCTTAGTTTCTTTCTCTCTTTCTTTCTTTATCTCTTTCATTCTAGCTTTAATACCTTCCAATATTCTATCTTTAGTTTCTTTCTTTCTTTCTTTCTTCATATCTTTCATTCTAATTTTAATACCTTCTAACATTCTTTCTTTAGTTTCTTTCTTTCTTTCTTTCTTTATATCTTTCAATCTAGCTTTAATAACTTCTAACATTCTTTCTTTAGTTTCTTTCTTTCTTTCTTTCTTGATATCTTTCATTCCAGCTTTAATAGCTTCTAACATTTTATCTTCAGTTTCTTTCTTTCTTTATATCTTCCATTCTAGCTTTTATACCTTCTAACATTCGATCTTTAGTTTCTTTCCTTCTTTCTTGATATCTCTCATTCTAGCTTTAATACCTTCTAACATTTTATCTTTAGTTTCTTTCTTTATTTATATCTTTCATTCTAGTTTCAATACCTTCTAACATTCTATCTTTAATTTCTTTCTTTCTTTCTTTATACCTTTCATTCTAGCTTTAAAACCTTCTAACATTCTATCTTTAGTTTCTTTCTTTCTTTCTTTATATCTTTCATTCTAGCTTTAATACCTTCTAACATTCTATCTTTAGTTTCTTTCTTTCTTTATATCTTTCATTCTAGCTTTAATACCTTCTAACATTCTATCTTTAGTTTCTTTTTTCTTTCTTTCTTGATATCATTCATTCTAATTTTAATACCTTCTAACATTCTTTCTTTAGTTTCTTTCTTTCTTTCTTTCTTTCTTTATCTCTTTCATTCTAGCTTTAATAACTTCTAATATTCTATCTTTAGTTTCTTTCTTTCTTTCTTTCTTGATATCTTTCCTACTAGTTTCAATACCTTCTAACATTCTATCTTTAATTTCTTTCTTTCTTTCTTTATATCTTTCATTCTAGCTTTAAAACCTTCTAACATTCTATCTTTAGTTTCTTTCTTTCTTTATATCTTTCATTCTAGCTTTAATACCTTCTAACATTCTATCTTTAGTTTCTTTCTTTCTTTATATCTTTCATTCTAGCTTTAATACCTTCTAACATTCTATCTTAAGTTTCTGTCTTTCTTACTTTCTTTCTTTATATCTTCCATTCTAGCTTTAATACCTTCTAACATTCTATCTTTAGTTTCTTTCTTTCTTTCTTTATATCTTTCAGTCTAGCTTTAATACCTTCTAACATTCTACCTTTAGTTTCTTTCTTTCTTTCTTTCGTGATATCTTTCATTCTAATTTTAATACCTTCTAACATTCTATCTTTAGTTTCTTTCTTTCTTTCTTTCTTGATATCTTTCATTCTAATTTTAATAACTTGTAACATTCTTTCTTTAGTTTCTTTCTTTCTTTCTTTATCTCTTCCATTCTATCTTTAATAATTTCTAACATTCTATCTTTAGTTTCTTTCTTTCTTTCTTTCTTTCTTTCATTCTACCTTTAATAACTTCTAACATTCTATCTTTAGTTTCGTTCTTTCTTTCTTTCTTGATATCATTCATTCTAATTTTAATACCTTCTAACATTCTTTCTTTAGTTTCTTTCTCTCTTTCTTTCTTTATCTCTTTCATTCTAGCTTTAATACCTTCCAATATTCTATCTTTAGTTTCTTTCTTTCTTTCTTTCTTCATATCTTTCATTCTAATTTTAATACCTTCTAACATTCTTTCTTTAGTTTCTTTCTTTCTTTCTTTCTTTATATCTTTCAATCTAGCTTTAATAACTTCTAACATTCTATCTTTAGTTTCTTTCTTTCTTTCTCTCTATATATTTTTCATTCCAGCTTTAATAGCTTCTAACATTTTATCTTTAGTTTCTTTCTTTCTTTCTTTCTTTATATCTTTCATTCTAGCTTTAATACCTTCTAACATTCTTTCTTTAGATTCTTTCTTTCTTTCTTTCTTCATATCTTTCATTCTAGCTTTAATACCTTCTAAAATTCTATCTTTAGTTTCTTTCTTTCTTTCTTTATATCTTTCATTCTAGCTTTAATAACTTCTAACATTCTATCTTTAGTTTCTTTCTAACTTTCTTCATATCTTTCATTCTAGCTTTAATACCATCTCATTCTATGTTTAGTTTCTTTCTTTATATCTTTCATTCAAGCTTTAATACCTTCTAACATTCTATCTTTAGTTTCTTTCTTTCTTTCTTTCTTTATATCTTTCATTCTAGCTTTAATACCTTCTAACATTCTATTTTTAGTTTCTTTCTTTCTTTCTTTCTTGATTTCTTTCATTCTAGCTTTAATAGCTTCTAACATTTTATCTTTAGTTTCTTTCTTTCTTTCTTTATATCTTCCATTCTAGCTTTAATACCTTCTAACATTCTATCTTTAGTTTCTTTCTTTCTTTCTTTCTTGATATCATTCATTCTAATTTTAATACCTTCTAACATTCTTTCTTTAGTTTCTTTCTTTCTTTCTTTCTTTTTCTCTTTCATTCTAGCTTTAAAACCTTCTAATATTCTATCTTTAGTTTCTTTCTTTCTTTCTTTCTTGATATCTTTCCTACTAGTTTCAATACCTTCTACCATTCTATCTTTAATTTCTTTCTTTCTTTCTTTATATATTTCATTCTAGCTTTAATACCTTCTAACATTCGATCTTTCGTTTCTTTCTTTCTTTCTTTCTTTATAACTTTCATTCTAGCTTTAATACCTTCTAACATTCTATCTTTAGTTTCTTTCTTTCTTTATATCTAAAATTCTAGCTTTAATACCTTCTAACATTCTATCTTTAGTTTCTTTCTTTCTTTCTTTCTTTCTTGATATCTTTCATTCTAATTTTAATACCTTCTAACATTCTTTCTTTAGATTCTTTCTTTCTTTCTTTCTTCATGTCTTTCATTCTAGCTTTAATACCTTCTAAAATTCTATCTTTAGTTTCTTTCTTTCTTTCTTTATATCTTTCATTCTAGCTTTAATAACTTCTAACATTCTATCTTTAGTTTCTTTCTAACTTTCTTCATATCTTTCATTCTAGCTTTAATACCATCTAACATTCTATGTTTAGTTTCTTTCTTTATATCTTTCATTCAAGCTTTAATACCTTCTAACATTCTATCTTTAGTTTCTTTCTTTCTTTCTTTCTTTATATCTTTCATTCTAGCTTTAATACCTTCTAACATTCTATTTTTAGTTTCTTTCTTTCTTTCTTTCTTGATTTCTTTCATTCTAGCTTTAATAGCTTCTAACATTTTATCTTTAGTTTCTTTCTTTCTTTCTTTATATCTTCCATTCTAGCTTTAATACCTTCTAACATTCTATCTTTAGTTTCTTTCTTTCTTTCTTTCTAGATATCATTCATTCTAATTTTAATACCTTCTAACATTCTTTCTTTAGTTTCTTTCTTTCTTTCTTTCTTTTTCTCTTTCATTCTAGCTTTAAAACCTTCTAATATTCTATCTTTAGTTTCTTTCTTTCTTTCTTTCTTGATATCTTTCCTACTAGTTTCAATACCTTCTACCATTCTATCTTTAATTTCTTTCTTTCTTTCTTTATATATTTCATTCTAGCTTTAATACCTTCTAACATTCGATCTTTATTTTCTTTCTTTCTTTCTTTCTTTATATCTTTCATTCTAGCTTTAATACCTTGTAACATTCTATTTTTAGTTTCTTTCTTTCTTTCTTTCTTGATTTCTTTCATTCAAGCTTTAATAGCTTCTAACATTTTATCTTTAGTTTCTTTCTTTCTTTCTTTATATCTTCCATTCTAGCTTTTATACCTTCTAACATTCTATCTTTAGTTTCTTTCTTTCTTTCTTTCTTGATATCTTTCATTCTAATTTTAATACCTTCTAACATTCTTTCTCTAGTTTCTTTCTTACTTTCTCTCTTTATATCTTCCATTCTAGCTTTAATACCTTCTAATATTCTATCTTTAGTTTCTTTCTTTCTTTCTTTCTTTATATCTTTCATTCTAGCTTTAATACCTTCTAACATTCACTCTTTAGTTTCTTTCTTTCTTTCTTTCTTTATATCTTTCATTCTAGCTTTAATAGCTTCTAACATTTTATCTTTAGTTTCTCTCTTTCTTTCTTTCTTTATATCTTGAATTCTAGCTTTTATACCTTCTAACATTCTATCTTTAGTTTCTTTCGTTCTTTCTTGATATCTTTCATTCTAATTTTAATACCTTCTAACATTCTTTCCTTAGTTTCTTTTTTTCTTTCTTTATATCTTCCATTCTAGCTTTAATACCTTCTAACATTCTTTCTTTAGTTTCTTTCTTTCTTTATATCTTTCATTCTAGCTTTAATACCTTCTAACATTCTATCTTTAGTTTCTTTCTTTCTTTCTTTCTTGATATCTTCCATTCTAGCTTTAATACCTTCTAACATTCTATCTTTAGTTTCTTTCTTTCTTTCTTTCTTTATATCTTTCATTCTAGCTTTAATACCTTCTAACATTCTATCTTTAGTTTCTTTCTTTCTTTCTTTCTTGATGTCTTTCATTCTAATTTTAATACCTTCTAACATTCTTTCCTTAGTTTCTTTCTTTCTTTCTTTATATCTTTCATTCTAGCTTTAATACCTTCTAACATTCTATTTTTAGTTTCTTTCTTTCTTTCTTTCTTGATTTCTTTCATTCTAGCTTTAATAGCTTCTAACATTTTATCTTTAGTTTCTTTCTTTCTTTCTTTATATCTTCCATTCTAGCTTTTATACCTTCTAACATTCTATCTTTAGTTTCTTTCTTTCTTTCTTTCTTGATATCTTTCATTCTAATTTTAATACCTTCTAACACTCTTTTTCTAGTTTCTTTCTTACTTTCTTTCTTTATATCTTCCATTCTAGCTTTAATACCTTCTAACATTCTATCTTTAGTTTCTTTCTTTCTTTCTTTCTTTCTTTCTTTATATCTTTCAGTCTAGCTTTAATACCTTCTAACATTCTATCTTTAGTTTCTTTCTTTCTTTCTTTCTTGATATCTTTCATTCTAATTTTAATACCTTCTAACACTCTTTCTCTAGTTTCTTTCTTACTTTCTTTCTTTATATCTTCCATTCTAGCTTTAATAACTTCTAACATTCTATCTTTAGTTTCTTTCTTTCTTTCTTTCTTTCTTTCTTTCTTTCTTTATATCTTTCAGTCTAGCTTTAATACCTTTTAACATTGTATCTTTAGTTTCTTTCTTTCTTTCTTTCGTGATATCTTTCCTTCTAATTTTAATACCTTCTAACATTCTTTCTTTCGTTTCTTTCTTTTCTTTCTTTATCTCTTTCATTCTAGCTTTAATACCTTCTAACATTCTCTTTTTAGTTTCTTTCTTTCTTTCTTTCTTGATATCTTTCATTCTAGCTTTAATAGCTTCTAACATTTTATCTTTAGTTTCTCTCTTTCTTTCTTTCTCTCTTTATATCTTGAATTCTAGCTTTTATACCTTCTAACATTCTATCTTTAGTTTCTTTCTTTCTTTCTTGATATCTTTCATTCTAATTTCAATACCTTCTAACATTCTTTCCTTAGTTTCTTTCTTTCTTTCTTTATATCTATCATTCTAGCTTTAATACCTTCTAACATTCTATCTTTAGTTTCTTTCTTTCTTTCTTTCTTGATATCATTCATTCTAATTTTAATACCTTCTAACATTCTTTCTTTAGTTTCTTTCTTTCTTTCTTTCTTTATCTCTTTCATTCTAGCTTTAATACCTTCTAATATTCTATCTTTAGTTTCTTTCTTTCTTTCTTTCTTGATATCTTTCCTACTAGTTTCAATACCTTCTACCATTCTATCTTTAATTTCTTTCTTTCTTTCTTTATATCTTTCATTCTAGCTTTAATACCTTCTAACATTCTATCTTTAGTTTCTTTCTTTCTTTCTTTCTTGATATCTTTCGTTCTAGCTTTAATACCTTCTAACATTCTATTTTTAGTTTCTTTCTTTCTTTCTTTCTTGATTTCTTTCATTCAAGCTTTGATAGCTTCTAACATTTTATCTTTAGTTTCTTTCTTTCTTTCTTTATATCTTCCATTCTAGCTTTTATACCTTCTAACATTCTATCTTTAGTTTCTTTCTTTCTTTCTTTCTTGATATCTTTCATTCTAATTTTAATACCTTCTAACATTCTTTCTCTAGTTTCTTTCTTACTTTCTCTCTTTATATCTTCCATTCTAGCTTTAATACCTTCTAATATTCTATCTTTAGTTTCTTTCTTTCTTTCTTTCTTTATATCTTTCATTCTAGCTTTAATACCTTCTAACATTCACTCTTTAGTTTCTTTCTTTCTTTCTTTCTTTATATCTTTCATTCTAGCTTTAATAGCTTCTAACATTTTATCTTTAGTTTCTCTCTTTCTTTCTTTCTTTATATCTTGAATTCTAGCTTTTATACCTTCTAACATTCTATCTTTAGTTTCTTTCGTTCTTTCTTGATATCTTTCATTCTAATTTTAATACCTTCTAACATTCTTTCCTTAGTTTCTTTTTTTCTTTCTTTATATCTTCCATTCTAGCTTTAATACCTTCTAACATTCTTTCTTTAGTTTCTTTCTTTCTTTATATCTTTCATTCTAGCTTTAATACCTTCTAACATTCTATCTTTAGTTTCTTTCTTTCTTTCTTTCTTGATATCTTCCATTCTAGCTTTAATACCTTCTAACATTCTATCTTTAGTTTCTTTCTTTCTTTCTTTCTTTATATCTTTCATTCTAGCTTTAATACCTTCTAACATTCTATCTTTAGTTTCTTTCTTTCTTTCTTTCTTGATGTCTTTCATTCTAATTTTAATACCTTCTAACATTCTTTCCTTAGTTTCTTTCTTTCTTTCTTTATATCTTTCATTCTAGCTTTAATACCTTCTAACATTCTATTTTTAGTTTCTTTCTTTCTTTCTTTCTTGATTTCTTTCATTCTAGCTTTAATAGCTTCTAACATTTTATCTTTAGTTTCTTTCTTTCTTTCTTTATATCTTCCATTCTAGCTTTTATACCTTCTAACATTCTATCTTTAGTTTCTTTCTTTCTTTCTTTCTTGATATCTTTCATTCTAATTTTAATACCTTCTAACACTCTTTTTCTAGTTTCTTTCTTACTTTCTTTCTTTATATCTTCCATTCTAGCTTTAATACCTTCTAACATTCTATCTTTAGTTTCTTTCTTTCTTTCTTTCTTTCTTTCTTTCTTTATATCTTTCAGTCTAGCTTTAATACCTTCTAACATTCTATCTTTAGTTTCTTTCTTTCCTTCTTTCTTGATATCTCTCATTCTAGCTTTAATACCTTCTAACATTTTATCTTTAGTTTCTTTCTTTATTTATATCTTTCATTCTAGTTTCAATACCTTCTAACATTCTATCTTTAATTTCTTTCTTTCTTTCTTTATACCTTTCATTCTAGCTTTAAAACCTTCTAACATTCTATCTTTAGTTTCTTTCTTTCTTTCTTTATATCTTTCATTCTAGCTTTAATACCTTCTAACATTCTATCTTTAGTTTCTTTCTTTCTTTATATCTTTCATTCTAGCTTTAATACCTTCTAACATTCTATCTTTAGTTTCTTTTTTCTTTCTTTCTTGATATCATTCATTCTAATTTTAATACCTTCTAACATTCTTTCTTTAGTTTCTTTCTTTCTTTCTTTCTTTCTTTATCTCTTTCATTCTAGCTTTAATAACTTCTAATATTCTATCTTTAGTTTCTTTCTTTCTTTCTTTCTTGATATCTTTCCTACTAGTTTCAATACCTTCTAACATTCTATCTTTAATTTCTTTCTTTCTTTCTTTATATCTTTCATTCTAGCTTTAAAACCTTCTAACATTCTATCTTTAGTTTCTTTCTTTCTTTATATCTTTCATTCTAGCTTTAATACCTTCTAACATTCTATCTTTAGTTTCTTTCTTTCTTTATATCTTTCATTCTAGCTTTAATACCTTCTAACATTCTATCTTAAGTTTCTGTCTTTCTTACTTTCTTTCTTTATATCTTCCATTCTAGCTTTAATACCTTCTAACATTCTATCTTTAGTTTCTTTCTTTCTTTCTTTATATCTTTCAGTCTAGCTTTAATACCTTCTAACATTCTACCTTTAGTTTCTTTCTTTCTTTCTTTCGTGATATCTTTCATTCTAATTTTAATACCTTCTAACATTCTATCTTTAGTTTCTTTCTTTCTTTCTTTCTTGATATCTTTCATTCTAATTTTAATAACTTGTAACATTCTTTCTTTAGTTTCTTTCTTTCTTTCTTTATCTCTTCCATTCTATCTTTAATAATTTCTAACATTCTATCTTTAGTTTCTTTCTTTCTTTCTTTCTTTCTTTCATTCTACCTTTAATAACTTCTAACATTCTATCTTTAGTTTCGTTCTTTCTTTCTTTCTTGATATCATTCATTCTAATTTTAATACCTTCTAACATTCTTTCTTTAGTTTCTTTCTCTCTTTCTTTCTTTATCTCTTTCATTCTAGCTTTAATACCTTCCAATATTCTATCTTTAGTTTCTTTCTTTCTTTCTTTCTTCATATCTTTCATTCTAATTTTAATACCTTCTAACATTCTTTCTTTAGTTTCTTTCTTTCTTTCTTTCTTTATATCTTTCAATCTAGCTTTAATAACTTCTAACATTCTATCTTTAGTTTCTTTCTTTCTTTCTTTCTTGATATCTTTCATTCCAGCTTTAATAGCTTCTAACATTTTATCTTTAGTTTCTTTCTTTCTTTCTTTCTTTATATCTTTCATTCTAGCTTTAATACCTTCTAACATTCTTTCTTTAGATTCTTTCTTTCTTTCTTTCTTCATATCTTTCATTCTAGCTTTAATACCTTCTAAAATTCTATCTTTAGTTTCTTTCTTTCTTTCTTTATATCTTTCATTCTAGCTTTAATAACTTCTAACATTCTATCTTTAGTTTCTTTCTAACTTTCTTCATATCTTTCATTCTAGCTTTAATACCATCTCATTCTATGTTTAGTTTCTTTCTTTATATCTTTCATTCAAGCTTTAATACCTTCTAACATTCTATCTTTAGTTTCTTTCTTTCTTTCTTTCTTTATATCTTTCATTCTAGCTTTAATACCTTCTAACATTCTATTTTTAGTTTCTTTCTTTCTTTCTTTCTTGATTTCTTTCATTCTAGCTTTAATAGCTTCTAACATTTTATCTTTAGTTTCTTTCTTTCTTTCTTTATATCTTCCATTCTAGCTTTAATACCTTCTAACATTCTATCTTTAGTTTCTTTCTTTCTTTCTTTCTTGATATCATTCATTCTAATTTTAATACCTTCTAACATTCTTTCTTTAGTTTCTTTCTTTCTTTCTTTCTTTTTCTCTTTCATTCTAGCTTTAAAACCTTCTAATATTCTATCTTTAGTTTCTTTCTTTCTTTCTTTCTTGATATCTTTCCTCCTAGTTTCAATACCTTCTACCATTCTATCTTTAATTTCTTTCTTTCTTTCTTTATATATTTCATTCTAGCTTTAATACCTTCTAACATTCGATCTTTCGTTTCTTTCTTTCTTTCTTTCTTTATAACTTTCATTCTAGCTTTAATACCTTCTAACATTCTATCTTTAGTTTCTTTCTTTCTTTATATCTAAAATTCTAGCTTTAATACCTTCTAACATTCTATCTTTAGTTTCTTTCTTTCTTTCTTTCTTTCTTGATATCTTTCATTCTAATTTTAATACCTTCTAACATTCTTTCTTTAGATTCTTTCTTTCTTTCTTTCTTCATGTCTTTCATTCTAGCTTTAATACCTTCTAAAATTCTATCTTTAGTTTCTTTCTTTCTTTCTTTATATCTTTCATTCTAGCTTTAATAACTTCTAACATTCTATCTTTAGTTTCTTTCTAACTTTCTTCATATCTTTCATTCTAGCTTTAATACCATCTAACATTCTATGTTTAGTTTCTTTCTTTATATCTTTCATTCAAGCTTTAATACCTTCTAACATTCTATCTTTAGTTTCTTTCTTTCTTTCTTTCTTTATATCTTTCATTCTAGCTTTAATACCTTCTAACATTCTATTTTTAGTTTCTTTCTTTCTTTCTTTCTTGATTTCTTTCATTCTAGCTTTAATAGCTTCTAACATTTTATCTTTAGTTTCTTTCTTTCTTTCTTTATATCTTCCATTCTAGCTTTAATACCTTCTAACATTCTATCTTTAGTTTCTTTCTTTCTTTCTTTCTAGATATCATTCATTCTAATTTTAATACCTTCTAACATTCTTTCTTTAGTTTCTTTCTTTCTTTCTTTCTTTTTTTCTTTCATTCTAGCTTTAAAACCTTCTAATATTCTATCTTTAGTTTCTTTCTTTCTTTCTTTCTTGATATCTTTCCTACTAGTTTCAATACCTTCTACCATTCTATCTTTAATTTCTTTCTTTCTTTCTTTATATATTTCATTCTAGCTTTAATACCTTCTAACATTCGATCTTTATTTTCTTTCTTTCTTTCTTTCTTTATATCTTTCATTCTAGCTTTAATACCTTCTAACATTCTATTTTTAGTTTCTTTCTTTCTTTCTTTCTTGATTTCTTTCATTCAAGCTTTAATAGCTTCTAACATTTTATCTTTAGTTTCTTTCTTTCTTTCTTTATATCTTCCATTCTAGCTTTTATACCTTCTAACATTCTATCTTTAGTTTCTTTCTTTCTTTCTTTCTTGATATCTTTCATTCTAATTTTAATACCTTCTAACATTCTTTCTCTAGTTTCTTTCTTACTTTCTCTCTTTATATCTTCCATTCTAGCTTTAATACCTTCTAATATTCTATCTTTAGTTTCTTTCTTTCTTTCTTTCTTTATATCTTTCATTCTAGCTTTAATACCTTCTAACATTCACTCTTTAGTTTCTTTCTTTCTTTCTTTCTTTATATCTTTCATTCTAGCTTTAATAGCTTCTAACATTTTATCTTTAGTTTCTCTCTTTCTTTCTTTCTTTATATCTTGAATTCTAGCTTTTATACCTTCTAACATTCTATCTTTAGTTTCTTTCGTTCTTTCTTGATATCTTTCATTCTAATTTTAATACCTTCTAACATTCTTTCCTTAGTTTCTTTTTTTCTTTCTTTATATCTTCCATTCTAGCTTTAATACCTTCTAACATTCTTTCTTTAGTTTCTTTCTTTCTTTATATCTTTCATTCTAGCTTTAATACCTTCTAACATTCTATCTTTAGTTTCTTTCTTTCTTTCTTTCTTGATATCTTCCATTCTAGCTTTAATACCTTCTAACATTCTATCTTTAGTTTCTTTCTTTCTTTCTTTCTTTATATCTTTCATTCTAGCTTTAATACCTTCTAACATTCTATCTTTAGTTTCTTTCTTTCTTTCTTTCTTGATGTCTTTCATTCTAATTTTAATACCTTCTAACATTCTTTCCTTAGTTTCTTTCTTTCTTTCTTTATATCTTTCATTCTAGCTTTAATACCTTCTAACATTCTATTTTTAGTTTCTTTCTTTCTTTCTTTCTTGATTTCTTTCATTCTAGCTTTAATAGCTTCTAACATTTTATCTTTAGTTTCTTTCTTTCTTTCTTTATATCTTCCATTCTAGCTTTTATACCTTCTAACATTCTATCTTTAGTTTCTTTCTTTCTTTCTTTCTTGATATCTTTCATTCTAATTTTAATACCTTCTAACACTCTTTTTCTAGTTTCTTTCTTACTTTCTTTCTTTATATCTTCCATTCTAGCTTTAATACCTTCTAACATTCTATCTTTAGTTTCTTTCTTTCTTTCTTTCTTTCTTTCTTTATATCTTTCAGTCTAGCTTTAATACCTTCTAACATTCTATCTTTAGTTTCTTTCTTTCTTTCTTTCTTGATATCTTTCATTCTAATTTTAATACCTTCTAACACTCTTTCTCTAGTTTCTTTCTTACTTTCTTTCTTTATATCTTCCATTCTAGCTTTAATAACTTCTAACATTCTATCTTTAGTTTCTTTCTTTCTTTCTTTCTTTCTTTCTTTCTTTCTTTATATCTTTCAGTCTAGCTTTAATACCTTTTAACATTGTATCTTTAGTTTCTTTCTTTCTTTCTTTCGTGATATCTTTCCTTCTAATTTTAATACCTTCTAACATTCTTTCTTTCGTTTCTTTCTTTTCTTTCTTTATCTCTTTCATTCTAGCTTTAATACCTTCTAACATTCTCTTTTTAGTTTCTTTCTTTCTTTCTTTCTTGATATCTTTCATTCTAGCTTTAATAGCTTCTAACATTTTATCTTTAGTTTCTCTCTTTCTTTCTTTCTCTCTTTATATCTTGAATTCTAGCTTTTATACCTTCTAACATTCTATCTTTAGTTTCTTTCTTTCTTTCTTGATATCTTTCATTCTAATTTCAATACCTTCTAACATTCTTTCCTTAGTTTCTTTCTTTCTTTCTTTATATCTATCATTCTAGCTTTAATACCTTCTAACATTCTATCTTTAGTTTCTTTCTTTCTTTCTTTCTTGATATCATTCATTCTAATTTTAATACCTTCTAACATTCTTTCTTTAGTTTCTTTCTTTCTTTCTTTCTTTATCTCTTTCATTCTAGCTTTAATACCTTCTAATATTCTATCTTTAGTTTCTTTCTTTCTTTCTTTCTTGATATCTTTCCTACTAGTTTCAATACCTTCTACCATTCTATCTTTAATTTCTTTCTTTCTTTCTTTATATCTTTCATTCTAGCTTTAATACCTTCTAACATTCTATCTTTAGTTTCTTTCTTTCTTTCTTTCTTGATATCTTTCGTTCTAGCTTTAATACCTTCTAACATTCTATTTTTAGTTTCTTTCTTTCTTTCTTTCTTGATTTCTTTCATTCAAGCTTTGATAGCTTCTAACATTTTATCTTTAGTTTCTTTCTTTCTTTCTTTATATCTTCCATTCTAGCTTTTATACCTTCTAACATTCTATCTTTAGTTTCTTTCTTTCTTTCTTTCTTGATATCTTTCATTCTAATTTTAATACCTTCTAACATTCTTTCTCTAGTTTCTTTCTTACTTTCTCTCTTTATATCTTATATTCTAGCTTTAATACCTTCTAATATTCTATCTTTAGTTTCTTTCTTTCTTTCTTTCTTTATATCTTTCATTCTAGCTTTAATACCTTCTAACATTCACTCTTTAGTTTCTTTCTTTCTTTCTTTCTTTATATCTTTCATTCTAGCTTTAATAGCTTCTAACATTTTATCTTTAGTTTCTCTCTTTCTTTCTTTCTTTATATCTTGAATTCTAGCTTTTATACCTTCTAACATTCTATCTTTAGTTTCTTTCGTTCTTTCTTGATATCTTTCATTCTAATTTTAATACCTTCTAACATTCTTTCCTTAGTTTCTTTTTTTCTTTCTTTATATCTTCCATTCTAGCTTTAATACCTTCTAACATTCTTTCTTTAGTTTCTTTCTTTCTTTATATCTTTCATTCTAGCTTTAATACCTTCTAACATTCTATCTTTAGTTTCTTTCTTTCTTTCTTTCTTGATATCTTCCATTCTAGCTTTAATACCTTCTAACATTCTATCTTTAGTTTCTTTCTTTCTTTCTTTCTTTATATCTTTCATTCTAGCTTTAATACCTTCTAACATTCTATCTTTAGTTTCTTTCTTTCTTTCTTTCTTGATGTCTTTCATTCTAATTTTAATACCTTCTAACATTCTTTCCTTAGTTTCTTTCTTTCTTTCTTTATATCTTTCATTCTAGCTTTAATACCTTCTAACATTCTATTTTTAGTTTCTTTCTTTCTTTCTTTCTTGATTTCTTTCATTCTAGCTTTAATAGCTTCTAACATTTTATCTTTAGTTTCTTTCTTTCTTTCTTTATATCTTCCATTCTAGCTTTTATACCTTCTAACATTCTATCTTTAGTTTCTTTCTTTCTTTCTTTCTTGATATCTTTCATTCTAATTTTAATACCTTCTAACACTCTTTTTCTAGTTTCTTTCTTACTTTCTTTCTTTATATCTTCCATTCTAGCTTTAATACCTTCTAACATTCTATCTTTAGTTTCTTTCTTTCTTTCTTTCTTTCTTTCTTTATATCTTTCAGTCTAGCTTTAATACCTTCTAACATTCTATCTTTAGTTTCTTTCTTTCTTTCTTTCTTGATATCTTTCATTCTAATTTTAATACCTTCTAACACTCTTTCTCTAGTTTCTTTCTTACTTTCTTTCTTTATATCTTCCATTCTAGCTTTAATAACTTCTAACATTCTATCTTTAGTTTCTTTCTTTCTTTCTTTCTTTCTTTCTTTCTTTCTTTATATCTTTCAGTCTAGCTTTAATACCTTTTAACATTGTATCTTTAGTTTCTTTCTTTCTTTCTTTCGTGATATCTTTCCTTCTAATTTTAATACCTTCTAACATTCTTTCTTTCGTTTCTTTCTTTTCTTTCTTTATCTCTTTCATTCTAGCTTTAATACCTTCTAACATTCTCTTTTTAGTTTCTTTCTTTCTTTCTTTCTTGATATCTTTCATTCTAGCTTTAATAGCTTCTAACATTTTATCTTTAGTTTCTCTCTTTCTTTCTTTCTCTCTTTATATCTTGAATTCTAGCTTTTATACCTTCTAACATTCTATCTTTAGTTTCTTTCTTTCTTTCTTGATATCTTTCATTCTAATTTCAATACCTTCTAACATTCTTTCCTTAGTTTCTTTCTTTCTTTCTTTATATCTATCATTCTAGCTTTAATACCTTCTAACATTCTATCTTTAGTTTCTTTCTTTCTTTCTTTCTTGATATCATTCATTCTAATTTTAATACCTTCTAACATTCTTTCTTTAGTTTCTTTCTTTCTTTCTTTCTTTATCTCTTTCATTCTAGCTTTAATACCTTCTAATATTCTATCTTTAGTTTCTTTCTTTCTTTCTTTCTTGATATCTTTCCTACTAGTTTCAATACCTTCTACCATTCTATCTTTAATTTCTTTCTTTCTTTCTTTCTTTATATCTTTCATTCTAGCTTTAATACCTTCTAACATTCTATCTTTAGTTTCTTTCTTTCTTTCTTTCTTGATATCTTTCGTTCTAGCTTTAATACCTTCTAACATTCTATTTTTAGTTTCTTTCTTTCTTTCTTTCTTGATTTCTTTCATTCAAGCTTTGATAGCTTCTAACATTTTATCTTTAGTTTCTTTCTTTCTTTCTTTATATCTTCCATTCTAGCTTTTATACCTTCTAACATTCTATCTTTAGTTTCTTTCTTTCTTTCTTTCTTGATATCTTTCATTCTAATTTTAATACCTTCTAACATTCTTTCTCTAGTTTCTTTCTTACTTTCTTTCTTTATATCTTCCATTCTAGCTTTAATACCTTCTAATATTCTATCTTTCGTTTCTTTCTTTCTTTCTTTCTTTCTTTCTTTCTTTCTTTCTTTCTTTATATCTTTCATTCTAGCTTTAATACCTTCTAACATTCTCTCTTTAGTTTCTTTCTTTCTTTCTTTCTTTATATCTTTCATTCAAGCTTTAATACCTTCTAACATTCTATCTTTAGTTTCTTTCTTCCGTTCTTTCTTTATATCTTTCATTCTAGCTTTAATACCTTCTAACATTCTATTTTTAGTTTCTTTCTTTCTTTCTTTCTTGATTTCTTTCATTCTAACTTTAATAGCTTCTAACATTTTATCTTTAGTTTCTTTCTTTCTTTCTTTATATCTTCCATTCTAGCTTTAATACCTTCTAACATTCTATCTTTAGTTTCTTTCTTTCTTTCTTTCTTGATATCATTCATTCTAATTTTAATACCTTCTAACATTCTTTCTTTAGTTTCTTTCTTTCTTTCTTTCTTTTTCTCTTTCATTCTAGCTTTAAAACCTTCTAATATTCTATCTTTAGTTTCTTTCTTTCTTTCTTTCTTGATATCTTTCCTACTAGTTTCAATACCTTCTACCATTCTATCTTTAATTTCTTTCTTTCTTTCTTTATATATTTCATTCTAGCTTTAATACCTTCTAACATTCGATCTTTAGTATCTTTCTTTCTTTCTTTCTTTATATCTTTCATTCTAGCTTTAATACCTTCTAACATTCTATTTTTAGTTTCTTTCTTTCTTTCTTTCTTGATTTCTTTCATTCTAGCTTTAATAGCTTCTAACATTTTATCTTTAGTTTCTTTCTTTCTTTCTTTATATCTTCCATTCTAGCTTTAATACCTTCTAACATTCTATCTTTAGTTTCTTTCTTTCTTTCTTTCTTGATATCATTCATTCTAATTTTAATACCTTCTAACATTCTTTCTTTAGTTTCTTTCTTTCTTTCTTTCTTTTTCTCTTTCATTCTAGCTTTAAAACCTTCTAATATTCTATCTTTAGTTTCTTTCTTTCTTTCTTTCTTGATATCTTTCCTACTAGTTTCAATACCTTCTACCATTCTATCTTTAATTTCTTTCTTTCTTTCTTTATATATTTCATTCTAGCTTTAATACCTTCTAACATTCGATCTTTCGTTTCTTTCTTTCTTTCTTTCTTTATAACTTTCATTCTAGCTTTAATACCTTCTAACATTCTATCTTTAGTTTCTTTCTTACTTTATATCTTTCATTCTAGCTTTAATACCTTCTAACATTCTATCTTTAGTTTCTTTCTTTCTTTCTTTCTTTATATCTAAAATTCTAGCTTTAATACCTTCTAACATTCTATCTTTAGTTTCTTTCTTTCTTTCTTTCTTTCTTGATATCTTTCATTCTAATTTTAATACCTTCTAACATTCTTTCTTTAGATTCTTTCTTTCTTTCTTTCTTCATATCTTGCATTCTAGCTTTAATACCTTCTAAAATTCTATCTTTAGTTTCTTTCTTTCTTTCTTTATATCTTTCATTCTAGCTTTAATAACTTCTAACATTCTATCTTTAGTTTCTTTCTAACTTTCTTCATATCTTTCATTCTAGCTTTAATACCATCTAACATTCTATGTTTAGTTTCTTTCTTTATATCTTTCATTCAAGCTTTAATACCTTCTAACATTCTATCTTTAGTTTCTTTCTTTCTTTCTTTCTTTATATCTTTCATTCTAGCTTTAATACCTTCTAACATTCTATTTTTAGTTTCTTTCTTTCTTTCTTTCTTGATTTCTTTCATTCTAGCTTTAATAGCTTCTAACATTTTATCTTTAGTTTCTTTCTTTCTTTCTTTATATCTTCCATTCTAGCTTTAATACCTTCTAACATTCTATCTTTAGTTTCTTTCTTTCTTTCTTTCTAGATATCATTCATTCTAATTTTAATACCTTCTAACATTCTTTCTTTAGTTTCTTTCTTTCTTTCTTTCTTTTTCTCTTTCATTCTAGCTTTAAAACCTTCTAATATTCTATCTTTAGTTTCTTTCTTTCTTTCTTTCTTGATATCTTTCCTACTAGTTTCAATACCTTCTACCATTCTATCTTTAATTTCTTTCTTTCTTTCTTTATATATTTCATTCTAGCTTTAATACCTTCTAACATTCGATCTTTATTTTCTTTCTTTCTTTCTTTCTTTATATCTTTCATTCTAGCTTTAATACCTTCTAACATTCTATTTTTAGTTTCTTTCTTTCTTTCTTTCTTGATTTCTTTCATTCAAGCTTTAATAGCTTCTAACATTTTATCTTTAGTTTCTTTCTTTCTTTCTTTATATCTTCCATTCTAGCTTTTATACCTTCTAACATTCTATCTTTAGTTTCTTTCTTTCTTTCTTTCTTGATATCTTTCATTCTAATTTTAATACCTTCTAACATTCTTTCTCTAGTTTCTTTCTTACTTTCTCTCTTTATATCTTCCATTCTAGCTTTAATACCTTCTAATATTCTATCTTTAGTTTCTTTCTTTCTTTCTTTCTTTATATCTTTCATTCTAGCTTTAATACCTTCTAACATTCACTCTTTAGTTTCTTTCTTTCTTTCTTTCTTTATATCTTTCATTCTAGCTTTAATAGCTTCTAACATTTTATCTTTAGTTTCTCTCTTTCTTTCTTTCTTTATATCTTGAATTCTAGCTTTTATACCTTCTAACATTCTATCTTTAGTTTCTTTCGTTCTTTCTTGATATCTTTCATTCTAATTTTAATACCTTCTAACATTCTTTCCTTAGTTTCTTTTTTTCTTTCTTTATATCTTCCATTCTAGCTTTAATACCTTCTAACATTCTTTCTTTAGTTTCTTTCTTTCTTTATATCTTTCATTCTAGCTTTAATACCTTCTAACATTCTATCTTTAGTTTCTTTCTTTCTTTCTTTCTTGATATCTTCCATTCTAGCTTTAATACCTTCTAACATTCTATCTTTAGTTTCTTTCTTTCTTTCTTTCTTTCTTTATATCTTTCATTCTAGCTTTAATACCTTCTAACATTCTATCTTTAGTTTCTTTCTTTCTTTCTTTCTTGATGTCTTTCATTCTAATTTTAATACCTTCCAACATTCTTTCCTTAGTTTCTTTCTTTCTTTCTTTATATCTTTCATTCTAGCTTTAATACCTTCTAACATTCTATTTTTAGTTTCTTTCTTTCTTTCTTTCTTGATTTCTTTCATTCTAGCTTTAATAGCTTCTAACATTTTATCTTTAGTTTCTTTCTTTCTTTCTTTATATCTTCCATTCTAGCTTTTATACCTTCTAACATTCTATCTTTAGTTTCTTTCTTTCTTTCTTTCTTGATATCTTTCATTCTAATTTTAATACCTTCTAACACTCTTTTTCTAGTTTCTTTCTTACTTTCTTTCTTTATATCTTCCATTCTAGCTTTAATACCTTCTAACATTCTATCTTTAGTTTCTTTCTTTCTTTCTTTCTTTCTTTATATCTTTCAGTCTAGCTTTAATACCTTCTAACATTCTATCTTTAGTTTCTTTCTTTCTTTCTTTCTTGATATCTTTCATTCTAATTTTAATACCTTCTAACACTCTTTCTCTAGTTTCTTTCTTACTTTCTTTCTTTATATCTTCCATTCTAGCTTTAATAACTTCTAACATTCTATCTTTAGTTTCTTTCTTTCTTTCTTTCTTTCTTTCTTTCTTTCTTTCTTTATATCTTTCAGTCTAGCTTTAATACCTTTTAACATTGTATCTTTAGTTTCTTTCTTTCTTTCTTTCGTGATATCTTTCCTTCTAATTTTAATACCTTCTAACATTCTTTCTTTCGTTTCTTTCTTTTCTTTCTTTATCTCTTTCATTCTAGCTTTAATACCTTCTAACATTCTCTTTTTAGTTTCTTTCTTTCTTTCTTTCTTGATATCTTTCATTCTAGCTTTAATAGCTTCTAACATTTTATCTTTAGTTTCTCTCTTTCTTTCTTTCTCTCTTTATATCTTGAATTCTAGCTTTTATACCTTCTAACATTCTATCTTTAGTTTCTTTCTTTCTTTCTTGATATCTTTCATTCTAATTTCAATACCTTCTAACATTCTTTCCTTAGTTTCTTTCTTTCTTTCTTTATATCTATCATTCTAGCTTTAATACCTTCTAACATTCTATCTTTAGTTTCTTTCTTTCTTTCTTTCTTGATATCATTCATTCTAATTTTAATACCTTCTAACATTCTTTCTTTAGTTTCTTTCTTTCTTTCTTTCTTTATCTCTTTCATTCTAGCTTTAATACCTTCTAATATTCTATCTTTAGTTTCTTTCTTTCTTTCTTTCTTGATATCTTTCCTACTAGTTTCAATACCTTCTACCATTCTATCTTTAATTTCTTTCTTTCTTTCTTTATATCTTTCATTCTAGCTTTAATACCTTCTAACATTCTATCTTTAGTTTCTTTCTTTCTTTCTTTCTTGATATCTTTCGTTCTAGCTTTAATACCTTCTAACATTCTATTTTTAGTTTCTTTCTTTCTTTCTTTCTTGATTTCTTTCATTCAAGCTTTGATAGCTTCTAACATTTTATCTTTAGTTTCTTTCTTTCTTTCTTTATATCTTCCATTCTAGCTTTTATACCTTCTAACATTCTATCTTTAGTTTCTTTCTTTCTTTCTTTCTTGATATCTTTCATTCTAATTTTAATACCTTCTAACATTCTTTCTCTAGTTTCTTTCTTACTTTCTTTCTTTATATCTTCCATTCTAGCTTTAATACCTTCTAATATTCTATCTTTCGTTTCTTTCTTTCTTTCTTTCTTTCTTTCTTTCTTTCTTTATATCTTTCAGTCTAGCTTTAATACCTTCTAACATTCTCTCTTTAGTTTCTTTCTTTCTTTCTTTCTTTATATCTTTCATTCAAGCTTTAATACCTTCTAACATTCTATCTTTAGTTTCTTTCTTTCGTTCTTTCTTTATATCTTTCATTCTAGCTTTAATACCTTCTAACATTCTATTTTTAGTTTCTTTCTTTCTTTCTTTCTTGATTTCTTTCATTCTAACTTTAATAGCTTCTAACATTTTATCTTTAGTTTCTTTCTTTCTTTCTTTATATCTTCCATTCTAGCTTTAATACCTTCTAACATTCTATCTTTAGTTTCTTTCTTTCTTTCTTTCTTGATATCATTCATTCTAATTTTAATACCTTCTAACATTCTTTCTTTAGTTTCTTTCTTTCTTTCTTTCTTTTTCTCTTTCATTCTAGCTTTAAAACCTTCTAATATTCTATCTTTAGTTTCTTTCTTTCTTTCTTTCTTGATATCTTTCCTACTAGTTTCAATACCTTCTACCATTCTATCTTTAATTTCTTTCTTTCTTTCTTTATATATTTCATTCTAGCTTTAATACCTTCTAACATTCGATCTTTAGTATCTTTCTTTCTTTCTTTCTTTATATCTTTCATTCTAGCTTTAATACCTTCTAACATTCTATTTTTAGTTTCTTTCTTTCTTTCTTTCTTGATTTCTTTCATTCAAGCTTTAATAGCTTCTAACATTTTATCTTTAGTTTCTTTCTTTCTTTCTTTATATCTTCCATTCTAGCTTTTATACCTTCTAACATTCTATCTTTAGTTTCTTTCTTTCTTTCTTTCTTGATATCTTTCATTCTAATTTTAATACCTTCTAACATTCTTTCTCTAGTTTCTTTCTTACTTTCTCTCTTTATATCTTCCATTCTAGCTTTAATACCTTCTAATATTCTATCTTTAGTTTCTTTCTTTCTTTCTTTCTTTATATCTTTCATTCTAGCTTTAATACCTTCTAACATTCACTCTTTAGTTTCTTTCTTTCTTTCTTTCTTTATATCTTTCATTCTAGCTTTAATAGCTTCTAACATTTTATCTTTAGTTTCTCTCTTTCTTTCTTTCTTTATATCTTGAATTCTAGCTTTTATACCTTCTAACATTCTATCTTTAGTTTCTTTCGTT
The DNA here is from genome assembly GCA_037013535.1 of Intellagama lesueurii. Taxonomy (NCBI): domain Eukaryota; kingdom Metazoa; phylum Chordata; class Lepidosauria; order Squamata; family Agamidae; genus Intellagama; species Intellagama lesueurii. The sequence goes on from JBAJHW010000013.1 coordinate 19,834,580, forward strand.
CTTTCTTGATATCTTTCATTCTAATTTTAATACCTTCTAACATTCTTTCCTTAGTTTCTTTCTTTCTTTCTTTATATCTTCCATTCTAGCTTTAATACCTTCTAACATTCTATCTTTAGTTTCTTTCTTTCTTTCTTTCTTTATATCTTTCATTCTAGCTTTAATACCTTCTAACATTCTATCTTTAGTTTCTTTCTTTCTTTCTTTCTTGATATCTTCCATTCTAGCTTTAATACCTTCTAACATTCTATCTTTAGTTTCTTTCTTTCTTTCTTTCTTTCTTTCTTTATATCTTTCATTCTAGCTTTAATAGCTTCTAACATTCTATCTTTAGTTTCTTTCTTTCTTTCTTTCTTGATGTCTTTCATTCTAATTTTAATACCTTCTAACATTCTTTCCTTAGTTTCTTTCTTTCTTTCTTTATATCTTTCATTCTAGCTTTAATACCTTCTAACATTCTATTTTTAGTTTCTTTCTTTCTTTCTTTCTTTCTTGATTTCTTTCATTCTAGCTTTAATAGCTTCTAACATTTTATCTTTAGTTTCTTTCTTTCTTTCTTTATATCTTCCATTCTAGCTTTTATACCTTCTAACATTCTATCTTTAGTTTCTTTCTTTCTTTCTTTCTTGATATCTTTCATTCTAATTTTAATACCTTCTAACACTCTTTTTCTAGTATCTTTCTTACTTTCTTTCTTTATATCTTCCATTCTAGCTTTAATACCTTCTAACATTCTATCTTTAGTTTCTTTCTTTCTTTCTTTCTTTCTTTCTTTCTTTCTTTCTTTATATCTTTCAGTCTAGCTTTAATACCTTCTAACATTCTATCTTTAGTTTCTTTCTTTCTTTCTTTCGTGATATCTTTCATTCTAATTTTAATACCTTCTAACATTCTTTCTCTAGTTTCTTTCTTACTTTCTTTATATCTTCCATTCTAGCTTTAATAACTTCTAACATTCTATCTTTAGTTACTTTCTTTCTTTCTTTCTTTCTTTCTTTCTTTCTTTCTTTATATCTTTCAGTCTAGCTTTAATACCTTTTAACATTGTATCTTTAGTTTCTTTCTTTCTTTCTTTCGTGATATCTTTCCTTCTAATTTTAATACCTTCTAACATTCTTTCTTTCGTTTCTTTCTTTTCTTTCTTTATCTCTTTCATTCTAGTTTTAATACCTTCTAACATTCTCTTTTTAGTTTCTTTCTTTCTTTCTTTCTTGATATCTTTCATTCTAGCTTTAATAGCTTCTAACATTTTATCTTTAGTTTCTCTCTTTCTTTCTTTCTCTCTTTATATCTTGAATTCTAGCTTTTATACCTTCTAACATTCTATCTTTAGTTTCTTTCTTTCTTTCTTGATATCTTTCATTCTAATTTCAATACCTTCTAACATTCTTTCCTTAGTTTCTTTCTTTCTTTCTTTATATCTATCATTCTAGCTTTAATACCTTCTAACATTCTATCTTTAGTTTCTTTCTTTCTTTCTTTCTTGATATCTTTCATTCTAATTTTAATACCTTCTAACATTCTTTCTCTAGTTTCTTTCTTACTTTCTTTCTTTATATCTTCCATTCTAGCTTTAATACCTTCTAACATTCTATCTTTAGTTTCTTTCTTTCTTTCTTTCTTTCTTTCTTTCTTTCTTTCTTTCTTTATATCTTTCAGTCTAGCTTTAATACCTTCTAAAGTTCTATCTTTAGTTTCTTTCTTTCTTTCTTTCGTGATATCTTTCATTCTAATTTTAATACCTTCTAACATTCTTTCTCTAGTTTCTTTCTTACTTTCTTTCTTTATATCTTCCATTCTAGCTTTAATACCTTCTAACATTCTATCTTTCGTTTCTTTCTTTCTTTCTTTCGTGATATCTTTCATTCTAATTTTAATACCTTCTAACATTCTTTCTCTAGTTTCTTTCTTACTTTCTTTCTTTATATCTTCCATTCTAGCTTTAATACCTTCTAATATTCTATCTTTAGTTTCTTTCTTTCTTTCTTTCTTTCTTTCTTTCTTTCTTTCTTTCTTTATATCTTTCATTCTAGCTTTAATACCTTCTAACATTCTCTCTTTAGTTTCTTTCTTTCTTTCTTTCTTTATATCTTTCATTCAAGCTTTAATACCTTCTAACATTCTATCTTTAGTTTCTTTCTTTCTTTATATCTTCCATTCTAGCTTTAATACCTTCTAACATTCTATCTTTAGTTTCTTTCTTTCTTTCTTTCTTGATATCATTCATTCTAATTTTAATACCTTCTAACATTCTTTCTTTAGTTTCTTTCTTTCTTTCTTTCTTTCTTTTTCTCTTTCATTCTAGCTTTAATACCTTCTAACATTCTATTTTTAGTTTCTTTCTTTCTTTCTTTCTTGATTTCTTTCATTCAAGCTTTAATAGCTTCTAACATTTTATCTTTAGTTTCTTTCTTTCTTTCTTTATATATTTCATTCTAGCTTTAATACCTTCTAACATTCGATCTTTAGTATCTTTCTTTCTTTCTTTCTTTATATCTTTCATTCTAGCTTTAATACCTTCTAACATTCTATTTTTAGTTTCTATCTTTCTTTCTTTCTTGATTTCTTTCATTCAAGCTTTAATAGCTTCTAACATTTTATCTTTAGTTTCTTTCTTTCTTTCTTTATATCTTCCATTCTAGCTTTTATACCTTCTAACATTCTATCTTTAGTTTCTTTCTTTCTTTCTTTCTTGATATCTTTCATTCTAATTTTAATACCTTCTAACATTCTTTCTCTAGTTTCTTTCTTACTTTCTCTCTTTATATCTTCCATTCTAGCTTTAATACCTTCTAATATTCTATCTTTAGTTTCTTTCTTTCTTTCTTTCTTTATATCTTTCATTCTAGCTTTAATACCTTCTAACATTCACTCTTTAGTTTCTTTCTTTCTTTCTTTCTTTATATCTTTCATTCTAGCTTTAATAGCTTCTAACATTTTATCTTTAGTTTCTCTCTTTCTTTCTTTCTTTATATCTTGAATTCTAGCTTTTATACCTTCTAACATTCTATCTTTAGTTTCTTTCTTTCTTTCTTTCTTGATGTCTTTCATTCTAATTTTAATACCTTCTAACATTCTTTCCTTAGTTTCTTTCTTTCTTTCTTTATATCTTTCATTCTAGCTTTAATACCTTCTAACATTCTATTTTTAGTTTCTTTCTTTCTTTCTTTCTTGATTTCTTTCATTCTAGCTTTAATAGCTTCTAACATTTTATCTTTAGTTTCTTTCTTTCTTTCTTTATATCTTCCATTCTAGCTTTTATACCTTCTAACATTCTATCTTTAGTTTCTTTCTTTCTTTCTTTCTTGATATCTTTCATTCTAATTTTAATACCTTCTAACACTCTTTTTCTAGTTTCTTTCTTACTTTCTTTCTTTATATCTTCCATTCTAGCTTTAATACCTTCTAACATTCTATCTTTAGTTTCTTTCTTTCTTTCTTTCTTTATATCTTTCAGTCTAGCTTTAATACCTTCTAACATTCTATCTTTAGTTTCTTTCTTTCTTTCTTTCTTGATATCTTTCATTCTAATTTTAATACCTTCTAACACTCTTTCTCTAGTTTCTTTCTTACTTTCTTTCTTTATATCTTCCATTCTAGCTTTAATAACTTCTAACATTCTATCTTTAGTTTCTTTCTTTCTTTCTTTCTTTCTTTCTTTCTTTCTTTCTTTCTTTCTTTCTTTCTTTCTTTATATCTTTCAGTCTAGCTTTAATACCTTTTAACATTGTATCTTTAGTTTCTTTCTTTCTTTCTTTCGTGATATCTTTCCTTCTAATTTTAATACCTTCTAACATTCTTTCTTTCGTTTCTTTCTTTTCTTTCTTTATCTCTTTCATTCTAGCTTTAATACCTTCTAACATTCTCTTTTTAGTTTCTTTCTTTCTTTCTTTCTTGATATCTTTCATTCTAGCTTTAATAGCTTCTAACATTTTATCTTTAGTTTCTCTCTTTCTTTCTTTCTCTCTTTATATCTTGAATTCTAGCTTTTATACCTTCTAACATTCTATCTTTAGTTTCTTTCTTTCTTTCTTGATATCTTTCATTCTAATTTCAATACCTTCTAACATTCTTTCCTTAGTTTCTTTCTTTCTTTCTTTATATCTATCATTCTAGCTTTAATACCTTCTAACATTCTATCTTTAGTTTCTTTCTTTCTTTCTTTCTTGATATCATTCATTCTAATTTTAATACCTTCTAACATTCTTTCTTTAGTTTCTTTCTTTCTTTCTTTCTTTATCTCTTTCATTCTAGCTTTAATACCTTCTAATATTCTATCTTTAGTTTCTTTCTTTCTTTCTTTCTTGATATCTTTCCTACTAGTTTCAATACCTTCTACCATTCTATCTTTAATTTCTTTCTTTCTTTCTTTATATCTTTCATTCTAGCTTTAATACCTTCTAACATTCTATCTTTAGTTTCTTTCTTTCTTTCTTTCTTGATATCTTTCGTTCTAGCTTTAATACCTTCTAACATTCTATTTTTAGTTTCTTTCTTTCTTTCTTTCTTGATTTCTTTCATTCAAGCTTTGATAGCTTCTAACATTTTATCTTTAGTTTCTTTCTTTCTTTCTTTATATCTTCCATTCTAGCTTTTATACCTTCTAACATTCTATCTTTAGTTTCTTTCTTTCTTTCTTTCTTGATATCTTTCATTCTAATTTTAATACCTTCTAACATTCTTTCTCTAGTTTCTTTCTTACTTTCTTTCTTTATATCTTCCATTCTAGCTTTAATACCTTCTAATATTCTATCTTTAGTTTCTTTCTTTCTTTCTTTCTTGATATCATTCATTCTAATTTTAATACCTTCTAACATTCTTTCTTTAGTTTCTTTCTTTCTTTCTTTCTTTTTCTCTTTCATTCTAGCTTTAAAACCTTCTAATATTCTATCTTTAGTTTCTTTCTTTCTTTCTTTCTTGATATCTTTCCTACTAGTTTCAATACCTTCTACCATTCTATCTTTAATTTCTTTCTTTGTTTCTTTATATATTTCATTCTAGCTTTAATACCTTCTAACATTCGATCTTTAGTATCTTTCTTTCTTTCTTTCTTTATATCTTTCATTCTAGCTTTAATACCTTCTAACATTCTATTTTTAGTTTCTTTCTTTCTTTCTTTCTTGATTTCTTTCATTCAAGCTTTAATAGCTTCTAACATTTTATCTTTAGTTTCTTTCTTTCTTTCTTTATATCTTCCATTCTAGCTTTTATACCTTCTAACATTCTATCTTTAGTTTCTTTCTTTCTTTCTTTCTTGATATCTTTCATTCTAATTTTAATACCTTCTAACATTCTTTCTCTAGTTTCTTTCTTACTTTCTCTCTTTATATCTTCCATTCTAGCTTTAATACCTTCTAATATTCTATCTTTAGTTTCTTTCTTTCTTTCTTTCTTTATATCTTTCATTCTAGCTTTAATACCTTCTAACATTCACTCTTTAGTTTCTTTCTTTCTTTCTTTCTTTATATCTTTCATTCTAGCTTTAATAGCTTCTAACATTTTATCTTTAGTTTCTCTCTTTCTTTCTTTCTTTATATCTTGAATTCTAGCTTTTATACCTTCTAACATTCTATCTTTAGTTTCTTTCGTTCTTTCTTGATATCTTTCATTCTAATTTTAATACCTTCTAACATTCTTTCCTTAGTTTCTTTCTTTCTTTCTTTATATCTTCCATTCTAGCTTTAATACCTTCTAACATTCTATCTTTAGTTTCTTTCTTTCTTTCTTTCTTTATATCTTTCATTCTAGCTTTAATACCTTCTAACATTCTATCTTTAGTTTCTTTCTTTCTTTCTTTCTTGATATCTTCCATTCTAGCTTTAATACCTTCTAACATTCTATCTTTAGTTTCTTTCTTTCTTTCTTTCTTTCTTTCTTTATATCTTTCATTCTAGCTTTAATAGCTTCTAACATTCTATCTTTAGTTTCTTTCTTTCTTTCTTTCTTGATGTCTTTCATTCTAATTTTAATACCTTCTAACATTCTTTCCTTAGTTTCTTTCTTTCTTTCTTTATATCTTTCATTCTAGCTTTAATACCTTCTAACATTCTATTTTTAGTTTCTTTCTTTCTTTCTTTCTTTCTTGATTTCTTTCATTCTAGCTTTAATAGCTTCTAACATTTTATCTTTAGTTTCTTTCTTTCTTTCTTTATATCTTCCATTCTAGCTTTTATACCTTCTAACATTCTATCTTTAGTTTCTTTCTTTCTTTCTTTCTTGATATCTTTCATTCTAATTTTAATACCTTCTAACACTCTTTTTCTAGTTTCTTTCCTACTTTCTTTCTTTATATCTTCCATTCTAGCTTTAATACCTTCTAACATTCTATCTTTAGTTTCTTTCTTTCTTTCTTTCTTTCTTTCTTTCTTTCTTTATATCTTTCAGTCTAGCTTTAATACCTTCTAACATTCTATCTTTAGTTTCTTTCTTTCTTTCTTTCGTGATATCTTTCATTCTAATTTTAATACCTTCTAACATTCTTTCTCTAGTTTCTTTCTTACTTTCTTTCTTTATATCTTCCATTCTAGCTTTAATAACTTCTAACATTCTATCTTTAGTTACTTTCTTTCTTTCTTTCTTTCTTTCTTTCTTTCTTTCTTTCTTTCTTTCTTTATATCTTTCAGTCTAGCTTTAATACCTTTTAACATTGTATCTTTAGTTTCTTTCTTTCTTTCTTTCGTGATATCTTTCCTTCTAATTTTAATACCTTCTAACATTCTTTCTTTCGTTTCTTTCTTTTCTTTCTTTATCTCTTTCATTCTAGTTTTAATACCTTCTAACATTCTCTTTTTAGTTTCTTTCTTTCTTTCTTTCTTGATATCTTTCATTCTAGCTTTAATAGCTTCTAACATTTTATCTTTAGTTTCTCTCTTTCTTTCTTTCTCTCTTTATATCTTGAATTCTAGCTTTTATACCTTCTAACATTCTATCTTTAGTTTCTTTCTTTCTTTCTTGATATCTTTCATTCTAATTTCAATACCTTCTAACATTCTTTCCTTAGTTTCTTTCTTTCTTTCTTTATATCTTTCAGTCTAGCTTTAATACCTTCTAACGTTCTATCTTTAGTTTCTTTCTTTCTTTCTTTCGTGATATCTTTCATTCTAATTTTAATACCTTCTAACATTCTTTCTCTAGTTTCTTTCTTACTTTCTTTCTTTATATCTTCCATTCTAGCTTTACTACCTTCTAACATTCTATCTTTCGTTTCTTTCTTTCTTTCTTTCGTGATATCTTTCATTCTAATTTTAATACCTTCTAACATTCTTTCTCTAGTTTCTTTCTTACTTTCTTTCTTTATATCTTCCATTCTAGCTTTAATACCTTCTAATATTCTATCTTTAGTTTCTTTCTTTCTTTCTTTCTTTCTTTCTTTCTTTCTTTCTTTCTTTCTTTATATCTTTCATTCTAGCTTTAATACCTTCTAACATTCTCTCTTTAGTTTCTTTCTTTCTTTCTTTCTTTATATCTTTCATTCAAGCTTTAATACCTTCTAACATTCTATCTTTAGTTTCTTTCTTTCTTTATATCTTCCATTCTAGCTTTAATACCTTCTAACATTCTATCTTTAGTTTCTTTCTTTCTTTCTTTCTTGATATCATTCATTCTAATTTTAATACCTTCTAACATTCTTTCTTTAGTTTCTTTCTTTCTTTCTTTCTTTCTTTTTCTCTTTCATTCTAGCTTTAATACCTTCTAACATTCTATTTTTAGTTTCTTTCTTTCTTTCTTTCTTGATTTCTTTCATTCAAGCTTTAATAGCTTCTAACATTTTATCTTTAGTTTCTTTCTTTCTTTCTTTATATATTTCATTCTAGCTTTAATACCTTCTAACATTCGATCTTTAGTATCTTTCTTTCTTTCTTTCTTTATATCTTTCATTCTAGCTTTAATACCTTCTAACATTCTATTTTTAGTTTCTATCTTTCTTTCTTTCTTGATTTCTTTCATTCAAGCTTTAATAGCTTCTAACATTTTATCTTTAGTTTCTTTCTTTCTTTCTTTATATCTTCCATTCTAGCTTTTATACCTTCTAACATTCTATCTTTAGTTTCTTTCTTTCTTTCTTTCTTGATATCTTTCATTCTAATTTTAATACCTTCTAACATTCTTTCTCTAGTTTCTTTCTTACTTTCTCTCTTTATATCTTCCATTCTAGCTTTAATACCTTCTAATATTCTATCTTTAGTTTCTTTCTTTCTTTCTTTCTTTATATCTTTCATTCTAGCTTTAATACCTTCTAACATTCACTCTTTAGTTTCTTTCTTTCTTTCTTTCTTTATATCTTTCATTCTAGCTTTAATAGCTTCTAACATTTTATCTTTAGTTTCTCTCTTTCTTTCTTTCTTTATATCTTGAATTCTAGCTTTTATACCTTCTAACATTCTATCTTTAGTTTCTTTCGTTCTTTCTTGATATCTTTCATTCTAATTTTAATACCTTCTAACATTCTTTCCTTAGTTTCTTTCTTTCTTTCTTTATATCTTCCATTCTAGCTTTAATACCTTCTAACATTCTATCTTTAGTTTCTTTCTTTCTTTCTTTCTTTATATCTTTCATTCTAGCTTTAATACCTTCTAACATTCTATCTTTAGTTTCTTTCTTTCTTTCTTTCTTGATATCTTCCATTCTAGCTTTAATACCTTCTAACATTCTATCTTTAGTTTCTTTCTTTCTTTCTTTCTTTATATCTTTCATTCTAGCTTTAATACCTTCTAACATTCTATCTTTAGTTTCTTTCTTTCTTTCTTTCTTGATGTCTTTCATTCTAATTTTAATACCTTCTAACATTCTTTCCTTAGTTTCTTTCTTTCTTTCTTTATATCTTTCATTCTAGCTTTAATACCTTCTAACATTCTATTTTTAGTTTCTTTCTTTCTTTCTTTCTTGATTTCTTTCATTCTAGCTTTAATAGCTTCTAACATTTTATCTTTAGTTTCTTTCTTTCTTTCTTTATATCTTCCATTCTAGCTTTTATACCTTCTAACATTCTATCTTTAGTTTCTTTCTTTCTTTCTTTCTTGATATCTTTCATTCTAATTTTAATACCTTCTAACACTCTTTTTCTAGTTTCTTTCTTACTTTCTTTCTTTATATCTTCCATTCTAGCTTTAATACCTTCTAACATTCTATCTTTAGTTTCTTTCTTTCTTTCTTTCTTTCTTTCTTTATATCTTTCAGTCTAGCTTTAATACCTTCTAACATTCTATCTTTAGTTTCTTTCTTTCTTTCTTTCGTGATATCTTTCATTCTAATTTTAATACCTTCTAACATTCTTTCTCTAGTTTCTTTCTTACTTTCTTTCTTTATATCTTCCATTCTAGCTTTAATAACTTCTAACATTCTATCTTTAGTTTCTTTCTTTCTTTCTTTCTTTCTTTCTTTCTTTCTTTCTTTTTTTATCTCTTTCATTCTAGCTTTAATACCTTTTAACATTGTATCTTTAGTTTCTTTCTTTCTTTCTTTCGTGATATCTTTCCTTCTAATTTTAATACCTTCTAACATTCTTTCTTTCGTTTCTTTCTTTTCTTTCTTTATCTCTTTCATTCTAGTTTTAATACCTTCTAACATTCTCTTTTTAGTTTCTTTCTTTCTTTCTTTCTTGATATCTTTCATTCTAGCTTTAATAGCTTCTAACATTTTATCTTTAGTTTCTCTCTTTCTTTCTTTCTCTCTTTATATCTTGAATTCTAGCTTTTATACCTTCTAACATTCTATCTTTAGTTTCTTTCTTTCTTTCTTGATATCTTTCATTCTAATTTCAATACCTTCTAACATTCTTTCCTTAGTTTCTTTCTTTCTTTCTTTCTTTCTTTCTATCTTTCTTTCTTTATATCTTTCAGTCTAGCTTTAATACCTTCTAACGTTCTATCTTTAGTTTCTTTCTTTCTTTCTTTCGTGATATCTTTCATTCTAATTTTAATACCTTCTAACATTCTTTCTCTAGTTTCTTTCTTACTTTCTTTCTTTATATCTTCCATTCTAGCTTTAATACCTTCTAACATTCTATCTTTAGTTTCTTTCTTTCTTTCTTTCGTGATATCTTTCATTCTAATTTTAATACCTTCTAACATTCTTTCTCTAGTTTCTTTCTTACTTTCTTTCTTTATATCTTCCATTCTAGCTTTAATACCTTCTAATATTCTATCTTTAGTTTCTTTCTTTCTTTCTTTCTTTCTTTCTTTCTTTATATCTTTCATTCTAGCTTTAATACCTTCTAACATTCTCTCTTTAGTTTCTTTCTTTCTTTCTTTCTTTATATCTTTCATTCAAGCTTTAATACCTTCTAACATTCTATCTTTAGTTTCTTTCTTTCTTTATATCTTCCATTCTAGCTTTAATACCTTCTAACATTCTATCTTTAGTTTCTTTCTTTCTTTCTTTCTTTCTTGATATCATTCATTCTAATTTTAATACCTTCTAACATTCTTTCTTTAGTTTCTTTCTTTCTTTCTTTCTTTTTCTCTTTCATTCTAGCTTTAATACCTTCTAACATTCTATTTTTAGTTTCTTTCTTTCTTTCTTTCTTGATTTCTTTCATTCAAGCTTTAATAGCTTCTAACATTTTATCTTTAGTTTCTTTCTTTCTTTCTTTATATCTTCCATTCTAGCTTTTATACCTTCTAACATTCTATCTTTAGTTTCTTTCTTTCTTTCTTTCTTGATATCTTTCATTCTAATTTTAATACCTTCTAACATTCTTTCTCTAGTTTCTTTCTTACTTTCTCTCTTTATATCTTCCATTCTAGCTTTAATACCTTCTAATATTCTATCTTTAGTTTCTTTCTTTCTTTCTTTCTTTCTTTCTTTCTTTATATCTTTCATTCTAGCTTTAATACCTTCTAACATTCTCTCTTTAGTTTCTTTCTTTCTTTCTTTCTTTATATCTTTCATTCAAGCTTTAATACCTTCTAACATTCTATCTTTAGTTTCTTTCTTTCTTTATATCTTCCATTCTAGCTTTAATACCTTCTAACATTCTATCTTTAGTTTCTTTCTTTCTTTCTTTCTTGATATCATTCATTCTAATTTTAATACCTTCTAACATTCTTTCTTTAGTTTCTTTCTTTCTTTCTTTCTTTTTCTCTTTCATTCTAGCTTTAATACCTTCTAACATTCTATTTTTAGTTTCTTTCTTTCTTTCTTTCTTGATTTCTTTCATTCAAGCTTTAATAGCTTCTAACATTTTATCTTTAGTTTCTTTCTTTCTTTCTTTATATCTTTCATTCTCGCTTTAATACCTTCTAACATTCTCTTTTTAGTTTCTTTCTTTCTTTCTTTCTTGATATCTTTCATTCTAATTTTAATACCTTCTAACATTCATTCTCTAGTTTCTTTCTTACTTTCTCTCTTTATATCTTCCATTCTAGCTTTAATACCTTCTAATATTCTATCTTTAGTTTCTTTCTTTCTTTCTTTCTTTATATCTTTCATTCTAGCTTTAATACCTTCTAACATTCACTCTTTAGTTTCTTTCTTTCTTTCTTTCTTTATATCTTTCATTCTAGCTTTAATAGCTTCTAACATTTTATCTTTAGTTTCTCTCTTTCTTTCTTTCTTTATATCTTGAATTCTAGCTTTTATACCTTCTAACATTCGATCTTTAGTTTCTTTCTTTCTTTCTTTCTTTATATCTTTCATTCTAATTTTAATACCTTCTAACATTCTTTCCTTAGTTTCTTTCTTTCTTTCTTTATATCTTCCATTCTAGCTTTAATACCTTCTAACATTCTATCTTTAGTTTCTTTCTTTCTTTCTTTCTTTATATCTTTCATTCTAGCTTTAATACCTTCTAACATTCTATCTTTTGTTTCTTTCTTTCTTTCTTTCTTGATATCTTCCATTCTAGCTTTAATACCTTCTAACATTCTATCTTTAGTTTCCTTCTTTCTTTCTTTCTTTCTTTATATCTTTCATTCTAGCTTTAATACCTTCTAACATTCTATCTTTAGTTTCTTTCTTTCTTTCTTTCTTGATGTCTTTCATTCTAATTTTAATACCTTCTAACATTCTTTCCTTAGTTTCTTTCTTTCTTTCTTTATATCTTTCATTCTAGCTTTAATACCTTCTAACATTCTATTTTTAGTTTCTTTCTTTCTTTCTTTCTTGAGTTCTTTCATTCTAGCTTTAATAGCTTCTAACATTTTATCTTTAGTTTCTTTCTTTCTTTCTTTATATCTTCCATTCTAGCTTTTATACCTTCTAACATTCTATCTTTAGTTTCTTTCTTTCTTTCTTTCTTGATATCTTTCATTCTAATTTTAATACCTTCTAACACTCTTTTTCTAGTTTCTTTCTTACTTTCTTTCTTTATATCTTCCATTCTAGCTTTAATACCTTCTAACATTCTATCTTTAGTTTCTTTCTTTCTTTCTTTCTTTCTTTATATCTTTCAGTCTAGCTTTAATACCTTCCAACATTCTATCTTTAGTTTCTTTCTTTCTTTCTTTCGTGATATCTTTCATTCTTATTTTAATACCTTCTAACATTCTTTCTCTAGTTTCTTTCTTACTTTCTTTCTTTATATCTTCCATTCTAGCTTTAATAACTTCTAACATTCTATCTTTAGTTTCTTTCTTTCTTTCTTTCTTTCTTTCTTTCTTTCTTTCTTTCTTTCTTTCTTTCTTTCTTTCTTTCTTTCTTTATATCTTTCAGTCTAGCTTTAATACCTTTTAACATTGTATCTTTAGTTTCTTTCTTTCTTTCGTGATATCTTTCCTTCTAATTTTAATACCTTCTAACATTCTTTCTTTCGTTTCTTTCTTTTCTTTCTTTATCTCTTTCATTCTAGTTTTAATACCTTCTAACATTCTCTTTTTAGTTTCTTTCTTTCTTTCTTTCTTGATATCTTTCATTCTAGCTTTAATAGCTTCTAACATTTTATCTTTAGTTTCTCTCTTTCTTTCTTTCTCTCTTTATATCTTGAATTCTAGCTTTTATACCTTCTAACATTCTATCTTTAGTTTCTTTCTTTCTTTCTTGATATCTTTCATTCTAATTTCAATACCTTCTAACATTCTTTCCTTAGTTTCTTTCTTTCTTTCTTTATATCTATCATTCTAGCTTTAATACCTTCTAACATTCTATCTTTAGTTTCTTTCTTTCTTTCTTTCTTTCTTTCTTTCTTTCTAATTTTAATACCTTCTAACATTCTTTCTCTAGTTTCTTTCTTACTTTCTTTCTTTATATCTTCCATTCTAGCTTTAATACCTTCTAACATTCTATCTTTAGTTTCTTTCTTTCTTTCTTTCTTTCTTTCTTTCTTTCTTTCTTTCTTTCTTTCTTTCTTTATATCTTTCAGTCTAGCTTTAATACCTTCTAACGTTCTATCTTTAGTTTCTTTCTTTCTTTCTTTCGTGATATCTTTCATTCTAATTTTAATACCTTCTTACATTCTTTCTCTAGTTTCTTTCTTACTTTCTTTCTTTATATCTTCCATTCTAGCTTTAATACCTTCTAACATTCTATCTTTAGTTTCTTTCTTTCTTTCTTTCGTGATATCTTTCATTCTAATTTTAATACCTTCTAACATTCTTTCTCTAGTTTCTTTCTTACTTTCTTTCTTTATATCTTCCATTCTAGCTTTAATACCTTCTAATATTCTATCTTTAGTTTCTTTCTTTCTTTCTTTCTTTCTTTCTTTATATCTTTCATTCTAGCTTTAATACCTTCTAACATTCTATCTTTAGTTTCTTTCTTTCTTTCTTTCTTTATATCTTTCATTCAAGCTTTAATACCTTCTAACATTCTATCTTTAGTTTCTTTCTTTCTTTATATCTTCCATTCTAGCTTTATTACCTTCTAACATTCTATCTTTAGTTTCTTTCTTTCTTTCTTTCTTGATATCATTCATTCTAATTTTAATACCTTCTAACATTCTTTCTTTAGTTTCTTTCTTTCTTTCTTTCTTTTTCTCTTCCATTCTAGCTTTAAAACCTTCTAATATTCTATCTTTAGTTTCTTTCTTTCTTTCTTTCTTGATATCTTTCCTACTAGTTTCAATACCTTCTACCATTCTATCTTTAATTTCTTTCTTTCTTTCTTTATATATTTCATTCTAGCTTTAATACCTTCTAACATTCGATCTTTAGTATCTTTCTTTCTTTCTTTCTTTCTTTATATCTTTCATTCTAGCTTTAATACCTTCTAACATTCTATTTTTAGTTTCTATCTTTCTTTCTTTCTTGATTTCTTTCATTCAAGCTTTAATAGCTTCTAACATTTTATCTTTAGTTTCTTTCATTCTTTCTTTATATCTTCCATTCTAGCTTTTATACCTTCTAACATTCTATCTTTAGTTTCTTTCTTTCTTTCTTTCTTGATATCTTTCATTCTAATTTTAATACCTTCTAAAATTCTTTCTCTAGTTTCTTTCTTACTTTCTCTCTTTATATCTTCCATTCTAGCTTTAATACCTTCTAATATTCTATCTTTAGTTTCTTTCTTTCTTTCTTTCTTTATATCTTTCATTCTAGCTTTAATACCTTCTAACATTCCCTCTTTAGTTTCTTTCTTTCTTTCTTTCTTTATATCTTTCATTCTAGCTTTAATAGCTTCTAACATTTTATCTTTAGTTTCTCTCTTTCTTTCTTTCTTTATATCTTGAATTCTAGCTTTTATACCTTCTAACATTCTATCTTTAGTTTCTTTCGTTCTTTCTTGATATCTTTCATTCTAATTTTAATACCTTCTAACATTCTTTCCTTAGTTTCTTTCTTTCTTTCTTTATATCTTCCATTCTAGCTTTAATACCTTCTAACATTCTATCTTTAGTTTCTTTCTTTCTTTCTTTCTTTATATCTTTCATTCTAGCTTTAATACCTTCTAACATTCTATCTTTAGTTTCTTTCTTTCTTTCTTTCTTGATATCTTCCATTCTAGCTTTAATACCTTCTAACATTCTATCTTTAGTTTCTTTCTTTCTTTCTTTCTTTCTTTATATCTTTCATTCTAGCTTTAATACCTTCTAACATTCTATCTTTAGTTTCTTTCTTTCTTTCTTTCTTGATGTCTTTCATTCTAATTTTAATACCTTCTAACATTCTTTCCTTAGTTTCTTTCTTTCTTTCTTTATATCTTTCATTCTAGCTTTAATACCTTCTAACATTCTATTTTTAGTTTCTTTCTTTCTTTCTTTCTTGATTTCTTTCATTCTAGCTTTAATAGCTTCTAACATTTTATCTTTAGTTTCTTTCTTTCTTTCTTTATATCTTCCATTCTAGCTTTTATACCTTCTAACATTCTATCTTTAGTTTCTTTCTTTCTTTCTTTCTTGATATCTTTCATTTTAATTTTAATACCTTCTAACACTCTTTTTCTAGTTTCTTTCTTACTTTCTTTCTTTATATCTTCCATTCTAGCTTTAATACCTTCTAACATTCTATCTTTAGTTTCTTTCTTTCTTTCTTTCTTTCTTTCTTTATATCTTTCAGTCTAGCTTTAGTACCTTCTAACATTCTATCTTTAGTTTCTTTCTTTCTTTCTTTCGTGATATCTTTCATTCTAATTTTAATACCTTCTAACATTCTTTCTCTAGTTTCTTTCTTACTTTCTTTCTTTATATCTTCCATTCTAGCTTTAATAACTTCTAACATTCTATCTTTAGTTTCTTTCTTTCTTTCTTTCTTTCTTTCTTTCTTTCTTTCTTTCTTTATATCTTTCAGTCTAGCTTTAATACCTTTTAACATTGTATCTTTAGTTTCTTTCTTTCTTTCTTTCGTGATATCTTTCCTTCTAATTTTAATACCTTCTAACATTCTTTCTTTCGTTTCTTTCTTTTCTTTCTTTATCTCTTTCATTCTAGTTTTAATACCTTCTAACATTCTCTTTTTAGTTTCTTTCTTTCTTTCTTTCATGATATCTTTCATTCTAGCTTTAATAGCTTCTAACATTTTATCTTTAGTTTCTCTCTTTCTTTCTTTCTCTCTTTATATCTTGAATTCTAGCTTTTATACCTTCTAACATTCTATCTTTAGTTTCTTTCTTTCTTTCTTGATATCTTTCATTCTAATTTCAATACCTTCTAACATTCTTTCCTTAGTTTCTTTCTTTCTTTCTTTATCTCTTTCATTCTAGCTTTAATACCTTCTAATATTCTATCTTTAGTTTCTTTCTTTCTTTCTTTCTTGATATCTTTCCTACTAGTTTAAATACCTTCTACCATTCTATCTTTAATTTCTTTCTTTCTTTCTTTATATCGTTCATTCTAGCTTTAATACCTTCTAACATTCTATCTTTAGTTTCTTTCTTTCTTTCTTGATATCTTTCGTTCTAGCTTTAATACCTTCTAACATTCTATTTTTAGTTTCTTTCTTTCTTTCTTTCTTGATTTCTTTCATTCAAGCTTTAATAGCTTCTAACATTTTATCTTTAGTTTCTTTCTTTCTTTCTTTATATCTTCCATTCTAGCTTTTATACCTTCTAACATTCTATCTTTAGTTTCTTTCTTTCTTTCTTTCTTGATATCTTTCATTCTAATTTTAATACCTTCTAACATTCTTTCTCTAGTTTCTTTCTTACTTTCTTTCTTTATATCTTCCATTCTAGCTTTAATACCTTCTAATATTCTATCTTTAGTTTCTTTCTTTCTTTCTTTCTTTCTTTCTTTATATCTTTCATTCTAGCTTTAATACCTTCTAACATTCTCTCTTTAGTTTCTTTCTTTCTTTCTTTCTTTATATCTTTCATTCTAGCTTTAATACCTTCTAACATTATATTTTTAGTTTCTTTCTTTCTTTCTTTCTTGATTTCTTTCATTCTAGCTTTAATAGCTTCTAACATTTTATCTTTAGTTATTTTTTTTATATCTTCCATTCTAGCTTTAATACCTTCTAACATTCTATCTTTAGTTTCTTTCTTTCTTTCTTTCTTGATATCATTCATTCTAATTTTAATACCTTCTAACATTCTTTCTTTAGTTTCTTTCTTTCTTTCTTTCTTTTTCTCTTTCATTCTAGCTTTAAAACCTTCTAATATTCTATCTTTAGTTTCTTTCTTTCTTTCTTTCTTGATATCTTTCCTACTAGTTTCAATACCTTCTACCATTCTATCTTTAATTTCTTTATTTCTTTCTTTATATCTTTCATTCTAGCTTTAATACCTTCTAACATTCGATCTTTAGTTTCTTTCTTTCTTTCTTTCTTTATATCTTTCATTCTAGCTTTAATACCTTCTAACATTCTATTTTTAGTTTCTTTCTTTCTTTCTTTCTTGATTTCTTTCATTCAAGCTTTAATAGCTTCTAACATTTTATCTTTAGTTTCTTTCTTTCTTTCTTTATATCTTCCATTCTAGCTTTTATAACTTCTAACATTCTATCTTTAATTTCTTTCTTTCTTTCTTTCTTGATATCTTTCATTCTAATTTTAATACCTTCTAACATTCTTTCTCTAGTTTCTTTCTTACTTTCTTTCTTTATATCTTCCATTCTAGCTCTAATACCTTCTAATATTCTATCTTTAGTTTCTTTCTTTCTTTCTTTCTTTATATCTTTCATTCTAGCTTTAATACCTTCTAACATTCTCTCTTTAGTTTCTTTCTTTCTTTCTTTCTTTATATCTTCCATTCTAGCTTTAATAGCTTCTAACATTTTATCTTTAGTTTCTCTCTTTCTTTCTTTCTTTATATCTTGAATTCTAGCTTTTATACCTTCTAACATTCTATCTTTAGTTTCTCTCGTTCTTTCTTGATATCTTTCATTCTAATTTTAATACCTTCTAACATTCTTTCCTTAGTTTCTTTCTTTCTTTCTTTATATCTTCCATTCTAGCTTTAATACCTTCTAACATTCTATCTTTAGTTTCTTTCTTTCTTTCTTTCTTTCTTTATATCTTTCATTCTAGCTTTAATACCTTCTAACATTCTATCTTTAGTTTCTTTCTTTCTTTCTTTCTTGATATCTTCCATTCTAGCTTTAATACCTTCTAACATTCTATCTTTAGTTTCTTTCTTTCTTTCTTTATATCTTTCATTCTAGCTTTAATACCTTCTAACATTCTATCTTTAGTTTCTTTCTTTCTTTCTTTCTTGATATCTTTCATTCTAATTTTAATACCTTCTAACATTCTTTCCTTAGTTTCTTTCTTTCTTTCTTTATATCTTTCATTCTAGCTTTAATACCTTCTAACATTCTATTTTTAGTTTCTTTCTTTCTTTCTTTCTTGATTTCTTTCATTCTAGCTTTAATAGCTTCTAACATTGTATCTTTAGTTTCTTTCTTTCTTTCTTTATATCTTCCATTCTAGCTTTTATACCTTCTAACATTCTATCTTTAGTTTCTTTCTTTCTTTCTTTCTTGATATCTTTCATTCTAATTTTAATACCTTCTAACATTCTTTCTCTAGTTTCTTTCTTACTTTCTTTCTTTATATCTTCCATTCTAGCTTTAATACCTTCTAACATTCTATCTTTAGTTTCTTTCTTTCTTTCTTTCTTTCTTTCTTTCTTTCTTTATATCTTTCAGTCTAGCTTTAATACCTTCTAACATTCTATCTTTAGTTTCTTTCTTTCTTTCTTTCGTGATATCTTTCATTCTAATTTTAATACCTTCTAACATTCTTTCTCTAGTTTCTTTCTTACTTTCTTTCTTTATATCTTCCATTCTAGCTTTAATACCTTCTAACATTCTATCTTTAGTTTCTTTCTTTCTTTCTTTCTTTCTTTCTTTCTTTCTTTATATCTTTCAGTCTAGCTTTAATACCTTTTAGCATTCTATCTTTAGTTTCTTTCTTTCTTTCTTTCGTGATATCTTTCATTCTAATTTTAATACCTTCTAACATTCTATCTTTAATTTCTTTCTTTATTTATATCTTTCATTCTAGCTTTAATACCTTCTAACATTCTATCTTTAGTTTCTTTCTTTCTTTCTTTCTTTCTTGATATCTTTCATTCTAATTTTAATACCTTCTAACATTCTTTCTTTAGTTTCTTTCTTTCTTTCTTTCTTCATATCTTTCATTCTAGCTTTAATACCTTCTAATATTTTATCTTTAGTTTCTTTCTTTCTTTCTTTCTTGATATCTTTCCTTCTAGTTTCTATACCTTCTAACATTCTATCTTTCGTTTCTTCCTTTCTTTCTTTATATCTTTCATTCAAGCTTTAATATATTCTAACATTCTATCTTTAGTTTCTTTCTTTCTTTTCCTTGATATATTTCATTCTAGTTTTAAAACCTCTAACATTCTATCTTTAGTTTCTTTCTTTCTTTCTTTCTTTCTTTAAATCTTTCATTCTAGCTTTAATACCTTCTAACATTCTATCTTTAGTTTCTTTCTTTCTTTCCTTCTTGATATCTTTCATTCTAGCTTTAATACCTTCTAACATTCTATCTTTAGTTTTGTTTCTTTCTTTCTTTCTTATTATCTTTCCTTCTAGTTTCAATACCTTCTAACATTCTATCTTTAATTTCTTTCTTTCTTTCTTTATATCTTTCATTCTAGCTTTAATACCTTCTAACATTCTATCTTTAGTTTCATTCTTTCTTTATAACTTTCATTCTAGCTTTAATACCTTCTAACATTCTATCTTTAGTTTCTTTCTTTCTTTCTTTATAACTTTCATTCTAGCTTTAATACCTTCTAACATTCTATCTTTAGTTTCTTTCTTTCTTTCTTTCTTTATATCTTTCATTCTAGCTTTAATACCTTCTAACATTCTATCTTTAGTTTCTTTCTTTTCTTACTTTATCTCTTTCATTCTAGCTTTAATACCTTCTAATATTCTATCTTTAGTTTCTTTCTTTCTTTCTTTCTTTATATCTTTCCTACTAGTTTCAATACTTTCTAACATTCTATCTTTAATTTCTTTCTTTCTTTCTTTATATATTTCATTCTAGCTTTAATACCTTCTAACATTCTATCTTTAGTTTCTTTCTTTCTTTCTTTCTTTATATCTTTCATTCTAGATTTAATACCTTCTAACATTCTATCTTTAGTTTCTTTCCATCTTTCTTTATATCTTTTATTCTAGCTTTAATACCTTCTAACATTCTATCTTTATTTTCTTTCTTTCATTCTTTCTTTCTTGATATCTTTCATTCTAATTTTAATACCTTCTAACATTCTATCTTTAGTTTCTTCCTTTCTTTCTTTCTTTATATCTTTCATTCTAGTTTTAATACCTTCTAACATTCTATCTTTAGTTTCTTTCTTTCTTTCTTTCTTTCTTTCTTTAAATCTTTCATTCTAGCTTTAATACCTTCTAACATTCTATCTTTATTTTCTTTCTTTCTTTCTTTCTTGATATCTTTCATTCTAGCTTTAATACCTTCTAACATTCTATCTTTAGTTTCTTTCTTTCTTTCTTTCTTATTATCTTTCCTTCTAGTTTCAATACCTTCTAACATTCTATCTTTAGTTTCTTTCTTTCTTTCTTTCTTTCTTTCTTTCTTTCTTTATATCTTTCAGTCTAGCTTTAATACCTTTTAGCATTCTATCTTTAGTTTCTTTCTTTCTTTCTTTCGTGATATCTTTCATTCTAATTTTAATACCTTCTAACATTCTATCTTTAATTTCTTTCTTTCTTTATATCTTTCATTCTAGCTTTAATACCTTCTAACATTCTATCTTTAGTTTCTTTCTTTCTTTCTTTCTTTCTCGATATCTTTCATTCTAATTTTAATACCTTCTAACATTCTTTCTTTAGTTTCTTTCTTTCTTTCTTTCTTCATATCTTTCATTCTAGCTTTAATACCTTCTAATATTTTATCTTTAGTTTCTTTCTTTCTTTCTTTCTTGATATCTTTCCTTCTAGTTTCTATACCTTCTAACATTCTATCTTTCGTTTCGTCCTTTCTTTCTTTATATCTTTCATTCAAGCTTTAATATATTCTAACATTCTATCTTTAGTTTCTTTCTTTCTTTTCCTTGATATATTTCATTCTAGTTTTAAAACCTCTAACATTCTATCTTTAGTTTCTTTCTTTCTTTCTTTCTTTCTTTAAATCTTTCATTCTAGCTTTAATACCTTCTAACATTCTATCTTTAGTTTCTTTCTTTCTTTCTTTCTTGATATCTTTCATTCTAGCTTTAATACCTTCTAACATTCTATCTTTAGTTTTGTTTCTTTCTTTCTTTCTTATTATCTTTCCTTCTAGTTTCAATACCTTCTAACATTCTATCTTTAATTTCTTTCTTTCTTTCTTTATATCTTTCATTCTAGCTTTAATACCTTCTAACATTCTATCTTTAGTTTCATTCTTTCTTTATAACTTTCATTCTAGCTTTAATACCTTCTAACATTCTATCTTTAGTTTCTTTCTTTCTTTCTTTATAACTTTCATTCTAGCTTTAATACCTTCTAACATTCTATCTTTAGTTTCTTTCTTTCTTTCTTTCTTTATATCTTTCATTCTAGCTTTAATACCTTCTAATATTCTATCTTTAGTTTCTTTCTTTTCTTACTTTATCTCTTTCATTCTAGCTTTAATACCTTCTAATATTCTATCTTTAGTTTCTTTCTTTCTTTCTTTCTTTATATCTTTCCTACTAGTTTCAATACTTTCTAACATTCTATCTTTAATTTCTTTCTTTCTTTATATATTTCATTCTAGCTTTAATACCTTCTAACATTCTATCTTTAGTTTCTTTCTTTCTTTCTTTCTTTCTTTATATCTTTCATTCTAGATTTAATACCTTCTAACATTCTATCTTTAGTTTCTTTCCATCTTTCTTTATATCTTTTATTCTAGCTTTAATACCTTCTAACATTCTATCTTTATTTTCTTTCTTTCATTCTTTCTTTCTTGATATCTTTCATTCTAATTTTAATACCTTCTAACATTCTATCTTTAGTTTCTTCCTTTCTTTCTTTCTTTATATCTTTCATTCTAGTTTTAATACCTTCTAACATTCTATCTTTAGTTTCTTTCTTTCTTTCTTTCTTTCTTTCTTTAAATCTTTCATTCTAGCTTTAATACCTTCTAACATTCTATCTTTATTTTCTTTCTTTCTTTCTTTCTTGATATCTTTCATTCTAGCTTTAATACCTTCTAACATTCTATCTTTAGTTTCTTTCTTTCTTTCTTATTATCTTTCCTTCTAGTTTCAATACCTTCTAACATTCTATCTTTAGTTTCTTTCTTTCTTTCTTTCTTTCTTTCTTTCTTTCTTTCTTTCTTTCTTTCTTTATATCTTTCAGTCTAGCTTTAATACCTTTTAGCATTCTATCTTTAGTTTCTTTCTTTCTTTCTTTCGTGATATCTTTCATTCTAATTTTAATACCTTCTAACATTCTATCTTTAATTTCTTTCTTTCTTTATATCTTTCATTCTAGCTTTCATACCTTCTAACATTCTATCTTTAGTTTCTTTCTTTCTTTCTTTCTTGATATCTTTCGTTCTAGCTTTAATACCTTCTAACATTCTATTTTTAGTTTCTTTCTTTCTTTCTTTCTTGATTTCTTTCATTCAAGCTTTAATAGCTTCTAACATTTTATCTTTAGTTTCTTTCTTTCTTTCTTTATATCTTCCATTCTAGCTTTAATACCTTCTAACATTCTATTTTTAGTTTCTTTCTTTCTTTCTTTCTTGATTTCTTTCATTCAAGCTTTAATAGCTTCTAACATTTTATCTTTAGTTTCTTTCTTTCTTTCTTTATATCTTCCATTCTAGCTTTTATACCATCTAACATTCTATCTTTAGTTTCTTTCTTTCTTTCTTTCTTGATATCTTTCATTCTAATTTTAATACCTTCTAACATTCTTTCTCTAGTTTCTTTCTTACTTTCTTTCTTTATATCTTCCATTCTAGCTTTAATACCTTCTAATATTCTATCTTTAGTTTCTTTCTTTCTTTCTTTCTTTCTTTATATCTTTCATTCTAGCTTTAATACCTTCTAACATTCTCTCTTTAGTTTCTTTCTTTCTTTCTTTCTTTATATCTTTCATTCTAGCTTTAATACCTTCTAACATTATATTTTTAGTTTCTTTCTTTCTTTCTTTCTTGATTTCTTTCATTCTAGCTTTAATAGCTTCTAACATTTTATCTTTAGTTATTTTTTTTATATCTTCCATTCTAGCTTTAATACCTTCTAACATTCTATCTTTAGTTTCTTTCTTTCTTTCTTTCTTGATATCATTCATTCTAATTTTAATACCTTCTAACATTCTTTCTTTAGTTTCTTTCTTTCTTTCTTTCTTTTTCTCTTTCATTCTAGCTTTAAAACCTTCTAATATTCTATCTTTAGTTTCTTTCTTTCTTTCTTTCTTGATATCTTTCCTACTAGTTTCAATACCTTCTACCATTCTATCTTTAATTTCTTTATTTCTTTCTTTATATCTTTCATTCTAGCTTTAATACCTTCTAACATTCGATCTTTAGTTTCTTTCTTTCTTTCTTTCTTTATATCTTTCATTCTAGCTTTAATACCTTCTAACATTCTATTTTTAGTTTCTTTCTTTCTTTCTTTCTTGATTTCTTTCATTCAAGCTTTAATAGCTTCTAACATTTTATCTTTAGTTTCTTTCTTTCTTTCTTTATATCTTCCATTCTAGCTTTTATAACTTCTAACATTCTATCTTTAATTTCTTTCTTTCTTTCTTTCTTGATATCTTTCATTCTAATTTTAATACCTTCTAACATTCTTTCTCTAGTTTCTTTCTTACTTTCTTTCTTTATATCTTCCATTCTAGCTTTAATACCTTCTAATATTCTATCTTTAGTTTCTTTCTTTCTTTCTTTCTTTATATCTTTCATTCTAGCTTTAATACCTTCTAACATTCTCTCTTTAGTTTCTTTCTTTCTTTCTTTCTTTCTTTATATCTTCCATTCTAGCTTTAATAGCTTCTAACATTTTATCTTTAGTTTCTCTCTTTCTTTCTTTCTTTATATCTTGAATTCTAGCTTTTATACCTTCTAACATTCTATCTTTAGTTTCTCTCGTTCTTTCTTGATATCTTTCATTCTAATTTTAATACCTTCTAACATTCTTTCCTTAGTTTCTTTCTTTCTTTCTTTATATCTTCCATTCTAGCTTTAATACCTTCTAACATTCTATCTTTAGTTTCTTTCTTTCTTTCTTTCTTTCTTTATATCTTTCATTCTAGCTTTAATACCTTCTAACATTCTATCTTTAGTTTCTTTCTTTCTTTCTTTCTTGATATCTTCCATTCTAGCTTTAATACCTTCTAACATTCTATCTTTAGTTTCTTTCTTTCTTTCTTTATATCTTTCATTCTAGCTTTAATACCTTCTAACATTCTATCTTTAGTTTCTTTCTTTCTTTCTTTCTTGATATCTTTCATTCTAATTTTAATACCTTCTAACATTCTTTCCTTAGTTTCTTTCTTTCTTTCTTTATATCTTTCATTCTAGCTTTAATACCTTCTAACATTCTATTTTTAGTTTCTTTCTTTCTTTCTTTCTTGATTTCTTTCATTCTAGCTTTAATAGCTTCTAACATTGTATCTTTAGTTTCTTTCTTTCTTTCTTTATATCTTCCATTCTAGCTTTTATACCTTCTAACATTCTATCTTTAGTTTCTTTCTTTCCATCTTTCTTTATATCTTTTATTCTAGCTTTAATACCTTCTAACATTCTATCTTTATTTTCTTTCTTTCATTCTTTCTTTCTTGATATCTTTCATTCTAATTTTAATACCTTCTAACATTCTATCTTTAGTTTCTTCCTTTCTTTCTTTCTTTATATCTTTCATTCTAGTTTTAATACCTTCTAACATTCTATCTTTAGTTTCTTTCTTTCTTTCTTTCTTTCTTTCTTTAAATCTTTCATTCTAGCTTTAATACCTTCTAACATTCTATCTTTATTTTCTTTCTTTCTTTCTTTCTTGATATCTTTCATTCTAGCTTTAATACCTTCTAACATTCTATCTTTAGTTTCTTTCTTTCTTTCTTTCTTATTATCTTTCCTTCTAGTTTCAATACCTTCTAACATTCTATCTTTAGTTTCTTTCTTTCTTTCTTTCTTTCTTTCTTTCTTTCTTTCTTTCTTTCTTTCTTTATATCTTTCAGTCTAGCTTTAATACCTTTTAGCATTCTATCTTTAGTTTCTTTCTTTCTTTCTTTCGTGATATCTTTCATTCTAATTTTAATACCTTCTAACATTCTATCTTTAATTTCTTTCTTTCTTTATATCTTTCATTCTAGCTTTAATACCTTCTAACATTCTATCTTTAGTTTCTTTCTTTCTTTCTTTCTTTCTTGATATCTTTCATTCTAATTTTAATACCTTCTAACATTCTTTCTTTAGTTTCTTTCTTTCTTTCTTTCTTCATATCTTTCATTCTAGCTTTAATACCTTCTAATATTTTATCTTTAGTTTCTTTCTTTCTTTCTTTCTTGATATCTTTCCTTCTAGTTTCTATACCTTCTAACATTCTATCTTTCGTTTCTTCCTTTCTTTCTTTATATCTTTCATTCAAGCTTTAATATATTCTAACATTCTATCTTTAGTTTCTTTCTTTCTTTTCCTTGATATATTTCATTCTAGTTTTAAAACCTCTAACATTCTATCTTTAGTTTCTTTCTTTCTTTCTTTCTTTCTTTAAATCTTTCATTCTAGCTTTAATACCTTCTAACATTCTATCTTTAGTTTCCTTCTTTCTTTCTTTCTTGATATCTTTCATTCTAGCTTTAATACCTTCTAACATTCTATCTTTAGTTTTGTTTCTTTCTTTCTTTCTTATTATCTTTCCTTCTAGTTTCAATACCTTCTAACATTCTATCTTTAATTTCTTTCTTTCTTTATATCTTTCATTCTAGCTTTAATACCTTCTAACATTCTATCTTTAGTTTCATTCTTTCTTTATAACTTTCATTCTAGCTTTAATACCTTCTAACATTCTATCTTTAGTTTCTTTCTTTCTTTCTTTCTTGATATCTTCCATTCTAGCTTTAATACCTTCTAACATTCTATCTTTAGTTTCTTTCTTTCTTTCTTTATATCTTTCATTCTAGCTTTAATACCTTCTAACATTCTATCTTTAGTTTCTTTCTTTCTTTCTTTCTTGATATCTTTCATTCTAATTTTAATACCTTCTAACATTCTTTCCTTAGTTTCTTTCTTTCTTTCTTTATATCTTTCATTCTAGCTTTAATACCTTCTAACATTCTATTTTTAGTTTCTTTCTTTCTTTCTTTCTTGATTTCTTTCATTCTAGCTTTAATAGCTTCTAACATTGTATCTTTAGTTTCTTTCTTTCTTTCTTTATATCTTCCATTCTAGCTTTTATACCTTCTAACATTCTATCTTTAGTTTCTTTGTTTCCATCTTTCTTTATATCTTTTATTCTAGCTTTAATACCTTCTAACATTCTATCTTTATTTTCTTTCTTTCATTCTTTCTTTCTTGATATCTTTCATTCTAATTTTAATACCTTCTAACATTCTATCTTTAGTTTCTTCCTTTCTTTCTTTCTTTATATCTTTCATTCTAGTTTTAATACCTTCTAACATTCTATCTTTAGTTTCTTTCTTTCTTTCTTTCTTTCTTTCTTTATATCTTTCATTCTAGCTTTAATACCTTCTAACATTCTATCTTTAGTTTCTTTCTTTCTTTCTTTCTTGATATCTTCCATTCTAGCTTTAATACCTTCTAACATTCTATCTTTAGTTTCTTTCTTTCTTTCTTTATATCTTTCATTCTAGCTTTAATACCTTTTAACATTCTATCTTTAGTTTCTTTCTTTCTTTCTTTCTTGATATCTTTCATTCTAATTTTAATACCTTCTAACATTCTTTCCTTAGTTTCTTTCTTTCTTTCTTTATATCTTCCATTCTAGCTTTAATACCTTCTAACATTCTATCTTTAGTTTCTTTCTTTCTTTCTTTCTTTCTTTCTTTCTTTATATCTTTCAGTCTAGCTTTAATACCTTCTAACATTCTATCTTTAGTTTCTTTCTTTCTTTCTTTTGTGATATCTTTCATTCTAATTTTAATACCTTCTAACATTCTTTCTCTAGTTTCTTTCTTACTTTCTTTCTTTATATCTTCCATTCTAGCTTTAATACC
Source organism: Intellagama lesueurii (assembly GCA_037013535.1). Taxonomy (NCBI): domain Eukaryota; kingdom Metazoa; phylum Chordata; class Lepidosauria; order Squamata; family Agamidae; genus Intellagama; species Intellagama lesueurii. The sequence continues at coordinate 19,861,539 of JBAJHW010000013.1, forward strand.
TTCTAACATTCTATCTTTAGTTTCTTTCTTTCTTTCTTTCTTTCTTTCTTTCTTTCTTTATATCTTTCAGTCTAGCTTTAATACCTTTTAGCATTCTATCTTTAGTTTCTTTCTTTCTTTCTTTCGTGATATCTTTCATTCTAATTTTAATACCTTCTAACATTCTATCTTTAATTTCTTTCTTTCTTTATATCTTTCATTCTAGCTTTAATACCTTCTAACATTCTATCTTTAGTTTCTTTCTTTCTTTCTTTCTTTCTTGATATCATTCATTCTAATTTTAATACCTTCTAACATTCTTTCTTTAGTTTCTTTCTTTCTTTCTTTCTTCATATCTTTCATTCTAGCTTTAATACCTTCTAATATTTTATCTTTAGTTTCTTTCTTTCTTTCTTTCTTGATATCTTTCCTTCTAGTTTCTATACCTTCTAACATTCTATCATTCGTTTCTTCCTTTCTTTCTTTATATCTTTCATTCAAGCTTTAATATATTCTAACATTCTATCTTTAGTTTCTTTCTTTCTTTTCCTTGATATATTTCATTCTAGTTTTAAAACCTCTAACATTCTATCTTTAGTTTCTTTCTTTCTTTCTTTCTTTCTTTAAATCTTTCATTCTAGCTTTAATACCTTCTAACATTCTATCTTTAGTTTCTTTCTTTCTTTCTTTCTTTATATCTTTCATTCTAGCTTTAATACCTTCTAACATTCTATCTTTAGTTTTGTTTCTTTCTTTCTTTCTTATTATCTTTCCTTCTAGTTTCAATACCTTCTAACATTCTATCTTTAATTTCTTTCTTTCTTTCTTTATATCTTTCATTCTAGCTTTAATACCTTCTAACATTCTATCTTTAGTTTCATTCTTTCTTTATAACTTTCATTCTAGCTTTAATACCTTCTAACATTCTATCTTTAGTTTCTTTCTTTCTTTCTTTATAACTTTCATTCTAGCTTTAATACCTTCTAACATTCTATCTTTAGTTTCTTTCTTTCTTTCTTTCTTTATATCTTTCATTCTAGCTTTAATACCTTCTAACATTCTATCTTTAGTTTCTTTCTTTTCTTACTTTATCTCTTTCATTCTAGCTTTAATACCTTCTAATATTCTATCTTTAGTTTCTTTCTTTCTTTCTTTCTTTATATCTTTCCTACTAGTTTCAATACTTTCTAACATTCTATCTTTAATTTCTTTCTTTCTTTCTTTATATATTTCATTCTAGCTTTAATACCTTCTAACATTCTATCTTTAGTTTCTTTCTTTCTTTCTTTCTTTATATCTTTCATTCTAGATTTAATACCTTCTAACATTCTATCTTTAGTTTCTTTCCATCTTTCTTTATATCTTTTATTCTAGCTTTAATACCTTCTAACATTCTATCTTTATTTTCTTTCTTTCATTCTTTCTTTCTTGATATCTTTCATTCTAATTTTAATACCTTCTAACATTCTATCTTTAGTTTCTTTCTTTCTTTCTTTCTTTCTTTAAATCTTTCATTCTAGCTTTAATACCTTCTAACATTCTATCTTTATTTTCTTTCTTTCTTTCTTTCTTGATATCTTTCATTCTAGCTTTAAAACCTTCTAACATTCTATCTTTAGTTTCTTTCTTTCTTTCTTTCTTATTATCTTTCCTTCTAGTTTCAATACCTTCTAACATTCTATATTTAGTTTCTTTCTTTCTTTCTTTCTTTCTTTCTTTCTTTCTTTCTTTCTTTCGTTCTTTATATCTTTCAGTCTAGCTTTAATACCTTTTAGCATTCTATCTTTAGTTTCTTTCTTTCTTTCTTTCGTGATATCTTTCATTCTAATTTTAATACCTTCTAACATTCTATCTTTAATTTCTTTCTTTCTTTATATCTTTCATTCTAGCTTTCATACCTTCTAACATTCTATCTTTAGTTTCTTTCTTTCTTTCTTTCTTTCTTGATATCTTTCATTCTAATTTTAATACCTTCTAACATTCTTTCTTTAGTTTCTTTCTTTCTTTCTTTCTTCATATCTTTCATTCTAGCTTTAATACCTTCTAATATTTTATCTTTAGTTTCTTTCTTTCTTTCTTTCTTGATATCTTTCCTTCTAGTTTCAATACCTTCTAACATTCTATCTTTCGTTTCTTCCTTTCTTTCTTTCTTTATATCTTTCATTCTAGCTTTAATACCTTCTAACATTCTATCTTTCGTTTCTTTCTTTCTTTCTTTATATATTTCATTCAAGCTTTAATATATTCTAAGATTCTATCTTTAGTTTCTTTCTTTCTTTTCCTTGATATATTTCATTCTAGTTTTAAAACCTGTAACATTCTATCTTTAGTTTCTTTCTTTCTTTCTTTCTTTCTTTCTTTCTTTCTTTCTTTCTTTCTTTCTTTAAATCTTTCATTCTAGCTTTAATACCTTCTAACATTCTATCTTTAGTTTCTTTCTTTCTTTCTTTCTTGATATCTTTCATTCTAGCTTTAATACCTTCTAACATTCTATCTTTAGTTTTGTTTCTTTCTTTCTTTCTTATTATCTTTCCTTCTAGTTTCAATACCTTCTAACATTCTATCTTTAATTTCTTTCTTTCATTCTTTATATCTTTCATTCTAGCTTTAATACCTTCTAACATTCTATCTTTAGTTAGATTCTTTCTTTATAACTTTCATTCTAGCTTTAATACCTTCTAACATTCTATCTTTAGTTTCTTTCTTTCTTTCTTTATAACTTTCATTCTAGCTTTAATACCTTCTAACATTCTATCTTTAGTTTCTTTCTTTCTTTCTTTCTTTCTTTCTTTCTTTCTTTCTTTATATCTTTCATTCTAGATTTAATACCTTCTAACATTCTATCTTTAGTTTCTTTCCATCTTTCTTTATATCTTTCATTCTAGCTTTAATACCTTCTAACATTCTATCTTTATTTTCTTTCTTTCATTCTTTCTTTCTTGATATCTTTCATTCTAATTTTAATACCTTCTAACATTCTATCTTTAGTTTCTTCCTTTCTTTCTTTCTTGATATCTTTCATTCTAGTTTTAATACCTTCTAACATTCTATCTTTAGTTTCTTTCTTTCTTTCTTTCTTATTATCTTTCCTTCTAGTTTCAATACCTTCTAACATTCTATCTTTAATTTCTTTCTTTCTTACTTTATATCTTTCATTCTAGCTTTAATACCTTCTAACATTCTATCTTTAGTTTCTTTCTTTCTTTCTTTATATCTTTCATTCTAGCTTTAATAACTTCTAACATTCTATCTTTAGTTTCTTTCTTTCTTTCTTTCTTTATAACTTTCATTCTAGCTTTAATACCTTCTAACATTCTATCTTTAGTTTCTTTCTTACTTTATATCTTTCATTCTAGCTTTAATACCTTCTAACATTCTATCTTTATTTTCTTTCTTTCTTTCTTTCTTTATATCTTTCATTCTAGCTTTAATACCTTCTAACATTCTATCTTTAGTTTCTTTCTTTCTTTCTTTCTTGATATCTTTCATTCTAATTTTAATACCTTCTAACATTCTTTCTTTAGTTTCTTTCTTTCTTTCTTCATATCTTTCATTCTAGCTTGAATACCTTCTAATATTTTATCTTTAGTTTCTTTCTTTCTTTCTTTCTTGATATCTTTCCTTCTAGTTTCAATACCTTCTAACATTCTATCTTTAGTTTCTTCCTTTCTTTCTTTCTTTATATCATTCATTCTAGCTTTAATACATTCTAACAATCTATCTTTAGTTTCTTTCTTTCTTTTTCTTGATATCTTTCATTCTAGTTTTAATACCTTCTAACATTCTATCTTTAGTTTCTTGCTTTCTTTCTTTCTTTCTTTCTTTAAAACTTTCAATCTAGCTTGAATACCTTCTAACATTCTATCTTTAGTTTCTTTCTTTCTTTCTTTCTTGATATCTTCCATTCTAGCTTTAATACCTTCTAACATTCTATCTTTAGTTTCTTTCTTTCTTTCTTTCTTTATATCTTTCATTCTAGCTTTAATACCTTCTAACATTCTATCTTTAGTTTCTTTCTTTCTTTCTTTCTTGATATCTTTCATTCTAATTTTAATACCTTCTAACATTCTTTCCTTAGTTTCTTTCTTTCTTTATATCTTTCATTCTAGCTTTAATACCTTCTAACATTCTATTTTTAGTTTCTTTCTTTCTTTCTTTCTTGATTACTTTCATTCTAGCTTTAATAGCTTCTAACGTTTTATCTTTAGTTTCCTTCTTTCTTTCTTTATATCTTCGATTCTAGCTTTTATACCTTCTAACATTCTATCTTTAGTTTCTTTCTTTCTTTCTTTCTTGATATCTTTCATTCTAATTTTAATACCTTCTAACATTCTTTCTCTAGTTTCTTTCTTACTTTCTTTCTTTATATCTTCCATTCTAGCTTTAATACCTTCTAATATTCTATCTTTAGTTTCTTTCTTTCTTTCTTTCTTTATATCTTTCATTCTAGCTTTAATACCTTCTAACATTCTCTCTTTAGTTTCTTTCTTTCTTTCTTTCTTTATATCTTTCATTCTAGCTTTAATAGTTTCTAACATTTTATCTTTAGTTTCTCTCTTTCTTTCTTTCTTTATATCTTGAATTCTAGCTTTTATACCTTGTAACATTCTATCTTTAGTTTCTCTCGTTCTTTCTTGATATCTTTCATTCTAATTTTAATACCTTCTAACATTCTTTCCTTAGTTTCTTTCTTTCTTTCTTTCTTTATATCTTCCATTCTAGCTTTAATACCTTCTAACATTCTATCTTTAGTTTCTTTCTTTCTTTCTTTCTTTCTTTCTTTATATCTTTCATTCTAGCTTTAATACCTTCTAACATTCTATCTTTAATTTCTTTCTTTCTTTCTTTATATCTTTCATTCTAGCTTTAATACCTTCTAACATTCTATCTTTAGTTTCATTCTTTCTTTATAACTTTCATTCTAGCTTTAATACCTTCTAACATTCTATCTTTAGTTTCTTTCTTTCTTTCTTTATAACTTTCATTCTAGCTTTAATACCTTCTAACATTCTATCTTTAGTTTCTTTCTTTCTTTCTTTATATCTTTCATTCTAGCTTTAATACCTTCTAACATTCTATCTTTAGTTTCTTTCTTTTCTTACTTTATCTCTTTCATTCTAGCTTTAATACCTTCTAATATTCTATCTTTAGTTTCTTTCTTTCTTTCTTTCTTTATATCTTTCCTACTAGTTTCAATACTTTCTAACATTCTATCTTTAATTTCTTTCTTTCTTTCTTTATATATTTCATTCTAGCTTTAATACCTTCTAACATTCTATCTTTAGTTTCTTTCTTTCTTTCTTTCTTTATATCTTTCATTCTAGATTTAATACCTTCTAACATTCTATCTTTAGTTTCTTTCCATCTTTCTTTATATCTTTTATTCTAGCTTTAATACCTTCTAACATTCTATCTTTATTTTCTTTCTTTCATTCTTTCTTTCTTGATATCTTTCATTCTAATTTTAATACCTTCTAACATTCTATCTTTAGTTTCTTTCTTTCTTTCTTTCTTTCTTTAAATCTTTCATTCTAGCTTTAATACCTTCTAACATTCTATCTTTATTTTCTTTCTTTCTTTCTTTCTTGATATCTTTCATTCTAGCTTTAAAACCTTCTAACATTCTATCTCTAGTTTCTTTCTTTCTTTCTTTCTTATTATCTTTCCTTCTAGTTTCAATACCTTCTAACATTCTATATTTAGTTTTCTTTCTTTCTTTCTTTCTTTCTTTCTTTCTTTCTTTCTTTCTTTCTTTCTTTCTTTCTTTCTTTCTTTCTTTATATCTTTCAGTCTAGCTTTAATACCTTTTAGCATTCTATCTTTAGTTTCTTTCTTTCTTTCTTTCGTGATATCTTTCATTCTAATTTTAATACCTTCTAACATTCTATCTTTAATTTCTTTCTTTCTTTATATCTTTCATTCTAGCTTTCATACCTTCTAACATTCTATCTTTAGTTTCTTTCTTTCTTTCTTTCTTTCTTGATATCTTTCATTCTAATTTTAATACCTTCTAACATTCTTTCTTTAGTTTCTTTCTTTCTTTCTTTCTTCATATCTTTCATTCTAGCTTTAATACCTTCTAATATTTTATCTTTAGTTTCTTTCTTTCTTTCTTTCTTGATATCTTTCCTTCTAGTTTCAATACCTTCTAACATTCTATCTTTCGTTTCTTCCTTTCTTTCTTTCTTTATATCTTTCATTCTAGCTTTAATACCTTCTAACATTCTATCTTTCGTTTCTTTCTTTCTTTCTTTATATCTTTCATTCAAGCTTTAATATATTCTAAGATTCTATCTTTAGTTTCTTTCTTTCTTTTCCTTGATATATTTCATTCTAGTTTTAAAACCTGTAACATTCTATCTTTAGTTTCTTTCTTTCTTTCTTTCTTTCTTTCTTTCTTTCTTTCTTTAAATCTTTCATTCTAGCTTTAATACCTTCTAACATTCTATCTTTAGTTTCTTTCTTTCTTTCTTTCTTGATATCTTTCATTCTAGCTTTAATACCTTCTAACATTCTATCTTTAGTTTTGTTTCTTTCTTTCTTTCTTATTATCTTTCCTTCTAGTTTCAATACCTTCTAACATTCTATCTTTAATTTCTTTCTTTCTTTCTTTATATCTTTCATTCTAGCTTTAATACCTTCTAACATTCTATCTTTAGTTAGATTCTTTCTTTATAACTTTCATTCTAGCTTTAATACCTTCTAACATTCTATCTTTAGTTTCTTTCTTTCTTTCTTTATAACTTTCATTCTAGCTTTAATACCTTCTAACATTCTATCTTTAGTTTCTTTCTTTCTTTCTTTCTTTCTTTCTTTCTTTCTTTATATCTTTCATTCTAGATTTAATACCTTCTAACATTCTATCTTTAGTTTCTTTCCATCTTTCTTTATATCTTTCATTCTAGCTTTAATACCTTCTAACATTCTATCTTTATTTTCTTTCTTTCATTCTTTCTTTCTTGATATCTTTCATTCTAATTTTAATACCTTCTAACATTCTATCTTTAGTTTCTTCCTTTCTTTCTTTCTTGATATCTTTCATTCTAGTTTTAATACCTTCTAACATTCTATCTTTAGTTTCTTTCTTTCTTTCTTTCTTATTATCTTTCCCTCTAGTTTCAATACCTTCTAACATTCTATCTTTAATTTCTTTCTTTCTTACTTTATATCTTTCATTCTAGCTTTAATACCTTCTAACATTCTATCTTTAGTTTCTTTCTTTCTTTCTTTATATCTTTCATTCTAGCTTTAATAACTTCTAACATTCTATCTTTAGTTTCTTTCTTTTTTTTTTTTTTAACTTTCATTCTAGCTTTAATACCTTCTAACATTCTATCTTTAGTTTCTTTCTTACTTTATATCTTTCATTCTAGCTTTAATACCTTCTAACATTCTATCTTTATTTTCTTTCTTTCTTTCTTTCTTTATATCTTTCATTCTAGCTTTAATACCTTCTAACATTCTATCTTTAGTTTCTTTCTTTCTTTCTTTCTTGATATCTTTCATTCTAATTTTAATACCTTCTAACATTCTTTCTTTAGTTTCTTTCTTTCTTTCTTCATATCTTTCATTCTAGCTTGAATACCTTCTAATATTTTATCTTTAGTTTCTTTCTTTCTTTCTTTCTTGATATCTTTCCTTCTAGTTTCAATACCTTCTAACATTCTATCTTTAGTTTCTTCCTTTCTTTCTTTCTTTATATCATTCATTCTAGCTTTAATACATTCTAACAATCTATCTTTAGTTTCTTTCTTTCTTTTTCTTGATATCTTTCATTCTAGTTTTAATACCTTCTAACATTCTATCTTTAGTTTCTTGCTTTCTTTCTTTCTTTCTTTCTTTAAAACTTTCAATCTAGCTTGAATACCTTCTAACATTCTATCTTTAGTTTCTTTCTTTCTTTCTTTCTTGATATCTTCCATTCTAGCTTTAATACCTTCTAACATTCTATCTTTAGTTTCTTTCTTTCTTTCTTTCTTTATATCTTTCATTCTAGCTTTAATACCTTCTAACATTCTATCTTTAGTTTCTTTCTTTCTTTCTTTCTTGATATCTTTCATTCTAATTTTAATACCTTCTAACATTCTTTCCTTAGTTTCTTTCTTTCTTTATATCTTTCATTCTAGCTTTAATACCTTCTAACATTCTATTTTTAGTTTCTTTCTTTCTTTCTTTCTTGATTACTTTCATTCTAGCTTTAATAGCTTCTAACGTTTTATCTTTAGTTTCCTTCTTTCTTTCTTTATATCTTCGATTCTAGCTTTTATACCTTCTAACATTCTATCTTTAGTTTCTTTCTTTCTTTCTTTCTTGATATCTTTCATTCTAATTTTAATACCTTCTAACATTCTTTCTCTAGTTTCTTTCTTACTTTCTTTCTTTATATCTTCCATTCTAGCTTTAATACCTTCTAATATTCTATCTTTAGTTTCTTTCTTTCTTTCTTTCTTTATATCTTTCATTCTAGCTTTAATACCTTCTAACATTCTCTCTTTAGTTTCTTTCTTTCTTTCTTTCTTTATATCTTTCATTCTAGCTTTAATAGTTTCTAACATTTTATCTTTAGTTTCTCTCTTTCTTTCTTTCTTTATATCTTGAATTCTAGCTTTTATACCTTGTAACATTCTATCTTTAGTTTCTCTCGTTCTTTCTTGATATCTTTCATTCTAATTTTAATACCTTCTAACATTCTTTCCTTAGTTTCTTTCTTTCTTTCTTTCTTTATATCTTCCATTCTAGCTTTAATACCTTCTAACATTCTATCTTTAGTTTCTTTCTTTCTTTCTTTCTTTCTTTCTTTATATCTTTCATTCTAGCTTTAATACCTTCTAACATTCTATCTTTAGTTTCTTTCTTTCTTTCTTTCTTGATATCTTCCATTCTAGCTTTAATACCTTCTAACATTCTATCTTTAGTTTCTTTCTTTCTTTCTTTCTTTATATCTTTCATTCTAGGTTTAATACCTTCTAACATTCTATCTTTAGTTTCTTTCTTTCTTTCTTTCTTGATATCTTTCATTCTAATTTTAATACCTTCTAACATTCTTTCCTTAGTTTCTTTCTTTCTTTCTCTATATCTTTCATTCTAGCTTTAATAACTTCTAACATTCTATTTTTAGTTTCTTTCTTTCTTTCTTTCTTGATTTCTTTCATTCTAGCTTTAATAGCTTCTAACATTTTATCTTTAGTTTCTTTCTTTCTTTCTTTATATCTTCCATTCTAGCTTTAATACCTTCTAACATTCTATTTTCAGTTTCTTTCTTTCTTGATATCTTTCATTCTAATTTTAATACCTTCTAACATTCTTTCTTTAGTTTCTTTCTTTCTTTCTTTCTTTATATCTTCCATTCTAGCTTTAATACCTTCTAACATTCTATCTTTAGTTTCTTTCTTTCTTTCTTTCTTTCTTTCTTTCTTTATATCTTTCAGTCTAGCTTTAATACCTTCTAACATTCTATCTTTAGTTTCTTTCTTTCTTTCTTTCGTGATATCTTTCATTCTAAATTTAATACCTTCTAACATTCTTTCTCTAGTTTCTTTCTTACTTTCATTCTTTATATCTTCCATTCTAGCTTTAATACCTTCTAACATTCTATCTTTAGTTTCTTTCTTTCTTTCTTCCTTTCTTTCTTTCTTTCTTTCTTTCTTTCTTTCTTTCTTTCTTTATATCTTTCAGTCTAGCTTTAATACCTTTTAGCATTCTATCTTTATTTTCTTTCTTTCTTTCGTGATATCTTTCATTCTAATTTTAATACCTTCTAACATTCTATCTTTAATTTCTTTCTTTCTTTATATCTTTCATTCTAGCTTTAATACCTTCTAACATTCTATCTTTAGTTTCTTTCTTTCTTTCTTTCTTATTATCTTTCCTTCTAGTTTCAATACCTTCTAACATTCTATCTTTAATTTCTTTCTTTCTTACTTTATATCTTTCATTCTAGCTTTAATACCTTCTAACATTCTATCTTTAGTTTCTTTCTTTCTTTCTTTATATCTTTCATTCTAGCTTTAATAACTTCTAACATTCTATCTTTAGTTTCTTTCTTTCTTTCTTTCTTTATAACTTTCATTCTAGCTTTAATACCTTCTAACATTCTATCTTTAGTTTCTTTCTTACTTTATATCTTTCATTCTAGCTTTAATACCTTCTAACATTCTATCTTTATTTTCTTTCTTTCTTTCTTTCTTTATATCTTTCATTCTAGCTTTAATACCTTCTAACATTCTATCTTTAGTTTCTTTCTTTCTTTCTTTCTTGATATCTTTCATTCTAATTCTAATACCTTCTAACATTCTTTCTTTAGTTTCTTTCTTTCTTTCTTCATATCTTTCATTCTAGCTTGAATACCTTCTAATATTTTATCTTTAGTTTCTTTCTTTCTTTCTTTCTTGATATCTTTCCTTCTAGTTTCAATACCTTCTAACATTCTATCTTTAGTTTCTTCCTTTCTTTCTTTCTTTATATCATTCATTCTAGCTTTAATACATTCTAACAATCTATCTTTAGTTTCTTTCTTTCTTTTTCTTGATATCTTTCATTCTAGTTTTAATACCTTCTAACATTCTATCTTTAGTTTCTTGCTTTCTTTCTTTCTTTCTTTCTTTAAAACTTTCAATCTAGCTTGAATACCTTCTAACATTCTATCTTTAGTTTCTTTCTTTCTTTCTTTCTTGATATCTTCCATTCTAGCTTTAATACCTTCTAACATTCTATCTTTAGTTTCTTTCTTTCTTTCTTTCTTTATATCTTTCATTCTAGCTTTAATACCTTCTAACATTCTATCTTTAGTTTCTTTCTTTCTTTCTTTCTTGATATCTTTCATTCTAATTTTAATACCTTCTAACATTCTTTCCTTAGTTTCTTTCTTTCTTTATATCTTTCATTCTAGCTTTAATACCTTCTAACATTCTATTTTTAGTTTCTTTCTTTCTTTCTTTCTTGATTACTTTCAATTCTAGCTTTAATAGCTTCTAACATTTTATCTTTAGTTTCCTTCTTTCTTTCTTTATATCTTCGATTCTAGCTTTTATACCTTCTAACATTCTATCTTTAGTTTCTTTCTTTCTTTCTTTCTTGATATCTTTCATTCTAATTTTAATACCTTCTAACATTCTTTCTCTAGTTTCTTTCTTACTTTCTTTCTTTATATCTTCCATTCTAGCTTTAATACCTTCTAATATTCTATCTTTAGTTTCTTTCTTTCTTTCTTTCTTTATATCTTTCATTCTAGCTTTAATACCTTCTAACATTCTCTCTTTAGTTTCTTTCTTTCTTTCTTTCTTTATATCTTTCATTCTAGCTTTAATAGTTTCTAACATTTTATCTTTAGTTTCTCTCTTTCTTTCTTTCTTTATATCTTGAATTCTAGCTTTTATACCTTGTAACATTCTATCTTTAGTTTCTCTCGTTCTTTCTTGATATCTTTCATTCTAATTTTAATACCTTCTAACATTCTTTCCTTAGTTTCTTTCTTTCTTTCTTTCTTTATATCTTCCATTCTAGCTTTAATACCTTCTAACATTCTATCTTTAGTTTCTTTCTTTCTTTCTTTCTTGATATCTTTCATTCTAATTTTAATACCTTCTAACATTCTTTCCTTAGTTTCTTTCTTTCTTTCTTTATATCTTTCATTCTAGCTTTAATAACTTCTAACATTCTATTTTTAGTTTCTTTCTTTCTTTCTTTCTTGATTTCTTGATATCTTTCATTCTAGTTTTAATACCTTCTAACATTCTATCTTTAGTTTCTTTCTTTCTTTCTTTCTTTCTTTCTTTCTTTATATCTTTCATTCTAGCTTTAATACCTTCTAACATTCTATCTTTAGTTTCTTTCTTTCTTTCTTTCTTGATATCTTCCATTCTAGCTTTAATACCTTCTAACATTCTATCTTTAGTTTCTTTCTTTCTTTCTTTCTTTATATCTTTCATTCTAGGTTTAATACCTTCTAACATTCTATCTTTAGTTTCTTTCTTTCTTTCTTTCTTGATATCTTTCATTCTAATTTTAATACCTTCTAACATTCTTTCCTTAGTTTCTTTCTTTCTTTCTTTATATCTTTCATTCTAGCTTTAATAACTTCTAACATTCTATTTTTAGTTTCTTTCTTTCTTTCTTTCTTGATTTCTTTCATTCTAGCTTTAATAGCTTCTAACATTTTATCTTTAGTTTCTTTCTTTCTTTCTTTATATCTTCCATTCTAGCTTTAATACCTTCTAACATTCTATTTTCAGTTTCTTTCTTTCTTGATATCTTTCATTCTAATTTTAATACCTTCTAACATTCTTTCTTTAGTTTCTTTCTTTCTTTCTTTCTTTATATCTTCCATTCTAGCTTTAATACCTTCTAACATTCTATCTTTAGTTTCTTTCTTTCTTTCTTTCTTTCTTTCTTTCTTTATATCTTTCAGTCTAGCTTTAATACCTTCTAACATTCTATCTTTAGTTTCTTTCTTTCTTTCTTTCGTGATATCTTTCATTCTAAATTTAATACCTTCTAACATTCTTTCTCTAGTTTCTTTCTTACTTTCTTTCTTTATATCTTCCATTCTAGCTTTAATACCTTCTAACATTCTATCTTTAGTTTCTTTCTTTCTTTCTTCCTTTCTTTCTTTCTTTCTTTCTTTCTTTCTTTCTTTCTTTATATCTTTCAGTCTAGCTTTAATACCTTTTAGCATTCTATCTTTATTTTCTTTCTTTCTTTCGTGATATCTTTCATTCTAATTTTAATACCTTCTAACATTCTATCTTTAATTTCTTTCTTTCTTTATATCTTTCATTCTAGCTTTAATACCTTCTAACATTCTATCTTTAGTTTCTTTCTTTCTTTCTTTCTTTCTTGATATCTTTCATTCTAATTTTAATACCTTCTAACATTCTTTCTTTAGTTTCTTTCTTTCTTTCTTTCTTCATATCTTTCATTCTAGCTTTAATACCTTCTAATATTTTATCTTTAGTTTCTTTCTTTCTTTCTTTCTTGATATCTTTCCTTCTAGTTTCAATACTTTCTAACATTCTATCTTTCGTTTCTTCCTTTCTTTCTTTCTTTATATCTTTCATTCTAGCTTTAATACCTTCTAACATTCTATCTTTCGTTTCTTTCTTTCTTTCTTTATATCTTTCATTCAAGCTTTAATATATTCTAACATTCTATTTTTAGTTTCTTTCTTTCTTTTCCTTGATATATTTCATTCTAGTTTTAAAACCTCTAACATTCTATCTTTAGTTTCTTTCTTTCTTTCTTTCTTTCTTTCTTTCTTTAAATCTTTCATTCTAGCTTTAATACCTTCTAACATTCTATCTTTAGTTTCTTTCTTTCTTTCTTTCTTGATATCTTTCATTCTAGCTTTAATACCTTCTAACATTCTATCTTTAGTTTTGTTTCTTTTTTTCTTTCTTATTATCTTTCCTTCTAGTTTCAATACCTTCTAACATTCTATCTTTAATTTCTTTCTTTCTTTCTTTATATCTTTCATTCTAGCTTTAATACCTTCTAACATTCTATCTTTAGTTTCATTCTTTCTTTATAACTTTCATTCTAGCTTTAATACCTTCTAACATTCTATCTTTAGTTTCTTTCTTTCTTTCTTTATATCTTTCATTCTAGCTTTAATACCTTCTAACATTCTATCTTTAGTTTCTTTCTTTTCTTACTTTATCTCTTTCATTCTAGCTTTAATACCTTCTAATATTCTATCTTTAGTTTCTTTCTTTCTTTCTTTCTTTATATCTTTCCTACTAGTTTCAATACTTTCTAACAATCTATCTTTAATTTCTTTCTTTCTTTCTTTATATATTTCATTCTAGCTTTAATACCTTCTAACATTCTATCTTTAGTTTCTTTCTTTCTTTCTTTCTTTATATCTTTCATTCTAGATTTAATACCTTCTATCATTCTATCTTTAGTTTCTTTCCATCTTTCTTTATATCTTTCATTCTAGCTTTAATACCTTCTAACATTCTATCTTTATTTTCTTTCTTTCATTCTTTCTTTCTTGATATCTTTCATTCTAATTTTAATACCTTCTAACATTCTATCTTTAGTTTCTTCCTTTCTTTCTTTCTTTATATCTTTCATTCTAGTTTTAATACCTTCTAACATTCTATCTTTAGTTTCTTTCTTTCTTTCTTTCTTTCTTTAAATCTTTCATTCTAGCTTTAATAACTTCTAACATTCTATCTTTAGTTTCTTTCTTTCTTTCTTTCTTGATATCTTTCATTCTAGCTTTAATACCTTCTAACATTCTATTTTTAGTTTCTTTCTTTCTTTCTTTCTTTCTTTCTTTCTTTCTTTATATCTTTCAGTCTAGCTTTAATACCTTTTAGCATTCTATCTTTAGTTTCTTTCTTTCTTTCTTTCGTGATATCTTTCATTCTAATTTTAATACCTTCTAACATTCTATCTTTAATTTCTTTCTTTCTTTATATCTTTCATTCTAGCTTTAATACCTTCTAACATTCTATCTTTAGTTTCTTTCTTTCTTTCTTTCTTTCTTGATATCTTTCATTCTAATTTTAATACCTTCTAACATTCTTTCTTTAGTTTCTTTCTTTCTTTCTTTCTTCATATCTTTCATTCTAGCTTTAATACCTTCTAATATTTTATCTTTAGTTTCTTTCTTTCTTTCTTTCTTTCTTGATATCTTTCATTCTAATTTTAATACCTTCTAACATTCTATCTTTAGTTTCTTCCTTTCTTTCTTTCTTGATATCTTTCATTCTAATTTTAATACCTTCTAACATTCTTTCTTTAGTTTCTTTCTTTCTTTCTTTCTTCATATCTTTCATTCTAATTTTAATACCTTCTAACATTCTTTCTTTAGTTTCTTTCTTTCTTTCTTTCTTCATATCTTTCATTCTAGCTTTAATACCTTCTAACATTCTATCTTTAGTTTCATTCTTTCTTTATAACTTTCATTCTAGCTTTAATACCTTCTAACATTCTATCTTTAGTTTCTTTCTTTCTTTCTTTATAACTTTCATTCTAGCTTTAATATCTTCTGACATTCTATCTTTAGTTTCTTTCTTTCTTTCTTTCTTTATATCTTTCATTCTAGCTTTAATACCTTCTAATATTCTATCTTTAGTTTCTTTCTTTCTTTCTTTCTTTATATCTTTCCTACTAGTTTCAATACTTTCTAACATTCTATCTTTAATTTCTTTCTTTCTTTCTTTATATATTTCATTCTAGCTTTAATACCTTCTAACATTCTATCTTTAGTTTCTTTCTTTCTTTCTTTCTTTCTTTATATCTTTCATTCTAGATTTAATACCTTCTAACATTCTATCTTTAGTTTCTTTCCATCTTTCTTTATATCTTTCATTCTAGCTTTAATACCTTCTAACATTCTATCTTTATTTTCTTTCTTTCATTCTTTCTTTCTTGATATCTTTCATTCTAATTTTAATACCTTCTAACATTCTATCTTTAATTTCTTCCTTTCTTTCTTTCTTTATATCTTTCATTCTAGCTTTAATACCTTCTAACATTCTATCTTTAGTTTCTTTCTTTCTTTCTTTCTTGATATCTTTCATTCTAATTTTAATACCTTCTAACATTCTTTCCTTAGTTTCTTTCTTTCTTTATATCTTTCATTCTAGCTTTAATACCTTCTAACATTCTATTTTTAGTTTCTTTCTTTCTTTCTTTCTTGATTACTTTCATTCTAGCTTTAATAGCTTCTAACGTTTTATCTTTAGTTTCCTTCTTTCTTTCTTTATATCTTCGATTCTAGCTTTTATACCTTCTAACATTCTATCTTTAGTTTCTTTCTTTCTTTCTTTCTTGATATCTTTCATTCTAATTTTAATACCTTCTAACATTCTTTCTCTAGTTTCTTTCTTACTTTCTTTCTTTATATCGTCCATTCTAGCTTTAATACCTTCTAATATTCTATCTTTAGTTTCTTTCTTTCTTTCTTTCTTTCTTTATATCTTTCATTCTAGCTTTAATACCTTCTAACATTCTCTCTTTAGTTTCTTTCTTTCTTTCTTTCTTTATATCTTTCATTCTAGCTTTAATAGCTTCTAACATTTTATCTTTAGTTTCTCTCTTTCTTTCTTTCTTTATATCTTGAATTCTAGCTTTTATACCTTGTAACATTCTATCTTTAGTTTCTCTCGTTCTTTCTTGATATCTTTCATTCTAATTTTAATACCTTCTAACATTCTTTCCTTAGTTTCTTTCTTTCTTTCTTTCTTTATATCTTCCATTCTAGCTTTAATACCTTCTAACATTCTATCTTTAGTTTCTTTCTTTCTTTCTTTCTTTCTTTCTTTCTTTATATCTTTCATTATAGCTTTAATACCTTCTAACATTCTATCTTTAGTTTCTTTCTTTCTTTCTTTCTTGATATCTTCCATTCTAGCTTTAATACCTTCTAACATTCTATCTTTAGTTTCTTTCTTTCTTTCTTTCTTTATATCTTTCATTCTAGGTTTAATACCTTCTAACATTCTATCTTTAGTTTCTTTCTTTCTTTCTTTCTTGATATCTTTCATTCTAATTTTAATACCTTCTAACATTCTTTCCTTAGTTTCTTTCTTTCTTTCTTTATATCTTTCATTCTAGCTTTAATAACTTCTAACATTCTATTTTTAGTTTCTTTCTTTCTTTCTTTCTTGATTTCTTTCATTCTAGCTTTAATAGCTTCTAACATTTTATCTTTAGTTTCTTTCTTTCTTTCTTTATATCTTCCATTCTAGCTTTAATACCTTCTAACATTCTATCTTCAGTTTCTTTCTTTCTTGATATCTTTCATTCTAATTTTAATACCTTCTAACATTCTTTCTTTAATTTCTTTCTTTCTTTCTTTCTTTATATCTTCCATTCTAGCTTTAATACCTTCTAACATTCTATCTTTAGTTTGTTTCTTTCTTTCTTTCTTTCTTTCTTTATATCTTTCAGTCTAGCTTTAATACCTTCTAACATTCTATCTTTAGTTTCTTTCTTTCTTTCTTTCGTGATATCTTTCATTCTAAATTTAATACCTTCTAACATTCTTTCTCTAGTTTCTTTCTTACTTTCTTTCTTTATATCTTCCATTCTAGCTTTAATACCTTCTAACATTCTATCTTAAGTTTCTTTCTTTCTTTCTTCCTTTCTTTCTTTCTTTCTTTCTTTCTTTCTTTCTTTCTTTCTTTCTTTCTTTATATCTTTCAGTCTAGCTTTAATACCTTTTAGCATTCTATCTTTATTTTCTTTCTTTCTTTCGTGATATCTTTCATTCTAATTTTAATACCTTCTAACATTCTATCTTTAATTTCTTTCTTTCTTTATATCTTTCATTCTAGCTTTAATACCTTCTAACATTCTATCTTTAGTTTCTTTCTTTCTTTCTTTCTTTCTTGATATCTTTCATTCTAATTTTAATACCTTCTAACATTCTTTCTTTAGTTTCTTTCTTTCTTTCTTTCTTCATATCTTTCATTCTAGCTTTAATACCTTCTAATATTTTATCTTTAGTTTCTTTCTTTCTTTCTTTCTTGATATCTTTCCTTCTAGTTTCAATACTTTCTAACATTCTATCTTTCGTTTCTTCCTTTCTTTCTTTCTTTATATCTTTCATTCTAGCTTTAATACCTTCTAACATTCTATCTTTCGTTTCTTTCTTTCTTTCTTTATATCTTTCATTCAAGCTTTAATATATTCTAACATTCTATTTTTAGTTTCTTTCTTTCTTTTCCTTGATATATTTCATTCTAGTTTTAAAACCTCTAACATTCTATCTTTAGTTTCTTTCTTTCTTTCTTTCTTTCTTTCTTTCTTTAAATCTTTCATTCTAGCTTTAATACCTTCTAACATTCTATCTTTAGTTTCTTTCTTTCTTTCTTTCTTGATATCTTTCATTCTAGCTTTAATACCTTCTAACATTCTATCTTTAGTTTTGTTTCTTTTTTTCTTTCTTATTATCTTTCCTTCTAGTTTCAATACCTTCTAACATTCTATCTTTAATTTCTTTCTTTCTTTCTTTATATCTTTCATTCTAGCTTTAATACCTTCTAACATTCTATCTTTAGTTTCATTCTTTCTTTATAACTTTCATTCTAGCTTTAATACCTTCTAACATTCTATCTTTAGTTTCTTTCTTTCTTTCTTTATATCTTTCATTCTAGCTTTAATACCTTCTAACATTCTATCTTTAGTTTCTTTCTTTTCTTACTTTATCTCTTTCATTCTAGCTTTAATACCTTCTAATATTCTATCTTTAGTTTCTTTCTTTCTTTCTTTCTTTATATCTTTCCTACTAGTTTCAATACTTTCTAACAATCTATCTTTAATTTCTTTCTTTCTTTCTTTATATATTTCATTCTAGCTTTAATACCTTCTAACATTCTATCTTTAGTTTCTTTCTTTCTTTCTTTCCTTCTTTATATCTTTCATTCTAGATTTAATACCTTCTATCATTCTATCTTTAGTTTCTTTCCATCTTTCTTTATATCTTTCATTCTAGCTTTAATACCTTCTAACATTCTATCTTTATTTTCTTTCTTTCATTCTTTCTTTCTTGATATCTTTCATTCTAATTTTAATACCTTCTAACATTCTATCTTTAGTTTCTTCCTTTCTTTCTTTCTTTATATCTTTCATTCTAGTTTTAATACCTTCTAACATTCTATCTTTAGTTTCTTTCTTTCTTTCTTTCTTTCTTTAAATCTTTCATTCTAGCTTTAATACCTTCTAACATTCTATCTTTAGTTTCTTTCTTTCTTTCTTTCTTGATATCTTTCATTCTAGCTTTAATACCTTCTAACATTCTATCTTTAGTTTCTTTCTTTCTTTCTTTCTTTCTTTCTTTCTTTCTTTCTTTCTTTCTTTCTTTATATCTTTCAGTCTAGCTTTAATACCTTTTAGCATTCTATCTTTAGTTTCTTTCTTTCTTTCTTTCGTGATATCTTTCATTCTAATTTTAATACCTTCTAACATTCTATCTTTAATTTCTTTCTTTCTTTATATCTTTCATTCTAGCTTTAATACCTTCTAACATTCTATCTTTAGTTTCTTTCTTTCTTTCTTTCTTTCTTGATATCTTTCATTCTAATTTTAATACCTTCTAACATTCTTTCTTTAGTTTCTTTCTTTCTTTCTTTCTTCATATCTTTCATTCTAGCTTTAATACCTTCTAATATTTTATCTTTAGTTTCTTTCTTTCTTTCTTTCTTTCTTGATATCTTTCATTCTAATTTTAATACCTTCTAACATTCTATCTTTAGTTTCTTCCTTTCTTTCTTTCTTGATATCTTTCATTCTAATTTTAATACCTTCTAACATTCTTTCTTTAGTTTCTTTCTTTCTTTCTTTCTTCATATCTTTCATTCTAATTTTAATACCTTCTAACATTCTTTCTTTAGTTTCTTTCTTTCTTTCTTTCTTCATATCTTTCATTCTAGCTTTAATACCTTCTAACATTCTATCTTTAGTTTCATTCTTTCTTTATAACTTTCATTCTAGCTTTAATACCTTCTAACATTCTATCTTTAGTTTCTTTCTTTCTTTCTTTATAACTTTCATTCTAGCTTTAATATCTTCTAACATTCTATCTTTAGTTTCTTTCTTTCTTTCTTTCTTTATATCTTTCATTCTAGCTTTAATACCTTCTAATATTCTATCTTTAGTTTCTTTCTTTCTTTCTTTCTTTATATCTTTCCTACTAGTTTCAATACTTTCTAACATTCTATCTTTAATTTCTTTCTTTCTTTCTTTATATATTTCATTCTAGCTTTAATACCTTCTAACATTCTATCTTTAGTTTCTTTCTTTCTTTCTTTCTTTCTTTATATCTTTCATTCTAGATTTAATACCTTCTAACATTCTATCTTTAGTTTCTTTCCATCTTTCTTTATATCTTTCATTCTAGCTTTAATACCTTCTAACATTCTATCTTTATTTTCTTTCTTTCATTCTTTCTTTCTTGATATCTTTCATTCTAATTTTAATACCTTCTAACATTCTATCTTTAATTTCTTCCTTTCTTTCTTTCTTTATATCTTTCATCTAGTTTTAATACCTTCTAACATTCTATCTTTAGTTTCTTTCTTTCTTTCTTTCTTTCTTTAAATCTTTCATTCTAGCTTTAATACCTTCTAACATTCTATCTTTAGTTTCTTTCTTTCTTTCTTTCTTGATATCTTTCATTCTAGCTTTAATACCTTCTAACATTCTATCTTTAGTTTCTTTCTTTCTTTCTTTCTTATTATCTTTCCTTCTAGTTTCAATACCTTCTAACATTCTATCTTTAATTTCTTTCTTTCTTACTTTATATCTTTCATTCTAGCTTTAATACCTTCTAACATTCTATCTTTAGTTTCTTTCTTTCTTTCTTTATATCTTTCATTCTAGCTTTAATACCTTCTAACATTCTATCTTTAGTTTCTTTCTTACTTTATATCTTTCATTCTAGCTTTAATACCTTCTAACATTCTATCTTTAGTTTCTTTCTTTCTTTCTTTCTTTATATCTTTCATTCTAGCTTTAATACCTTCTAACATTCTATCTTTAGTTTCTTTCTTTCTTTATATCTTTCATTCAAGCTTTAATACATTCTAACAATCTATCTTTAGTTTCTTTCTTTCTTTTTCTTGATATCTTTCATTCTAGTTTTAATACCTTCTAACATTCTATCTTTAGTTTCTTGCTTTTTTCTTTCTTTCTTTCTTTATATCTTTCAATCTAGCTTTAATACCTTCTAACATTCTATCTTCAGTTTCTTTCTTTCTTTCTTTCTTGATATCTTCCATTCTAGCTTTAATACCTTCTAACATTCTATCTTTAGTTTCTTTCTTTCTTTCTTTCTTTATATCTTTCATTCTAGCTTTAATACCTTCTAACATTCTATCTTTAGTTTCTTTCTTTCTTTCTTTCTTGATATCTTTCATTCTAATTTTAATACCTTCTAACATTCTTTCCTTAGTTTCTTTCTTTCTTTATATCTTTCATTCTAGCTTTAATACCTTCTAACATTCTATTTTTAGTTTCTTTCTTTCTTTCTTTCTTGATTTCTTTCATTCTAGCTTTAATAGCTTCTAACATTTTAACTTTAGTTTCTTTCTTTCTTTCTTTATATCTTCCATTCTAGCTTTTATACCTTCTTTTTTTTTTTTAATTTTAAATTTAAACAAAAACATATAACATACAAACTAAAATACAATTTAACTGTGTTCCCCACCACCATATGCGGGACCTCTTGCCATAATCTTCCTCTTCCTTATTCTTCTTCTTCTTCTTCCTCTTCTTCTATTGTCCTCTTCTCCAAAACTGCATTGATTCTTGATTTGGAGCTTTCCCTTTTCCTCTTATTAATACATATTCCAAAAATCTCCCCCATATATCATAAAAGTTATTTTTTTTCAACTCTCCTTTCTTAACCTTTAAGTTACAAGTTAATTTATCATTTATTGCTATATTCCATATTTCTTTATACCATTCTTCAATTTGCAATTCGACTTTTGATTTCCATTGCCTAGCTATAATCAATCTAGCTGCTGTTAATAAGTTGGTTATCAATTCTTTAGTCATTTTGTCATATTCCACATTCTCAAATATTGATAACAAAGCAATCTCAGCATTAAATTCTATATCTTTTTCACATATGTAGCTTAATTCTTTAAAAATTTGTTTCCAAAATCTTTGCACTTTTTCACATTCCCACCACATATGAAAGTATGTACCAATTTCCTTCTCACATTTCCAACAGACATTCGGATGATTGGCATTAATTTTATTTAATTTTGACGGTGTTAAATACCATCTTAAACTAAGTTTAAAAAAATTTTCCTTTATTCTTACTGACATAAATCTTAACACCCTCATTTTCCATATCATCCTCCATTCTTCTTCATTTATTCTTTTCCCAATATCTTGCTCCCACACTATTTTTAATCCTTCTTTCTCACTTTCCTCTTCCTCTAAATTAAGAAGAAGTAAGTAAATTTTGCTCACAGTACCTTTCACTGAGTCAGTCATCCGAATGTCCTCATATGACAATAACAATTGTTCGTATTTTGTATATTCTCTACCTTTATTATATTTATTTACCCATTCATTAGTCCATCTTTCTAATTGTATATAATTCAACCATGAAATGCTCCTATTCTGAAGAGTTTGTTTCATTTGATCTATCGATCTCATTTTATACAACCAATCTTTCAATCTAATCACTTTCTTTTCTTTAAATAGATCCACATATACTTTCATATTGGTAGGAAAATTTTCTATTTCTGTCACTAATCCAAGTGGGGAATATGATGAACATAAATTCTTTTTGCACTTATACCATATATTTAACAATGTCTTTAAAAATGGGTTATTAATTTCCCTTATTTTATCTTTCTTAATTATACCAAATAAATATGTTTCTATATCTGCCTGTAATTCTGATGATTCCATCTCCCACCAAATTAGCCTTTCTGGATTATATATAATTTCCCCAATAAACCTCAATTGGTTAGCCAAATAATAATTTTTTATATTTGGTAAACCTATACCACCTTTTTGCTTTGTTCTATACCAATACTTTTTATTTATTCTAGATCTCTTCCCTTCATTACAGTATTTATTAATTATTCCTTGCCAAAATTTCAAATCATCCTCTGTTAACTGTATTGGTAGCATTCTAAATAAAAAATTAATTTTTGGTAAGATTTTCATTTTTATCAATGCAATCCTTCCAAACCAAGATAGCTTAAAGTTACTATATTCCTGTAATTTGTTTTTAATCACTTCCTTTAGTTTATTATAATTATATTCCTTTATTTTTTGAATATTTTTTGCTAAATCTATTCCTAAATATTTAATTGATTTGCATAATCTGAATTCATATTTTTCAACACACCTTTCTTGTTCTACTCTATTATGATTAAATAACATTAATTCAGATTTTTGCCAATTCACACATAATCCAGTTATTCTTCCAAATTTTTCTAAATGAGTTCTAATTTTATCTACACATTCTAACGGATTTTTCAATGTCAACAAGGAATCATCAGCAAATAAATTAATCTTTATTTTATTCTTTTTCCCCATACCTTCGATTAAATCATCATTCCTTATTACATTTGCCAACATTTCAATAATCAAACAAAACAGAACTGGAGAAAGAGGGCAACCTTGTCTAGTGCCTCGGCCTAAAGCTATTTGTTCTGTAATCCCATCATTAACTATTACTACAGAGGTATTCCCCAGATATAATTGATCTATTATCCCCCTAAATTTCTTTCCAAAACCCCAACCTTTTAACAAAATCTTTAATGTTGGCCATTCCACGCAATCAAATGCCTTAAATATATCTAATGATAAAATACCTGCCTTCAATTTGTCTTTTTCTATATTGTATAAAATATTCAATACCCTCCTAGTCAAATTCTCCATTTGTCTACCCTTTAAAAAACCATTCTGATCCTCTTTAATATATTTTATAATAAATTTATTAATTCTATTCGCAAGTATTGCAGTAAAAATCTTTGCATCTTGATTTAATAGTGAAATGGGTCTATATGAACTTGGGTCTGTTAAGTCTTTATTAGGCTTTGGGATAAGAATTATTAATGAATGTTTCCAAGAATCTGGTATTCTCTCTCCTTCCAATATTTCATTATAGAGCACTTTTAACTTAGGGATCAATATTGGTTTAAAAGTTTTATAATATTCTGATCCTAAACCGTCAAAACCTGGAGTTTTACCATTTTTTAATTTATTAATAATCTCTATAATCTCTTCCTCTTTTATCTCTTTATCTAAATCCTTTTTATCATTCTCTGATAATTTACTCTTAACATTTTCTTTAATATAATTTTCTATATCTTCTTTCGATACACTATTACCTTTATACAAATTTTGATAGAATTCATGTATTATCTTTAGTTTTTCTTTCATTAAGCTACAATTCTTTCCCGTTTTGTCTTTAATCACTCCAATTATATTTTTTGCTCTTTTAGTTTGAACTAATCTAGCTAAAAGTTTTGAATTTTTATTACTGTATTCGAAAAAATTCCTCCTAGCGTATATCAAGTCTCTCTGGACCTTTTCTAGCTCTATACCTTCTAATTCCTTTCTTTTAGCTTGGATCTCAATTAATTTTTTGTTATCTCTATCCATAAAATATTTGCTTTCTAAATCCTTTAATGATTCTACAATTCTATTTATATTTTCTTCTCTCAATTTTTTTAATCTACAGGATTCTCTTATGGCGATTCCTCTCATGACTGCTTTCATAGTGTCCCATAACACTCCTATTTTATTCCCACCTGCTTCATTAAATGACCATATTTCCAACCATTCTTTCTTAACTTTATCCACAACCTCTGTATGTTGAAAAATATTGGAGTCCATTCTCCATCTTCTAGCTTCTCTATAGTCCTTCTTAACTTTCATCTCCAACACCATCAACGCATGATCTGTTATTTTTATCACATTAATATTTGTATCTACTACTTTTGAAATTAAGTTTTGTGAAATAAACATAAAATCTATTCTAGAATAACTATTATGTACAGAAGAATAATATGTAAACCTTCTTTCATCTCCCTTTAATTCTCTCCATATATCTTTCAAATCCGTAGTGTTTAATATCTTACTCAGGAGGGTACCTCTTTTATTCAACTCATCTTTTTTACATGTGGATTTATCTTTCACCTTATCCAGAACCATATTAAAATCTCCTGCCATAATCACATATCCTTTCCTAACCTTTTCCATTTCTTCAATCACAGTTCTATAAAATTCTCCTTGATTCATGTTTGGTGCATACACATTTACTAATGTATAATCTTCCTCCCCCATTTGACCTTGAATTATCAAATATCTACCATTACTATCTTTTATTACTTCTTTCATCACAAATTCACAATGTTTAGATATTAATATTGCTACCCCTCTAGATTTAGAGGTCCCAAATGCTTTTTCATATATATGGATGTTTTGTAATTTCAATTCATTGACTCCATCCTTTAGTTGATGTGTCTCTTGTAAATAGATAATGTCAACTTTACTTTTCTTTAATAATAATTCTATCCTCCTTCTCTTTAACACAGACCCTAGGCCTTTCACATTTAAAGTCGCTACCCTTATGTTTTTCCCCATATCCGTTCCTTTCTCTGCCTCTTATTCGGTCCCTTTGTGCATCTCACATAACAAAAACAAAAACAAAAACAACTAAAAAAAATAAATTCACCAACCTCTAGTTTCCTATCCCTATCCTTCTTACCTACATATAAATTATTTTCCTCCCTCCCGTTTCCCCACGTCTCACTAATGTTCGGCGCGAGCTCTGGGAGGGGGGGAGACGTCACCCCCACCAGTCCGGACCCCAGCCAAACCCTCATCCCAATTTCACCCCACCTCATATTTTTATCTATATATATACTCAAATGCCTTCCCTCCTAACTTTTAACATCTCTTCTTCTTTCTACCACCCAAGTCTAATCAGGTAATCCAAAACAACAATGAGAAAAAAAAATAAAAATAAAAAAAGGAAAAGAAAAAAAATATGAAAAAGAAAAAAATTTTTAAAAAAAATTAAAAAAATTTAAAAAAATCTTATTAATATTATAAAAATTTTTTTAATATTATAATAAAATGAGCAGAAAAGAAAAAGAAAAAAAAATCCCAACCCTCATTACAAAAAGAAAAATCAAAAATCAAAAAGAAAAAAGAAAAAAAGGAAAAAAAGGGAGGGTAAAGGAGAAAGAAAAAAAAAATTCTTCCGACATCCAGTAACGCCCAGTAATCTCTTCCAATTAAAGTATCTTCTCTCAAAAAATCTTCTCTTTCGGACTACCAGTCTTTACAAAGCTACTTGCTTGCTTGTCCCTTCACTCTCATCTTCTTGCCAAAGTCCCCAGGCTTTCATCAAATCCTTCCCATCTTCAAAGGAGTAGATTTTATGTAGGGTTCCATCCTTCCATATTTTCAAAAAGACAGGGTGGCCCCAGTTGTATCTCTTGCCGTTCTTAATTAAAATTGAAGTGATGGGCTTCATTGTTCTTCTCCACTGGCTGGTTTCGGGGCTTACATCCTGATAGATCTGAACTGAATTTGATCTATAAACTAGCAATTCAGGCTTTTCTTTAATGACCCTAAGAAACTGTTCTTTCTTCATATAGTTAAAAAATCTTAGTATTATGGGTCTTCTGGTTTTCTTTGGGTTCCCCACAAAATGTACTCTCTCAATATCTTCCTCAGCCACATGTTGGGATTTCATAACAGAATTAATCCAGTCCATCACTTCCCCCCTCAAATCCTTTTCTTTCTCATGTTCAAAATTCATTATTTTGATATTATTACGTCTTGAATTATCTTCTAAATAGATAACCTTTTTCTGAAGGTCATCAATCACTTGGTGCCGTTTTGACGCCACGCTCTGGAAATCTTCCAGCTGTTGCAACCTGCCTTCTGTTTTGCCTAAACTTGTCTTAATATCTGTCAATTCTCCCTGCAGTTTTTGTATATCTTGTCCCATCTGTTGGTTCCCTCTTATTAAAATGTCCATTTTAGAGAGTACCTGTCCAAGTTGTCCTTCCATTCCTTTCACGGAAGAGGCAAGCTCTGAAACTTTTTTTTCCATGTTGATTTCAGAAAGGAGGGGCTCCCCCTCTTCCAGCCTTTTTAAACGGGCGATACGCTCGACACTATTATCTGATGGTTTATGGGGTTGTCCACGAACCCAGCTCCTGATTTTATCTCTGCCTTTTCGCATGTATAGACCAAGCTAAGCAAAGATTTATAGCTCAAGGAGTCAAGCCGTGTTTAACAGGCCGTTTTCTGCCTCTCTAGCAGCCTCCGTCTTCTCAGGCAAAAACGAAAGTACATTCTTTAGATAGATAACAGCATGTTTACACTTCAAAAAGTGTTTCTATCTTTGCCTAAAGCTTTCATCAGAAGTTTAATCGCTATTTACTCACATTTCAGGCAGGGAGAAGGACATTTATCATCCTTTTTAGATTCCAGGGTGAAGAGATGAAAATTCAGCCGTACATTGCCATTCTAGCGGAAGTGACGTCTCCAGCTTTTATACCTTCTAACATTCTATCTTTAGTTTCTTTCTTTCTTTCTTTCTTGATATCTTTCATTCTAATTTTAATACCTTCTAACATTCTTTCTCTAGTTTCTTTCTTACTTTCTTTCTTTATATCTTCCATTCTAGCTTTAATACCTTCTAACATTCTATCTTTAGTTTCTTTCTTTCTTTCTTTCTTTCTTTCTTTCTTTCTTTCTTTATATCTTTCAGTCTAGCTTTAATACCTTCTAACATTCTATCTTTAGTTTCTTTCTTTCTTTCTTTCGTGATATCTTTCATTCTAATTTTAATACCTTCTAACATTCTATCTTTAGTTTCTTTCTTTCTTGATATCTTTCCTTCTAGTTTCAATACCTTCTAACATTCTCTTTAATTTCTTTCTTTCTTTCTTTCTTGATATTTTTCATTCTAGCTTTAATACCTTCTAACATTCTATCTTTAGTTTCTTTCTTTCTTTCTTTATAACTTTCATTCTAATTTTAATACCTTCTAACATTCTTTCTCTAGTTTCTTTCTTACTTTCTTTCTTTATATCTTCCATTCTAGCTTTAATACCTTCTAACATTCTATCTTTAGTTTCTTTCTTTCTTTCTTTCTTTCTTTCTTTCTTTATATCTTTCAGTCTAGCTTTAATACCTTCTAACATTCTATCTTTAGTTTCTTTCTTTCTTTCTTTCGTGATATCTTTCATTCTAATTTTAATACCTTCTAACATTCTATCTTTAGTTTCTTTCTTTCTTGATATCTTTCCTTCTAGTTTCAATACCTTCTAACATTCTCTTTAATTTCTTTCTTTCTTTCTTTCTTGATATTTTTCATTCTAGCTTTAATACCTTCTAACATTCTATCTTTAGTTTCTTTCTTTCTTTCTTGATATCTTTCATTCTAGCTTTAATACCTTCTAACATTCTATCTTTAGTTTCTTTCTTTCTTTCTTTATATCTTTCATTCTAGCTTTAATACCTTCTAACATTCTATCTTTAGTTTCTTTTTTTCTTTCTTTCTTGATAGCTTTCATTCTAATTTTAATACCTTCTAACATTCTTTCTTTAGTTTCTTTCTTTCTTTATATCTTTCATTCTAGCTTTAATACCTTCTAACATTCTATCTTTAGTTTCTTTCTTTCTTTCTTTATATCTTTCATTCTAGCTTTAATACCTTCTAACATTCTATCTTTAGTTTCTTTTTTTTTTCTTTCCTGATATCTTTCATTCTAGTTTTAATACCTTCTAACATTCTATCTTTAGTTTCTTTCTTTCTTTATTTCTTTCACTCAAACTTTAATACCTTCTTTCATTCTATCTTTAGTTTCTTCCTTTCTTTTTCTTGATATCTTTCATTCTAGTTTTAATACCTCTAACATTCTATCTTTAGTTTCTTTCTTTCTTTCTTTCTTTCTTTATATCTTTCATTTTAGCTTTAATACCTTTTAACATTCTATCTTTAGTTTCTTTCTTTCTTTATTTATTTCTTTCATTCTAGCTTTAATACCTTCTAATATTCTATCTTTAATTTCTTTCTTTCTTTCTTTCTTGATATCTTTCATTCTAGTTTTAATACCTTCTAACATTCTAACTATAGTTTCTTTCTTTCTTTCTTGATGTCTTTCATTCTTGTTTTAATACCTTCTAACATTCTATCTTTAGTTTCTTTCTTTCTTGATATCTTTCCTTCTAGTTTCAATACCTTCTAACATTCTCTTTAATTTCTTTCTTTCTTTCTTTCTTGATATCTTTCATTCTAGCTTTAATACCTTCTAACATTCTATCTTTAGTTTCTCTCTTTCTTTCTTTATATCTTTCATTCTAGCTTTAATACCTTCTAACATTCTATCTTTAGTTTCTTTTTTCTTTCTTTCTTGATATCTTTCATTCTAATTTTAATACCTTCTAACATTCTTTCTTTAGTTTCTATCTTTCTTTCTTTCTTTATATCTTTCATTCTAGCTTTAATACCTTCTAACATTCTATCTTTAGTTTCTTTCTTTCTTTCTTGATATCTTCCCTTCTAGTTTCAATACCTTCTAACATTCTATCTTTAATTTCTTTCTTTCTTTCTTTCTTTATATCTTTCATTCTAGCTTTAATACCTTCTAACATTCTATCTTTAGTTTCTTTCTTTCTTTCTTTCTTGATATCTTTCATTCTAGTTTTAATACCTTCTTACATTCTATCTTTAGTTTCTTTCTTTCTTTCTTTATATCTTTCATTCAAGCTTTAATACCTTCTAACATTCTATCTTTAGTTTCTTTCTTTCTTTCTTTACATCTTTCATTTTAGCTTTAATACCTTCTAAAATTCTATGTTTAGTTTCTTTCTTTCTTACTTTCTTGATATCTTTCCTTCTAGTTTCAATACCTTGTAACATACTATCTTTAGTTTCTTTCTTTCTTTCTTTCTTTATATCTTTCATTCTAGCTTTAATACCTTCTAACATTCTATCTTTAGATTCTTTCTTTCTTTCCTGATATCTTTCATTCTAGTTCTAATACCTTCTAACATTCTATCTTTAGTTTCTTTCTTTCTTTATTTCATTCTAGTTTTAATACCTTCTAACATTCTATCTTTAGTTTCTTTCTTTCTCTCTTTATATCTTTCATTCTAGCTTTAATACCTTCTAACATTCTATCTTTAGTTTCTTTCTTTCTTTCTTTCTTGATATCATTCATTCTAGCTTTAATACCTTCAAACATTTTATCTTTATTTCTTTCTTTCTTTATTTATTTCTTTCATTCTAGCTTTAATACCTTCTAACATTCTATCTTTAGTTTATTTCTTTCTTTCTTTCTTTATATGTTTCCTACTAGCTTTAATACTTACTAACATTCTATCTTTAATTTCTTTCTTTCTTTCTTTCTTGATATCTTTCATTCTAGTTTTAATACCTTCTAGCATTCTAACTATAGTTTCTTTCTTTCTTTATTGATATCTTTCCTTCTATCCTTAATACCTTCTAACATTCTATCTTTAGTTTCTTTCTTTCTTTCTTTCTTGATGTCTTTCATTCTTGTTTTAATACCTTCTAACATTCTATCTTTAGTTTCTTTATTTCTTGATATCTTTCCTTCTAGTTTCAATACCTTCTAACATTCTCTTTAATTTCTTTCTTTCTTTCTTTCTTGATATTTTTCATTCTAGCTTTAATACCTTCTAACATTCTATCTTTAGTTTCTTTCTTTCTTTCTTGATATCTTTCATTCTAGCTTTAATACCTTCTAACATTCTATCTTTAGTTTCTTTCTTTCTTTCTTTATATCTTTCATTCTAGCTTTAATACCTTCTAACATTCTATCGTTAGTTTCTTTTTTTCTTTCTTTCTTGATATCTTTCATTGTAATTTTAATACCTTCTAACATTCTTTCTTTAGTTTCTTTCTTTCTTTCTTTCTTCATATCTTTCATTCTAGCTTTAATACCTTCTAATATTCTATCTTTAGTTTCTTTCTTTCTTTCTTGATATCTTCCCTTCTAGTTTCAATACCTTCTAACATTCTATCTGTAATTTCTTTCTTTCTTTCTTTATATCTTTCATTCTAGCTTTAATACCTTCTAACATTCTATCTTTAGTTTCTTTCTTTCTTTCTTTCTTGATATCTTTCATTCTGGTTTTAATACCTTCTTACATTCTCTCTTTAGGTTCTTTCTTTCTTTCTTTATATCTTTCATTCAAGCTTTAATACCTTCAAACATTCTATCTTTAGTTTCTTTCTTTCTTTCTTTATATCTTTCATTCTGGCTTTAATACCTTCTAACATTCTATCTTTAGTTTCTTTCTTTCTTTCTTTACATCTTTCATTTTAGCTTTAATACCTTCTAAAATTCTATCTTAAGTTTCTTTCTTTCTTTCTTTCTTTCTTTCTTTCTCTATATCTTTCATTCTAGATTTCATACCTTCTAACATTCTATCTTTAGTTTCTTTCTTTCTTTCCTGATATCTTTCATTCTAGTTTTAATACCTTCTAACATTCTATCTTTAGTTTCTTTCTTTCTTTATTTCTTTCATTCAAGCTTTAATACCTTCTAACATTCTATCTTTAGTTTCTTCCTTTCTTTTTCTTGATATCTTTCATTCTAGTTTTAATACCTTCTAACATTCTATCTTTAGTTTCTTTCTTTCTTTCTTTCTTGATATCTTTCATTCTAGCTTTAATACCTTCTAACATTCTATCTTTAGTTTCTTTCTTTCTTTCTTTATATCTTTCATTCTAGCTGTAATACCTTCTAACATTCTATCTTTAGTTTCTTTTTTTCGTTCTTTCTTGATATCTTTCATTCTAATTTTAATACCTTCTAACATTCTTTCTTCAATTTCTTTCTTTCTTTCTTTCTTTATATCTTTCATTCTAGCTTTAATACCTTCTAATATTCTTTCTTTAGTTTCTTTCATTCTTTCTTGATATCTTCCCTTCTAGTTTCAATACCTTCTAACATTCTATCTTTAATTTCTTTATTTCTTTATTTCTTTCTTTCTTTCTTTCTTTCTTTCTTTATATCTTTCATTCTAGCTTTAATACCTTCTAACATTCTATCTTTAGTTTCTTTCTTTCTTTCTTTCTTTCTTGATATCTTTCATTCTAGCTTTAATAACTTCTAACATTCTATCTTTAGTTTCTTTCAATCTTTCTTTATATATTTCATTCTGGCTTTAATACTTTCTAACATTCTATCTTTAGATTCTTTCTTTCTTTCCTGATATCTTTCATTCTAGTTTTAATACCTTCTAACATTCTATCTTTAGTTTCTTTCTTTCTTTATTTCTTTCATTCAAGCTTTAATACCTTCTAACATTCTTTCTTTAGTTTCTTCCTTTCTTTTTCTTGATATCTTTCATTCTAGTTTTAATACCTTCTAACATTCTATCTTTAGTTTCTTTCTTTCTTTCTTTATATCTTTAATTCTAGCTTTAATACCTTCTAACATTCTATCTTTAGTTTATTTCTTTCTTTCTTTCTTGATATCTTTCATTCTAGCTTTAATACCTTCTAACATTCTATCTTTAGTTTATTTCTTTCTTTCTTTCTTTATATGTTTCCTACTAGCTTTAATACTTACTAACATTCTATCTTTAATTTCTTTCTTTCTTTCTTTCTTGATATCTTTCATTCTAGTTTTAATACCTTCTAACATTCTAACTATAGTTTCTTTCTTTCTTTATTGATATCTTTCCTTCTATCCTTAATACCTTATAACATTCTATCTTTAGTTTCTTTCTTTCTTTCTTTCTTGATGTCTTTCATTCTTGTTTTAATACCTTCTAACATTCTATCCTTAGTTTCTTTCTTTCTTGATATCTTTCCTTCTAGTTTCAATACCTTCTAACATTCTCTTTAATTTCTTTCTTTCTTTCTTTCTTGATATCTTTCATTCTAGCTTTAATACCTTCTAACATTCTATCTTTAGTTTCTCTCTTTCTTTATATCTTTCATTCTAGCTTTAATACCTTCTAACATTCTATCTTTAGTTTCTTTCTTTCTTTCTTGATATCTTTCATTCTAGCTTCAATACCTTCTAACATTCTATCTTTAGTTTCACTCTTTCTTTATATCTTTCATTCTAGCTTTAATACCTTCTAACATTCTATCTTTAGTTTCTTTTTTTCTTTCTTTCTTGATATCTTTCATTCTAATTTTAATACCTTCTAACATTCTTTCTTTAGTTTCTTTCTTTCTTTCTTTCTTTATATCTTTCATTCTAGCTTTAATACGTTCTAATAGTCTATCTTTAGTTTCTTTCTTTCTTTCTTGATATCTTCCCTTCTAGTTTCAATACCTTCTAACATTCTATCTTTAATTTCTTTCTTTCTTTCTTTCTTTCTTTCTTTCTTTCTTTCTTTCTTTCTTTATATCTTTCATTCTAGCTTTAATACCTTCTAACATTCTATATTTAGTTTCTTTCTTTCTTTCTTTCTTGTTATCTTTCAATCTAGTTTTAATACCTTCTAACATTCTATCTTTAGTTTCTTTCTTTCTTTCTTTATATCTTTCATTCAAGCTTTAATACCTTCTAACATTCTATCTTTAGTTTCTTTCTTTCTTTCTTTACATCTTTCATTTTAGCTTTAATACCTTCTAAAATTCTATCTTTAGTTTCTTTCTTTCTTTCTTTCTTGATATCTTTTCTTCTAGTTTCAATACCTTGTAACATACTATCTTTAGTTTCTTTCTTTCTTTCTTTCTTTCTTTCTTTCTTTCTTTCTTTATATCTTTCATTCTAGCTTTAATACCTTCTAACATTCTATCTTTAGATTCTTTCTTTCTTTACTGATATCTTTCATTCTAGTTTTAATACCTTCTAACATTCTATCTTTAGTTTCTTTCTTTATTTATTTCTTTCATTCAAGCTTTAATACCTTCTAACATTCTATCTTTAGTTTCTTCCTTTCTTTTTCTTGATATCTTTCATTCTAGTTTTAATACCTTCTAACATTCTATCTTTAGTTTCTTTCTTTCTTCCTTTATATCTTTCATTCTAGCTTTAATACCTTCTAACATTCTATCTTTAGTTTTTTTCTTTCTTTCTTTCTTGATATCTTTCATTCTACCTTTAATACCTTCTAACATTTTATCTTTAGTTTCTTTCTTTCTTTCTTTATTTCTTTCATTCTAGCTTTAATACCTTCTAACATTCTATCTTTAGTTTCTTTCTTTCTTTCTTTCTTTATATCTTTCCTACTAGCTTTAATACAAACTAACATTCAATCTTTAATTTCTTTCTTTCTTTCTTTCTTGATATCTTTCATTCTAGTTTTAATACCTTCTAACATTCTAACTATAGTTTCGTTCTTTCTTTATTGATATCTTTCCTTCTATCCTTAATACCTTCTAACATTCTATCTTTAGTTTCTTTCTTTCTTTCTTTCTTGATGTCTTTCATTCTTGTTTCAATACCTTCTAACATTCTATCTTTAATTTCTTTCTTTCTTTCTTTCTTTATTTCTTGATATCTTTCATTCTAGCTTTAATACCTTCTAACATTCTATCTTTAGTTTCTTTCTTTCTTTCTTTATATCTTTCATTCTAGCTGTAATACCTTCTAACATTCTATCTTTAGTTTCTTTTTTTCGTTCTTTCTTGATATCTTTCATTCTAATTTTAATACCTTCTAACATTCTTTCTTCAATTTCTTTCTTTCTTTCTTTCTTTATATCTTTCATTCTAGCTTTAATACCTTCTAATATTCTATCTTTAGTTTCTTTCATTCTTTCTTGATATCTTCCCTTCTAGTTTCAATACCTTCTAACATTCTATCTTTAATTTCTTTCTTTCTTTCTTTCTTTATTTCTTGATATCTTTCATTCTAGCTTTAATACCTTCTAACATTCTATCTTTAGTTTCTTTTTTTCTTTCTTTCTTGATGTCTTTCATTCTTGTTTTAATAACTTCTAACATTCTATCTTTAGTTTCTTTCTTTCTTTCTTTATATCTTTCATTCTAGCTTTAATACCTTCTAACATTCTATCTTTAGTTTCTTTCTTTCTTTCTTTCTTGATATCTTTCATTCTACCTTTATACCTTCTAACATTTTATCTTTAGTTTCTTTCTTTCTTTCTTTATTTCTTTCATTCTAGCTTTAATACCTTCTAACATTCTATCTTTAGTTTCTTTCTTTCTTTCTTTCTTTCTTTATATCTTTCCTACTAGCTTTAATACAAACTAACATTCAATCTTTAATTTCTTTCTTTCTTTCTTTCTTGATATCTTTCATTCTAATTTTAATACCTTCTAACATTCTAACTATAGTTTCGTTCTTTCTTTATTGATATCTTTCCTTCTATCCTTAATACCTTCTAACATTCTGTCTTTAGTTTCTTTCTTTCTTTCTTTCTTGATGTCTTTCATTCTTGTTTCAATACCTTCTAACATTCTATCTTTAATTTCTTTCTTTCTTTCTTTCTTTATTTCTTGATATCTTTCATTCTAGCTTTAATACCTTCTAACATTCTATCTTTAGTTTCTTTTTTTCTTTCTTTCTTGATGTCTTTCATTCTTGTTTTAATACCTTCTAACATTCTATCTTTAGTTTCTTTCTCTCTTTCTTTATATCTTTCATTCTAGCTGTAATACCTTCTAACATTCTATCTTTAGTTTCTTTTTTTCGTTCTTTCTTGATATCTTTCATTCTAATTTTAATACCTTCTAACATTTTTTCTTCAATTTCTTTCTTTCTTTCTTTATATCTTTCATTCTAGCTTTAATACCTTCTAATATTCTATCTTTAGTTTCTTTCATTCTTTCTTGATATCTTCCCTTCTAGTTTCAATACCTTCTAACATTCTATCTTTAATTTCTTTCTTTCTTTCTTTCTTTCTTTCTTTCTTTCTTTCTTTCTTTCTTTCTTTCTTTCTTTCTTGATATCTTTCATTCTAGCTTTAATACCTTCTAACATTCTATCTTTAGTTTCTTTCTTTCTTTCTCGATATCTTTCATTCTAGCTTCAATACCTTCTAACATTCTATGTTTAGTTTCTCTCTTTCTTTCTTTATATCTTTCATTCTAGCTTTAATACCTTCTAACATTCTATCTTTAGTTTCTTTTTTTCTTTCTTTCTTGATATCTTTCATTCTAATTTTAATACCTTCTAACATTCTTTCTTTAGTTTCTATCTTTCTTTCTTTCTTTATATCTTTCATTCTAGCTTTAATACCTTCTAACATTCTATCTTTAGTTTCTTTCTTTCTTTCTTGATATCTTCCCTTCTAGTTTCAATACCTTCTAACATTCTATCTTTAATTTCTTTCTTTCTTTCTTTCTTTCTTTATATCTTTCATTCTAGCTTTAATACCTTCTAACATTCTATCTTTAGTTTCTTTCTTTCTTTCTTTCTTTATATCTTTCATTCTAGTTTTAATACCTTCTTACATTCTATCTTTAGTTTCTTTCTTTCTTTCTTTATATCTTTCATTCAAGCTTTAATACCTTCTATCATTCTATCTTTAGTTTCTTTCTTTCTTTCTTTACATCTTTCATTTTAGCTTTAATACCTTCTAAAATTCTATCTTTAGTTTCTTTCTTTCTTTCTTTCTTGATATCTTTCCTTCTAGTTTCAATACCTTGTAACATACTATCTTTAGTTTCTTTCTTTCTTTCTTTCTTGATGTCTTTCATTCTTGTTTTAATACCTTCTAACATTCTATCTTTAGTTTCTTTATTTCTTGATATCTTTCCTTCTAGTTTCAATACCTTCTAACATTCTCTTTAATTTCTTTCTTTCTTTCTATCTTGATATTTTTCATTCTAGCTTTAATACCTTCTAACATTCTATCTTTAGTTTCTTTCTTTCTTTCTTGATATCTTTCATTCTAGCTTTAATACCTTCTAACATTCTATCTTTAGTTTCTTTCTTTCTTTCTTTATATCTTTCATTCTAGCTTTAATACCTTCTAACATTCTATCTTTAGTTTCTTTTTTTCTTTCTTTCTTGATATCTTTCATTCTAATTTTAATACCTTCTAACATTCTTTCTTTAGTTTCTTTCTTTCTTTCTTTCTTTATATCTTTCATTCTAGCTTTAATACCTTCTAATATTCTATCTTTAGTTTCTTTCTTTCTTTCTTTATATCTTTCATTCTAGCTGTAATACCTTCTAACATTCTATCTTTAGTTTCTTTTTTTCGTTCTTTCTTGATATCTTTCATTCTAATTTTAATACCTTCTAACATTCTTTCTTCAATTTCTTTCTTTCTTTCTTTCTTTATATCTTTCATTCTAGCTTTAATACCTTCTAATATTCTATCTTTAGTTTCTTTCATTCTTTCTTGATATCTTCCCTTCTAGTTTCAATACCTTCTAACATTCTATCTTTAATTTCTTTCTTTCTTTCTTTCTTTATTTCTTGATATCTTTCATTCTAGCTTTAATACCTTCTAACATTCTATCTTTAGTTTCTTTTTTTCTTTCTTTCTTGATGTCTTTCATTCTTGTTTTAATAACTTCTAACATTCTATCTTTAGTTTCTTTCTTTCTTTCTTTATATCTTTCATTCTAGCTTTAATACCTTCTAACATTCTATCTTTAGTTTCTTTCTTTCTTTCTTTACATCTTTCATTTTAGCTTTAATACCTTCTAAAATTCTATCTTTAGTTTCTTTCTTTCTTTCTTTCTTGATATCTTTCCTTCTAGTTTCAATACCTTGTAACATACTATCTTTAGTTTCTTTCTTTCTTTCTTTCTTGATGTCTTTCATTCTTGTTTTAATACCTTCTAACATTCTATCTTTAGTTTCTTTATTTCTTGATATCTTTCCTTCTAGTTTCAATACCTTCTAACATTCTCTTTAATTTCTTTCTTTCTTTCTTTCTTGATATTTTTCATTCTAGCTTTAATACCTTCTAACATTCTATCTTTAGTTTCTTTCTTTCTTTCTTGATATCTTTCATTCTAGCTTTAATACCTTCTAACATTCTATCTTTAGTTTCTTTCTTTCTTTCTTTATATCTTTCATTCTAGCTTTAATACCTTCTAACATTCTATCTTTAGTTTCTTTTTTTCTTTCTTTCTTGATATCTTTCATTCTAATTTTAATACCTTCTAACATTCTTTCTTTAGTTTCTTTCTTTCTTTCTTTCTTTATATCTTTCATTCTAGCTTTAATACCTTCTAATATTCTATCTTTAGTTTCTTTCTTTCTTTCTTTATATCTTTCATTCTAGCTGTAATACCTTCTAACATTCTATCTTTAGTTTCTTTTTTTCGTTCTTTCTTGATATCTTTCATTCTAATTTTAATACCTTCTAACATTCTTTCTTCAATTTCTTTCTTTCTTTCTTTCTTTATATCTTTCATTCTAGCTTTAATACCTTCTAATATTCTATCTTTAGTTTCTTTCATTCTTTCTTGATATCTTCCCTTCTAGTTTCAATACCTTCTAACATTCTATCTTTAATTTCTTTCTTTCTTTCTTTCTTTATTTCTTGATATCTTTCATTCTAGCTTTAATACCTTCTAACATTCTATCTTTAGTTTCTTTTTTTCTTTCTTTCTTGATGTCTTTCATTCTTGTTTTAATAACTTCTAACATTCTATCTTTAGTTTCTTTCTTTCTTTCTTTATATCTTTCATTCTAGCTTTAATACCTTCTAACATTCTATCTTTAGTTTCTTTCTTTCTTTCTTTCTTGATATCTTTCATTCTACCTTTATACCTTCTAACATTTTATCTTTAGTTTCTTTCTTTCTTTCTTTATTTCTTTCATTCTAGCTTTAATACCTTCTAACATTCTATCTTTAGTTTCTTTCTTTCTTTCTTTCTTTCTTTATATCTTTCCTACTAGCTTTAATTCAAACTAACATTCAATCTTTAATTTCTTTCTTTCTTTCTTTCTTGATATCTTTCATTCTAGTTTTAATACCTTCTAACATTCTAACTATAGTTTCGTTCTTTCTTTATTGATATCTTTCCTTCTATCCTTAATACCTTCAAACATTCTGTCTTTAGTTTCTTTCTTTCTTTCTTTCTTGATGTCTTTCATTCTTGTTTCAATACCTTCTAACATTCTATCTTTAATTTCTTTCTTTCTTTCTTTCTTTATTTCTTGATATCTTTCATTCTAGCTTTAATACCTTCTAACATTCTATCTTTAGTTTCTTTTTTTCTTTCTTTCTTGATGTCTTTCATTCTTGTTTTAATACCTTCTAACATTCTATCTTTAGTTTCTTTCTTTCTTTCTTTATATCTTTCATTTTAGCTGTAATACCTTCTAACATTCTATCTTTAGTTTCTTTTTTTCGTTCTTTCTTGATATCTTTCATTCTAATTTTAATACCTTCTAACATTCTTTCTTCAATTTCTTTCTTTCTTTCTTTCTTTATATCTTTCATTCTAGCTTTAATACCTTCTAATATTCTATCTTTAGTTTCTTTCATTCTTTCTTGATATCTTCCCTTCTAGTTTCAATACCTTCTAACATTCTATCTTTAATTTCTTTCTTTCTTTCTTTCTTTCTTTATATCTTTCATTCTAGCTTTAATACCTTCTAACATTCTATCTTTAGTTTCTTTCTTTCTTTCTCTCTTGATATCTTTCATTCTAGTTTTAATACCTTCTTACATTCTATCTTTAGTTTCTTTCTCTCTTTCTTTATATCTTTCATTCTAGCTGTAATACCTTCTAACATTCTATCTTTAGTTTCTTTTTTTCGTTCTTTCTTGATATCTTTCATTCTAATTTTAATACCTTCTAACATTTTTTCTTCAATTTCTTTCTTTCTTTCTTTATATCTTTCATTCTAGCTTTAATACCTTCTAATATTCTATCTTTAGTTTCTTTCATTCTTTCTTGATATCTTCCCTTCTAGTTTCAATACCTTCTAACATTCTATCTTTAATTTCTTTCTTTCTTTCTTTCTTTCTTTCTTTCTTTCTTTCTTTCTTTCTTTCTTTCTTGATATCTTTCATTCTAGCTTTAATACCTTCTAACATTCTATCTTTAGTTTCTTTCTTTCTTTCTCGATATCTTTCATTCTAGCTTCAATACCTTCTAACATTCTATGTTTAGTTTCTCTCTTTCTTTCTTTATATCTTTCATTCTAGCTTTAATACCTTCTAACATTCTATCTTTAGTTTCTTTTTTTCTTTCTTTCTTGATATCTTTCATTCTAATTTTAATACCTTCTAACATTCTTTCTTTAGTTTCTATCTTTCTTTCTTTCTTTATATCTTTCATTCTAGCTTTAATACCTTCTAACATTCTATCTTTAGTTTCTTTCTTTCTTTCTTGATATCTTCCCTTCTAGTTTCAATACCTTCTAACATTCTATCTTTAATTTCTTTCTTTCTTTCTTTCTTTCTTTATATCTTTCATTCTAGCTTTAATACCTTCTAACATTCTATCTTTAGTTTCTTTCTTTCTTTCTTTCTTTATATCTTTCATTCTAGTTTTAATACCTTCTTACATTCTATCTTTAGTTTCTTTCTTTCTTTCTTTATATCTTTCATTCAAGCTTTAATACCTTCTATCATTCTATCTTTAGTTTCTTTCTTTCTTTCTTTACATCTTTCATTTTAGCTTTAATACCTTCTAAAATTCTATCTTTAGTTTCTTTCTTTCTTTCTTTCTTGATATCTTTCCTTCTAGTTTCAATACCTTGGAACATACTATCTTTAGTTTCTTTCTTTCTTTCTTTCTTGATGTCTTTCATTCTTGTTTTAATACCTTCTAACATTCTATCTTTAGTTTCTTTATTTCTTGATATCTTTCCTTCTAGTTTCAATACCTTCTAACATTCTCTTTAATTTCTTTCTTTCTTTCTTTCTTGATATTTTTCATTCTAGCTTTAATACCTTCTAACATTCTATCTTTAGTTTCTTTCTTTCTTTCTTGATATCTTTCATTCTAGCTTTAATACCTTCTAACATTCTATCTTTAGTTTCTTTCTTTCTTTCTTTATATCTTTCATTCTAGCTTTAATACCTTCTAACATTCTATCTTTAGTTTCTTTTTTTCTTTCTTTCTTGATATCTTTCATTCTAATTTTAATACCTTCTAACATTCTTTCTTTAGTTTCTTTCTTTCTTTCTTTCTTTATATCTTTCATTCTAGCTTTAATACCTTCTAATATTCTATCTTTAGTTTCTTTCTTTCTTTCTTTATATCTTTCATTCTAGCTGTAATACCTTCTAACATTCTATCTTTAGTTTCTTTTTTTCGTTCTTTCTTGATATCTTTCATTCTAATTTTAATACCTTCTAACATTCTTTCTTCAATTTCTTTCTTTCTTTCTTTCTTTATATCTTTCATTCTAGCTTTAATACCTTCTAATATTCTATCTTTAGTTTCTTTCATTCTTTCTTGATATCTTCCCTTCTAGTTTCAATACCTTCTAACATTCTATCTTTAATTTCTTTCTTTCTTTCTTTCTTTATTTCTTGATATCTTTCATTCTAGCTTTAATACCTTCTAACATTCTATCTTTAGTTTCTTTTTTTCTTTCTTTCTTGATGTCTTTCATTCTTGTTTTAATAACTTCTAACATTCTATCTTTAGTTTCTTTCTTTCTTTCTTTATATCTTTCATTCTAGCTTTAATACCTTCTAACATTCTATCTTTAGTTTCTTTCTTTCTTTCTTTCTTGATATCTTTCATTCTACCTTTATACCTTCTAACATTTTATCTTTAGTTTCTTTCTTTCTTTCTTTATTTCTTTCATTCTAGCTTTAATACCTTCTAACATTCTATCTTTAGTTTCTTTCTTTCTTTCTTTCTTTCTTTATATCTTTCCTACTAGCTTTAATTCAAACTAACATTCAATCTTTAATTTCTTTCTTTCTTTCTTTCTTGATATCTTTCATTCTAGTTTTAATACCTTCTAACATTCTAACTATAGTTTCGTTCTTTCTTTATTGATATCTTTCCTTCTATCCTTAATACCTTCTAACATTCTGTCTTTAGTTTCTTTCTTTCTTTCTTTCTTGATGTCTTTCATTCTTGTTTCAATACCTTCTAACATTCTATCTTTAATTTCTTTCTTTCTTTCTTTCTTTATTTCTTGATATCTTTCATTCTAGCTTTAATACCTTCTAACATTCTATCTTTAGTTTCTTTTTTTCTTTCTTTCTTCATGTCTTTCATTCTTGTTTTAATACCTTCTAACATTCTATCTTTAGTTTCTTTCTTTCTTTCTTTATATCTTTCATTTTAGCTGTAATACCTTCTAACATTCTATCTTTAGTTTCTTTTTTTCGTTCTTTCTTGATATCTTTCATTCTAATTTTAATACCTTCTAACATTCTTTCTTCAATTTCTTTCTTTCTTTCTTTCTTTATATCTTTCATTCTAGCTTTAATACCTTCTAATATTCTATCTTTAGTTTCTTTCATTCTTTCTTGATATCTTCCCTTCTAGTTTCAATACCTTCTAACATTCTATCTTTAATTTCTTTCTTTCTTTCTTTCTTTCTTTCTTTCTTTCTTTCTTTCTTTCTTTCTTTCTTTGTTTCTTTCTTTGTTTCTTTCTTTCTTGATATCTTTCATTCTAGCTTCAATACCTTCTAACATTCTATCTTTAGTTTCACTCTTTCTTTATATCTTTCATTCTAGCTTTAATACCTTCTAACATTCTATCTTTAGTTTCTTTTTTTCTTTCTTTCTTGATATCTTTCATTCTAATTTTAATACCTTCTAACATTCTTTCTTTAGTTTCTTTCTTTCTTTCTTTCTTTATATCTTTCATTCTAGCTTTAATACGTTCTAATAGTCTATCTTTAGTTTCTTTCTTTCTTTCTTGATATCTTCCCTTATAGTTTCAATACCTTCTAACATTCTATCTTTAA
This sequence comes from Intellagama lesueurii, assembly GCA_037013535.1. Lineage (NCBI taxonomy): Eukaryota > Metazoa > Chordata > Lepidosauria > Squamata > Agamidae > Intellagama > Intellagama lesueurii. Next base: position 19,903,787 of record JBAJHW010000013.1, read on the forward strand.
TTTCTTTCTTTCTTTCTTTCTTTCTTTCTTTCTTTCTTTCTTTATATCTTTCATTCTAGCTTTAATACCTTCTAACATTCTATATTTAGTTTCTTTCTTTCTTTCTTTCTTGTTATCTTTCAATCTAGTTTTAATACCTTCTAACATTCTATCTTTAGTTTCTTTCTTTCTTTCTTTATATCTTTCATTCAAGCTTTAATACCTTCTAACATTCTATCTTTAGTTTCTTTCTTTCTTTCTTTACATCTTTCATTTTAGCTTTAATACCTTCTAAAATTCTATCTTTAGTTTCTTTCTTTCTTTCTTTCTTGATATCTTTTCTTCTAGTTTCAATACCTTGTAACATACTATCTTTAGTTTCTTTCTTTCTTTCTTTCTTTCTTTCTTTCTTTATATCTTTCATTCTAGCTTTAATACCTTCTAACATTCTATCTTTAGATTCTTTCTTTCTTTACTGATATCTTTCATTCTAGTTTTAATACCTTCTAACATTCTATCTTTAGTTTCTTTCTTTATTTATTTCTTTCATTCAAGCTTTAATACCTTCTAACATTCTATCTTTAGTTTCTTCCTTTCTTTTTCTTGATATCTTTCATTCTAGTTTTAATACCTTCTAACATTCTATCTTTAGTTTCTTTCTTTCTTCCTTTATATCTTTCATTCTAGCTTTAATACCTTCTAACATTCTATCTTTAGTTTTTTTCTTTCTTTCTTTCTTGATATCTTTCATTCTACCTTTAATACCTTCTAACATTTTATCTTTAGTTTCTTTCTTTCTTTCTTTATTTCTTTCATTCTAGCTTTAATACCTTCTAACATTCTATCTTTAGTTTCTTTCTTTCTTTCTTTCTTTATATCTTTCCTACTAGCTTTAATACAAACTAACATTCAATCTTTAATTTCTTTCTTTCTTTCTTTCTTGATATCTTTCATTCTAGTTTTAATACCTTCTAACATTCTAACTATAGTTTCGTTCTTTCTTTATTGATATCTTTCCTTCTATCCTTAATACCTTCTAACATTCTATCTTTAGTTTCTTTCTTTCTTTCTTTCTTGATGTCTTTCATTCTTGTTTCAATACCTTCTAACATTCTATCTTTAATTTCTTTCTTTCTTTCTTTCTTTATTTCTTGATATCTTTCATTCTAGCTTTAATACCTTCTAACATTCTATCTTTAGTTTCTTTTTTTCTTTCTTTCTTGATGTCTTTCATTCTTGTTTTAATACCTTCTAACATTCTATCTTTAGTTTCTTTCTTTCTTTCTTTATATCTTTCATTCTAGCTGTAATACCTTCTAACATTCTATCTTTAGTTTCTTTTTTTCGTTCTTTCTTGATATCTTTCATTCTAATTTTAATACCTTCTAACATTCTTTCTTCAATTTCTTTCTTTCTTTCTTTATATCTTTCATTCTAGCTTTAATACCTTCTAATATTCTATCTTTAGTTTCTTTCATTCTTTCTTGATATCTTCCCTTCTAGTTTCAATACCTTCTAACATTCTATCTTTAATTTCTTTCTTTCTTTCTTTCTTTATTTCTTGATGTCTTTCATTCTAGCTTTAATACCTTCTAACATTCTATCTTTAGTTTCTTTTTTTCTTTCTTTCTTGATGTCTTTCATTCTTGTTTTAATAACTTCTAACATTCTATCTTTAGTTTCTTTCTTTCTTTCTTTATATCTTTCATTCTAGCTTTAATACCTTCTAACATTCTATCTTTAGTTTCTTTCTTTCTTTCTTTCTTGATATCTTTCATTCTACCTTTATACCTTCTAACATTTTATCTTTAGTTTCTTTCTTTCTTTCTTTATTTCTTTCATTCTAGCTTTAATACCTTCTAACATTCTATCTTTAGTTTCTTTCTTTCTATCTTTCTTTCTTTATATCTTTCCTACTAGCTTTAATACAAACTAACATTCAATCTTTAATTTCTTTCTTTCTTTCTTTCTTGATATCTTTCATTCTAGTTTTAATACCTTCTAACATTCTAACTATAGTTTCGTTCTTTCTTTATTGATATCTTTCCTTCTATCCTTAATACCTTCTAACATTCTGTCTTTAGTTTCTTTCTTTCTTTCTTTCTTGATGTCTTTCATTCTTGTTTCAATACCTTCTAACATTCTATCTTTAATTTCTTTCTTTCTTTCTTTCTTTATTTCTTGATATCTTTCATTCTAGCTTTAATACCTTCTAACATTCTATCTTTAGTTTCTTTTTTTCTTTCTTTCTTGATGTCTTTCATTCTTGTTTTAATACCTTCTAACATTCTATCTTTAGTTTCTTTCTTTCTTTCTTTATATCTTTCATTCTAGCTGTAATACCTTCTAACATTCTATCTTTAGTTTCTTTTTTTCGTTCTTTCTTGATATCTTTCATTCTAATTTTAATACCTTCTAACATTCTTTCTTCAATTTCTTTCTTTCTTTCTTTCTTTATATCTTTCATTCTAGCTTTAATACCTTCTAATATTCTATCTTTAGTTTCTTTCATTCTTTCTTGATATCTTCCCTTCTAGTTTCAATACCTTCTAACATTCTATCTTTAATTTCTTTCTTTCTTTCTTTCTTTCTTTCTTTCTTTCTTTCTTTCTTTCTTTCTTTCTTGATATCTTTCATTCTAGCTTTAATACCTTCTAACATTCTATCTTTAGTTTCTTTCTTTCTTTCTCGATATCTTTCATTCTAGCTTCAATACCTTCTAACATTCTATGTTTAGTTTCTCTCTTTCTTTCTTTATATCTTTCATTCTAGCTTTAATACCTTCTAACATTCTATCTTTAGTTTCTTTTTTTCTTTCTTTCTTGATATCTTTCATTCTAATTTTAATACCTTCTAACATTCTTTCTTTAGTTTCTATCTTTCTTTCTTTCTTTATATCTTTCATTCTAGCTTTAATACCTTCTAACATTCTATCTTTAGTTTCTTTCTTTCTTTCTTGATATCTTCCCTTCTAGTTTCAATACCTTCTAACATTCTATCTTTAATTTCTTTCTTTCTTTCTTTCTTTCTTTATATCTTTCATTCTAGCTTTAATACCTTCTAACATTCTATCTTTAGTTTCTTTCTTTCTTTCTTTCTTTATATCTTTCATTCTAGTTTTAATACCTTCTTACATTCTATCTTTAGTTTCTTTCTTTCTTTCTTTATATCTTTCATTCAAGCTTTAATACCTTCTATCATTCTATCTTTAGTTTCTTTCTTTCTTTCTTTACATCTTTCATTTTAGCTTTAATACCTTCTAAAATTCTATATTTAGTTTCTTTCTTTCTTTCTTTCTTGATATCTTTCCTTCTAGTTTCAATACCTTGTAACATACTATCTTTAGTTTCTTTCTTTCTTTCTTTCTTGATGTCTTTCATTCTTGTTTTAATACCTTCTAACATTCTATCTTTAGTTTCTTTATTTCTTGATATCTTTCCTTCTAGTTTCAATACCTTCTAACATTCTCTTTAATTTCTTTCTTTCTTTCTTTCTTGATATTTTTCATTCTAGCTTTAATACCTTCTAACATTCTATCTTTAGTTTCTTTCTTTCTTTCTTGATATCTTTCATTCTAGCTTTAATACCTTCTAACATTCTATCTTTAGTTTCTTTCTTTCTTTCTTTATATCTTTCATTCTAGCTTTAATACCTTCTAACATTCTATCTTTAGTTTCTTTTTTTCTTTCTTTCTTGATATCTTTCATTCTAATTTTAATACCTTCTAACATTCTTTCTTTAGTTTCTTTCTTTCTTTCTTTCTTTATATCTTTCATTCTAGCTTTAATACCTTCTAATATTCTATCTTTAGTTTCTTTCTTTCTTTCTTGATATCTTCCCTTCTAGTTTCAATACCTTCTAACATTCTATCTTTAATTTCTTTCTTTCTTTCTTTCTTTCTTTATATCTTTCATTCTAGCTTTAATACCTTCTAACATTCTATATTTAGTTTCTTTCTTTCTTTCTTTCTTGATATCTTTCATTCTAGTTTTAATACCTTCTTACATTCTATCTTTAGTTTCTTTCTTTCTTTCTTGATATCTTTCATTCAAGCTTTAATACCTTCTAACATTCTATCTTTAGTTTCTTTCTTTCTTTCTTTACATCTTTCATTTTAGCTTTAATACCTTCTAAAATTCTATCTTTAGTTTCTTTCTTTCTTTCTTTCTTGATATCTTTCCTTCTAGTTTCAATACCTTGTAACATACTATCTTTAGTTTCTTTCTTTCTTTCTTTCTTTATATCTTTCATTCTAGCTTTAATACCTTCTAACATTCTATCTTTAGATTCTTTCTTTCTTTCCTGATATCTTTCATTCTAGTTTTAATACCTTCTAACATTCTAACTTTAGTTTCTTTCTTTCTTTATTTCATTCAAGCTTTAATACCTTCTAACATTCTATCTTTAGTTTCTTCCTTTCTTTTTCTTGATATCTTTCATTCTAGTTTTAATACCTTCTAACATTCTATCTTTAGTTTCTTTCTTTCTCTCTTTATATCTTTCATTCTAGCTTTAATAGCTTCTAACATTCTATCTTTAGTTTCTTTCTTTCTTTCTTTCTTGATATCATTCATTCTAGCTTTAATACCTTCTAACATTTTATCTTTAGTTTCTTTCTTTATTTATTTATTTCTTTCATTCTAGCTTTAATACCTTCTAACATTCTATCTTTAGTTTATTTCTTTCTTTCTTTCTTTATATGTTTCCTACTAGCTTTAATACTTACTAACATTCTATCTTTAATTTCTTTCTTTCTTTCTTTCTTGATATCTTTCATTCTAGTTTTAATACCTTCTAGCATTCTAACTATAGTTTCTTTCTTTCTTTATTGATATCTTTCCTTCTATCCTTAATACCTTCTAACATTCTATCTTTAGTTTCTTTCTTTCTTTCTTTCTTGATGTCTTTCATTCTTGTTTTAATACCTTCTAACATTCTATCTTTAGTTTCTTTATTTCTTGATATCTTTCCTTCTAGTTTCAATACCTTCTAACATTCTCTTTAATTTCTTTCTTTCTTTCTTTCTTGATATTTTTCATTCTAGCTTTAATACCTTCTAACATTCTATCTGTAGTTTCTTTCTTTCTTTCTTGATATCTTTCATTCTAGCTTTAATACCTTCTAACATTCTATCTTTAGTTTCTTTCTTTCTTTCTTTATATCTTTCATTCTAGCTTTAATACCTTCTAACATTCTATCTTTAGTTTCTTTTTTTCTTTCTTTCTTGATATCTTTCATTCTAATTTTAATACCTTCTAACATTCTTTCTTTAGTTTCTTTCTTTCTTTCTTTCTTTATATCTTTCATTCTAGCTTTAATACCTTCTAATATTCTATCTTTAGTTTCTTTCTTTCTTTCTTGATATCTTCCCTTCTAGTTTCAATACCTTCTAACATTCTATCTTTAATTTCTTTCTTTCTTTCTTTCTTTATATCTTTCATTCTAGCTTTAATACCTTCTAACATTCTATCTTTAGTTTCTTTCTTTCTTTCTTTCTTGATATCTTTCATTCTAGTTTTAATACCTTCTTACATTCACTCTTTAGTTTCTTTCTTTCTTTCTTTATATCTTTCATTCAAGCTTTAATACCTTCTAACATTCTATCTTTAGTTTCTTTCTTTCTTTCTTTATATCTTTCATTCTGGCTTTAATACCTTCTAACATTCTATCTTTAGTTTCTTTCTTTCTTTCTTTACATCTTTCATTTTAGCTTTAATACCTTCTAAAATTCTATCTTAAGTTTCTTTCTTTCTTTCTTTCTTGATATCTTTCCTTCTAGTTTCAGAACCTTGTAACATTCTATCTTTAGTTTCTTTCTTTCTTTCTTTCTTTCTTTATATCTTTCATTCTAGCTTTAATACCTTCTAACATTCTATCTTTAGTTTCTTTCTTTCTTTCCTGATATCTTTCATTCTAGTTTTAATACCTTCTAACATTCTATCTTTAGTTTCTTTCTTTCTTTATTTCTTTCATTCAAGCTTTAATACCTTCTAACATTCTATCTTTAGTTTCTTTCTTTCTTTCTTTCTTGATATCTTTCATTCTAGCTTTAATACCTTCTAACATTTTATCTTTAGTTTCTTTCTTTATTTATTTATTTCTTTCATTCTAGCTTTAATACCTTCTAACATTCTATCTTTAGTTTCTTTCTTTCTTTCTTTCTTTATATCTTTCCTACTAGCTTTAATACTTACTAACATTCAATCTTTAATTTCTTTCTTTCTTTCTTTCTTGATATCTTTCATTCTAGCTTTAATACCTTCTAACATTCTATCTTTAGTTTCTTTTTTTCTTTCTTTCTTGATGTCTTTCATTCTTGTTTTAATACCTTCTAACATTCTATCTTTAGTTTCTTTCTCTCTTTCTTTATATCTTTCATTCTAGCTGTAATAAATTCTAACATTCTATCTTTAGTTTCTTTTTTTCGTTCTTTCTTGATATCTTTCATTCTAATTTTAATACCTTCTAACATTCTTTCTTCAATTTCTTTCTTTCTTTCTTTCTTTATATCTTTCATTCTAGCTTTAATACCTTCTAATATTCTATCTTTAGTTTCTTTCATTCTTTCTTGATATCTTCCCTTCTAGTTTCAATACCTTCTAACATTCTATCTATAATTTCTTTCTTTCTTTCTTTCTTTCTTTCTTTCTTTCTTTCTTTCTTTCTTTCTTTCTTTCTTTCTTTCCTTCTTTCTTTCTTTCTTTATATCTTTCATTCTAGCTTTAATACCTTCTAACATTCTATCTTTAGTTTCTTTCTTTCTTTCTTTCTTGATATCTTTCATTCTAGCTTTAATAACTTCTAACATTCTATCTTTAGTTTCTTTCTTTCTTTCTTTATATCTTTCATTCTGGCTTTAATACCTTCTAACATTCTATTTTTAATTTCTTTCTTTCTTTCCTGATATCTTTCATTCTAGTTTTAATACCTTCTAACATTCTATCTTTAGTTTCTTTCTTTCTTTATTTCTTTCATTCAAGCTTTAATACCTTCTAACATTCTATCTTTAGTTTCTTCCTTTCTTTTTCTTGATATCTTTCATTCTAGTTTTAATACCTTCTAACATTCTATCTTTAGTTTCTTTCTTTCTTTCTTTCTTTATATCTTTCATTCTAGCTTTAATACCTTCTAATATTCTATCTTTAGTTTCTTTCTTTCTTTCTTTCTTGATATCTTTCATTCTAGCTTTAATACCTTCTAACATTCTATCTTTAGTTTATTTCTTTCTTTCTTTCTTTATATGTTTCCTACTAGCTTTAATACTTACTAACATTCTATCTTTAATTTCTTTCTTTCTTTCTTTCTTGATATCTTTCATTCTAGTTTGAATACCTTCTAACATTCTAACTATAGTTTCTTTCTTTCTTTATTGATATCTTTCCTTCTATCCTTAATACCTTCTAACATTCTATCTTTAGTTTCTTTCTTTCTTTCTTTCTTGATGTATTTCATTCTTGTTTTAATACCTTCTAACATTCTATCTTTTGTTTCTTTCTTTCTTGATTTCTTTCCTTCTAGTTTCAATACCTTCTAACATTCTCTTTAATTTCTTTCTTTCTTTCTTTCTTGATATCTTTCATTCTAGCTTTAATACCTTCTAACATTCTATCTTTAGTTTCTTTCTTTCTTTCTTGATATCTTTCATTCTAGCTTCAATACCTTCTAACATTGTATCTTTAGTTTCTCTCTTTCTTTCTTTATATCTTTCATTCTAGCTTTAATACCTTCTAACATTCTATCTTTAGTTTCTTTTTTTTTCTTTCTTGATATCTTTCATTCTAATTTTAATACCTTCTAACATTCTTTCTTTAGTTTCTTTCTTTCTTTCTTTCTTTATATCTTTCATTCTAGCTTTAATACGTTCTAATATTCTATCTTTAGTTTCTTTCTTTCTTTCTTGATATCTTCCCTTCTAGTTTCAATACCTTCTAACATTCTATCTTTAATTTCTTTCTTTCTTTCTTTCTTTCTTTCTTTCTTTATATCTTTCATTCTAGCTTTAATACCTTCTAACATTCTATATTTAGTTTCTTTCTTTCTTTCTTTCTTGATATCTTTCATTCTAGTTTTAATACCTTCTTACATTATATCTTTAGTTTCTTTCTTTCTTTCTTTATATCTTTCATTCAAGCTTTAATACCTTCTAACATTCTATCTTTAGTTTCTTTCTTTCTTTCTTTACATCTTTCATTTTAGCTTTAATACCTTCTAAAATTCTATCTTTAGTTTCTTTCTTTCTTTCTTTCTTGATATCTTTCCTTCTAGTTTCAATACCTTGTAACATACTATCTTTAGTTTCTTTCTTTCTTTCTTTCTTTCTTTCTATCTTTCATTCTAGCTTTTATACCTTCTAACATTCTATCTTTAGATTCTTTCTTTCTTTACTGATATCTTTCATTCTAGTTTTAATACCTTCTAACATTCTATCTTTAGTGTCTTTCTTTCTTTATTTCTTTCATTCAAGCTTTAATACCTTCTAACATTCTATCTTTAGTTTCTTCCTTTCTTTTTCTTGATATCTTTCATTCTAGTTTTAATACCTTCTAACATTCTATCTTTAGATTCTTTCTTTCTTTACTGATATCTTTCATTCTAGTTTTAATACCTTCTAACATTCTATCTTTAGTTTCTTTCTTTCTTTCTTTATATCTTTCATTCTAGCTTTAATACCTTCTAACATTCTATCTTTAGTTTCTTTCTTTCTTTCTTTCTTTATATCTTTCATTCTACCTTTAATACCTTCTAACATTTTATCTTTAGTTTCTTTCTTTCTTTCTTTATTTCTTTCATTCTAGCTTTAATACCTTCTAACATTCTATCTTTAGTTTCTTTCTTTCTTTCTTTCTTTATATCTTTCCTACTAGCTTTAATACAAACTAACATTCAATCTTTAATTTCTTTCTTTCTTTCTTTCTTGATATCTTTCATTCTAGTTTTAATACCTTCTAACATTCTAACTATAGTTTCGTTCTTTCTTTATTGATATCTTTCCTTCTATCCTTAATACCTTCTAACATTCTATCTTTAGTTTCTTTCTTTCTTTCTTTCTTGATGTCTTTCATTCTTGTTTCAATACCTTCTAACATTCTATCTTTAATTTCTTTCTTTCTTTCTTTCTTTATTTCTTGATATCTTTCATTGTAGCTTTAATACCTTCTAACATTCTATCTTTTGTTTCTTTTTTTCTTTCTTTCTTGATGTCTTTCATTCTTGTTTTAATACCTTCTAACATTCTATCTTTAGTTTCTTTCTTTCTTTCTTTATATCTTTCATTCTAGCTGTAATACCTTCTAACATTCTATCTTTAGTTTCTTTTTTTCGTTCTTTCTTGATATCTTTCATTCTAATTTTAATACCTTCTAACATTCTTTCTTCAATTTCTTTCTTTCTTTCTTTCTTTATATCTTTCATTCTAGCTTTAATACCTTCTAATATTCTATCTTTAGTTTCTTTCATTCTTTCTTGATATCTTCCCTTCTAGTTTCAATACCTTCTAACATTCTATCTTTAATTTCTTTCCTTCTTTCTTTCTTTCTTTCTTTCTTTCTTTATATCTTTCATTCTAGCTTTAATACCTTCTAACATTCTATCTTTAGTTTCTTTCTTTCTTTCTTTCTTGATATCTTTCATTCTAGCTTTAATAACTTCTAACATTCTATCTTTAGTTTCTTTCTTTCTTTCTTTATATCTTTCATTCTGGCTTTAATACCTTCTAACATTCTATCTTTAGATTCTTTCTTTCTTTCCTGATATCTTTCATTCTAGTTTTAATACCTTCTAACATTCTATCTTTAGTTTCTTTCTTTCTTTATTTCTTTCATTCAAGCTTTAATACCTTCTAACATTCTATCTTTAGTTTCTTCCTTTCTTTTTCTTGATAACTTTCATTCTAGTTTTAATACCTTCTAACATTCTATCTTTAGTTTCTTTCTTTCTTTCTTTATATCTTTCATTCTAGCTTTAATACCTTCTAACATTCTATCTTTAGTTTCTTTCTTTCTTTCTTTCTTGATATCTTTCATTCTAGCTTTAATACCTTCTAACATTCTTTCTTTAGTTTATTTCTTTCTTTCTTTCTTTATATGTTTCCTACTAGCTTTAATACTTACTAACATTCTTTCTTTAATTTCTTTCTTTCTTTCTTTCTTGATATCTTTCATTCTAGTTTTAATACCTTCTAACATTCTAACTATTGTTTCTTTCTTTCTTTATTGATATCTTTCCTTCTATCCTTAATACCTTCTAACATTCTATCTTTAGTTTCTTTCTTTCTTTCTTTCTTGATGTCTTTCTTGAAGAAGAAGCTGAGGGAGGAAGTGAGGTATGTTTTTGGGCAGATATTTTCTTTGGTGTGATGTTTTTTCAGGCTGACCTTTGCTCTTTCTAACCGCATGGGCTGAGGGGGCGGGGTTTCAGCTTTAAAAGGGTTTTGCAGACTCTCCTAAGCTCCTTTCTTGAAGAAGAAGCTGAGGGAGGAAGTGAGGTATGTTTTTGGGCAGATACTTTCTTTGGTGTGATGTTTTTTCAGGCTGACCTTTGCTCTTTCTAACCGCATGGGCTGAGGGGGCGGGGTTTCAGCTTTAAAAGGGTTTTGCAGACTCTCCTAAGCTCCTTTCTTGAAGAAGAAGCTGAGGGAGGAAGTGAGGTATGTTTTTGGGCAGATATTTTCTTTGGTGTGATGTTTTTTCAGGCTGACCTTTGCTCTTTCTAACCGCATGGGCTGAGGGGGCGGGGTTTCAGCTTTAAAAGGGTTTTGCAGACTCTCCTAAGCTCCTTTCTTGAAGCAGAAGCTGAGGGAGGAAGTGAGGTATGTTTTTGGGCAGATATTTTCTTTGGTGTGATGTTTTTTCAGGCTGACCTTTGCTCTTTCTAACCGCATGGGCTGAGGGGGCGGGGTTTCAGCTTTAAAAGGGTTTTGCAGACTCTCCTAAGCTCCTTTCTTGAAGAAGAAGCTGAGGGAGGAAGTGAGGTATGTTTTTGGGCAGATATTTTCTTTGGTGTGATGTTTTTTCAGGCTGACCTTTGCTCTTTCTAACCGCATGGGCTGAGGGGGCGGGGTTTCAGCTTTAAAAGGGTTTTGCAGACTCTCCTAAGCTCCTTTCTTGAAGAAGAAGCTGAGGGAGGAAGTGAGGTATGTTTTTGGGCAGATACTTTCTTTGGTGTGATGTTTTTTCAGGCTGACCTTTGCTCTTTCTAACCGCATGGGCTGAGGGGGCGGGGTTTCAGCTTTAAAAGGGTTTTGCAGACTCTCCTAAGCTCCTTTCTTGAAGAAGAAGCTGAGGGAGGAAGTGAGGTATGTTTTTGGGCAGATATTTTCTTTGGTGTGATGTTTTTTCAGGCTGACCTTTGCTCTTTCTAACCGCATGGGCTGAGGGGGCGGGGTTTCAGCTTTAAAAGGGTTTTGCAGACTCTCCTAAGCTCCTTTCTTGAAGAAGAAGCTGAGGGAGGAAGTGAGGTATGTTTTTGGGCAGATACTTTCTTTGGTGTGATGTTTTTTCAGGCTGACCTTTGCTCTTTCTAACCGCATGGGCTGAGGGGGCGGGGTTTCAGCTTTGAAAGGGTTTTGCAGTCTCTCCTAAGCTCCTTTCTTGAAGAAGAAGCTGAGGGAGGAAGTGAGGTATGTTTTTGGGCAGATATTTTCTTTGGTGTGATGTTTTTTCAGGCTGACCTTTGCTCTTTCTAACTGCATGGGCTGAGGGGGCGGGGTTTCAGCTTTAAAAGGGTTTTGCAGACTCTCCTAAGCTCCTTTCTTGAAGAAGAAGCTGAGGGAGGAAGTGAGGTATGTTTTTGGGCAGATATTTTCTTTGGTGTGATGTTTTTTCAGGCTGACCTTTGCTCTTTCTAACCGCATGGGCTGAGGGGGCGGGGTTTCAGCTTTAAAAGGGTTTTGCAGACTCTCCTAAGCTCCTTTCTTGAAGAAGAAGCTGAGGGAGGAAGTGAGGTATGTTTTTGGGCAGATATTTTCTGTGGTGTGATGTTTTTTCAGGCTGACCTTTGCTCTTTCTAACCGCATGGGCTGAGGGGGCGGGGTTTCAGCTTTAAAAGGGTTTTGCAGACTCTCCTAAGCTCCTTTCTTGAAGAAGAAGCTGAGGGAGGAAGTGAGGTATGTTTTTGGGCAGATACTTTCTTTGGTGTGATGTTTTTTCAGGCTGACCTTTGCTCTTTCTAACCGCATGGGCTGAGGGGGCGGGGTTTCAGCTTTAAAAGGGTTTTGCAGACTCTCCTAAGCTCCTTTCTTGAAGAAGAAGCTGAGGGAGGAAGTGAGGTATGTTTTTGGGCAGATATTTTCTTTGGTGTGATGTTTTTTCAGGCTGACCTTTGCTCTTTCTAACCGCATGGGCTGAGGGGGCGGGGTTTCAGCTTTAAAAGGGTTTTGCAGACTCTCCTAAGCTCCTTTCTTGAAGCAGAAGCTGAGGGAGGAAGTGAGGTATGTTTTTGGGCAGATATTTTCTTTGGTGTGATGTTTTTTCAGGCTGACCTTTGCTCTTTCTAACTGCATGGGCTGAGGGGGCGGGGTTTCAGCTTTAAAAGGGTTTTGCAGACTCTCCTAAGCTCCTTTCTTGAAGAAGAAGCTGAGGGAGGAAGTGAGGTATGTTTTTGGGCAGATATTTTCTTTGGTGTGATGTTTTTTCAGGCTGACCTTTGCTCTTTCTAACCGCATGGGCTGAGGGGGCGGGGTTTCAGCTTTAAAAGGGTTTTGCAGACTCTCCTAAGCTCCTTTCTTGAAGAAGAAGCTGAGGGAGGAAGTGAGGTATGTTTTTGGGCAGATACTTTCTTTGGTGTGATGTTTTTTCAGGCTGACCTTTGCTCTTTCTAACCGCATGGGCTGAGGGGGCGGGGTTTCAGCTTTAAAAGGGTTTTGCAGACTCTCCTAAGCTCCTTTCTTGAAGAAGAAGCTGAGGGAGGAAGTGAGGTATGTTTTTGGGCAGATATTTTCTGTGGTGTGATGTTTTTTCAGGCTGACCTTTGCTCTTTCTAACCGCATGGGCTGAGGGGGCGGGGTTTCAGCTTTAAAAGGGTTTTGCAGACTCTCCTAAGCTCCTTTCTTGAAGAAGAAGCTGAGGGAGGAAGTGAGGTATGTTTTTGGGCAGATACTTTCTTTGGTGTGATGTTTTTTCAGGCTGACCTTTGCTCTTTCTAACCGCATGGGCTGAGGGGGCGGGGTTTCAGCTTTAAAAGGGTTTTGCAGACTCTCCTAAGCTCCTTTCTTGAAGAAGAAGCTGAGGGAGGAAGTGAGGTATGTTTTTGGGCAGATATTTTCTTTGGTGTGATGTTTTTTCAGGCTGACCTTTGCTCTTTCTAACCGCATGGGCTGAGGGGGCGGGGTTTCAGCTTTAAAAGGGTTTTGCAGACTCTCCTAAGCTCCTTTCTTGAAGAAGAAGCTGAGGGAGGAAGTGAGGTATGTTTTTGGGCAGATACTTTCTTTGGTGTGATGTTTTTTCAGGCTGACCTTTGCTCTTTCTAACCGCATGGGCTGAGGGGGCGGGGTTTCAGCTTTAAAAGGGTTTTGCAGACTCTCCTAAGCTCCTTTCTTGAAGAAGAAGCTGAGGGAGGAAGTGAGGTATGTTTTTGGGCAGATATTTTCTTTGGTGTGATGTTTTTTCAGGCTGACCTTTGCTCTTTCTAACCGCATGGGCTGAGGGGGCGGGGTTTCAGCTTTAAAAGGGTTTTGCAGACTCTCCTAAGCTCCTTTCTTGAAGAAGAAGCTGAGGGAGGAAGTGAGGTATGTTTTTGGGCAGATACTTTCTTTGGTGTGATGTTTTTTCAGGCTGACCTTTGCTCTTTCTAACCGCATGGGCTGAGGGGGCGGGGTTTCAGCTTTAAAAGGGTTTTGCAGACTCTCCTAAGCTCCTTTCTTGAAGAAGAAGCTGAGGGAGGAAGTGAGGTATGTTTTTGGGCAGATACTTTCTTTGGTGTGATGTTTTTTCAGGCTGACCTTTGCTCTTTCTAACCGCATGGGCTGAGGGGGCGTGGTTTCAGCTTTAAAAGGGTTTTGCAGACTCTCCTAAGCTCCTTTCTTGAAGAAGAAGCTGAGGGAGGAAGTGAGGTATGTTTTTGGGCAGATACTTTCTTTGGTGTGATGTTTTTTCAGGCTGACCTTTGCTCTTTCTAACCGCATGGGCTGAGGGGGCGGGGTTTCAGCTTTAAAAGGGTTTTGCAGACTCTCCTAAGCTCCTTTCTTGAAGAAGAAGCTGAGGGAGGAAGTGAGGTATGTTTTTGGGCAGATACTTTCTTTGGTGTGATGTTTTTTCAGGCTGACCTTTGCTCTTTCTAACCGCATGGGCTGAGGGGGCGGGGTTTCAGCTTTAAAAGGGTTTTGCAGACTCTCCTAAGCTCCTTTCTTGAAGAAGAAGCTGAGGGAGGAAGTGAGGTATGTTTTTGGGCAGATATTTTCTTTGGTGTGATGTTTTTTCAGGCTGACCTTTGCTCTTTCTAACCGCATGGGCTGAGGGGGCGGGGTTTCAGCTTTAAAAGGGTTTTGCAGACTCTCCTAAGCTCCTTTCTAGAAGAAGAAGCTGAGGGAGGAAGTGAGGTATGTTTTTGGGCAGATACTTTCTTTGGTGTGATGTTTTTTCAGGCTGACCTTTGCTCTTTCTAACCGCATGGGCTGAGGGGGCGGGGTTTCAGCTTTAAAAGGGTTTTGCAGACTCTCCTAAGCTCCTTTCTTGAAGAAGAAGCTGAGGGAGGAAGTGAGGTATGTTTTTGGGCAGATACTTTCTTTGGTGTGATGTTTTTTCAGGCTGACCTTTGCTCTTTCTAACCGCATGGGCTGAGGGGGCGGGGTTTCAGCTTTAAAAGGGTTTTGCAGACTCTCCTAAGCTCCTTTCTTGAAGAAGAAGCTGAGGGAGGAAGTGAGGTATGTTTTTGGGCAGATACTTTCTTTGGTGTGATGTTTTTTCAGGCTGACCTTTGCTCTTTCTAACCGCATGGGCTGAGGGGGCGGGGTTTCAGCTTTAAAAGGGTTTTGCAGACTCCCCTAAGCTCCTTTCTTGAAGAAGAAGCTGAGGGAGGAAGTGAGGTATGTTTTTGGGCAGATACTTTCTTTGGTGTGATGTTTTTTCAGGCTGACCTTTGCTCTTTCTAACCGCATGGGCTGAGGGGGCGGGGTTTCAGCTTTAAAAGGGTTTTGCAGACTCTCCTAAGCTCCTTTCTTGAAGAAGAAGCTGAGGGAGGAAGTGAGGTATGTTTTTGGGCAGATACTTTCTTTGGTGTGATGTTTTTTCAGGCTGACCTTTGCTCTTTCTAACCGCATGGGCTGAGGGGGCGGGGTTTCAGCTTTAAAAGGGTTTTGCAGACTCTCCTAAGCTCCTTTCTTGAAGAAGAAGCTGAGGGAGGAAGTGAGGTATGTTTTTGGGCAGATACTTTCTTTGGTGTGATGTTTTTTCAGGCTGACCTTTGCTCTTTCTAACCGCATGGGCTGAGGGGGCGGGGTTTCAGCTTTAAAAGGGTTTGCAGACTCTCCTAAGCTCCTTTCTTGAAGAAGAAGCTGAGGGAGGAAGTGAGGTATGTTTTTGGGCAGATACTTTCTTTGGTGTGATGTTTTTTCAGGCTGACCTTTGCTCTTTCTAACCGCATGGGCTGAGGGGGCGGGGTTTCAGCTTTAAAAGGGTTTTGCAGACTCTCCTAAGCTCCTTTCTTGAAGAAGAAGCTGAGGGAGGAAGTGAGGTATGTTTTTGGGCAGATATTTTCTTTGGTGTGATGTTTTTTCAGGCTGACCTTTGCTCTTTCTAACCGCATGGGCTGAGGGAAATAGGAAAAGGTAAATAGGAAAATTACTAATTTGGGTAAATAGGAAAGCCAATTAGCATTACATACACCTGGGGGTAGGAACCTTTTAAGGGTCAGATCATACTTCTGCACTATTAGAGAGCAGGCCGGGTAGGTGGGGCTCGTCAGCCCTGGAAGGCATCCCATCTAGGAGAAGGAAAACTCTGATCTCAAACCTCCACTGCCTTGTGGCTATATCCACTGATGGAAAAGGCTTCAGGAGTTAACCTCGAGGCAAAACCCGGAGCCGGAGTCCCGGAGGCAGTTCGTGTCGTTCTGGCAACTCCTGCGACGTCGCTGGAACCAGTTGTATTGGCTCTTGCCTTTCCACTGGACTATCTCAGTGACGTGGAGAGGGGGGATTTGCTGCTTGGGTAACAGCCTATCCTCCATATTATTTTACCCAGGCTTCGTGCTCTGGAGAGGACACTCCAGCTTCGCATACAGCGTCGAAACAACACGGGAAGTAGCAGTTACCGGTTATAAGTCTTTGCTCAATTGGCGTAGAGCATGACGCCAGGGGCTACTTCTGACGGTGGGAGAGGTCATTGCACCTCACTAGGTAGATACCGCCCGCCTTAAGCTGGGCAGCCCCCAGCCAGTAAGGTGCTACCTCGCCACGGTCTGTTAACCTCACGGGGTGCGTGGGGTTTAGGGTAAAAGCCGACAAGCAGATCGATAACCCTGCACCATGCAACAATCATAAGAAAACTTCTGCGCTAAAGCTGGGCACCTGGAATGTACGGACAATGACCCCTGGCTTTTCTGACCACGGCTTTTCTGACGACCTGAAGGAAATAGACGATGTGCGCAAGACAGCTGTCATCGACATGGAACTGAGTAGACTGCAGATGGACATTGTTGCCCTGCAAGAGACGAGATTGCCAGACTCGGGATCTGTCAAAGAAAAAAACTTCTCATTCTTCTGGCAGGGAAAACCATTGAATGAGACCAGGGAATATGGTGTTGGCTTTGCAGTCAGAAATACTCTTCTGAGATCCATTGTTCCACCTACTGTGGGGAGTGAAAGAATCCTGTCTCTGCAGCTCCACTCATCAGCGGGACCGGTCACCCTCATTAGTGCATATGCTCCAACACTGTCATCCACTACAGAAGTGAAAGATAAATTCTACGACGATCTGGCAGCCACTATCAAAAAAGTCCCTGAAAGAGAGGCACTGTTCATTCTTGGAGACTTTAACGCTAGAGTTGGTGCTGATCACAATTCTTGGCCCACTTGTCTAGGCCGTTTTGGCATTGGAAAGATGAACGAAAATGGCCAACGCTTGCTGGAGTTTTGCTGTTATTATGGTCTTTGCGTCAGCAACACATTCTTTAATACGAAGCCTCAACACAGAGTTTCCTGGAGACATCCAAGATCCAAGCATTGGCATCAGCTCGATTTGATCCTCACTAGACGTTCTAGCCTTCCTAGTATTACGATCACACGCAGCTACCAGAGTGCTGATTGCGATACTGATCACTCCCTGGTGTGTAGTAGAGTAAAACTGCGAACAAAGAGATTATATCACACGAAAAAGGAAGGAAGACCACGTATTGACATCAGGAAGACTTGCGATCAAAGAAAAGTGGAGGAATTTGCCCAAGCGCTTGAGGAAACCCTTCCAGGCCCGGCTGATGCAAATGCACCTGAACGATGGGAACATTTTAAGAACGCTGTGTATAACACCGCCTTGTCCACATTTGGCAAGAAGACCAAAAAGACGGCCGACTGGTTCGAAGCCCATTCGGAGGAGTTGATGCCAGCCATCGAGGATAAGAGGAGAGCTCTAGCAGCATACAAAGCCTGTCCTAGCGAGTACAACTTGCAAGCTCTTCGAGCTGCTCGTAGCCAAGTCCAACAGGCTGCCAGGAGATGCTCCAACGATTATTGGCTTCAGCTCTGCTCTCAGATACAGATAGCAGCGGACACAGGTAACATCAAAGGAATGTATGACGGTATCAGGCAGGCTTTAGGTCCAATACAGAAGAAATCTGCTCCCTTGAAGTCTGCTACAGGCGTGATCATCCAGGACCGAGCACAGCAGATGGACCGCTGGGTGCAACACTACTCTGAGCTGTATTCCAGAGAGAATGTAGTAACCGAAGAAGCATTAAATAACATTGAGTGCCTGCCTGTCTTGGAAGAGTTGGACAGCGAACCAACCTTAGCAGAAATAAAAGCGGCCTTGGATTCCCTCGCCTCTGGCAAGGCACCTGGAAAGGATAACATCCCTGTTGAAGTGCTGAAGTGCTGTAAAGAGACCATCACTACCGAGCTGTATGAAATCTTTTGTCTTTGCTGGAGGGAAGGTGGAGTACCACAGGACATGAAGGATGCAAACATCGTCACATTGTACAAGAACAAAGGAGACAGGGGCGACTGCAATAACTACCGTGGCATCTCTCTTCTCAGCGTTGTAGGGAAGCTGCTTGCCCGTGTTGTGCTGAAGAGGCTCCAGGTGCTCGCAGACAGAGTCTATCCAGAATCACAGTGTGGATTTTGAGCTAATAGATCCACCACTGACATGGTATTCTCCCTCAGACAGTTGCAGGAGAAATGCAGGGAACAACAACAGCCACTCTTTGTCGCCTTCATAGATCTCACAAAGGCCTTTGATTTGGTTAGCAGGGATGGCCTTTTTAAAATCCTTCCCAAGATTGGATGTCCACCTCGACTCCTTAAAATCATCAGGTCCTTCCATGAGGGAATGAAAGGCACTGTAGTTTTTGATGATTCAACATCAGATCCCTTTGACATCCGAAGCGGAGTGAAACAGGGCTGTGTCCTCGCACCAACCCTTTTTGGGATCTTTTTTGCTGTCATGCTGAAGCACGCCTTTGGAACTGCAACAGAAGGTGTCTATCTCCGGACTAGATCAGACGGAAAGCTCTTTAATCTCTCTAGATTGAGAGCGAAGACCAAAGTCCAGCTGAAATGCATGCGGGATTTCCTCTTCGCCGATGATGCAGCCATTGTTGCCCACTCTGCTCAAGACCTCCAACAACTCATGAATTGTTTTAGCAAGGCCTGCCAAGACTTTGGACTAACAATCAGCCTGAAGAAAACACAAGTCATGGGCCAGGGCGTGGACTCACCTCCCTCTATTACCATCTCCACACAAGAATTGGAGGTTGTTCATGACTTTGTGTACCTTGGCTCAACGATCTCTGACACTCTCTCTCTAGGTGTCGAGCTGGATAAACGCATTGGCAAAGCAGCTACCATGTTCTCTAGACTCACGAAGAGAGTATGGCTCAATAAGAAGCTGACGACATATACCAAGATCCAGGTATATAGAGCCTGCGTCCTGAGCACACTCCTGTACTGCAGTGAGTCCTGGACCCTTTGTGCACGGCAGAAGAGGAAGCTGAACACCTTCCATATGCGTTGCCTCCAACGCATTTTTGGTATCACCTGGCAGGACAAAGTTCCAAATAGAGTAGTCCTAGAACGAGCTGGAATCTTTAGCATGTATACATTACTGAAACAGCGACGTCTACGTTGGCTTGGGCATGTCGTGAGAATGGCTGATGGTCGGATTCCAAAAGATCTCCTGTATGGAGAATTAGTGGAGGGAAATCGCCCCAGAGGGAGACCACAGCTGCGATACAAGGACATCTGCAAGCGGGATCTGAAGGCCTTAGGAATGGACCTCAACAGATGGGAAACCCTGACATCTGAGCGTTCAGCCTGGAGGCAGGCGTTGCATCATGGCCTCTCCCATTTTGAAGAGACCCTTGTCCAGCAGACCGAGGCAAAGAGGCAGTCACGGAAGCAGCAAAATCAGGGAGCTGGACAGGGGACAGATTGTATTTGTCTTCAGTGTGGAAGGGATTGTCACTCTCGAATTGGCCTTCTCAGCCACACTAGACGCTGTTCCAAGTCCTCCATACAGAGCACGTTACCATAGTCTTTCGAGACTGAAGGATGCCTAATACGAATACGATGTCTTTCATTCTTGTTTTAATACGTTCTAACATTCTATCTTTAGTTTCTTTCTTTCTTGATATCTTTCCTTCTAGTTTCAATACCTTCTAACATTCTCTTTAATTTCTTTCTTTCTTTCTTTCTTGATATCTTTCATTCTAGCTTTAATACCTTCTAACATTCTATCTTTAGTTTCTTTCTTTCTTTCTTGATATCTTTCATTCTAGCTTCAATACCTTCTAACATTCTATCTTTAGTTTCTCTCTTTCTTTCTTTATATCTTTCATTCTAGCTTTAATACCTTCTAACATTCTGTCTTTAGTTTCTTTTTTTCTTTCTTTCTTGATATCTTTCATTCTAATTTTAATACCTTCTAACATTCTTTCTTTAGTTTCTTTCTTTCTTTATATCTTTCATTCTAGCTTTAATACGTTCTAATATTCTATCTTTAGTTTCTTTCTTTCTTTCTTGATATCTTCCCTTCTAGTTTCAATACCTTCTAACATTCTATCTTTAATTTCTTTCTTTCTTTCTTTCTTTCTTTATATTTTTAATTCTAGCTTTAATACCTTCTAATATTCTATCTTTAGTTTCTTTCTTTCTTTCTTTCTTGATATCTTCCCTTCTATTTTCAAAACCTTCTAACATTCTATCTTTAATTTCTTTCTTTCTTTCTTTCTTTCTTTATATCTTTCATTCTAGCTTTAATACCTTCTAACATTCTATCTTTAGTTTCTTTCTTTCTTTCTTTCTTGATATCTTTCATTCTAGTTTTAATACCTTCTTACATTCTCTCTTTAGTTTCTTTCTTTCTTTCTTTATATCTTTCATTCAAGCTTTAATACCTTCTAACATTCTATCTTTAGTTTCTTTCTTTCTTTCTTGATATCTTTCATTCTAGCTTTAATAACTTCTAACATTCTATCTTTAGTTTCTTTCTTTCTTTTTTTATATCTTTCATTCTGGCTTTAATACCTTCTAACATTCTATCTTTAGTTTCTTTCTTTCTTTCTTTCTTGATATCTTTCCTTCTAGTTTCAGTACCTTCTAACATTCTATCTTTAGTTTCTTTCTTTCTTTCCTGATATCTTTCATTCTAGTTTTAATACCTTCTAACATTCTATCTTTAGTTTCTTTCTTTCTTTATTTCTTTCATTCAAGCTTTAATACCTTCTAACATTCTATCTTTAGTTTCTTCCTTTCTTTTTCTTGATATCTTTCATTCTAGTTTTAATACCTTCTAACATTCTATCTTTAGTTTCTCTCTTTCTTTCTTTCTTTATATCTTTCATTCTAGCTTTAATACCTTCTAACATTCTATCTTTAGTTTCTTTCTTTCTTTCTTTCTTGATATCTTTCATTCTAGCTTTAATACCTTCTAACATTTTATCTTTAGTTTCTTTCTTTATTTATTTATTTCTTTCATTCTAGCTTTAATACCTTCTAACATTCTATCTTTAGTTTCTTTCTTTCTTTCTTTCTTTATATCTTTCCTACTAGCTTTAATACTTACTAACATTCAATCTTTAATTTCTTTCTTTCTTTCTTTCTTGATATCTTTCATTCTAGTTTTAATACCTTCTAACATTCTAACTATAGTTTCGTTCTTTCTTTATTGATATCTTTCCTTCTATCCTTAATACCTTCTAACATTCTATCTTTAGTTTCTTTCATTCTTTCTTGATAATTTCCCTTCTAGTTTCAATACCTTCTAACATTCTATCTTTAATTTCTTTCTTTCTTTCTTTCTTTCTTTATATCTTTCATTCTAGCTTTAATACCTTCTAACATTCTATCTTTAGTTTCTTTCTTTCTTTCTTTCTTGATATCTTTCATTCTAGTTTTAATACATTCTTACATTCTATCTTTAGTTTCTTTCTTTCTTTCTTTATATCTTTCATTCAAGCTTTAATACCTTCTAACATTCTATCTTTAGTTTCTTTCTTTCTTTCTTGATATCTTTCATTCTAGCTTTAATAACTTCTAACATTCTATCTTTAGTTTCTTTCTTTCTTGATATCTTTCCTTCTAGTTTCAATACCTTCTAACATTCTCTTTAATTTCTTTCTTTCTTTCTTTCTTGATATCTTTCATTCTAGTTTTAATACCTTCTAACATTCTATCTTTAGTTTCTTTCTTTCTTTCTTGATATCTTTCATTCTAGCTTTAATAACTTCTAATATTCTATCTTTAGTTTCTTTCATTCTTTCTAGATATCTTCCCTTCTAGTTTCAATACCTTCTAACATTCTATCTTTAATTTCTTTCTTTCTTTCTTTCTTTCTTTCTTTCTTTCTTTCTTTCTTTCTTTATATTTTTCATTCGAGCTTTAATACCTTCTAACATTCTATCTTTAGTTTCTTTCTTTCTTTCTTTCTTGATATCTTTCATTCTAGTTTTAATACATTCTTACATTCTATCTTTAGTTTCTTTCTTTCTTTCTTTCTTTATATCTTCCATTCTAGCATTAATACCTTCTAACATTCTATCTTTAGTTTCTTTCTTTCTTTCTTTCTTTATATCTTTCATTCTAGTTTTAATACCTTCTAACATTCTATCTTTAGTTTCTTTCTTACTTTATTTCTTTCATTCAAGCTTTAATACCTTCTAACATTCTATCTTTAGTTTCTTCCTTACTTTTTCTTGATATCTTTCATTCTAGTTTTAATACCTACTAACATTCTATCTTTAGTTTCTTTCTTTCTTTCTTTCTTTATATCTTCCATTCTAGCTTTAATACCTTCTAACATTCTATCTTTAGTTTCTTTCTTTCTTTCTTTCTTTATATCTTTCATTCTAGCTTTAATACCTTCTAACATTTTATCTTTAGTTTCTTTCTTTCTTTCTTTATTTCTTTCATTCTAGCTTTAATACCTTCTAACATTCTATCTTTAGTTTATTTCTTTCTTTCTTTCTTTATATCTTTCCTACTAGCTTTAATACTTACTAACATTCTATCTTTCATTTCTTTCTTTCTTTCTTTCTTGATATCTTTCATTCTAGTTTTAATACCTTCTAACATTCTAACTATAGTTTCTTATTTTATTGATATCTTTCCTTCTATCCTTAATACCTTCTAACATTCTATCTTTAGTTTCTTTTTTTCTTTCTTTCTTGATGTCTTTCATTCTTGTTTTAATACCTTCTAACATTCTATCTTTAGTTTCTTTCTTTCTTTCTTTATATCTTTCATTCTAGCTGTAATACCTTCTAACATTCTATCTTTAGTTTCTTTCTTTCTTTCTTTCTTGATATCTTTCATTCTAGTTTTAATACCTTCTTTCATTCTATCTTTAGTTTCTTCCTTTCTTTTTCTTGATATCTTTCATTCTAATTTTAATACCTTCTAACATTCTTTCTTCAGTTTCTTTCTTTCTTTCTTTCTTTATATCTTTCATTCTAGCTTTAATACCTTCTAATATTCTATCTTTAGTTTCTTTCATTCTTTCTTGATATCTTGACTTCTAGTTTCAATACCTTCTAACATTCTTTCTTTAATTTCTTTCTTTCATTCTTTCTTTCTTTCTTTCTTTCTTTATATCTTTCATTCTAGCTTTAATACCTTCTAACATTCTATCTTTAGTTTCTTTCTTTCTTTCTTTCTTGATATCTTTCATTCTAGCTTTAATAACTTCTAACATTCTATCTTTAGTTTCTTTCTTTCTTTCTTTATATCTTTCATTCTAGTTTTAATACCTTCTAACATTCTATCTTTAGTTTCTTTCTTTCTTTCTTTCTTTCTTTATATCTTCCATTCTAGCTTTAATACCTTCTAACATTCTATCTTTAGTTTCTTTCTTTCTTTCTTTCTTTATATCTTTCATTCTAGCTTTAATACCTTCTAACATTTTATCTTTAGTTTCTTTCTTTCTTTCTTTATTTCTTTCATTCTAGCTTTAATACCTTCTAACATTCTATCTTTAGTTTATTTCTTTCTTTCTTTCTTTATATCTTTCCTACTAGCTTTAATACTTACTAACATTCTATCTTTCATTTCTTTCTTTCTTTCTTTCTTTCTTGATATCTTTCATTCTAGTTTTAATACCTTCTAACATTCTAACTATAGTTTCTTATTTTATTGATATCTTTCCTTCTATCCTTAATACCTTCTAACATTCTATCTTTAGTTTCTTTTTTTCTTTCTTTCTTGATGTCTTTCATTCTTGTTTTAATACCTTCTAACATTCTATCTTTAGTTTCTTACTTTCTTTCTTTCTTTCTTTATATCTTTCATTCTAGCTGTAATACCTTCTAACATTCTATCTTTAGTTTCTTCCTTTCTTTTTCTTGATATCTTTCATTCTAATTTTAATACCTTCTAACATTCTTTCTTCAGTTTCTTTCTTTCTTTCTTTCTTTCTTTATATCTTTCATTCTAGCTTTAATACCTTCTAATATTCTATCTTTAGTTTCTTTCATTCTTTCTTGATATCTTCCCTTCTAGTTTCAATACCTTCTAACATTCTTTCTTTAATTTCTTTCTTTCATTCTTTCTTTCTTTCTTTCTTTCTTTCTTTCTTTATATCTTTCATTCTAGCTTTAATACCTTCTAACATTCTATCTTTAGTTTCTTTCTTTCTTTCTTTCTTGATATCTTTCATTCTAGCTTTAATAACTTCTAACATTCTATCTTTAGTTTCTTTCTTTCTTTCTTTATATCTTTCATTCTGGCTTTAATACCTTCTAACATTCTATCTTTAGTTTCTTTCTTTCTTTATTTCTTTCATTCAAGCTTTAATACCTTCTAACATTCTATCTTTAGTTTCTTCCTTTCTTTTTCTTGATATCTTTCATTCTACTTTTAATACCTTCTAACATTCTATCTTTAGTTTCTCTCTTTCTTTCTTTCTTTATATCTTTCATTCTAGCTTTAATACCTTCTAAAATTCTATCTTTAGTTTCTTTCTTTCTTTCTTTCTTGATATCTTTCATTCTAGCTTTAATACCTTCTAACATTTTATCTTTAGTTTCTTTCTTTATTTATTTATTTCTTTCATTCTAGCTTTAATACCTTCTAACATTCTATCTTTAGTTTCTTTCTTTCTTTCTTTCTTTATATCTTTCCTACTAGATTTAATACTTACTAACATTCAATCTTTAATTTCTTTCTTTCTTTCTTTCTTGATATCTTTCATTCTAGTTTTAATACCTTCTAACATTCTAACTATAGTTTCGTTCTTTCTTTATTGATATCTTTCCTTCTATCCTTAATACCTTCTAACATTCTATCTTTAGTTTCTTTCTTTCTTTCTTTCTTGATGTCTTTCATTCTTGTTTCAATACCTTCTAACATTCTATCTTTAATTTCTTTCTTTCTTTCTTTCTTTCTTTATATCTTTCATTCTAGCTTTAATACCTTCTAACATTCTATCTTTAGTTTCTTTCTTTCTTTCTTTCTTGATATCTTTCATTCTAGTTTTAATACATTCTTACATTCTATCTTTAGTTTCTTTCTTTCTTTCTTTATATCTTTCATTCAAGCTTTAATACCTTCTAACATTCTATCTTTAGTTTCTTTCTTTCTTTATATCTTTCATTTTAGCTTTAATACCTTCTAACATTCTATCTTTAGTTTCTTTCTTTCTTTATATCTTTCATTCTAATTTTAATACCTTCTAACATTCTTTCTTTAGTTTCTTTCTTTCTTTATATCTTTCCTACTAGCTTTAATACTTACTAACATTCTATCTTTCATTTCTTTCTTTCTTTCTTTCTTGATATCTTTCATTCTAGTTTTAATAACTTCTAACATTCTAACTATAGTTTCTTTCTTTATTGATATCTTTCCTTCTATCCTTAATACCTTCTAACATTCTATCTTTAGTTTCTTTTTTTCTTTCTTTCTTGATGTCTTTCATTCTTTGTTTTATACATTCTAACATTCTATCTTTAGTTTCATTTTTTCTTTCTTTCTTGATATCTTTCATTCTAATTTTAATACCTTCTAACATTCTTTCTTCATTTTCTTTCTTTCTTTCTTTCTTTATATCTTTCATTCTAGCTTTAATACCTTCTAATATTCTATCTTTAGTTTCTTTCATTCTTTCTTGATATCTTCCCTTCTAGTTTCAATACCTTCTAACATTCTATCTTTAATTTCTTTCTTTCTTTCTTTCTTTCTTTCTTTATATCTTTCATTCTAGCTTTAATACCTTCTAACATTCTATCTTTAGTTTCTTTCTTTCTTTCTTTCTTGATATCTTTCATTCTAGTTTTAATACATTCTTACATTCTATCTTTAGTTTCTTTCTTTCTTTCTTTATATCTTTCATTCAAGCTTTAATACCTTCTAACATTCTATCTTTAGTTTCTTTCTTTCTTTCTTGATATCTTTCATTCTAGCTTTAATAACTTCTAACATTCTATCTTTAGTTTCTTTCTTTCTTGATATCTTTCCTTCTCGTTTCAATACCTTCTAACATTCTCTTTAATTTCTTTCTTTCTTTCTTTCTTGATATCTTTCATTCTAGTTTTAATACCTTCTAACATTCTATCTTTAGTTTCTTTCTTTCTTTCTTGATATCTTTCATTCTAGCTTTAATAACTTCTAATATTCTATCTTTAGTTTCTTTCATTCTTTCTTGATATCTTCCCTTCTAGTTTCAATACCTTCTAACATTCTATCTTTAATTTCTTTCTTTCTTTCTTTCTTTCTTTCTTTCTTTATATTTTTCATTCGAGCTTTAATACCTTCTAACATTCTATCTTTAGTTTCTTTCTTTCTTTCTTTCTTGATATCTTTCATTCTAGTTTTAATACATTCTTACATTCTATCTTTAATTTCTTTCTTTCTTTCTTTCTTTATATCTTCCATTCTAGCTTTAATACCTTCTAACATTCTATCTTTAGTTTCTTTCTTTCTTTCTTTCTTTATATTTTTCATTCTAGTTTTAATACCTTCTAACATTCTATCTTTAGTTTCTTTCTTACTTTATTTCTTTCATTCAAGCTTTAATACCTTCTAACATTCTATCTTTAGTTTCTTCCTTACTTTTTCTTGATATCTTTCATTCTAGTTTTAATACCTTCTAACATTCTATCTTTAGTTTCTTTCTTTCTTAGTTTTTTTATATCTTCCATTCTAGCTTTAATAACTTCTAACATTCTATCTTTAGTTTCTTTCTTTCTTTCTTTCTTTATATCTTTCATTCTAGCTTTAATACCTTCTAACATTTTATCTTTAGTTTCTTTCTTTCTTTATTTATTTATTTCATTCTAGCTTTAATACCTTCTAACATTCTATCTTTAGTTTATTTCTTTCTTTCTTTCTTTATATCTTTCCTACTAGCTTTAATACTTACTAACATTCTATCTTTCATTTCTTTCTTTCTTTCTTTCTTGATATCTTTCATTCCAGTTTTAATACCTTCTAACATTCTAACTATAGTTTCTTATTTTATTGATATCTTTCCTTCTATCCTTAATACCTTCTAACATTCTATCTTTAGTTTCTTTCTTTCTTTATCTTTCATTCTAGCTTTAATACCTTCTAACATTCTTTCTTTAGTTTCTTTCTTTCTTTCTTTCTTTATATCTTTCATTCTAGCTTTAATACCTTCGAATATTATATATTTAGTTTCTTTCTTTCTTGATATCTTTCCTTCTAGTTTCAATACCTTCTAACATTCTATCTTTAGTTTCTTTCTTTCTTTCTTTATATCTTTCATTCTAGCTTTAATACCTTCTAACATTCTATCTTTAGTTTCTTTTTTCTTTCTTTCTTGATATCATTCATTCTAATTTTAATACCTTCTAACATTCTTTCTTTAGTTTCTTTCTTTCTTTCTTTCTTTATATCTTTCATTCCAGCTTTAATACCTTCGAATATTATATATTTAGTTTCTTTCTTTCTTGATATCTTTCCTTCTAGTTTCAATACCTTCTAACATTCTATCTTTAGTTTCTTTCTTTCTTTCTTTCTTTATATCTTTCATTCTAGCTTTAATACCTTCTTACATTCTATCTTTAGTTTCTTTCTTTCTTTCTTTCTTGATATCTTTCCTACTAGTTTCAATACCTTCTAACATTCTATCTTTAATTTCTTTCTTTCTTTCTTTATATCTTTCATTCTAGCTTTAAAACCTTCTAACATTCTATCTTTAGTTTCTTTCTTTCTTTCTTTATATATTTTTTATTCTAGCTTTAATACCTTCTAACATTCTATCTTTAGTTTCTTTCTTTCTTTATATCTTTCAATCTAGCTTTAATACCTTCTAACATTCTGTCTTAAGTTTCTTTCTTTCTTACTTTCTTTCTTTATATCTTCCATTCTAGCTTTAATACCTTCTAACATTCTATCTTTAGTTTCTTTTTTCTTTCTTTCTTGATATCATTCATTCTAATTTTAATACCTTCTAACATTCTTTCTTTAGTTTCTTTCTTTCTTTCTTTCTTTATCTCTTTCATTCTAGCTTTAATAACTTCTAATATTCTATCTTTAGTTTCTTTCTTTCTTTCTTTCTTGATATCTTTCCTACTAGTTTCAATACCTTCTAACATTCTATCTTTAATTTCTTTCTTTCTTTCTTTATATCTTTCATTCTAGCTTTAAAACCTTCTAACATTCTATCTTTAGTTTCTTTCTTTCTTTCTTTATATCTTTCATTCTAGCTTTAATACCTTCTAACATTCTATCTTTAGTTTCTTTCTTTCTTTATATCTTTCATTCTAGCTTTAATACCTTCTAACATTCTATCTTAAGTTTCTGTCTTTCTTACTTTCTTTCTTTATATCTTCCATTCTAGCTTTAATACCTTCTAACATTCTATCTTTAGTTTCTTTCTTTCTTTATATCTTTCATTCTAGCTTTAATACCTTCTAACATTCTATCTTTAGTTTCTTTCTTTCTTTATCTTTCATTCTAGCGTTAATACCTTCTAAAATTCTTTCTTTAGTTTCTTTCTTTCTTTCTTTCTTTATATCTTTCATTCTAGCTTTAATACCTTCTAACATTCTATCTTTAGTTTCTTTTTTCTTTCTTTCTTGATATCATTCATTCTAATTTTAATACCTTCTAACATTCTTTCTTTAGTTTCTTTCTTTCTTTCTTTCTTTATATCTTTCATTCTAGCTTTAATACCTTCGAATATTATATATTTAGTTTCTTTCTTTCTTGATATCTTTCCTTCTAGTTTCAATACCTTCTAACATTCTATCTTTAGTTTCTTTCTTTCTTTCTTTCTTTATATCTTTCATTCTAGCTTTAATACCTTCTTACATTCTATCTTTAGTTTCTTTCTTTCTTTCTTTCTTGATATCTTTCCTACTAGTTTCAATACCTTCTAACATTCTATCTTTAATTTCTTTCTTTCTTTCTTTATATCTTTCATTCTAGCTTTAAAACCTTCTAACATTCTATCTTTAGTTTCTTTCTTTCTTTCTTTATATATTTTTTATTCTAGCTTTAATACCTTCTAACATTCTATCTTTAGTTTCTTTCTTTCTTTATATCTTTCATTCTAGCTTTAATACCTTCTAACATTCTGTCTTAAGTTTCTTTCTTTCTTACTTTCTTTCTTTATATCTTCCATTCTAACTTTAATACCTTCTAACATTCTATCTTTAGTTTCTTTTTACTTTCTTTCTTGATATCATTCATTCTAATTTTAATACCTTCTAACATTCTTTCTTTAGTTTCTTTCTTTCTTTCTTTCTTTATCTCTTTCATTCTAGCTTTAATAACTTCTAATATTCTATCTTTAGTTTCTTTCTTTCTTTCTTTCTTGATATCTTTCCTACTAGTTTCAATACCTTCTAACATTCTATCTTTAATTTCTTTCTTTCTTTCTTTATATCTTTCATTCTAGCTTTAAAACCTTCTAACATTCTATCTTTAGTTTCTTTCTTTCTTTCTTGATATCTTTCATTCTAGCTTTAATACCTTCTAACATTCTATCTTTAGTTTCTTTCTTTCTTTATATCTTTCATTCTAGCTTTAATACCTTCTAACATTCTATCTTAAGTTTCTGTCTTTCTTACTTTCTTTCTTTATATCTTCCATTCTAGCTTTAATACCTTCTAACATTCTATCTTTAGTTTCTTTCTTTCTTTCTTTATATCTTTCAGTCTAGCTTTAATACCTTCTAACATTCTACCTTTAGTTTCTTTCTTTCTTTCTTTCGTGATATCTTTCATTCTAATTTTAATACCTTCTAACATTCTATCTTTAGTTTCTTTCTTTCTTTCTTTCTTGATATCTTTCATTCTAATTTTAATAACTTGTAACATTCTTTCTTTAGTTTCTTTCTTTCTTTCTTTATATCTTCCATTCTATCTTTAATAATTTCTAACATTCTATCTTTAGTTTCTTTCTTTCTTTCTTTCTTTCTTTCATTCTACCTTTAATAACTTCTAATATTCTATCTTTAGTTTCTTTTTTCTTTCTTTCTTGATATCTTTCATTCTAGCTTTAATACCTTCTAACATTCTATCTTTAGTTTCTTTCTTTCTTTCTTTCTTTATATCTTTCTTTCTAGCTTTAATACCTTCTAACATTCTATCTTTAGTTTCTTTCTTTCTTTCTTGATATCTTTCATTCTAATTTTAATACCTTCTAACATTCTTTCTTTAGTTTCTTTCTTTCTTTCTTTATATCTTTCATTCTAGCTTTAATACCTTCTAATATTCTATCTTTAGTTTCTTTCTTTCTTTCTTTCTTGATATCTTTCCTTCTAGTTTCAATATCTTCGAACGTTCTATCTTTAGTTTCTTTCTTTCTTTCTTTCTTGATATCTTTCATACCTTCTAACATTCTATCTTTAGTTTCTTTCTTTCTTTCTTTCTTGATATCTTTCATTCTAGCTTTAATAATTTCTAAAATTCTATCTTTAGTTTCTTTCTTTCTTTATATCTTTCATTCTAGCTTTAATACCTTCTAACATTCTATCTTTAGTTTCTTTCTTTCTTTCTTTCTTGATATCTTTCATTCTAATTTTAATACCTTCTAACATTGTATCTTTAATTTCTTTCTTTTTTTCTTTATATCTTTCATTCTAGCTTTAATACGTTCTAACATTCTATCTTTAGTTTCTTTCTTTCTTTTACATTCTAGCTTTAATACCTTCTAACATTCTATCTTTAGTTTCTTTCTTTCTTTATATCTTTCATTCTAATTTTAATACCTTCTAACATTCTTTCTTTAGTTTCTTTCTTTCTTTATCTCTTTCATTCTAGCTTTAATACCTTCTAATATTCTATATTTAGTTTCTTTCTTTCTTTCTTTCTTGATATCTTTCCTTATAGTTTCAATACCTTCTAACATTCTATCTTTAATTTCTTTCTTTCTTTCTTTATATCTTTCATTCTAGCTTTAATACCTTCAAACATTCTATCTTTAGTTTCTTTCTTTCTTTATATCTTTCATTCTTGCTTTAATACCTTCTAACATTCTATCTTTAGTTTCTTTCTTTCTTTCTTGATATCTTTCATTCTAGCTTTAATACCTTCTAAAATTCTATCTTTAGTTTCTTTCTTTCTTTCTTTATATCTTTCATTCTAGCTTTAATAACTTCTAACATTCTATCTTTAGTTTCTTTCTTTCTTTCTTTCTTGATATCTTTCATTCTAGCTTTAATACCTTCTAAAATTCTATCTTTAGTTTCTTTCTTTCTTTATATCTTTCATTCTAGCTTTAATAACTTCTAACATTCTATCTTTAGTTTCTTTCTAACTTTCTTTATATCTTTCATTCTACCTTTAATACCATCTAACATTCTATGTTTAGTTTCTTTCTTTATATCTTTCATTCAAGCTTTAATACCTTCTAAAATTCTATCTTTTGTTTCTTTCTTTCTTTTTCTTGATATCTTTCATTCTAGTTTTAATACCTTCTAACATTCTTTCTTTAGTTTCTTTCTTTCTTTCTTTCTTGATATATTTACTTCTAGTTTCAATACCTTCTAAAATCTATCCTTAGTTTCTTTCTTTCTTTCTTTATATCTTTCATTCTAGCTTTAATACCTTCTAACATTCTATCTTTAGTTTCTTTCTTTCTTTCTTTCTTGATATCTTTCATTCTAATTTTAATACCTTCTAATATTCTTTCTTTAGTTTCTTTCTTTCTTTCTTTCTTTATATCTTTCATTCTAGCTTTAATACCTTCTAACATTCTCTTTTTAGTTTCTTTCTTTCTTTCTTTCTTTCTTGATATCTTTCATTCTAGCTTTAATAGCTTCTAACATTTTATCTTTAGTTTCTCTCTTTCTTTCTTTCTTTATATCTTGAATTCTAGCTTTTATACCTTCTCACATTCTATCTTTAGTTTCTTTCTTTCTTTCTTGTTATCTTTCATTCTAATTTTAATACCTTCTAACATTCTTTCCTTAGTTTCTTTCTTTCTTTCTTTATATCTTTCATTCTAGCTTTAATACCTTCTAACATTCTATCTTTAGTTTCTTTCTTTCTTTCTTTCTTGATATCATTCATTCTAATTTTAATACCTTCTAACATTCTTTCTTTAGTTTATTTCTTTCTTTCTTTCTTTATCTCTTTCATTCTAGCTTTAATACCTTCTAATATTCTATCTTTAGTTTCTTTCTTTCTTTCTTTCTTGATATCTTTCCTACTAGTTTCAATACCTTCTACCATTCTATCTTTAATTTCTTTCTTTCTTTCTTTATATCTTTCATTCTAGCTTTTATACCTTCTAACATTCTATCTTTAGTTTCTTTCTTTCTTTCTTTCATATCTTTC
Source organism: Intellagama lesueurii (assembly GCA_037013535.1). NCBI lineage: Eukaryota > Metazoa > Chordata > Lepidosauria > Squamata > Agamidae > Intellagama > Intellagama lesueurii. The sequence goes on from JBAJHW010000013.1 coordinate 19,936,154, forward strand.
ATTCTAGCTTTAATACCTTCTAACATTCTATTTTTAGTTTCTTTCTTTCTTTCTTTCTTGATTTCTTTCATTCAAGCTTTAATAGCTTCTAACATTTTATCTTTAGTTTCTTTCTTTCTTTCTTTATATCTTCCATTCTAGCTTTTATACCTTCTAACATTCTATCTTTAGTTTCTTTCTTTTTTTCTTTCTTTATATCTTTCATTCTAGCTTTAATACCTTCTAACATTCTCTCTTTAGTTTCTTTCTTTCTTTCTTTATATCTTTCATTCTAGCTTTAATAGCTTCTAACATTTTATCTTTAGTTTCTCTCTTTCTTTCTTTCTTTATATCTTGAATTCTAGCTTTTATACCTTCTAACATTCTATCTTTAGTTTCTTTCTTTCTTTCTTGATATCTTTCATTCTAATTTTAATACCTTCTAACATTCTTTCCTTAGTTTCTTTCTTTCTTTCTTGATATCTTCCATTCTAGCTTTAATACCTTCTAATATTCTCTCTTTAGTTTCTTTCTTTCTTTCTTTCTTGATATCTTTCCTTCTAGTTTCAATATCTTCGAACGTTCTATCTTTAGTTTCTTTCTTTCTTTCTTTCTTTATATCTTTCATACCTTCTAACATTCTATCTTTAGTTTCTTTCTTTCTTTCTTTCTTGATATCTTTCATTCTGGCTTTAATAAATTCTAAAATTCTATCATTCGTTAATTTCTTTCTTTATATCTTTCATTCTAGCTTTAATACCTTCTAACATTCTATTTGTAGTTTCTTTCTTTCTTTCTTTCTTGATATCTTTCATTCTAATTTTAATACCTTCTAACATTGTATCTTTAATTTCTTTCTTTTTTCTTTATATCTTTCATTCTAGCTTTAATACGTTCTAACATTCTATCTTTAGTTTCTTTCTTTCTTTTTCATTCTAGCTTTAATACCTTCTAACATTCTATCTTTAGTTTCTTTCTTTCTTTATATCTTTCATTCTAATTTCTTCTAACATTCTTTCTTTAGTTTCTTTCTTTCTTTATCTCTTTCATTCTAGCTTTAATCTTCTAATATTCTATCTTTAGTTTCTTTCTTTCTTTCTTTCTTGATATCTTTCCTTATAGTTTCAATACCTTCTAACATTCTATCTTTAATTTCTTTCTTTCTTTCTTTATATCTTTCATTCTAGCTTTAATACCTTCTAACATTCTATCTTTAGTTTCTTTCTTTCTTTATATCTTTCATTCTTGCTTTAATACCTTCTGACATTCTATCTTTAGTTTCTTTCTTTCTTTCTTTCTTGATATCTTTCATTCTAGCTTTAATACCTTCTAAAATTCTATCTTTAGTTTCTTTCTTTCTTTATACCTTTCATTCTAGCTTTAATAACTTCTAACATTCTATCTTTAGTTTCTTTCTTTCTTTCTTTCTTGATATCTTTCATTCTAGCTTTAATACCTTTTAAAATTCTATCTTTAGTTTCTTTCTTTCTTTCTTTATATCTTTCATTCTAGCTTTAATACCTTCTAACATTCTATCTTTAGTTTCTTTCTTTCTTTCTTGATATCTTTCATTGTAGCTTTAATACCTTTTAACATTCTATCTTTAGTTTCTTTCTTTCTTTCTTTCTTTCTTGATATCTTACCTTCTAGTTTCAATACCTTCTAACATTCTATCTTTAGTTTCTTTCTTTCTTTCTTTCTTTATAACTTTCATTCTAGCTTTAATACCTTCTAACATTCTATCTTTAGTTTCTTTCTTTCTTTATATCTTTCATTCTAGCTTTAATACCTTCTAACATTCTATCTTTAGTTTCTTTCTTTCTTTATCTTTCATTCTAGCTTTAATACCTTCTAACATTCTTTCTTTAGTTTCTTTCTTTCTTTCTTTCTTTATATCTTTCATTCTAGCTTTAATACCTTCGAATATTATATATTTAGTTTCTTTCTTTCTTGATATCTTTCCTTCTAGTTTCAATACCTTCTAACATTCTATCTTTAGTTTCTTTCTTTCTTTCTTTCTTTATATCTTTCATTCTAGCTTTAATACCTTCTAACATTCTATCTTTAGTTTCTTTTTTCTTTCTTTCTTGATATCATTCATTCTAATTTTAATACCTTCTAACATTCTTTCTTTAGTTTCTTTCTTTCTTTCTTTCTTTATATCTTTCATTCCAGCTTTAATACCTTCGAATATTATATATTTAGTTTCTTTCTTTCTTGATATCTTTCCTTCTAGTTTCAATACCTTCTAACATTCTATCTTTAGTTTCTTTCTTTCTTTCTTTCTTTATATCTTTCATTCTAGCTTTAATACCTTCTTACATTCTATCTTTAGTTTCTTTCTTTCTTTCTTTCTTGATATCTTTCCTACTAGTTTCAATACCTTCTAACATTGTATCTTTAATTTCTTTCTTTCTTTCTTTATATCTTTCATTCTAGCTTTAAAACCTTCTAACATTCTATCTTTAGTTTCTTTCTTTCATTCTTTATATATTTTTTATTCTAGCTTTAATACCTTCTAACATTCTATCTTTAGTTTCTTTCTTTCTTTATATCTTTCAATCTAGCTTTAATACCTTCTAACATTCTGTCTTAAGTTTCTTTCTTTCTTACTTTCTTTCTTTATATCTTCCATTCTAGCTTTAATACCTTCTAACATTCTATCTTTAGTTTCTTTTTTCTTTCTTTCTTGATATCATTCATTCTAATTTTAATACCTTCTAACATTCTTTCTTTAGTTTCTTTCTTTCTTTCTTTCTTTATCTCTTTCATTCTAGCTTTAATAACTTCTAATATTCTATCTTTAGTTTCTTTCTTTCTTTCTTTCTTGATATCTTTCCTACTAGTTTCAATACCTTCTAACATTCTATCTTTAATTTCTTTCTTTCTTTCTTTATATCTTTCATTCTAGCTTTAAAACCTTCTAACATTCTATCTTTAGTTTCTTTCTTTCTTTCTTGATATCTTTCATTCTAGCTTTAATACCTTCTAACATTCTATCTTTAGTTTCTTTCTTTCTTTATATCTTTCATTCTAGCTTTAATACCTTCTAACATTCTATCTTAAGTTTCTGTCTTTCTTACTTTCTTTCTTTATATCTTCCATTCTAGCTTTAATACCTTCTAACATTCTATCTTTAGTTTCTTTCTTTCTTTATATCTTTCATTCTAGCTTTAATACCTTCTAACATTCTATCTTTAGTTTCTTTCTTTCTTTATCTTTCATTCTAGCTTTAATACCTTCCAAAATTCTTTCTTTAGTTTCTTTCTTTCTTTCTTTCTTTATATCTTTCATTCTAGCTTTAATACCTTCGAATATTATATATTTAGTTTCTTTCTTTCTTGATATCTTTCCTTCTAGTTTCAATACCTTCTAACATTCTATCTTTAGTTTCTTTCTTTCTTTCTTTCTTTATATCTTTCATTCTAGCTTTAATACCTTCTAACATTCTATCTTTAGTTTCTTTTTTCTTTCTTTCTTGATATCATTCATTCTAATTTTAATACCTTCTAACATTCTTTCTTTAGTTTCTTTCTTTCTTTCTTTCTTTATATCTTTCATTCTAGCTTTAATACCTTCGAATATTATATATTTAGTTTCTTTCTTTCTTGATATCTTTCCTTCTAGTTTCAATACCTTCTAACATTCTATCTTTAGTTTCTTTCTTTCTTTCTTTCTTTATATCTTTCATTCTAGCTTTAATACCTTCTTACATTCTATCTTTAGTTTCTTTCTTTCTTTCTTTCTTGATATCTTTCCTACTAGTTTCAATACCTTCTAACATTCTATCTTTAATTTCTTTCTTTCTTTCTTTATATCTTTCATTCTAGCTTTAAAACCTTCTAACATTCTATCTTTAGTTTCTTTCTTTCTTTCTTTATATATTTTTTATTCTAGCTTTAATACCTTCTAACATTCTATCTTTAGTTTCTTTCTTTCTTTATATCTTTCATTCTAGCTTTAATACCTTCTAACATTCTGTCTTAAGTTTCTTTCTTTCTTACTTTCTTTCTTTATATCTTCCATTCTAACTTTAATACCTTCTAACATTCTATCTTTAGTTTCTTTTTACTTTCTTTCTTGATATCATTCATTCTAATTTTAATACCTTCTAACATTCTTTCTTTAGTTTCTTTCTTTCTTTCTTTCTTTATCTCTTTCATTCTAGCTTTAATAACTTCTAATATTCTATCTTTAGTTTCTTTCTTTCTTTCTTTCTTGATATCTTTCCTACTAGTTTCAATACCTTCTAACATTCTATCTTTAATTTCTTTCTTTCTTTCTTTATATCTTTCATTCTAGCTTTAAAACCTTCTAACATTCTATCTTTAGTTTCTTTCTTTCTTTCTTGATATCTTTCATTCTAGCTTTTATACCTTCTAACATTCTATCTTTAGTTTCTTTCTTTCTTTATATCTTTCATTCTAGCTTTAATACCTTCTAACATTCTATCTTAAGTTTCTGTCTTTCTTACTTTCTTTCTTTATATCTTCCATTCTAGCTTTAATACCTTCTAACATTCTATCTTTAGTTTCTTTCTTTCTTTCTTTATATCTTTCAGTCTAGCTTTAATACCTTCTAACATTCTACCTTTAGTTTCTTTCTTTCTTTCTTTCTTGATATCTTTCATTCTAATTTTAATACCTTCTAACATTGTATCTTTAATTTCTTTCTTTTTTTCTTTATATCTTTCATTCTAGCTTTAATACGTTCTAACATTCTATCTTTAGTTTCTTTCTTTCTTTTACATTCTAGCTTTAATACCTTCTAACATTCTATCTTTAGTTTTCTTTCTTTCTTTATATCTTTCATTCTAATTTTAATACCTTCTAACATTCTTTCTTTAGTTTCTTTCTTTCTTTATCTCTTTCATTCTAGCTTTAATACCTTCTAATATTCTATATTTAGTTTCTTTCTTTCTTTCTTTCTTGATATCTTTCCTTATAGTTTCAATACCTTCTAACATTCTATCTTTAATTTCTTTCTTTCTTTCTTTATATCTTTCATTCTAGCTTTAATACCTTCAAACATTCTATCTTTAGTTTCTTTCTTTCTTTATATCTTTCATTCTTGCTTTAATACCTTCTAACATTCTATCTTTAGTTTCTTTCTTTCTTTCTTGATATCTTTCATTCTTGCTTTAATACCTTCTAAAATTCTATCTTTAGTTTCTTTCTTTCTTTCTTTATATCTTTCATTCTAGCTTTAATAACTTCTAACATTCTATCTTTAGTTTCTTTCTTTCTTTCTTTCTTGATATCTTTCATTCTAGCTTTAATACCTTCTAAAATTCTATCTTTAGTTTCTTTCTTTCTTTCTTTATATCTTTCATTCTAGCTTTAATAACTTCTAACATTCTATCTTTAGTTTCTTTCTAACTTTCTTTATATCTTTCATTCTACCTTTAATACCATCTAACATTCTATGTTTAGTTTCTTTCTTTATATCTTTCATTCAAGCTTTAATACCTTCTAAAATTCTATCTTTTGTTTCTTTCTTTCTTTTTCTTGATATCTTTCATTCTAGTTTTAATACCTTCTAACATTCTTTCTTTAGTTTCTTTCTTTCTTTCTTTCTTGATATATTTACTTCTAGTTTCAATACCTTCTAAAATCTATCCTTAGTTTCTTTCTTTCTTTCTTTATATCTTTCATTCTAGCTTTAATACCTTCTAACATTCTATCTTTAGTTTCTTTCTTTCTTTCTTTCTTGATATCTTTCATTCTAATTTTAATACCTTCTAATATTCTTTCTTTAGTTTCTTTCTTTCTTTCTTTCTTTATATCTTTCATTCTAGCTTTAATACCTTCTAACATTCTCTTTTTAGTTTCTTTCTTTCTTTCTTTCTTTCTTGATATCTTTCATTCTAGCTTTAATAGCTTCTAACATTTTATCTTTAGTTTCTCTCTTTCTTTCTTTCTATATATCTTGAATTCTAGCTTTTATACCTTCTCACATTCTATCTTTAGTTTCTTTCTTTCTTTCTTGTTATCTTTCATTCTAATTTTAATACCTTCTAACATTCTTTCCTTAGTTTCTTTCTTTCTTTCTTTATATCTTTCATTCTAGCTTTAATACCTTCTAACATTCTATCTTTAGTTTCTTTCTTTCTTTCTTTCTTGATATCATTCATTCTAATTTTAATACCTTCTAACATTCTTTCTTTAGTTTATTTCTTTCTTTCTTTCTTTATCTCTTTCATTCTAGCTTTAATACCTTCTAATATTCTATCTTTAGTTTCTTTCTTTCTTTCTTTCTTGATATCTTTCCTACTAGTTTCAATACCTTCTACCATTCTATCTTTAATTTCTTTCTTTCTTTCTTTATATCTTTCATTCTAGCTTTTATACCTTCTAACATTCTATCTTTAGTTTCTTTCTTTCTTTCTTTCATATCTTTCATTCTAGCTTTAATACCTTCTAACATTCTATTTTTAGTTTCTTTCTTTCTTTCTTTCTTGATTTCTTTCATTCAAGCTTTAATAGCTTCTAACATTTTATCTTTAGTTTCTTTCTTTCTTTCTTTATATCTTCCATTCTAGCTTTTATACCTTCTAACATTCTATCTTTAGTTTCTTTCTTTTTTTCTTTCTTTATATCTTTCATTCTAGCTTTAATACCTTCTAACATTCTCTCTTTAGTTTCTTTCTTTCTTTCTTTATATCTTTCATTCTAGCTTTAATAGCTTCTAACATTTTATCTTTAGTTTCTCTCTTTCTTTCTTTCTTTATATCTTGAATTCTAGCTTTTATACCTTCTAACATTCTATCTTTAGTTTCTTTCTTTCTTTCTTGATATCTTTCATTCTAATTTTAATACCTTCTAACATTCTTTCCTTAGTTTCTTTCTTTCTTTCTTGATATCTTCCATTCTAGCTTTAATACCTTCTAATATTCTCTCTTTAGTTTCTTTCTTTCTTTCTTTCTTGATATCTTTCCTTCTAGTTTCAATATCTTCGAACGTTCTATCTTTAGTTTCTTTCTTTCTTTCTTTCTTTATATCTTTCATACCTTCTAACATTCTATCTTTAGTTTCTTTCTTTCTTTCTTTCTTGATATCTTTCATTCTAGCTTTAATAATTTCTAAAATTCTATCATTCGTTTCTTTCTTTCTTTATATCTTTCATTCTAGCTTTAATACCTTCTAACATTCTATTTGTAGTTTCTTTCTTTCTTTCTTTCTTGATATCTTTCATTCTAATTTTAATACCTTCTAACATTGTATCTTTAATTTCTTTCTTTTTTCTTGATATCTTTCATTCTAGCTTTAATACCTTCTAACATTCTATCTTTAGTTTCTTTCTTTCTTTTTCATTCTAGCTTTAATACCTTCTAACATTCTATCTTTAGTTTCTTTCTTTCTTTATATCTTTCATTCTAATTTCTTCTAACATTCTTTCTTTAGTTTCTTTCTTTCTTTATCTCTTTCATTCTAGCTTTAATCTTCTAATATTCTATCTTTAGTTTCTTTCTTTCTTTCTTTCTTGATATCTTTCCTTATAGTTTCAATACCTTCTAACATTCTATCTTTAATTTCTATCTTTCTTTCTTTATATCTTTCATTCTAGCTTTAATACCTTCTAACATTCTATCTTTAGTTTCTTTCTTTCTTTATATCTTTCATTCTTGCTTTAATACCTTCTGACATTCTATCTTTAGTTTCTTTCTTTCTTTCTTTCTTGATATCTTTCATTCTAGCTTTAATACCTTCTAAAATTCTATCTTTAGTTTCTTTCTTTCTTTCTTTATACCTTTCATTCTAGCTTTAATAACTTCTAACATTCTATCTTTAGTTTCTTTCTTTCTTTCTTTCTTGATATCTTTCATTCTAGCTTTAATACCTTTTAAAATTCTATCTTTAGTTTCTTTCTTTCTTTCTTTATATCTTTCATTCTAGCTTTAATACCTTCTAACATTCTATCTTTAGTTTCTTTCTTTCTTTCTTGATATCTTTCATTGTAGCTTTAATACCTTTTAACATTCTATCTTTAGTTTCTTTCTTTCTTTCTTTCTTTCTTGATATCTTACCTTCTAGTTTCAATACCTTCTAACATTCTATCTTTAGTTTCTTTCTTTCTTTCTTTCTTTATAACTTTCATTCTAGCTTTAATACCTTCTAACATTCTATCTTTAGTTTCTTTCTTTCTTTATATCTTTCATTCTAGCTTTAATACCTTCTAACATTCTATCTTTAGTTTCTTTCTTTCTTTCTTTCTTTATATCTTTCATTCTAGCTTTAATACCTTCGAATATTATATATTTAGTTTCTTTCTTTCTTGATATCTTTCCTTCTAGTTTCAATACCTTCTAACATTCTATCTTTAGTTTCTTTCTTTCTTTCTTTCTTTATATCTTTCATTCTAGCTTTAATACCTTCTAACATTCTATCTTTAGTTTCTTTTTTCTTTCTTTCTTGATATCATTCATTCTAATTTTAATACCTTCTAACATTCTTTCTTTAGTTTCTTTCTTTCTTTCTTTCTTTATATCTTTCATTCCAGCTTTAATACCTTCGAATATTATATATTTAGTTTCTTTCTTTCTTGATATCTTTCCTTCTAGTTTCAATACCTTCTAACATTCTATCTTTAGTTTCTTTCTTTCTTTCTTTCTTTATATCTTTCATTCTAGCTTTAATACCTTCTTACATTCTATCTTTAGTTTCTTTCTTTCTTTCTTTCTTGATATCTTTCCTACTAGTTTCAATACCTTCTAACATTCTATCTTTAATTTCTTTCTTTCTTTCTTTATATCTTTCATTCTAGCTTTAAAACCTTCTAACATTCTATCTTTAGTTTCTTTCTTTCTTTCTTTATATATTTTTTATTCTAGCTTTAATACCTTCTAACATTCTATCTTTAGTTTCTTTCTTTCTTTATATCTTTCAATCTAGCTTTAATACCTTCTAACATTCTGTCTTAAGTTTCTTTCTTTCTTACTTTCTTTCTTTATATCTTCCATTCTAGCTTTAATACCTTCTAACATTCTATCTTTAGTTTCTTTTTTCTTTCTTTCTTGATATCATTCATTCTAATTTTAATACCTTCTAACATTCTTTCTTTAGTTTCTTTCTTTCTTTCTTTCTTTATCTCTTTCATTCTAGCTTTAATAACTTCTAATATTCTATCTTTAGTTTCTTTCTTTCTTTCTTTCTTGATATCTTTCCTACTAGTTTCAATACCTTCTAACATTCTATCTTTAATTTCTTTCTTTCTTTCTTTATATCTTTCATTCTAGCTTTAAAACCTTCTAACATTCTATCTTTAGTTTCTTTCTTTCTTTCTTTATATCTTTCATTCTAGCTTTAATACCTTCTAACATTCTATCTTTAGTTTCTTTCTTTCTTTATATCTTTCATTCTAGCTTTAATACCTTCTAACATTCTATCTTAAGTTTCTGTCTTTCTTACTTTCTTTCTTTATATCTTCCATTCTAGCTTTAATACCTTCTAACATTCTATCTTTAGTTTCTTTCTTTCTTTATATCTTTCATTCTAGCTTTAATACCTTCTAACATTCTATCTTTAGTTTCTTTCTTTCTTTATCTTTCATTCTAGCTTTAATACCTTCTAAAATTCTTTCTTTAGTTTCTTTCTTTCTTTCTTTCTTTATATCTTTCATTCTAGCTTTAATACCTTCGAATATTATATATTTAGTTTCTTTCTTTCTTGATATCTTTCCTTCTAGTTTCAATACCTTCTAACATTCTATCTTTAGTTTCTTTCTTTCTTTCTTTCTTTATATCTTTCATTCTAGCTTTAATAACTTCTAACATTCTATCTTTAGTTTATTTTTTCTTTCTTTCTTGATATCATTCATTCTAATTTTAATACCTTCTAACATTCTTTCTTTAGTTTCTTTCTTTCTTTCTTTCTTTATATCTTTCATTCTAGCTTTAATACCTTCGAATATTATATATTTAGTTTCTTTCTTTCTTGATATCTTTCCTTCTAGTTTCAATACCTTCTAACATTCTATCTTTAGTTTCTTTCTTTCTTTCTTTCTTTATATCTTTCATTCTAGCTTTAATACCTTCTTACATTCTATCTTTAGTTTCTTTCTTTCTTTCTTTCTTGATATCTTTCCTACTAGTTTCAATACCTTCTAACATTCTATCTTTAATTTCTTTCTTTCTTTCTTTATATCTTTCATTCTAGCTTTAAAACCTTCTAACATTCTATCTTTAGTTTCTTTCTTTCTTTCTTTATATATTTTTTATTCTAGCTTTAATACCTTCTAACATTCTATCTTTAGTTTCTTTCTTTCTTTATATCTTTCAATCTAGCTTTAATACCTTCTAACATTCTGTCTTAAGTTTCTTTCTTTCTTACTTTCTTTCTTTATATCTTCCATTCTAGCTTTAATACCTTCTAACATTCTATCTTTAGTTTCTTTTTTCTTTCTTTCTTGATATCATTCATTCTAATTTTAATACCTTCTAACATTCTTTCTTTAGTTTCTTTCTTTCTTTCTTTCTTTATCTCTTTCATTCTAGCTTTAATAACTTCTAATATTCTATCTTTAGTTTCTTTCTTTCTTTCTTTCTTGATATCTTTCCTACTAGTTTCAATACCTTCTAACATTCTATCTTTAATTTCTTTCTTTCTTTCTTTATATCTTTCATTCTAGCTTTAAAACCTTCTAACATTCTATCTTTAGTTTCTTTCTTTCTTTCTTTATATCTTTCATTCTAGCTTTAATACCTTCTAACATTCTATCTTTAGTTTCTTTCTTTCTTTATATCTTTCATTCTAGCTTTAATACCTTCTAACATTCTATCTTAAGTTTCTGTCTTTCTTACTTTCTTTCTTTATATCTTCCATTCTAGCTTTAATACCTTCTAACATTCTATCTTTAGTTTCTTTCTTTCTTTATATCTTTCATTCTAGCTTTAATACCTTCTAACATTCTATCTTTAGTTTCTTTCTTTCTTTATCTTTCATTCTAGCTTTAATACCTTCTAAAATTCTTTCTTTAGTTTCTTTCTTTCTTTCTTTCATTATATCTTTCATTCTAGCTTTAATACCTTCGAATATTATATATTTAGTTTCTTTCTTTCTTGATATCTTTCCTTCTAGTTTCAATACCTTCTAACATTCTATCTTTAGTTTCTTTCTTTCTTTCTTTCTTTATATCTTTCATTCTAGCTTTAATAACTTCTAACATTCTATCTTTAGTTTATTTTTTCTTTCTTTCTTGATATCATTCATTCTAATTTTAATACCTTCTAACATTCTTTCTTTAGTTTCTTTCTTTCTTTCTTTCTTTATATCTTTCATTCTAGCTTTAATACCTTCGAATATTATATATTTAGTTTCTTTCTTTCTTGATATCTTTCCTTCTAGTTTCAATACCTTCTAACATTCTATCTTTAGTTTCTTTCTTTCTTTCTTTCTTTATATCTTTCATTCTAGCTTTAATACCTTCTTACATTCTATCTTTAGTTTCTTTCTTTCTTTCTTTCTTGATATCTTTCCTACTAGTTTCAATACCTTCTAACATTCTATCTTTAATTTCTTTCTTTCTTTCTTTATATCTTTCATTCTAGCTTTAAAACCTTCTAACATTCTATCTTTAGTTTCTTTCTTTCTTTCTTTATATATTTATTATTCTAGCTTTAATACCTTCTAACATTCTATCTTTAGTTTCTTTCTTTCTTTATATCTTTCATTCTAGCTTTAATACCTTCTAACATTCTGTCTTAAGTTTCTTTCTTTCTTACTTTCTTTCTTTATATCTTCCATTCTAACTTTAATACCTTCTAACATTCTATCTTTAGTTTCTTTTTACTTTCTTTCTTGATATCATTCATTCTAATTTTAATACCTTCTAACATTCTTTCTTTAGTTTCTTTCTTTCTTTCTTTCTTTATCTCTTTCATTCTAGCTTTAATAACTTCTAATATTCTATCTTTAGTTTCTTTCTTTCTTTCTTTCTTGATATCTTTCCTACTAGTTTCAATACCTTCTAACATTCTATCTTTAATTTCTTTCTTTCTTTCTTTATATCTTTCATTCTAGCTTTAAAACCTTCTAACATTCTATCTTTAGTTTCTTTCTTTCTTTCTTGATATCTTTCATTCTAGCTTTAATACCTTCTAACATTCTTTCTTTAGTTTCTTTCTTTCTTTCTTTCTTTCTTTATATCTTTCATTCTAGCTTTAATACCTTCGAATATTATATATTTAGTTTCTTTCTTTCTTGATATCTTTCCTTCTAGTTTCAATACCTTCTAACATTCTATCTTTAGTTTCTTTCTTTCTTTCTTTCTTTATATCTTTCATTCTAGCTTTAATACCTTCTTACATTCTATCTTTAGTTTCTTTCTTTCTTTCTTTCTTGATATCTTTCCTACTAGTTTCAATACCTTCTAACATTCTATCTTTAATTTCTTTCTTTCTTTCTTTATATCTTTCATTCTAGCTTTAAAACCTTCTAACATTCTATCTTTAGTTTCTTTCTTTCTTTCTTTATATATTTTTTATTCTAGCTTTAATACCTTCTAACATTCTATCTTTAGTTTCTTTCTTTCTTTATATCTTTCATTCTAGCTTTAATACCTTCTAACATTCTGTCTTAAGTTTCTTTCTTTCTTACTTTCTTTCTTTATATCTTCCATTCTAACTTTAATACCTTCTAACATTCTATCTTTAGTTTCTTTTTACTTTCTTTCTTGATATCATTCATTCTAATTTTAATACCTTCTAACATTCTTTCTTTAGTTTCTTTCTTTCTTTCTTTCTTTATCTCTTTCATTCTAGCTTTAATAACTTCTAATATTCTATCTTTAGTTTCTTTCTTTCTTTCTTTCTTGATATCTTTCCTACTAGTTTCAATACCTTCTAACATTCTATCTTTAATTTCTTTCTTTCTTTCTTTATATCTTTCATTCTAGCTTTAAAACCTTCTAACATTCTATCTTTAGTTTCTTTCTTTCTTTCTTGATATCTTTCATTCTAGCTTTAATACCTTCTAACATTCTATCTTTAGTTTCTTTCTTTCTTTATATCTTTCATTCTAGCTTTAATACCTTCTAACATTCTATCTTAAGTTTCTGTCTTTCTTACTTTCTTTCTTTATATCTTCCATTCTAGCTTTAATACCTTCTAACATTCTATCTTTAGTTTCTTTCTTTCTTTCTTTATATCTTTCAGTCTAGCTTTAATACCTTCTAACATTCTACCTTTAGTTTCTTTCTTTCTTTCTTTCGTGATATCTTTCATTCTAATTTTAATACCTTCTAACATTCTATCTTTAGTTTCTTTCTTTCTTTCTTTCTTGATATCTTTCATTCTAATTTTAATAACTTGTAACATTCTTTCTTTAGTTTCTTTCTTTCTTTCTTTATATCTTCCATTCTATCTTTAATAATTTCTAACATTCTATCTTTAGTTTCTTTCTTTCTTTCTTTCTTTCTTTCATTCTACCTTTAATAACTTCTAATATTCTATCTTTAGTTTCTTTTTTTCTTTCTTTCTTGATATCTTTCATTCTAGCTTTAATACCTTCTAACATTCTATCTTTAGTTTCTTTCTTTCTTTCTTTCTTTATATCTTTCTTTCTAGCTTTAATACCTTCTAACATTCTATCTTTAGTTTCTTTCTTTCTTTCTTGATATCTTTCATTCTAATTTTAATACCTTCTAACATTCTTTCTTTAGTTTCTTTCTTTCTTTCTTTATATCTTTCATTCTAGCTTTAATACCTTCTAATATTCTATCTTTAGTTTCTTTCTTTCTTTCTTTCTTGATATCTTTCCTTCTAGTTTCAATATCTTCGAACGTTCTATCTTTAGTTTCTTTCTTTCTTTCTTTCTTGATATCTTTCATACCTTCTAACATTCTATCTTTAGTTTCTTTCTTTCTTTCTTTCTTGATATCTTTCATTCTAGCTTTAATAATTTGTAAAATTCTATCTTTAGTTTCTTTCTTTCTTTATATCTTTCATTCTAGCTTTAATACCTTCTAACATTCTATCTTTAGTTTCTTTCTTTCTTTCTTTCTTGATATCTTTCATTCTAATTTTAATACCTTCTAACATTGTATCTTTAATTTCTTTCTTTTTTTCTTTATATCTTTCATTCTAGCTTTAATACGTTCTAACATTCTATCTTTAGTTTCTTTCTTTCTTTTACATTCTAGCTTTAATACCTTCTAACATTCTATCTTTAGTTTCTTTCTTTCTTTATATCTTTCATTCTAATTTTAATACCTTCTAACATTCTTTCTTTAGTTTCTTTCTTTCTTTATCTCTTTCATTCTAGCTTTAATACCTTCTAATATTCTATATTTAGTTTCTTTCTTTCTTTCTTTCTTGATATCTTTCCTTATAGTTTCAATACCTTCTAACATTCTATCTTTAATTTCTTTCTTTCTTTCTTTATATCTTTCATTCTAGCTTTAATACCTTCAAACATTCTATCTTTAGTTTCTTTCTTTCTTTATATCTTTCATTCTTGCTTTAATACCTTCTAACATTCTATCTTTAGTTTCTTTCTTTCTTTCTTGATATCTTTCATTCTAGCTTTAATACCTTCTAAAATTCTATCTTTAGTTTCTTTCTTTCTTTCTTTATATCTTTCATTCTAGCTTTAATAACTTCTAACATTCTATCTTTAGTTTCTTTCTTTCTTTCTTTCTTGATATCTTTCATTCTAGCTTTAATACCTTCTAAAATTCTATCTTTAGTTTCTTTCTTTCTTTCTTTATATCTTTCATTCTAGCTTTAATAACTTCTAACATTCTATCTTTAGTTTCTTTCTAACTTTCTTTATATCTTTCATTCTACCTTTAATACCATCTAACATTCTATGTTTAGTTTCTTTCTTTATATCTTTCATTCAAGCTTTAATACCTTCTAAAATTCTATCTTTTGTTTCTTTCTTTCTTTTTCTTGATATCTTTCATTCTAGTTTTAATACCTTCTAACATTCTTTCTTTAGTTTCTTTCTTTCTTTCTTTCTTGATATATTTACTTCTAGTTTCAATACCTTCTAAAATCTATCCTTAGTTTCTTTCTTTCTTTCTTTATATCTTTCATTCTAGCTTTAATACCTTCTAACATTCTATCTTTAGTTTCTTTCTTTCTTTCTTTCTCGATATCTTTCATTCTAATTTTAATACCTTCTAATATTCTTTCTTTAGTTTCTTTCTTTCTTTCTTTCTTTATACCTTTCATTCTAGCTTTAATACCTTCTAACATTCTCTTTTTAGTTTCTTTCTTTCTTTCTTTCTTGATATCTTTCATTCTAGCTTTAATAGCTTCTAACATTTTATCTTTAGTTTCTCTCTTTCTTTCTTTCTTTATATCTTGAATTCTAGCTTTTATACCTTCTCACATTCTATCTTTAGTTTCTTTCTTTCTTTCTTGTTATCTTTCATTCTAATTTTAATACCTTCTAACATTCTTTCCTTAGTTTCTTTCTTTCTTTCTTTATATCTTTCATTCTAGCTTTAATACCTTCTAACATTCTATCTTTAGTTTCTTTCTTTCTTTCTTTCTTGATATCATTCATTCTAATTTTAATACCTTCTAACATTCTTTCTTTAGTTTATTTCTTTCTTTCTTTCTTTATCTCTTTCATTCTAGCTTTAATACCTTCTAATATTCTATCTTTAGTTTCTTTCTTTCTTTCTTTCTTGATATCTTTCCTACTAGTTTCAATACCTTCTACCATTCTATCTTTAATTTCTTTCTTTCTTTCTTTATATCTTTCATTCTAGCTTTTATACCTTCTAACATTCTATCTTTAGTTTCTTTCTTTCTTTCTTTCATATCTTTCATTCTAGCTTTAATACCTTCTAACATTCTATTTTTAGTTTCTTTCTTTCTTTCTTTCTTGATTTCTTTCATTCAAGCTTTAATAGCTTCTAACATTTTATCTTTAGTTTCTTTCTTTCTTTCTTTATATCTTCCATTCTAGCTTTTATACCTTCTAACATTCTATCTTTAGTTTCTTTCTTTTTTTCTTTCTTTATATCTTTCATTCTAGCTTTAATACCTTCTAACATTCTCTCTTTAGTTTCTTTCTTTCTTTCTTTATATCTTTCATTCTAGCTTTAATAGCTTCTAACATTTTATCTTTAGTTTCTCTCTTTCTTTCTTTCTTTATATCTTGAATTCTAGCTTTAATACCTTCTAACATTCTATCTTTAGTTTCTTTCTTTCTTTCTTGATATCTTTCATTCTAATTTTAATACCTTCTAACATTCTTTCCTTAGTTTCTTTCTTTCTTTCTTGATATCTTCCATTCTAGCTTTAATACCTTCTAATATTCTCTCTTTAGTTTCTTTCTTTCTTTCTTTCTTGATATCTTTCCTTCTAGTTTCAATATCTTCGAACGTTCTATCTTTAGTTTCTTTCTTTCTTTCTTTCTTTATATCTTTCATACCTTCTAACATTCTATCTTTAGTTTCTTTCTTTCTTTCCTTCTTGATATCTTTCATTCTAGCTTTAATAATTTCTAAAATTCTATCATTCGTTTCTTTCTTTCTTTATATCTTTCATTCTAGCTTTTATACCTTCTAACATTCTATCTTTAGTTTCTTTCTTTTTTTCTTTCTTTATATCTTTCATTCTAGCTTTAATACCTTCTAACATTCTCTCTTTAGTTTCTTTCTTTCTTTCTTTATATCTTTCATTCTAGCTTTAATAGCTTCTAACATTTTATCTTTAGTTTCTCTCTTTCTTTCTTTCTTTATATCTTGAATTCTAGCTTTTATACCTTCTAACATTGTATCTTTAATTTCTTTCTTTTTTCTTTATATCTTTCATTCTAGCTTTAATACGTTCTAACATTCTATCTTTAGTTTCTTTCTTTCTTTTTCATTCTAGCTTTAATACCTTCTAACATTCTATCTTTAGTTTCTTTCTTTCTTTATATCTTTCATTCTAATTTCTTCTAAAATTCTTTCTTTAGTTTCTTTCTTTCTTTATCTCTTTCATTCTAGCTTTAATCTTCTAATATTCTATCTTTAGTTTCTTTCTTTCTTTCTTTCTTGATATCTTTCCTTATAGTTTCAATACCTTCTAACATTCTATCTTTAATTTCTTTCTTTCTTTCTTTATATCTTTCATTCTAGCTTTAATACCTTCTAACATTCTATCTTTAGTTTCTTTCTTTCTTTATATCTTTCATTCTTGCTTTAATACCTTCTGACATTCTATCTTTAGTTTCTTTCTTTCTTTCTTTCTTGATATCTTTCATTCTAGCTTTAATACCTTCTAAAATTCTATCTTTAGTTTCTTTCTTTCTTTCTTTATACCTTTCATTCTAGCTTTAATAACTTCTAACATTCTATCTTTAGTTTCTTTCTTTCTTTCTTTCTTGATATCTTTCATTCTAGCTTTAATACCTTTTAAAATTCTATCTTTAGTTTCTTTCTTTCTTTCTTTATATCTTTCATTCTAGCTTTAATACCTTCTAACATTCTATCTTTAGTTTCTTTCTTTCTTTCTTGATATCTTTCATTGTAGCTTTAATACCTTTTAACATTCTATCTTTAGTTTCTTTCTTTCTTTCTTTCTTTCTTGATATCTTACCTTCTAGTTTCAATACCTTCTAACATTCTATCTTTAGTTTCTTTCTTTCTTTCTTTCTTTATAACTTTCATTCTAGCTTTAATACCTTCTAACATTCTATCTTTAGTTTCTTTCTTTCTTTATATCTTTCATTCTAGCTTTAATACCTTCTAACATTCTATCTTTAGTTTCTTTCTTTCTTTATCTTTCATTCTAGCTTTAATACCTTCTAACATTCTTTCTTTAGTTTCTTTCTTTCTTTCTTTCTTTATATCTTTCATTCTAGCTTTAATACCTTCGAATATTATATATTTAGTTTCTTTCTTTCTTGATATCTTTCCTTCTAGTTTCAATACCTTCTAACATTCTATCTTTAGTTTCTTTCTTTCTTTCTTTCTTTATATCTTTCATTCTAGCTTTAATACCTTCTAACATTCTATCTTTAGTTTCTTTTTTCTTTCTTTCTTGATATCATTCATTCTAATTTTAATACCTTCTAACATTCTTTCTTTAGTTTCTTTCTTTCTTTCTTTCTTTATATCTTTCATTCCAGCTTTAATACCTTCGAATATTATATATTTAGTTTCTTTCTTTCTTGATATCTTTCCTTCTAGTTTCAATACCTTCTAACATTCTATCTTTAGTTTCTTTCTTTCTTTCTTTCTTTATATCTTTCATTCTAGCTTTAATACCTTCTTACATTCTATCTTTAGTTTCTTTCTTTCTTTCTTTCTTGATATCTTTCCTACTAGTTTCAATACCTTCTAACATTCTATCTTTAATTTCTTTCTTTCTTTCTTTATATCTTTCATTCTAGCTTTAAAACCTTCTAACATTCTATCTTTAGTTTCTTTCTTTCTTTCTTTATATATTTTTTATTCTAGCTTTAATACCTTCTAACATTCTATCTTTAGTTTCTTTCTTTCTTTATATCTTTCAATCTAGCTTTAATACCTTCTGACATTCTGTCTTAAGTTTCTTTCTTTCTTACTTTCTTTCTTTATATCTTCCATTCTAGCTTTAATACCTTCTAACATTCTATCTTTAGTTTCTTTTTTCTTTCTTTCTTGATATCATTCATTCTAATTTTAATACCTTCTAACATTCTTTCTTTAGTTTCTTTCTTTCTTTCTTTATCTCTTTCATTCTAGCTTTAATAACTTCTAATATTCTATCTTTAGTTTCTTTCTTTCTTTCTTTCTTGATATCTTTCCTACTAGTTTCAATACCTTCTAACATTCTATCTTTAATTTCTTTCTTTCTTTCTTTATATCTTTCATTCTAGCTTTAAAACCTTCTAACATTCTATCTTTAGTTTCTTTCTTTCTTTCTTTATATCTTTCATTCTAGCTTTAATACCTTCTAACATTCTATCTTTAGTTTCTTTCTTTCTTTATATCTTTCATTCTAGCTTTAATACCTTCTAACATTCTATCTTAAGTTTCTGTCTTTCTTACTTTCTTTCTTTATATCTTCCATTCTAGCTTTAATACCTTCTAACATTCTATCTTTAGTTTCTTTCTTTCTTTATATCTTTCATTCTAGCTTTAATACCTTCTAACATTCTATCTTTAGTTTCTTTCTTTCTTTCTTTCTTGATATCTTTCATTCTAGTTTTAATACATTCTTACATTCTATCTTTAGTTTCTTTCTTTCTTTCTTTATATCTTTCATTCAAGCTTTAATACCTTCTAACATTCTATCTTTAGTTTCTTTCTTTCTTTATATCTTTCATTTTAGCTTTAATACCTTCTAACATTCTATCTTTAGTTTCTTTCTTTCTTTATATCTTTCATTCTAATTTTAATACCTTCTAACATTCTTTCTTTAGTTTCTTTCTTTCTTTATATCTTTCCTACTAGCTTTAATACTTACTAACATTCTATCTTTCATTTCTTTCTTTCTTTCTTTCTTGATATCTTTCATTCTAGTTTTAATAACTTCTAACATTCTAACTATAGTTTCTTTCTTTATTGATATCTTTCCTTCTATCCTTAATACCTTCTAACATTCTATCTTTAGTTTCTTTTTTTCTTTCTTTCTTGATGTCTTTCATTCTTTGTTTTATACATTCTAACATTCTATCTTTAGTTTCATTTTTTCTTTCTTTCTTGATATCTTTCATTCTAATTTTAATACCTTCTAACATTCTTTCTTCATTTTCTTTCTTTCTTTCTTTCTTTATATCTTTCATTCTAGCTTTAATACCTTCTAATATTCTATCTTTAGTTTCTTTCATTCTTTCTTGATATCTTCCCTTCTAGTTTCAATACCTTCTAACATTCTATCTTTAATTTCTTTCTTTCTTTCTTTCTTTCTTTCTTTATATCTTTCATTCTAGCTTTAATACCTTCTAACATTCTATCTTTAGTTTCTTTCTTTCTTTCTTTCTTGATATCTTTCATTCTAGTTTTAATACATTCTTACATTCTATCTTTAGTTTCTTTCTTTCTTTCTTTATATCTTTCATTCAAGCTTTAATACCTTCTAACATTCTATCTTTAGTTTCTTTCTTTCTTTCTTGATATCTTTCATTCTAGCTTTAATAACTTCTAACATTCTATCTTTAGTTTCTTTCTTTCTTGATATCTTTCCTTCTAGTTTCAATACCTTCTAACATTCTCTTTAATTTCTTTCTTTCTTTCTTTCTTGATATCTTTCATTCTAGTTTTAATACCTTCTAACATTCTATCTTTAGTTTCTTTCTTTCTTTCTTGATATCTTTCATTCTAGCTTTAATAACTTCTAATATTCTATCTTTAGTTTCTTTCATTCTTTCTTGATATCTTCCCTTCTAGTTTCAATACCTTCTAACATTCTATCTTTAATTTCTTTCTTTCTTTCTTTCTTTCTTTCTTTCTTTATATTTTTCATTCGAGCTTTAATACCTTCTAACATTCTATCTTTAGTTTCTTTCTTTCTTTCTTTCTTGATATCTTTCATTCTAGTTTTAATACATTCTTACATTCTATCTTTAATTTCTTTCTTTCTTTCTTTCTTTATATCTTCCATTCTAGCTTTAATACCTTCTAACATTCTATCTTTAGTTTCTTTCTTTCTTTCTTTCTTTATATTTTTCATTCTAGTTTTAATACCTTCTAACATTCTATCTTTAGTTTCTTTCTTACTTTATTTCTTTCATTCAAGCTTTAATACCTTCTAACATTCTATCTTTAGTTTCTTCCTTACTTTTTCTTGATATCTTTCATTCTAGTTTTAATACCTTCTAACATTCTATCTTTAGTTTCTTTCTTTCTTAGTTTTTTTATATCTTCCATTCTAGCTTTAATAACTTCTAACATTCTATCTTTAGTTTCTTTCTTTCTTTCTTTCTTTATATCTTTCATTCTAGCTTTAATACCTTCTAACATTTTATCTTTAGTTTCTTTCTTTCTTTATTTATTTATTTCATTCTAGCTTTAATACCTTCTAACATTCTATCTTTAGTTTATTTCTTTCTTTCTTTCTTTATATCTTTCCTACTAGCTTTAATACTTACTAACATTCTATCTTTCATTTCTTTCTTTCTTTCTTTCTTGATATCTTTCATTCCAGTTTTAATACCTTCTAACATTCTAACTATAGTTTCTTATTTTATTGATATCTTTCCTTCTATCCTTAATACCTTCTAACATTCTATCTTTAGTTTCTTTCTTTCTTTATCTTTCATTCTAGCTTTAATACCTTCTAACATTCTTTCTTTAGTTTCTTTCTTTCTTTCTTTCTTTATATCTTTCATTCTAGCTTTAATACCTTCGAATATTATATATTTAGTTTCTTTCTTTCTTGATATCTTTCCTTCTAGTTTCAATACCTTCTAACATTCTATCTTTAGTTTCTTTCTTTCTTTCTTTCTTTATATCTTTCATTCTAGCTTTAATACCTTCTAACATTCTATCTTTAGTTTCTTTTTTCTTTCTTTCTTGATATCATTCATTCTAATTTTAATACCTTCTAACATTCTTTCTTTAGTTTCTTTCTTTCTTTCTTTCTTTATATCTTTCATTCCAGCTTTAATACCTTCGAATATTATATATTTAGTTTCTTTCTTTCTTGATATCTTTCCTTCTAGTTTCAATACCTTCTAACATTCTATCTTTAGTTTCTTTCTTTCTTTCTTTCTTTATATCTTTCATTCTAGCTTTAATACCTTCTTACATTCTATCTTTAGTTTCTTTCTTTCTTTCTTTCTTGATATCTTTCCTACTAGTTTCAATACCTTCTAACATTCTATCTTTAATTTCTTTCTTTCTTTCTTTATATCTTTCATTCTAGCTTTAAAACCTTCTAACATTCTATCTTTAGTTTCTTTCTTTCTTTCTTTATATATTTTTTATTCTAGCTTTAATACCTTCTAACATTCTATCTTTAGTTTCTTTCTTTCTTTATATCTTTCAATCTAGCTTTAATACCTTCTAACATTCTGTTTTAAGTTTCTTTCTTTCTTACTTTCTTTCTTTATATCTTCCATTCTAGCTTTAATACCTTCTAACATTCTATCTTTAGTTTCTTTTTTCTTTCTTTCTTGATATCATTCATTCTAATTTTAATACCTTCTAACATTCTTTCTTTAGTTTCTTTCTTTCTTTCTTTCTTTATCTCTTTCATTCTAGCTTTAATAACTTCTAATATTCTATCTTTAGTTTCTTTCTTTCTTTCTTTCTTGATATCTTTCCTACTAGTTTCAATACCTTCTAACATTCTATCTTTAATTTCTTTCTTTCTTTCTTTATATCTTTCATTCTAGCTTTAAAACCTTCTAACATTCTATCTTTAGTTTCTTTCTTTCTTTCTTTATATCTTTCATTCTAGCTTTAATACCTTCTAACATTCTATCTTTAGTTTCTTACTTTCTTTATATCTTTCATTCTAGCTTTAATACCTTCTAACATTCTATCTTAAGTTTCTGTCTTTCTTACTTTCTTTCTTTATATCTTCCATTCTAGCTTTAATACCTTCTAACATTCTATCTTTAGTTTCTTTCTTTCTTTATATCTTTCATTCTAGCTTTAATACCTTCTAACATTCTATCTTTAGTTTCTTTCTTTCTTTATCTTTCATTCTAGCGTTAATACCTTCTAAAATTCTTTCTTTAGTTTCTTTCTTTCTTTCTTTCTTTATATCTTTCATTCTAGCTTTAATACCTTCTAACATTCTATCTTTAGTTTCTTTTTTCTTTCTTTCTTGATATCATTCATTCTAATTTTAATACCTTCTAACATTCTTTCTTTAGTTTCTTTCTTTCTTTCTTTCTTTATATCTTTCATTCTAGCTTTAATACCTTCGAATATTATATATTTAGTTTCTTTCTTTCTTGATATCTTTCCTTCTATTTTCAATACCTTCTAACATTCTATCTTTAGTTTCTTTCTTTCTTTCTTTCTTTATATCTTTCATTCTAGCTTTAATACCTTCTTACATTCTATCTTTAGTTTCTTTCTTTCTTTCTTTCTTGATATCTTTCCTACTAGTTTCAATACCTTCTAACATTCTATCTTTAATTTCTTTCTTTCTTTCTTTATATCTTTCATTCTAGCTTTAAAACCTTCTAACATTCTATCTTTAGTTTCTTTCTTTCTTTCTTTATATATTTTTTATTCTAGCTTTAATACCTTCTAACATTCTATCTTTAGTTTCTTTCTTTCTTTATATCTTTCAATCTAGCTTTAATACCTTCTAACATTCTGTCTTAAGTTTCTTTCTTTCTTACTTTCTTTCTTTATATCTTCCATTCTAGCTTTAATACCTTCTAACATTCTATCTTTAGTTTCTTTTTTCTTTCTTTCTTGATATCATTCATTCTAATTTTAATACCTTCTAACATTCTTTCTTTAGTTTCTTTCTTTCTTTCTTTCTTTATCTCTTTCATTCTAGCTTTAATAACTTCTAATATTCTATCTTTAGTTTCTTTCTTTCTTTCTTTCTTGATATCTTTCCTACTAGTTTCAATACCTTCTAACATTCTATCTTTAATTTCTTTCTTTCTTTCTTTATATCTTTCATTCTAGCTTTAAAACCTTCTAACATTCTATCTTTAGTTTCTTTCTTTCTTTCTTTATATCTTTCATTCTAGCTTTAATACCTTCTAACATTCTATCTTTAGTTTCTTTCTTTCTTTATATCTTTCATTCTAGCTTTAATACCTTCTAACATTCTATCTTAAGTTTCTGTCTTTCTTACTTTCTTTCTTTATATCTTCCATTCTAGCTTTAATACCTTCTAACATTCTATCTTTAGTTTCTTTCTTTCTTTATATCTTTCATTCTAGCTTTAATACCTTCTAACATTCTATCTTTAGTTTCTTTCTTTCTTTATCTTTCATTCTAGCTTTAATACCTTCTAAAATTCTTTCTTTAGTTTCTTTCTTTCTTTCTTTCTTTATATCTTTCATTCTAGCTTTAATACCTTCGAATATTATATATTTAGTTTCTTTCTTTCTTGATATCTTTCCTTCTAGTTTCAATACCTTCTAACATTCTATCTTTAGTTTCTTTCTTTCTTTCTTTCTTTATATCTTTCATTCTAGCTTTAATACCTTCTAACATTCTATCTTTAGTTTCTTTTTTCTTTCTTTCTTGATATCATTCATTCTAATTTTAATACCTTCTAACATTCTTTCTTTAGTTTCTTTCTTTCTTTCTTTCTATATATCTTTCATTCTAGCTTTAATACCTTCGAATATTATATATTTAGTTTCTTTCTTTCTTGATATCTTTCCTTCTAGTTTCAATACCTTCTAACATTCTATCTTTAGTTTCTTTCTTTCTTTCTTTCTTTATATCTTTCATTCTAGCTTTAATACCTTCTTACATTCTATCTTTAGTTTCTTTCTTTCTTTCTTTCTTGATATCTTTCCTACTAGTTTCAATACCTTCTAACATTCTATCTTTAATTTCTTTCTTTCTTTCTTTATATCTTTCATTCTAGCTTTAAAACCTTCTAACATTCTATCTTTAGTTTCTTTCTTTCTTTCTTTATATATTTTTTATTCTAGCTTTAATACCTTCTAACATTCTATCTTTAGTTTCTTTCTTTCTTTATATCTTTCATTCTAGCTTTAATACCTTCTAACATTCTGTCTTAAGTTTCTTTCTTTCTTACTTTCTTTCTTTATATCTTCCATTCTAACTTTAATACCTTCTAACATTCTATCTTTAGTTTCTTTTTACTTTCTTTCTTGATATCATTCATTCTAATTTTAATACCTTCTAACATTCTTTCTTTAGTTTCTTTCTTTCTTTCTTTCTTTATCTCTTTCATTCTAGCTTTAATAACTTCTAATATTCTATCTTTAGTTTCTTTCTTTCTTTCTTTCTTGATATCTTTCCTACTAGTTTCAATACCTTCTAACATTCTATCTTTAATTTCTTTCTTTCTTTCTTTATATCTTTCATTCTAGCTTTAAAACCTTCTAACATTCTATCTTTAGTTTCTTTCTTTCTTTCTTGATATCTTTCATTCTAGCTTTAATACCTTCTAACATTCTATCTTTAGTTTCTTTCTTTCTTTATATCTTTCATTCTAGCTTTAATACCTTCTAACATTCTATCTTAAGTTTCTGTCTTTCTTACTTTCTTTCTTTATATCTTCCATTCTAGCTTTAATACCTTCTAACATTCTATCTTTAGTTTCTTTCTTTCTTTCTTTATATCTTTCAGTCTAGCTTTAATACCTTCTAACATTCTACCTTTAGTTTCTTTCTTTCTTTCTTTCGTGATATCTTTCATTCTAATTTTAATACCTTCTAACATTCTATCTTTAGTTTCTTTCTTTCTTTCTTTCTTGATTTCTTTCATTCTAATTTTAATAACTTGTAACATTCTTTCTTTAGTTTCTTTCTTTCTTTCTTTATATCTTCCATTCTATCTTTAATAATTTCTAACATTCTATCTTTAGTTTCTTTCTTTCTTTCTTTCTTTCTTTCATTCTACCTTTAATAACTTCTAATATTCTATCTTTAGTTTCTTTTTTTCTTTCTTTCTTGATATCTTTCATTCTAGCTTTAATACCTTCTAACATTCTATCTTTAGTTTCTTTCTTTCTTTCTTTCTTTATATCTTTCTTTCTAGCTTTAATACCTTCTAACATTCTATCTTTAGTTTCTTTCTTTCTTTCTTGATATCTTTCATTCTAATTTTAATACCTTCTAACATTCTTTCTTTAGTTTCTTTCTTTCTTTCTTTATATCTTTCATTCTAGCTTTAATACCTTCTAATATTCTATCTTTAGTTTCTTTCTTTCTTTCTTTCTTGATATCTTTCCTTCTAGTTTCAATATCTTCGAACGTTCTATCTTTAGTTTCTTTCTTTCTTTCTTTCTTGATATCTTTCATACCTTCTAACATTCTATCTTTAGTTTCTTTCTTTCTTTCTTTCTTGATATCTTTCATTCTAGCTTTAATAATTTCTAAAATTCTATCTTTAGTTTCTTTCTTTCTTTATATCTTTCATTCTAGCTTTAATACCTTCTAACATTCTATCTTTAGTTTCGTTCTTTCTTTCTTTCTTGATATCTTTCATTCTAATTTTAATACCTTCTAACATTGTATCTTTAATTTCTTTCTTTTTTTCTTTATATCTTTCATTCTAGCTTTAATACGTTCTAACATTCTATCTTTAGTTTCTTTCTTTCTTTTACATTCTAGCTTTAATACCTTCTAACATTCTATCTTTAGTTTCTTTCTTTCTTTATATCTTTCATTCTAATTTCTTCTAACATTCTTTCTTTAGTTTCTTTCTTTCTTTATCTCTTTCATTCTAGCTTTAATCTTCTAATATTCTATCTTTAGTTTCTTTCTTTCTTTCTTTCTTGATATCTTTCCTTATAGTTTCAATACCTTCTAACATTCTATCTTTTATTTCTATCTTTCTTTCTTTATATCTTTCATTCTAGCTTTAATACCTTCTAACATTCTATCTTTAGTTTCTTTCTTTCTTTATATCTTTCATTCTTGCTTTAATACCTTCTGACATTCTATCTTTAGTTTCTTTCTTTCTTTCTTTCTTGATATCTTTCATTCTAGCTTTAATACCTTCTAAAATTCTATCTTTAGTTTCTTTCTTTCTTTCTTTATACCTTTCATTCTAGCTTTAATAACTTCTAACATTCTATCTTTAGTTTCTTTCTTTCTTTCTTTCTTGATATCTTTCATTCTAGCTTTAATACCTTTTAAAATTCTATCTTTAGTTTCTTTCTTTCTTTCTTTATATCTTTCATTCTAGCTTTAATACCTTCTAACATTCTATCTTTAGTTTCTTTCTTTCTTTCTTGATATCTTTCATTGTAGCTTTAATACCTTTTAACATTCTATCTTTAGTTTCTTTCTTTCTTTCTTTCTTTCTTGATATCTTACCTTCTAGTTTCAATACCTTCTAACATTCTATCTTTAGTTTCTTTCTTTCTTTCTTTCTTTATAACTTTCATTCTAGCTTTAATACCTTCTAACATTCTATCTTTAGTTTCTTTCTTTCTTTATATCTTTCATTCTAGCTTTAATACCTTCTAACATTCTATCTTTAGTTTCTTTCTTTCTTTATCTTTCATTCTAGCTTTAATACCTTCTAACATTCTTTCTTTAGTTTCTTTCTTTCTTTCTTTCTTTATATCTTTCATTCTAGCTTTAATACCTTCGAATATTATATATTTAGTTTCTTTCTTTCTTGATATCTTTCCTTCTAGTTTCAATACCTTCTAACATTCTATCTTTAGTTTCTTTCTTTCTTTCTTTCTTTATATCTTTCATTCTAGCTTTAATACCTTCTAACATTCTATCTTTAGTTTCTTTTTTCTTTCTTTCTTGATATCATTCATTCTAATTTTAATACCTTCTAACATTCTTTCTTTAGTTTCTTTCTTTCTTTCTTTCTTTATATCTTTCATTCCAGCTTTAATACCTTCGAATATTATATATTTAGTTTCTTTCTTTCTTGATATCTTTCCTTCTAGTTTCAATACCTTCTAACATTCTATCTTTAGTTTCTTTCTTTCTTTCTTTCTTTATATCTTTCATTCTAGCTTTAATACCTTCTTACATTCTATCTTTAGTTTCTTTCTTTCTTTCTTTCTTGATATCTTTCCTACTAGTTTCAATACCTTCTAACATTCTATCTTTAATTTCTTTCTTTCTTTCTTTATATCTTTCATTCTAGCTTTAAAACCTTCTAACATTCTATCTTTAGTTTCTTTCTTTCTTTCTTTATATATTTTTTATTCTAGCTTTAATACCTTCTAACATTCTATCTTTAGTTTCTTTCTTTCTTTATATCTTTCAATCTAGCTTTAATACCTTCTAACATTCTGTCTTAAGTTTCTTTCTTTCTTACTTTCTTTCTTTATATCTTCCATTCTAGCTTTAATACCTTCTAACATTCTATCTTTAGTTTCTTTTTTCTTTCTTTCTTGATATCATTCATTCTAATTTTAATACCTTCTAACATTCTTTCTTTAGTTTCTTTCTTTCTTTCTTTCTTTATCTCTTTCATTCTAGCTTTAATAACTTCTAATATTCTATCTTTAGTTTCTTTCTTTCTTTCTTTCTTGATATCTTTCCTACTAGTTTCAATACCTTCTAACATTCTATCTTTAATTTCTTTCTTTCTTTCTTTATATCTTTCATTCTAGCTTTAAAACCTTCTACCATTCTATCTTTAGTTTCTTTCTTTCTTTCTTTATATCTTTCATTCTAGCTTTAATACCTTCTAACATTCTATCTTTAGTTTCTTTCTTTCTTTATATCTTTCATTCTAGCTTTAATACCTTCTAACATTCTATCTTAAGTTTCTGTCTTTCTTACTTTCTTTCTTTATATCTTCCATTCTAGCTTTAATACCTTCTAACATTCTATCTTTAGTTTCTTTCTTTCTTTATATCTTTCATTCTAGCTTTAATACCTTCTAACATTCTATCTTTAGTTTCTTTCTTTCTTTATCTTTCATTCTAGCTTTAATACCTTCTAAAATTCTTTCTTTAGTTTCTTTCTTTCTTTCTTTCTTTATATCTTTCATTCTAGCTTTAATACCTTCGAATATTATATATTTAGTTTCTTTCTTTCTTGATATCTTTCCTTCTAGTTTCAATACCTTCTAACATTCTATCTTTAGTTTCTTTCTTTCTTTCTTTCTTTATATCTTTCATTCTAGCTTTAATAACTTCTAACATTCTATCTTTAGTTTATTTTTTCTTTCTTTCTTGATATCATTCATTCTAATTTTAATACCTTCTAACATTCTTTCTTTAGTTTCTTTCTTTCTTTCTTTCTTTATATCTTTCATTCTAGCTTTAATACCTTCGAATATTATATATTTAGTTTCTTTCTTTCTTGATATCTTTCCTTCTAGTTTCAATACCTTCTAACATTCTATCTTTAGTTTCTTTCTTTCTTTCTTTCTTTATATCTTTCATTCTAGCTTTAATACCTTCTTACATTCTATCTTTAGTTTCTTTCTTTCTTTCTTTCTTGATATCTTTCCTACTAGTTTCAATACCTTCTAACATTCTATCTTTAATTTCTTTCTTTCTTTCTTTATATCTTTCATTCTAGCTTTAAAACCTTCTAACATTCTATCTTTAGTTTCTTTCTTTCTTTCTTTATATATTTATTATTCTAGCTTTAATACCTTCTAACATTCTATCTTTAGTTTCTTTCTTTCTTTATATCTTTCATTCTAGCTTTAATACCTTCTAACATTCTGTCTTAAGTTTCTTTCTTTCTTACTTTCTTTCTTTATATCTTCCATTCTAACTTTAATACCTTCTAACATTCTATCTTTAGTTTCTTTTTACTTTCTTTCTTGATATCATTCATTCTAATTTTAATACCTTCTAACATTCTTTCTTTAGTTTCTTTCTTTCTTTCTTTCTTTATCTCTTTCATTCTAGCTTTAATAACTTCTAATATTCTATCTTTAGTTTCTTTCTTTCTTTCTTTCTTGATATCTTTCCTACTAGTTTCAATACCTTCTAACATTCTATCTTTAATTTCTTTCTTTCTTTCTTTATATCTTTCATTCTAGCTTTAAAACCTTCTAACATTCTATCTTTAGTTTCTTTCTTTCTTTCTTGATATCTTTCATTCTAGCTTTAATACCTTCTAACATTCTATCTTTAGTTTCTTTTTTCTTTCTTTCTTGATATCATTCATTCTAATTTTAATACCTTCTAACATTCTTTCTTTAGTTTCTTTCTTTCTTTCTTTCTTTCTTTATATCTTTCATTCTAGCTTTAATACCTTCGAATATTATATATTTAGTTTCTTTCTTTCTTGATATCTTTCCTTCTAGTTTCAATACCTTCTAACATTCTATCTTTAGTTTCTTTCTTTCTTTCTTTCTTTATATCTTTCATTCTAGCTTTAATACCTTCTTACATTCTATCTTTAGTTTCTTTCTTTCTTTCTTTCTTGATATCTTTCCTACTAGTTTCAATACCTTCTAACATTCTATCTTTAATTTCTTTCTTTCTTTCTTTATATCTTTCATTCTAGCTTTAAAACCTTCTAACATTCTATCTTTAGTTTCTTTCTTTCTTTCTTTATATATTTTTTATTCTAGCTTTAATACCTTCTAACATTCTATCTTTAGTTTCTTTCTTTCTTTATATCTTTCATTCTAGCTTTAATACCTTCTAACATTCTGTCTTAAGTTTCTTTCTTTCTTACTTTCTTTCTTTATATCTTCCATTCTAACTTTAATACCTTCTAACATTCTATCTTTAGTTTCTTTTTACTTTCTTTCTTGATATCATTCATTCTAATTTTAATACCTTCTAACATTCTTTCTTTAGTTTCTTTCTTTCTTTCTTTATATCTTTCATTCTAGCTTTAATACCTTCGAATATTATATATTTAGTTTCTTTCTTTCTTGATATCTTTCCTTCTAGTTTCAATACCTTCTAACATTCTATCTTTAGTTTCTTTCTTTCTTTCTTTCTTTATATCTTTCATTCTAGCTTTAATAACTTCTAACATTCTATCTTTAGTTTATTTTTTCTTTCTTTCTTGATATCATTCATTCTAATTTTAATACCTTCTAACATTCTTTCTTTAGTTTCTTTCTTTCTTTCTTTCTTTATATCTTTCATTCTAGCTTTAATACCTTCGAATATTATATATTTAGTTTCTTTCTTTCTTGATATCTTTCCTTCTAGTTTCAATACCTTCTAACATTCTATCTTTAGTTTCTTTCTTTCTTTCTTTCTTTATATCTTTCATTCTAGCTTTAATACCTTCTTACATTCTATCTTTAGTTTCTTTCTTTCTTTCTTTCTTGATATCTTTCCTACTAGTTTCAATACCTTCTAACATTCTATCTTTAATTTCTTTCTTTCTTTCTTTATATCTTTCATTCTAGCTTTAAAACCTTCTAACATTCTATCTTTAGTTTCTTTCTTTCTTTCTTTATATATTTATTATTCTAGCTTTAATACCTTCTAACATTCTATCTTTAGTTTCTTTCTTTCTTTATATCTTTCATTCTAGCTTTAATACCTTCTAACATTCTGTCTTAAGTTTCTTTCTTTCTTACTTTCTTTCTTTATATCTTCCATTCTAACTTTAATACCTTCTAACATTCTATCTTTAGTTTCTTTTTACTTTCTTTCTTGATATCATTCATTCTAATTTTAATACCTTCTAACATTCTTTCTTTAGTTTCTTTCTTTCTTTCTTTCTTTATCTCTTTCATTCTAGCTTTAATAACTTCTAATATTCTATCTTTAGTTTCTTTCTTTCTTTCTTTCTTGATATCTTTCCTACTAGTTTCAATACCTTCTAACATTCTATCTTTAATTTCTTTCTTTCTTTCTTTATATCTTTCATTCTAGCTTTAAAACCTTCTAACATTCTATCTTTAGTTTCTTTCTTTCTTTCTTGATATCTTTCATTCTAGCTTTAATACCTTCTAACATTCTATCTTTAGTTTCTTTTTTCTTTCTTTCTTGATATCATTCATTCTAATTTTAATACCTTCTAACATTCTTTCTTTAGTTTCTTTCTTTCTTTCTTTCTTTCTTTATATCTTTCATTCTAGCTTTAATACCTTCGAATATTATATATTTAGTTTCTTTCTTTCTTGATATCTTTCCTTCTAGTTTCAATACCTTCTAACATTCTATCTTTAGTTTCTTTCTTTCTTTCTTTCTTTATATCTTTCATTCTAGCTTTAATACCTTCTTACATTCTATCTTTAGTTTCTTTCTTTCTTTCTTTCTTGATATCTTTCCTACTAGTTTCAATACCTTCTAACATTCTATCTTTAATTTCTTTCTTTCTTTCTTTATATCTTTCATTCTAGCTTTAAAACCTTCTAACATTCTATCTTTAGTTTCTTTCTTTCTTTCTTTATATATTTTTTATTCTAGCTTTAATACCTTCTAACATTCTATCTTTAGTTTCTTTCTTTCTTTATATCTTTCATTCTAGCTTTAATACCTTCTAACATTCTGTCTTAAGTTTCTTTCTTTCTTACTTTCTTTCTTTATATCTTCCATTCTAACTTTAATACCTTCTAACATTCTATCTTTAGTTTCTTTTTACTTTCTTTCTTGATATCATTCATTCTAATTTTAATACCTTCTAACATTCTTTCTTTAGTTTCTTTCTTTCTTTCTTTCTTTATCTCTTTCATTCTAGCTTTAATAACTTCTAATATTCTATCTTTAGTTTCTTTCTTTCTTTCTTTCTTGATATCTTTCCTACTAGTTTCAATACCTTCTAACATTCTATCTTTAATTTCTTTCTTTCTTTCTTTATATCTTTCATTCTAGCTTTAAAACCTTCTAACATTCTATCTTTAGTTTCTTTCTTTCTTTCTTGATATCTTTCATTCTAGCTTTAATACCTTCTAACATTCTATCTTTAGTTTCTTTCTTTCTTTATATCTTTCATTCTAGCTTTAATACCTTCTAACATTCTATCTTAAGTTTCTGTCTTTCTTACTTTCTTTCTTTATATCTTCCATTCTAGCTTTAATACCTTCTAACATTCTATCTTTAGTTTCTTTCTTTCTTTCTTTATATCTTTCAGTCTAGCTTTAATACCTTCTAACATTCTACCTTTAGTTTCTTTCTTTCTTTCTTTCGTGATATCTTTCATTCTAATTTTAATACCTTCTAACATTCTATCTTTAGTTTCTTTCTTTCTTTCTTTCTTGATATCTTTCATTCTAATTTTAATAACTTGTAACATACTTTCTTTAGTTTCTTTCTTTCTTTCTTTATATCTTCCATTCTATCTTTAATAATTTCTAACATTCTATCTTTAGTTTCTTTCTTTCTTTCTTTCTTTCTTTCATTCTACCTTTAATAACTTCTAATATTCTATCTTTAGTTTCTTTTTTTCTTTCTTTCTTGATATCTTTCATTCTAGCTTTAATACCTTCTAACATTCTATCTTTAGTTTCTTTCTTTCTTTCTTTCTTTATATCTTTCTTTCTAGCTTTAATACCTTCTAACATTCTATCTTTAGTTTCTTTCTTTCTTTCTTGATATCTTTCATTCTAATTTTAATACCTTCTAACATTCTTTCTTTAGTTTCTTTCTTTCTTTCTTTATATCTTTCATTCTAGCTTTAATACCTTCTAATATTCTATCTTTAGTTTCTTTCTTTCTTTCTTTCTTGATATCTTTCCTTCTAGTTTCAATATCTTCGAACGTTCTATCTTTAGTTTCTTTCTTTCTTTCTTTCTTGATATCTTTCATACCTTCTAACATTCTATCTTTAGTTTCTTTCTTTCTTTCTTTCTTGATATCTTTCATTCTATCTTTAATAATTTCTAAAATTCTATCTTTAGTTTCTTTCTTTCTTTATATCTTTCATTCTAGCTTTAATACCTTCTAACATTCTATCTTTAGTTTCTTTCTTTCTTTCTTTCTTGATATCTTTCATTCTAATTTTAATACCTTCTAACATTGTATCTTTAATTTCTTTCTTTTTTTCTTTATATCTTTCATTCTAGCTTTAATACGTTCTAACATTCTATCTTTAGTTTCTTTCTTTCTTTTACATTCTAGCTTTAATACCTTCTAACATTCTATCTTTAGTTTCTTTCTTTCTTTATATCTTTCATTCTAATTTTAATACCTTCTAACATTCTTTCTTTAGTTTCTTTCTTTCTTTATCTCTTTCATTCTAGCTTTAATACCTTCTAATATTCTATATTTAGTTTCTTTCTTTCTTTCTTTCTTGATATCTTTCCTTATAGTTTCAATACCTTCTAACATTCTATCTTTAATTTCTTTCTTTCTTTCTTTATATCTTTCATTCTAGCTTTAATACCTTCAAACATTCTATCTTTAGTTTCTTTCTTTCTTTATATCTTTCATTCTTGCTTTAATACCTTCTAACATTCTATCTTTAGTTTCTTTCTTTCTTTCTTGATATCTTTCATTCTAGCTTTAATACCTTCTAAAATTCTATCTTTAGTTTCTTTCTTTCTTTCTTTATATCTTTCATTCTAGCTTTAATAACTTCTAACATTCTATCTTTAGTTTCTTTCTTTCTTTCTTTCTTGATATCTTTCATTCTAGCTTTAATACCTTCTAAAATTCTATCTTTAGTTTCTTTCTTTCTTTCTTTATATCTTTCATTCTAGCTTTAATAACTTCTAACATTCTATCTTTAGTTTCTTTCTAACTTTCTTTATATCTTTCATTCTACCTTTAATACCATCTAACATTCTATGTTTAGTTTCTTTCTTTATATCTTTCATTCAAGCTTTAATACCTTCTAAAATTCTATCTTTTGTTTCTTTCTTTCTTTTTCTTGATATCTTTCATTCTAGTTTTAATACCTTCTAACATTCTTTCTTTAGTTTCTTTCTTTCTTTCTTTCTTGATATATTTACTTCTAGTTTCAATACCTTCTAAAATCTATCCTTAGTTCCTTTCTTTCTTTCTTTATATCTTTCATTCTAGCTTTAATACCTTCTAACATTCTATCTTTAGTTTCTTTCTTTCTTTCTTTCTTGATATCTTTCATTCTAATTTTAATACCTTCTAATATTCTTTCTTTAGTTTCTTTCTTTCTTTCTTTCTTTATATCTTTCATTCTAGCTTTAATACCTTCTAACATTCTCTTTTTAGTTTCTTTCTTTCTTTCTTTCTTTCTTGATATCTTTCATTCTAGCTTTAATAGCTTCTAACATTTTATCTTTAGTTTCTCTCTTTCTTTCTTTCTTTATATCTTGAATTCTAGCTTTTATACCTTCTCACATTCTATCTTTAGTTTCTTTCTTTCTTTCTTGTTATCTTTCATTCTAATTTTAATACCTTCTAACATTCTTTCCTTAGTTTCTTTCTTTCTTTCTTTATATCTTTCATTCTAGCTTTAATACCTTCTAACATTCTATCTTTAGTTTCTTTCTTTCTTTCTTTCTTGATATCATTCATTCTAATTTTAATACCTTCTAACATTCTTTCTTTAGTTTATTTCTTTCTTTCTTTCTTTATCTCTTTCATTCTAGCTTTAATACCTTCTAATATTCTATCTTTAGTTTCTTTCTTTCTTTCTTTCTTGATATCTTTCCTACTAGTTTCAATACCTTCTACCATTCTATCTTTAATTTCTTTCTTTCTTTCTTTATATCTTTCATTCTAGCTTTTATACCTTCTAACATTCTATCTTTAGTTTCTTTCTTTCTTTCTTTCATATCTTTCATTCTAGCTTTAATACCTTCTAACATTCTATTTTTAGTTTCTTTCTTTCTTTCTTTCTTGATTTCTTTCATTCAAGCTTTAATAGCTTCTAACATTTTATCTTTAGTTTCTTTCTTTCTTTCTTTATATCTTCCATTCTAGCTTTTATACCTTCTAACATTCTATCTTTAGTTTCTTTCTTTTTTTCTTTCTTTATATCTTTCATTCTAGCTTTAATACCTTCTAACATTCTCTCTTTAGTTTCTTTCTTTCTTTCTTTATATCTTTCATTCTAGCTTTAATAGCTTCTAACATTTTATCTTTAGTTTCTCTCTTTCTTTCTTTCTTTATATCTTGAATTCTAGCTTTTATACCTTCTAACATTCTATCTTTAGTTTCTTTCTTTCTTTCTTGATATCTTTCATTCTAATTTTAATACCTTCTAACATTCTTTCCTTAGTTTCTTTCTTTCTTTCTTGATATCTTCCATTCTAGCTTTAATACCTTCTAATATTCTCTCTTTAGTTTCTTTCTTTCTTTCTTTCTTGATATCTTTCCTTCTAGTTTCAATATCTTCGAACGTTCTATCTTTAGTTTCTTTCTTTCTTTCTTTCTTTATATCTTTCATACCTTCTAACATTCTATCTTTAGTTTCTTTCTTTCTTTCCTTCTTGATATCTTTCATTCTAGCTTTAATAATTTCTAAAATTCTATCATTCGTTTCTTTCTTTCTTTATATCTTTCATTCTAGCTTTTATACCTTCTAACATTCTATCTTTAGTTTCTTTCTTTTTTTCTTTCTTTATATCTTTCATTCTAGCTTTAATACCTTCTAACATTCTCTCTTTAGTTTCTTTCTTTCTTTCTTTATATCTTTCATTCTAGCTTTAATAGCTTCTAACATTTTATCTTTAGTTTCTCTCTTTCTTTCTTTCTTTATATCTTGAATTCTAGCTTTTATACCTTCTAACATTGTATCTTTAATTTCTTTCTTTTTTCTTTATATCTTTCATTCTAGCTTTAATACGTTCTAACATTCTATCTTTAGTTTCTTTCTTTCTTTTTCATTCTAGCTTTAATACCTTCTAACATTCTATCTTTAGTTTCTTTCTTTCTTTATATCTTTCATTCTAATTTCTTCTAAAATTCTTTCTTTAGTTTCTTTCTTTCTTTATCTCTTTCATTCTAGCTTTAATCTTCTAATATTCTATCTTTAGTTTCTTTCTTTCTTTCTTTCTTGATATCTTTCCTTATAGTTTCAATACCTTCTAACATTCTATCTTTAATTTCTTTCTTTCTTTCTTTATATCTTTCATTCTAGCTTTAATACCTTCTAACATTCTATCTTTAGTTTCTTTCTTTCTTTATATCTTTCATTCTTGCTTTAATACCTTCTGACATTCTATCTTTAGTTTCTTTCTTTCTTTCTTTCTTGATATCTTTCATTCTAGCTTTAATACCTTCTAAAATTCTATCTTTAGTTTCTTTCTTTCTTTCTTTATACCTTTCATTCTAGCTTTAATAACTTCTAACATTCTATCTTTAGTTTCTTTCTTTCTTTCTTTCTTGATATCTTTCATTCTAGCTTTAATACCTTTTAAAATTCTATCTTTAGTTTCTTTCTTTCTTTCTTTATATCTTTCATTCTAGCTTTAATACCTTCTAACATTCTATCTTTAGTTTCTTTCTTTCTTTCTTGATATCTTTCATTGTAGCTTTAATACCTTTTAACATTCTATCTTTAGTTTCTTTCTTTCTTTCTTTCTTTCTTGATATCTTACCTTCTAGTTTCAATACCTTCTAACATTCTATCTTTAGTTTCTTTCTTTCTTTCTTTCTTTATAACTTTCATTCTAGCTTTAATACCTTCTAACATTCTATCTTTAGTTTCTTTCTTTCTTTATATCTTTCATTCTAGCTTTAATACCTTCTAACATTCTATCTTTAGTTTCTTTCTTTCTTTATCTTTCATTCTAGCTTTAATACCTTCTAACATTCTTTCTTTAGTTTCTTTCTTTCTTTCTTTCTTTATATCTTTCATTCTAGCTTTAATACCTTCGAATATTATATATTTAGTTTCTTTCTTTCTTGATATCTTTCCTTCTAGTTTCAATACCTTCTAACATTCTATCTTTAGTTTCTTTCTTTCTTTCTTTCTTTATATCTTTCATTCTAGCTTTAATACCTTCTAACATTCTATCTTTAGTTTCTTTTTTCTTTCTTTCTTGATATCATTCATTCTAATTTTAATACCTTCTAACATTCTTTCTTTAGTTTCTTTCTTTCTTTCTTTCTTTATATCTTTCATTCCAGCTTTAATACCTTCGAATATTATATATTTAGTTTCTTTCTTTCTTGATATCTTTCCTTCTAGTTTCAATACCTTCTAACATTCTATCTTTAGTTTCTTTCTTTCTTTCTTTCTTTATATCTTTCATTCTAGCTTTAATACCTTCTTACATTCTATCTTTAGTTTCTTTCTTTCTTTCTTTCTTGATATCTTTCCTACTAGTTTCAATACCTTCTAACATTCTATCTTTAATTTCTTTCTTTCTTTCTTTATATCTTTCATTCTAGCTTTAAAACCTTCTAACATTCTATCTTTAGTTTCTTTCTTTCTTTCTTTATATATTTTTTATTCTAGCTTTAATACCTTCTAACATTCTATCTTTAGTTTCTTTCTTTCTTTATATCTTTCAATCTAGCTTTAATACCTTCTAACATTCTGTCTTAAGTTTCTTTCTTTCTTACTTTCTTTCTTTATATCTTCCATTCTAGCTTTAATACCTTCTAACATTCTATCTTTAGTTTCTTTTTTCTTTCTTTCTTGATATCATTCATTCTAATTTTAATACCTTCTAACATTCTTTCTTTAGTTTCTTTCTTTCTTTCTTTATCTCTTTCATTCTAGCTTTAATAACTTCTAATATTCTATCTTTAGTTTCTTTCTTTCTTTCTTTCTTGATATCTTTCCTACTAGTTTCAATACCTTCTAACATTCTATCTTTAATTTCTTTCTTTCTTTCTTTATATCTTTCATTCTAGCTTTAAAACCTTCTAACATTCTATCTTTAGTTTCTTTCTTTCTTTCTTTATATCTTTCATTCTAGCTTTAATACCTTCTAACATTCTATCTTTAGTTTCTTTCTTTCTTTATATCTTTCATTCTAGCTTTAATACCTTCTAACATTCTATCTTAAGTTTCTGTCTTTCTTACTTTCTTTCTTTATATCTTCCATTCTAGCTTTAATACCTTCTAACATTCTATCTTTAGTTTCTTTCTTTCTTTATATCTTTCATTCTAGCTTTAATACCTTCTAACATTCTATCTTTAGTTTCTTTCTTTCTTTATCTTTCATTCTAGCTTTAATACCTTCTAAAATTCTTTCTTTAGTTTCTTTCTTTCTTTCTTTCTTTATATCTTTCATTCTAGCTTTAATACCTTCGAATATTATATATTTAGTTTCTTTCTTTCTTGATATCTTTCCTTCTAGTTTCAATACCTTCTAACATTCTATCTTTAATTTCTTTCTTTCTTTCTTTATATCTTTCATTCTAGCTTTAAAACCCTCTAACATTCTATCTTTAGTTTCTTTCTTTCTTTCTTGATATCTTTCATTCTAGCTTTAATACCTTCTAACATTCTATCTTTAGTTTCTTTCTTTCTTTATATCTTTCATTCTAGCTTTAATACCTTCTAACATTCTATCTTAAGTTTCTGTCTTTCTTACTTTCTTTCTTTATATCTTCCATTCTAGCTTTAATACCTTCTAACATTCTATCTTTAGTTTCTTTCTTTCTTTCTTTATATCTTTCAGTCTAGCTTTAATACCTTCTAACATTCTACCTTTAGTTTCTTTCTTTCTTTCTTTCGTGATATCTTTCATTCTAATTTTAATACCTTCTAACATTCTATCTTTAGTTTCTTTCTTTCTTTCTTTCTTGATATCTTTCATTCTAATTTTAATAACTTGTAACATTCTTT
The DNA here is from genome assembly GCA_037013535.1 of Intellagama lesueurii. Classification (NCBI taxonomy): domain Eukaryota; kingdom Metazoa; phylum Chordata; class Lepidosauria; order Squamata; family Agamidae; genus Intellagama; species Intellagama lesueurii. The sequence continues at coordinate 19,975,261 of JBAJHW010000013.1, forward strand.
CTTTAGTTTCTTTCTTTCTTTCTTTATATCTTCCATTCTATCTTTAATAATTTCTAACATTCTATCTTTAGTTTCTTTCTTTCTTTCTTTCTTTCTTTCATTCTACCTTTAATAACTTCTAATATTCTATCTTTAGTTTCTTTTTTTCTTTCTTTCTTGATATCTTTCAAGCTTTAATATCTTTAATCTAGCTTTAATACCTTCTAACATTCTATCTTTAGTTTCTTTCTTTCTTTCTTTCTTTATATCTTTCTTTCTAGCTTTAATACCTTCTAACATTCTATCTTTAGTTTCTTTCTTTCTTTCTTGATATCTTTCATTCTAATTTTAATATCTTCTAACATTCTTTCTTTAGTTTCTTTCTTTCTTTCTTTATATCTTTCATTCTAGCTTTAATACCTTCTAATATTCTATCTTTAGTTTCTTTCTTTCTTTCTTTCTTGATATCTTTCCTTCTAGTTTCAATATCTTCGAACGTTCTATCTTTAGTTTCTTTCTTTCTTTCTTTCTTGATATCTTTCATACCTTCTAACATTCTATCTTTAGTTTCTTTCTTCCTTTCTTTCTTGATATCTTTCATTCTAGCTTTAATAATTTCTAAAATTCTATCTTTAGTTTCTTTCTTTCTTTATATCTTTCATTCTAGCTTTAATACCTTCTAACATTCTATCTTTAGTTTCTTTCTTTCTTTCTTTCTTGATATCTTTCATTCTAATTTTAATACCTTCTAACATTGTATCTTTAATTTCTTTCTTTTTTTCTTTATATCTTTCATTCTAGCTTTAATACGTTCTAACATTCTATCTTTAGTTTCTTTCTTTCTTTTACATTCTAGCTTTAATACCTTCTAACATTCTATCTTTAGTTTCTTTCTTTCTTTATATCTTTCATTCTAATTTTAATACCTTCTAACATTCTTTCTTTAGTTTCTTTCTTTCTTTATCTCTTTCATTCTAGCTTTAATACCTTCTAATATTCTATATTTAGTTTCTTTCTTTCTTTCGTTCTTGATATCTTTCCTTATAGTTTCAATACCTTCTAACATTCTATCTTTAATTTCTTTCTTTCTTTCTTTATATCTTTCATTCTAGCTTTAATACCTTCAAACATTCTATCTTTAGTTTCTTTCTTTCTTTATATCTTTCATTCTTGCTTTAATACCTTCTAACATTCTATCTTTAGTTTCTTTCTTTCTTTCTTGATATCTTTCATTCTAGCTTTAATACCTTCTAAAATTCTATCTTTAGTTTCTTTCTTTCTTTCTTTATATCTTTCATTCTAGCTTTAATAACTTCTAACATTCTATCTTTAGTTTCTTTCTTTCTTTCTTTCTTGATATCTTTCATTCTAGCTTTAATACCTTCTAAAATTCTATCTTTAGTTTCTTTCTTTCTTTCTTTATATCTTTCATTCTAGCTTTAATAACTTCTAACATTCTATCTTTAGTTTCTTTCTAACTTTCTTTATATCTTTCATTCTACCTTTAATACCATCTAACATTCTATGTTTAGTTTCTTTCTTTATATCTTTCATTCAAGCTTTAATACCTTCTAAAATTCTATCTTTTGTTTCTTTCTTTCTTTTTCTTGATATCTTTCATTCCTGTTTTAATACCTTCTAACATTCTTTCTTTAGTTTCTTTCTTTCTTTCTTTCTTGATATATTTACTTCTAGTTTCAATACCTTCTAAAATCTATCCTTAGTTTCTTTCTTTCTTTCTTTCTTGATATCTTTCCTACTAGTTTCAATACCTTCTACCATTCTATCTTTAATTTCTTTCTTTCTTTCTTTATATCTTTCATTCTAGCTTTTATACCTTCTAACATTCTATCTTTAGTTTCTTTCTTTCTTTCTTTCATATCTTTCATTCTAGCTTTAATACCTTCTAACATTCTATTTTTAGTTTCTATCTTTCTTTCTTTCTTGATTTCTTTCATTCAAGCTTTAATAGCTTCTAACATTTTATCTTTAGTTTCTTTCTTTCTTTCTTTATATCTTCCATTCTAGCTTTTATACCTTCTAACATTCTATCTTTAGTTTCTTTCTTTTTTTCTTTCTTTATATCTTTCATTCTAGCTTTAATACCTTCTAACATTCTCTCTTTAGTTTCTTTCTTTCTTTCTTTATATCTTTCATTCTAGCTTTAATAGCTTCTAACATTTTATCTTTAGTTTCTCTCTTTCTTTCTTTCTTTATATCTTGAATTCTAGCTTTTATACGTTCTAACATTCTATCTTTAGTTTCTTTCTTTCTTTCTTGATATCTTTCATTCTAATTTTAATACCTTCTAACATTCTTTCCTTAGTTTCTTTCTTTCTTTCTTGATATCTTCCATTCTAGCTTTAATACCTTCTAATATTCTCTCTTTAGTTTCTTTCTTTCTTTCTTTCTTGATATCTTTCCTTCTAGTTTCAATATCTTCGAAGGTTCTATCTTTAGTTTCTTTCTTTCTTTCTTTCTTTATATCTTTCATACCTTCTAACATTCTATCTTTAGTTTCTTTCTTTCTTTCTTTCTTGATATCTTTCATTCTAGCTTTAATAATTTCTAAAATTCTATCATTCGTTTCTTTCTTTCTTCATATCTTTCATTCTAGCTTTAATACCTTCTAACTTTCCATTTGTAGTTTCTTTCTTTCTTTCTTTCTTGATATCTTTCATTCTAATTTTAATACCTTCTAATATTGTATCTTTAATTTCTTTCTTTTTTCTTTATATCTTTCATTCTAGCTTTAATACGTTCTAACATTCTATCTTTAGTTTCTTTCTTTCTTTTTCATTCTAGCTTTAATACCTTCTAACATTCTATCTTTAGTTTCTTTCTTTCTTTATATCTTTCATTCTAATTTCTTCTAACATTCTTTCTTTAGTTTCTTTCTTTCTTTATCTCTTTCATTCTAGCTTTAATCTTCTAATATTCTATCTTTAGTTTCTTTCTTTCTTTCTTTCTTGATATCTTTCCTTATAGTTTCAATACCTTCTAACATTCTATCTTTAATTTCTTTCTTTCTTTCTTTATATCTTTCATTCTAGCTTTAATACCTTCTAACATTCTATCTTTAGTTTCTTTCTTTCTTTATATCTTTCATTCTTGCTTTAATACCTTCTGACATTCTATCTTTAGTTTCTTTCTTTCTTTCTTTCTTGATATCTTTCATTCTAGCTTTAATACCTTCTAAAATTCTATCTTTAGTTTCTTTCTTTCTTTCTTTATACCTTTCATTCTAGCTTTAATAACTTCTAACATTCTATCTTTAGTTTCTTTCTTTCTTTCTTTCTTGATATCTTTCATTCTAGCTTTAATACCTTCTAAAATTCTATCTTTAGTTTCTTTCTTTCTTTCTTTATATCTTTCATTCTAGCTTAAATAACTTCTAACATTCTCTCTTTAGTTTCTTTCTAACTTTCTTCATATCTTTCATTCTAGCTTTAATACCATCTAACATTCTATGTTTAGTTTCTTTCTTTATATCTTTCATTCAAGCTTTAATACCTTCTAACATTCTATCTTTAGTTTCTTTCTTTCTTTCTTTCTTTATATCTTTCATTCTAGCTTTAATACCTTCTAACATTCTATTTTTAGTTTCTTTCTTTCTTTCTTTCTTGATTTCTTTCATTCTAGCTTTAATAGCTTCTCACATTTTATCTTTAGTTTCTTTCTTTCTTTCTTTTTCTCTTTCATTCTAGCTTTAAAACCTTCTAATATTCTATCTTTAGTTTCTTTCTTTCTTTCTTTCTTGATATCTTTCCTACTAGTTTCAATACCTTCTACCATTCTATCTTTAATTTCTTTCTTTCTTTCTTTATATCTTCCATTCTAGCTTTAATACCTTCTAACATTCGAGCTTTAGTATCTTTCTTTCTTTCTTTCTTTATATCTTTCATTCTAGCTTTAATACCTTCTAACATTCTATTTTTAGTTTCTTTCTTTCTTTCTTTCTTGATTTCTTTCATTCAAGCTTTAATAGCTTCTAACATTTTATCTTTAGTTTCTTTCTTTCTTTCTTTATATCTTCCATTCTAGCTTTTATACCTTCTAACATTCTATCTTTAGTTTCTTTCTTTCTTTCTTTCTTGATATCTTTCATTCTCATTTTAATACCTTCTAACATTCTTTCTCTAGTTTCTTTCTTACTTTCTTTCTTTATATCTTCCATTCTAGCTTTAATACCTTCTAATATTCTATCTTTAGTTTCTTTCTTTCTTTCTTTCTTTATATCTTTCATTCTAGCTTTAATACCTTCTAACATTCTATCTTTAGTTTCTTTCTTTCTTTCTTTCTTGATATCTTTCATTCTAGCTTTAATACCTTCTAACATTCTATCTTTAGTTTCTCTCTTTCTTTCTTTCTTTATATCTTTCATTCTAGCTTTAATACCTTCTAACATTCTATCTTTAGTTTCTTTCTTTCTTTCTTTCTTGATGTCTTTCATTCTAATTTTAATACCTTCTAACATTCTTTCCTTAGTTTCTTTCTTTCTTTCTTTATATCTTTCATTCTAGCTTTAATACCTTCTAACATTCTATTTTTAATTTCTTTCTTTCTTTCTTTCTTGATTTCTTTCATTCTAGCTTTAATAGCTTCTAACATTTTATCTTTAGTTTCTTTCTTTCTTTCTTTATATCTTCCATTCTAGCTTTTATACCTTCTAACATTCTATCTTTAGTTTCTTTCTTTCTTTCTTTCTTGATATCTTTCATTCTAATTTTAATACCTTCTAACACTCTTTTTCTAGTTTCTTTCTTACTTTCTTTCTTTATATCTTCCATTCTAGCTTTAATACCTTCTAACATTCTATCTTTAGTTTCTTTCTTTCTTTCTTTCTTTCTTTCTTTCTTTCTATCTTTCAGTCTAGCTTTAATACCTTCTAACATTCTATCTTTAGTTTCTTTCTTTCTTTCGTGATATCTTTCATTCTAATTTTAATACCTTCTAACATTCTTTCTCTAGTTTCTTTCTTACTTTCTTTCTTTATATCTTCCATTCTAGCTTTAATAACTTCTAACATTCTATCTTTAGTTTCTTTCTTTCTTTCTTTCTTTCTTTCTTTCTTTCTTTCTTTATATCTTTCAGTCTAGCTTTAATACCTTTTAACATTGTATCTTTAGTTTCTTTCTTTCTTTCTTTCGTGATATCTTTCCTTCTAATTTTAATACCTTCTAACATTCTTTCTTTCGTTTCTTTCTTTTCTTTCTTTATCTCTTTCATTCTAGCTTTAATACCTTCTAACATTCTCTTTTTAGTTTCTTTCTTTCTTTCTTTCTTGATATCTTTCATTCTAGCTTTAATAGCTTCTAACATTTTATCTTTAGTTTCTCTCTTTCTTTCTTTCTCTCTTTATATCTTGAATTCTAGCTTTTATACCTTCTAACATTCTATCTTTAGTTTCTTTCTTTCTTTCTTGATATCTTTCATTCTAATTTCAATACCTTCTAACATTCTATCCTTAGTTTCTTTCTTTCTTTCTTTATATCTATCATTCTAGCTTTAATACCTTCTAACATTCTATCTTTAGTTTCTTTCTTTCTTTCTTTCTTGATATCATTCATTCTAATTTTAATACCTTCTAACATTCTTTCTTTAGTTTCTTTCTTTCTTTCTTTCTTTATCTCTTTCATTCTAGCTTTAATACCTTCTAATATTCTATCTTTAGTTTCTTTCTTTCTTTCTTTCTTGATATCTTTCCTACTAGTTTCAATACCTTCTACCATTCTATCTTTAATTTCTTTCTTTCTTTCTTTATATCTTTCATTCTAGCTTTAATACCTTCTAACATTCTATCTTTAGTTTCTTTCTTTCTTTCTTTCTTTATATCTTTCCTTCTAGCTTTAATACCTTCTAACATACTATCTTTAGTTTCTTTCTTTCTTTCTTTCTTTATATCTTTCCTTCTAGCTTTAATACCTTCTAACATTCTTTCCTTAGTTTCTTTCTTTCTTTCTTTATATCTCTCATTCTAGCTTTCATATCTTCTAACATTCTATCTTTAGTTTCTTTCTTTATTTCTTTCTTGATATCTTTCATTCTAGCTTTAATACCTTCTAACATTCTATCTTTAGTTTCTCTCTTTCTTTCTTTCTTGATATCTTTCCTTCCAGTTTCAATACCTTCTAACATTCTATCTTTAGTTTCTTAATTTCTTTATATCTTTCATTCTAATTTTAAAACCTTCTAACATTCTTTCTTTAGTTTCTTTCTTTCTTTCTTTCTTTATCTCTTTCATTCTACCTTTAATACATTCTAATATTCTATCTTTAGTTTCTTTCTTTCTTTCTTTATTGATATCTGTCTTTCTAGTTTCAATACCTTCTAACATTCTATCTTTAATTTCTTTCTTTCTTTCTTTACATCTTTCATTCTAGCTTTAATACCTTCTAACATTCTATCTTTAGTTTCTTTCTTTCTTTCTTTATATCTTTCATTCTAGCTTTAATACCTTCTAATATTCTATCTTTAGTTTCTTTCTTTCTTTCTTTATAGCTTTCATTCTAGCTTTAATATTTTCTAACATTCTCTCTTTAGTTTCTTTCTTTCTTGATATCTTTCATTCAAGCTTTAATACCTTCTAACCTTCTCTCTTTTGTTTCTTTCATTCTTTTTCTTGATATCTTTCATTCTAGTTTTAATACCTTCTAACATTCTATCTTTAGTTTCTTTCTTTCTTTCTTTCTTTATATCTTTCATTCTAGCTTTCATACCTTCTAACATTCTATCTTTAGTTTCTTTCTTTCTTTCTTTCTTTCTTTCTTTATATCTTGAATTCTAGCTTTTATACCTTCTAACATTCTATCTTTAGTTTCTTTCTTTCTTTCTTGATATCTTTCATTCTAATTTTAATACCTTCTAACATTCTTTCATTAGTTTCTTTCTTTCTTTCTTTATATCTTCCATTCTAGCTTTAATACCTTCTAACATTCTATCTTTAGTTTCTTTCTTTCTTTCTTTCTTCATCTCTTTCATTCTAGCTTTAATACCTTCTAATATTCTATCTTTAGTTTCTTTTTTCTCTCTTTCTTGATATCTTTCCTTCTAATTTTAATACCTAACATTCTTTCTTTAGTTTCTTTCTCTCTTTCTTTCTTTATCTCTTTCATTCTAGCTTTAATACCTTCCAATATTTTATCTTTAGTTTCTTTCTTTCTTTCTTTCTCGATATCTTTCCTACTAGTTTCAATACCTTCTAACATTCTAGCTTTAATTTCTTTCTTTCTTTCTTTATATCTTTCATTCTAGCTTTAATACCTTCGAAAATTCTTTCTTTAGTTTCTTTCTTTCTTTCTTTCTTTCTTGATATATTTCCTTCTAGTTTCAATACCTAACATTCTATCTTTAGTTTCTTTCTTTCTTTCTTTCTTTATATCTTTCATTCTAGCTTTAATACCTTCTAACATTCTATCTTTAGTTTCTTTCTTTCTTTCTTTCTTGATATCTTTCATTCTAATTTTAATACCTTCTAACATTCTTTCTTTAGTTTCTTTCTTTCTTTCTTTCTTTATATCTTTCATTCTAGCTTTAATACCTTCTAACATTCTCTCTTTATTTTCTTTCTTTCTTTCTTGATATCTTTCATTCTAGCTTTAATAGCTTCTAACATTTTATCTTTAGTTTCTTTCTTTCTTTCTTTCTTTATATCTTTAATTCTAGCTTTTATACCTTCTAACATTCTATCTTTAGTTTCCTTCTTTCTTTCTTGATATCTTTCATTCTAATTTTAATACCTTCTAACATTCTTTCCTTAGTTTCTTTCTTTCTTTCTTTATATCTTCCATTCTAGCTTTAATACCTTCTAACATTCTATCTTTAGTTTCTTTCTTTCTTTCTTTCTTTATATCTTTCATTCTAGCTTTAATACCTTCTAACATTCTATCTTTAGTTTCTTTCTTTCTTTCTTTCTTTATCTCTTTCATTCTAGCTTTAATACGTTCTAATATTCTATCTTTAGTTTCTTTCTTTCTTTCTTTCTTTCTATCTTTCATTCCTTCTAACATTCTATCTTTAGTTTCTTTCTTTCTTTCTTTCTTGATATCTTTCATTCTAGCTTTAATAATTTCTAAAATTCTATCTTTAGTTTCTTTCTTTCTTTCTTGATATCTTTCATTTTAGATTTAATACCTTCTAACATTCTATCTTTAGTTTCTTTCTTTCTTTATATCTTTCATTCTAATTTTAATACCTTCTAACATTCTTTCTTTAGTTTCTTTCTTTCTTTCTTTCTTTCTTTCTTTCTTTCTTTCTTTCTTTATCTCTTTCATTCTAGCTTTAATACCTTCTAATATTCTATCTTTAGTTTCTTTCTTTCTTTCTTCCTTAATATCTTTCCTTCTAGTTTCAATACCTTCTCACATTCTATCTTTAATTTCTTTCTTTCTTTCTTTACATCTTTCATTCTAGCTTTAATACCTTCTAACATTCTATCTTTAGTTTCTTTCTTTCTTTCTTTATATCTTTCATTCTAGCTTTAATACCTTCTAACATTCTATCTTTAGTTTCTTTCTTTCTTTATATCTTTCATTCAAGCTTTTTTACCTTCTAGCCTTCTCTCTTTTGTTTTTTTCTTTCTTTTTCTTGATATCTTTCATTCTAGTTTTAATACCTTCTAACATTCTATCTTTAGTTTCTTTCTTTCTTTCTTTCTTTATATCTCTCATTCTAGCTTTCATATCTTCTAACATTCTATCTTTAGTTTCTCTCTTTCTTTCTTTCTTGATATCTTTCCTTCCAGTTTCAATACCTTCTAACATTCTATCTTTTGTTTCTTTCTTTCTTTCTTTATATCTTCCATTCTAGCTTTAATACCTTCTAACATTCTATCTTTAGTTTCTCTCTTTCTTTCTTTCTTTATCTCTTTCATTCTACCTTTAATACATTCTAATATTCTATCTTTAGTTTCTTTCTTTCTTTCTTTATTGATATCTGTCCTTCTAGTTTCAATACCTTCTAACATTCTATCTTTAATTTCTTTCTTTCTTTCTTTATATCTTTCATTCTAGCTTTAATACATTCTAACATTCTATCTTTAGTTTCTTTCTTTCTTTATATCTTTCATTCTAGCTTTAATACCTTCTAATATTCTATCTTTAGTTTCTTTCTTTCTTTCTTTATAGCTTTCATTCTAGCTTTAATACTTTCTAACATTCTATCTTTAGTTTCTTTCTTTCTTGATATCTTTCATTCAAGCTTTAATACCTTCTCACCTTCTCTCTTTTGTTTCTTTCTTTCTTTTTCTTGATATCTTTCATTCTGGTTTTAATACCTTCTAACATTCTATCTTTAGTTTCTTTCTTTCTTTCTTTCTTTATATCTTTCATTCTAGCTTTCATACCTTCTAACATTCTATCTTTAGTTTCTTTCTTTCTTTCTTTGTTTCTTTATATCTTTCATTCTAGCTTTCATACCTTCTAACATTCTATCTTTAGTTTCTTTCTTTATTTCTTTCTTGATATCTTTCATTCTAGCTTTAATACCTTCTAACATTCTATCTTTAGTTTCTTTCTTTCTTTCTTTCCTGATATCTTTCCTTCCAGTTTCAATACCTTCTAACATTTTATCTTTTGTTTCTTTCTTTCTTTCTTTATATCTTTCATTCTAGCTTTAATACCTTCTAACATTCTATCTTTAGTTTTTTTCTTTCTTTATATCTTTCATTCTAGCTTTAATACCTTCTAACATTCTATCTTTAGTTTCTTTCTTTCTTTCTTTCTTGATATCTTTCATTCTAGCTTTAATACCTTCTAAAATTCTATCTTTAGTTTCTTTCTTTCTTTCTTTATATCTTTCATTCTAGCTTTAATACCTTCTAACATTCTATCTTTAGTTTCTTTCTTTCTTTATATCTTTCATTCAAGCTTTAATACCTTCTAAACTTCTCTCTTTTGTTTCTTTCTTTCTTTTTCTTGATATCTTTCATTCTAGTTTTAATACCTTCTAACATTCTATCTTTAGTTTCTTTCTTTCTTTCTTTCTTTATATCTTTCATTCTACCTTTAATACAGTCTAACATTCTATCTTTAGTTTCTTTCTTTCTTTCTTTCTTGATATCTTTCATTCTAGCTTTAATACCTTCTAACATTCTATCTTTCGTTTCTTTCTTTCTTTCTTTCTTGATATCTTTCATTCTAATTTTAATACCTTCTAACATTCTTTCTTTAGTTTCTTTCTTTCTTTCTTTATATTTTTCATTCTAGCTTTAATACCTTCTAACATTCTCTCTTTAGTTTTTTTCTTTCTTTCTTTCTTGATATCTTTCATTCTAGCTTTAATAGCTACTAACATTTTATCTTTAGTTTCTTTCTTTCTTTCTTTCTTTCTTTATATCTTTAATTCTAGCTTTTATACCTTCTAACACTCTATCTTTAGTTTCTTTCTTTCTTTCTTGATATCTTTCATTCTAATTTTAATGCCTTCTAACATTCTTTCCTTAGTTTCTTTCTTTCTTTCTTTATATCTTTCATTCTAGCTTTAATACCTTATAACATTCTATATTTAGTTTCTTTCTTTCTTTCTTTCTTTATCTCTTTCATTCTAGCTTTAATACGTTCTAATATTCTATCTTTAGTTTCCTTCTTTCTTTCTTTCTTTCTATCTTTCATACCTTCTAACATTCTATCTTTAGTTTCTTTCTTTCTTTCTTTCTTGATATCTTTCATTCTAGCTTTAATAATTTCTAAAATTCTATCTTTAGTTTCTTTCTTTCTTTCTTGATATCTTTCATTCTAGCTTTAATACCTTCTAACATTCTATCTTTAGTTTCTTTCTTTCTTTATATCTTTCATTTTAGCTTTAATACCTTCTAACATTCTATCTTTAGTTTCTTTCTTTCTTTATATCTTTCATTCTAATTTTAATACCTTCTAACATTCTTTCTTTAGTTTCTTTCTTTCTTTCTTTCTTTATCTCTTTCATTCTAGCTTTAATACCTTCTAATATTCTATCTTTAGTTTCTTTCTTTCTTTCTTCCTTAATATCTTTCCTTCTAGTTTCAATACGTTCTCACATTCTATCTTTAATTTCTTTCTTTCTTTCTTTACATCTTTCATTCTAGCTTTAATACCTTCTAACATTCTATCTTTAGTTTCTTTCTTTCTTTCTTTCTTGATATCTTTCATTCTAGCTTTAATACCTTCTAAAATTCTATCTTTAGTTTCTTTCTTTCTTTCTTTATATCTTTCATTCTAGCTTTAATACCTTCTAACATTCTATCTTTAGTTTCTTTCTTTCTTTATATCTTTCATTCAAGCTTTAATACCTTCTAAACTTCTCTCTTTTGTTTCTTTCTTTCTTTTTCTTGATATCTTTCATTCTAGTTTTAATACCTTCTAACATTCTATCTTTAGTTTCTTTCTTTCTTTCTTTCTTTATATCTTTCATTCTACCTTTAATACAGTCTAACATTCTATCTTTAGTTTCTTTCTTTCTTTCTTTCTTGATATCTTTCATTCTAGCTTTAATACCTTCTAACATTCTATCTTTCGTTTCTTTCTTTCTTTCTTTCTTGATATCTTTCATTCTAATTTTAATACCTTCTAACATTCTTTCTTTAGTTTCTTTCTTTCTTTCTTTATATCTTTCATTCTAGCTTTAATACCTTCTAACATTCTCTCTTTAGTTTTTTTCTTTCTTTCTTTCTTGATATCTTTCATTCTAGCTTTAATAGCTACTAACATTTTATCTTTAGTTTCTTTCTTTCTTTCTTTCTTTCTTTATATCTTTAATTCTAGCTTTTATACCTTCTAACACTCTATCTTTAGTTTCTTTCTTTCTTTCTTGATATCTTTCATTCTAATTTTAATGCCTTCTAACATTCTTTCCTTAGTTTCTTTCTTTCTTTCTTTATATCTTTCATTCTAGCTTTAATACCTTCTAACATTCTATATTTAGTTTCTTTCTTTCTTTCTTTCTTTATCTCTTTCATTCTAGCTTTAATACGTTCTAATATTCTATCTTTAGTTTCTTTCTTTCTTTCTTTCTTTCTATCTTTCATACCTTCTAACATTCTATCTTTAGTTTCTTTCTTTCTTTCTTTCTTGATATCTTTCATTCTAGCTTTAATAATTTCTAAAATTCTATCTTTAGTTTCTTTCTTTCTTTCTTGATATCTTTCATTCTAGCTTTAATACCTTCTAACATTCTATCTTTAGTTTCTTTCTTTCTTTATATCTTTCATTTTAGCTTTAATACCTTCTAACATTCTATCTTTAGTTTCTTTCTTTCTTTATATCTTTCATTCTAATTTTAATACCTTCTAACATTCTTTCTTTAGTTTCTTTCTTTCTTTCTTTCTTTCTTTATCTCTTTCATTCTAGCTTTAATACCTTCTAATATTCTATCTTTAGTTTCTTTCTTTCTTTCTTCCTTAATATCTTTCCTTCTAGTTTCAATACGTTCTCACATTCTATCTTTAATTTCTTTCTTTCTTTCTTTACATCTTTCATTCTAGCTTTAATACCTTCTAACATTCTATCTTTAGTTTCTTTCTTTCTTTCTTTATATCTTTCATTCTAGCTTTAATACCTTCTAACATTCTATCTTTAGTTTCTTTCTTTCTTTATATCTTTCATTCAAGCTTTTTTACCTTCTAGCCTTCTCTCTTTTGTTTCTTTCTTTCTTTTTCTTGATATCTTTCATTCTAGTTTTAATACCTTCTAACATTCTATCTTTAGTTTCTTTCTTTCTTTCTTTCTTTATATCTCTCATTCTAGCTTTCATACCTTCTAACATTCTATCTTTAGTTTCTTTCTTTATTTCTTTCTTGATATCTTTCATTCTAGCTTTAATACCTTCTAACATTCTATCTTTAGTTTCTCTCTTTCTTTCTTTCTTGATATCTTTCCTTCCAGTTTCAATACCTTCTAACATTCTATCTTTTGTTTCTTTCTTTCTTTCTTTATATCTTTCATTCTAGCTTTAATACCTTCTAACATTCTATCTTTAGTTTCTTTCTTTCTTTATATCTTTCATTCTAATTTTAAAACCTTCTAACATTCTTTCTTTCTTTCTTTCTTTCTTTCTTTATCTCTTTCATTCTACCTTTAATACATTCTAATATTCTATCTTTAGTTTCTTTCTTTCTTTCTTTATTGATATCTGTCCTTCTAGTTTCAATACCTTCCAACATTCTATCTTTAATTTCTTTCTTTCTTTCTTTATATCTTTCATTCTAGCTTTAATACCTTCTAACATTCTGTCTTTAGTTTCTTTCTTTCTTTATAGCTTTCATTCTAGCTTTAATACCTTCTAATATTCTATCTTTAGTTTCTTTCTTTCTTTCTTTATAGCTTTCATTCTAGCTTTAATACTTTCTAACATTCTATCTTTAGTTTCTTTCTTTCTTGATATATTTCATTCAAGCTTTAATACCTTCTAACCTTCTCTGTTTTGTTTCTTTCTTTCTTTTTCTTGATATCTTTCATTCTAGTTTTAATAACTTCTAACATTCTATCTTTAGTTTCTTTCTTTCTTTCTTTCTTTATATCTTTCATTCTAGCTTTCATACCTTCTAACATTCTATCTTTAGTTTCTTTCTTTCTTTCTTTGTTTCTTTATATCTTTCATTCTAGCTTTCATACCTTCTAACATTCTATCTTTAGTTTCTTTCTTTATTTCTTTCTTGATATCTTTCATTCTAGCTTTAATACCTTCTAACATTCTATCTTTAGTTTCTTTCTTTCTTTCTTTCTTGATATCTTTCCTTCCAGTTTCAATACCTTCTAACATTTTATCTTTTGTTTCTTTCTTTCTTTCTTTATATCTTTCATTCTAGCTTTAATACCTTCTAACATTCTATCTTTAGTTTCTTTCTTTCTTTATATCTTTCATTCTAGCTTTAATACCTTCTAACATTCTATCTTTAGTTTCTTTCTTTCTTTCTTTCTTGATATCTTTCATTCTAGCTTTAATACCTTCTAAAATTCTATCTTTAGTTTCTTTCTTTCTTTCTTTATATCTTTCATTCTAGCTTTAATACCTTCTAACATTCTATCTTTAGTTTCTTTCTTTCTTTATATCTTTCATTCAAGCTTTAATACCTTCTAAACTTCTCTCTTTTGTTTCTTTCTTTCTTTTTCTTGATATCTTTCATTCTAGTTTTAATACCTTCTAACATTCTATCTTTAGTTTCTTTCTCTCTTTCTTTCTTTATATCTTTCATTCTTCCTTTAATACCTTCTAACATTCTATCTTTAGTTTCTTTCTTTCTTTCTTTCTTGATATCTTTCATTCTAGCTTTAATACCTTCTAACATTCTATCTTTAGTTTCTTTCTTTCTTTCTTTCTTGATATCTTTCATTCTAATTTTAATACCTTCTAACATTCTTTCTTTAGTTTCTTTCTTTCTTTATATCTTTCATTCTAGCTTTAATACCTTCTAACATTCTCTCTTTAGTTTCTTTCTTTCTTTTTTTCTTGATATCTTTCATTCTAGCTTTAATAGCTTCTAACATTTTATCTTTAGTTTCTTTCTTTCTTTCTTTCTTTATATCTTTAATTCTAGCTTTTATACCTACTAACATTCTATCTTTAGTTTCTTTCTTTCTTTCTTGATATCTTTCATTCTAATTTTAATACCTTCTAACATTCTTTCCTTAGTTTCTTTCTTTCTTTCTATATATCTTCCATTCTAGCTTTAATACCTTGTAACATTCTATCTTTAGTTTCTTTCTTTCTTTCTTTCTTTATATCTTTCATTCTAGCTTTAATACCTTCTAACATTCTATCTTTAGTTTCTTTCCTTCTTTCTTTCTTTATCTCTTTCATTCTAGCTTTAATACGTTCTAATATTCTATCTTTAGTTTCTTTCTTTCTTTCTTTCTTTCTATCTTTCATACCTTCTAACATTCTATCTTTAGTTTCTTTCTTTCTTTCTTTCTTGATATCTTTCATTCTAGCTTTAATAATTTCTAAAATTCTATCTTTAGTTTCTTTCTTTCTTTCTTCCTTAATATCTTTCCTTCTAGTTTCAATACCTTCTCACATTCTATCTTTAATTTCTTTCTTTCTTTCTTTACATCTTTCATTCTAGCTTTAATACCTTCTAACATTCTATCTTTAGTTTCTTTCTTTCTTTCTTTATATCTTTCATTCTAGCCTTAATACCTTCTAACATTCTATCTTTAGTTTCTTTCTTTCTTTATATCTTTCATTCAAGCTTTTTTACCTTCTAGCCTTCTCTCTTTTGTTTCTTTCTTTCTTTTTCTTGATATCTTTCATTCTAGTTTTAATAACTTCTAACATTCTATCTTTAGTTTCTTTCTTTCTTTCTTTCTTTCTTTATATCTCTCATTCTAGCTTTCATATCTTCTAACATTCTATCTTTAGTTTCTTTCTTTATTTCTTTCTTGATATCTTTCATTCTAGCTTTAATAACTTCTAACATTCTATCTTTAGTTTCTCTCTTTCTTTCTTTCTTGATATCTTTCCTTCCAGTTTCAATACCTTCTAACATTCGATCTTTAGTTTCTTTCTTTCTTTATATCTTTCATTCTAATTTTAAAACCTTCTAACATTCTTTCTTTAGTTTCTTTCTTTCTTTCTTTCTTTATCTCTTTCATTCTAGCTTTAATACCTTCTAACATTCTATCTTTAGTTTCTTTCTTTCTTTCTTTATATCTTTCATTCTAGCTTTAATACCTTCTAATATTCTATCTTTAGTTTCTTTCTTTCTTTCTTTATAGCTTTCATTCTAGCTTTAATACTTTCTAACATTCTATCTTTCGTTTCTTTCTTTCTTGATATCTTTCATTCAATCTTTAATACCTTCTAACGTTCTCTCTTTTGTTTCTTTCATTCTTTTTCTTGATATCTTTCATTCTAGTTTTAATACCTTCTAACATTCTATCTTTAGTTTCTTTCTTTCTTTCTTTCTTTCTTGATATCTTTCCTACTAGTTTCAATACCTTCTTCCATTCTATCTTTAGTTTCTTTCTTTCTTTCTTTGTTTCTTTATATCTTTCATTCTAGCTTTCATACCTTCTAACATTCTATCTTTAGTTTCTTTCTTTCTTTGTTTCTTTATATCTTTCATTCTAGCTTTCATACCTTCTAACATTCTATCTTTAGTTTCTTTCTTTCTTTCTTTATAGCTTTCATTCTAGCTTTAATACGTTCTAACATTCTATCTTTAGTTTCTTTCTTTCTTGATATATTTCATTCAAGCTTTAATACCTTCTAACCTTCTCCGTTTTGTTTCTTTCTTTCTTTTTCTTGATATCTTTCATTCTAGTTTTAATAACTTCTAACATTCTATCTTTAGTTTCTTTCTTTCTTTCTTTCTTTATATCTTTCATTCTAGCTTTCATACCTTCTAACATTCTATCTTTAGTTTCTTTCTTTCTTTCTTTGTTTCTTTATATCTTTCATTCTAGCTTTCATACCTTCTAACATTCTATCTTTAGTTTCTTTCTTTATTTCTTTCTTGATATCTTTCATTCTAGCTTTAATACCTTCTAACATTCTATCTTTAGTTTCTTTCTTTCTTTCTTTCTTGATATCTTTCCTTCCAGTTTCAATACCTTCTAACATTTTATCTTTTGTTTCTTTCTTTCTTTCTTTATATCTTTCATTCTAGCTTTAATACCTTCTAACATTCTATCTTTAGTTTCTTTCTTTCTTTCTTTCTTGATATCTTTCATTCTAGCTTTAATACCTTCTAAAATTCTATCTTTAGTTTCTTTCTTTCTTTCTTTATATCTTTCATTCTAGCTTTAATACCTTCTAACATTCTATCTTTAGTTTCTTTCTTTCTTTATATCTTTCATTCAAGCTTTAATACCTTCTAAACTTCTCTCTTTTGTTTCTTTCTTTCTTTTTCTTGATATCTTTCATTCTAGTTTTAATACCTTCTAACATTCTATCTTTAGTTTCTTTCTCTCTTTCTTTCTTTATATCTTTCATTCTACCTTTAATACCTTCTAACATTCTATCTTTAGTTTCCTTCTTTCTTTCTTTCTTTCTTGATATCTTTCATTCTAGCTTTAATACCTTCGAAAATTCTTTCTTTAGTTTCTTTCTTTCTTTCTTTCTTTCTTGATATATTTCCTTCTAGTTTCAATACCTAACATTCTATCTTTAGTTTCTTTCTTTCTTTCTTTCTTTATATCTTTCATTCTAGCTTTAATACCTTCTAACATTCTATCTTTAGTTTCTTTCTTTCTTTCTTTCTTGATATCTTTCATTCTAATTTTAATACCTTCTAACATTCTTTCTTTAGTTTCTTTCTTTCTTTCTTTCTTTATATCTTTCATTCTAGCTTTAATACCTTCTAACATTCTCTCTTTATTTTCTTTCTTTCTTTCTTTCTTGATATCTTTCATTCTAGCTTTAATAGCTTCTAACATTTTATCTTTAGTTTCTTTCTTTCTTTCTTTCTTTATATCTTTAATTCTAGCTTTTATACCTTCTAACATTCTATCTTTAGTTTCCTTCTTTCTTTCTTGATATCTTTCATTCTAATTTTAATACCTTCTAACATTCTTTCCTTAGTTTCTTTCTTTCTTTCTTTATATCTTCCATTCTAGCTTTAATACCTTCTAACATTCTATCTTTAGTTTCTTTCTTTCTTTCTTTCTTTATATCTTTCATTCTAGCTTTAATACCTTCTAACATTCTATCTTTAGTTTCTTTCTTTCTTTCTTTCTTTATCTCTTTCATTCTAGCTTTAATACGTTCTAATATTCTATCTTTAGTTTCTTTCTTTCTTTCTTTCTTTCTATCTTTCATTCCTTCTAACATTCTATCTTTAGTTTCTTTCTTTCTTTCTTTCTTGATATCTTTCATTCTAGCTTTAATAATTTCTAAAATTCTATCTTTAGTTTCTTTCTTTCTTTCTTGATATCTTTCATTTTAGATTTAATACCTTCTAACATTCTATCTTTAGTTTCTTTCTTTCTTTATATCTTTCATTCTAATTTTAATACCTTCTAACATTCTTTCTTTAGTTTCTTTCTTTCTTTCTTTCTTTCTTTCTTTCTTTCTTTCTTTCTTTATCTCTTTCATTCTAGCTTTAATACCTTCTAATATTCTATCTTTAGTTTCTTTCTTTCTTTCTTCCTTAATATCTTTCCTTCTAGTTTCAATACCTTCTCACATTCTATCTTTAATTTCTTTCTTTCTTTCTTTACATCTTTCATTCTAGCTTTAATACCTTCTAACATTCTATCTTTAGTTTCTTTCTTTCTTTCTTTATATCTTTCATTCTAGCTTTAATACCTTCTAACATTCTATCTTTAGTTTCTTTCTTTCTTTATATCTTTCATTCAAGCTTTTTTACCTTCTAGCCTTCTCTCTTTTGTTTTTTTCTTTCTTTTTCTTGATATCTTTCATTCTAGTTTTAATACCTTCTAACATTCTATCTTTAGTTTCTTTCTTTCTTTCTTTCTTTATATCTCTCATTCTAGCTTTCATATCTTCTAACATTCTATCTTTAGTTTCTCTCTTTCTTTCTTTCTTGATATCTTTCCTTCCAGTTTCAATACCTTCTAACATTCTATCTTTTGTTTCTTTCTTTCTTTCTTTATATCTTCCATTCTAGCTTTAATACCTTCTAACATTCTATCTTTAGTTTCTCTCTTTCTTTCTTTCTTGATATCTTTCCTTCCAGTTTCAATACCTTCTAACATTCTATCTTTAGTTTCTTTCTTTCTTTATAACTTTCATTCTAATTTTAAAACCTTCTAACATTCTTTCTTTAGTTTCTTTCTTTCTTTCTTTCTTTATCTCTTTCATTCTACCTTTAATACATTCTAATATTCTATCTTTAGTTTCTTTCTTTCTTTCTTTATTGATATCTGTCCTTCTAGTTTCAATACCTTCTAACATTCTATCTTTAATTTCTTTCTTTCTTTCTTTATATCTTTCATTCTAGCTTTAATACATTCTAACATTCTATCTTTAGTTTCTTTCTTTCTTTATATCTTTCATTCTAGCTTTAATACCTTCTAATATTCTATCTTTAGTTTCTTTCTTTCTTTCTTTATAGCTTTCATTCTAGCTTTAATACTTTCTAACATTCTATCTTTAGTTTCTTTCTTTCTTGATATCTTTCATTCAAGCTTTAATACCTTCTCACCTTCTCTCTTTTGTTTCTTTCTTTCTTTTTCTTGATATCTTTCATTCTGGTTTTAATACCTTCTAACATTCTATCTTTAGTTTCTTTCTTTCTTTCTTTCTTTATATCTTTCATTCTAGCTTTCATACCTTCTAACATTCTATCTTTAGTTTCTTTCTTTCTTTCTTTGTTTCTTTATATCTTTCATTCTAGCTTTCATACCTTCTAACATTCTATCTTTAGTTTCTTTCTTTATTTCTTTCTTGATATCTTTCATTCTAGCTTTAATACCTTCTAACATTCTATCTTTAGTTTCTTTCTTTCTTTCTTTCCTGATATCTTTCCTTCCAGTTTCAATACCTTCTAACATTTTATCTTTTGTTTCTTTCTTTCTTTCTTTATATCTTTCATTCTAGCTTTAATACCTTCTAACATTCTATCTTTAGTTTTTTTCTTTCTTTATATCTTTCATTCTAGCTTTAATACCTTCTAACATTCTATCTTTAGTTTCTTTCTTTCTTTCTTTCTTGATATCTTTCATTCTAGCTTTAATACCTTCTAAAATTCTATCTTTAGTTTCTTTCTTTCTTTCTTTATATCTTTCATTCTAGCTTTAATACCTTCTAACATTCTATCTTTAGTTTCTTTCTTTCTTTATATCTTTCATTCAAGCTTTAATACCTTCTAAACTTCTCTCTTTTGTTTCTTTCTTTCTTTTTCTTGATATCTTTCATTCTAGTTTTAATACCTTCTAACATTCTATCTTTAGTTTCTTTCTTTCTTTCTTTCTTTATATCTTTCATTCTACCTTTAATACAGTCTAACATTCTATCTTTAGTTTCTTTCTTTCTTTCTTTCTTGATATCTTTCATTCTAGCTTTAATACCTTCTAACATTCTATCTTTCGTTTCTTTCTTTCTTTCTTTCTTGATATCTTTCATTCTAATTTTAATACCTTCTAACATTCTTTCTTTAGTTTCTTTCTTTCTTTCTTTATATCTTTCATTCTAGCTTTAATACCTTCTAACATTCTCTCTTTAGTTTTTTTCTTTCTTTCTTTCTTGATATCTTTCATTCTAGCTTTAATAGCTACTAACATTTTATCTTTAGTTTCTTTCTTTCTTTCTTTCTTTCTTTATATCTTTAATTCTAGCTTTTATACCTTCTAACACTCTATCTTTAGTTTCTTTCTTTCTTTCTTGATATCTTTCATTCTAATTTTAATGCCTTCTAACATTCTTTCCTTAGTTTCTTTCTTTCTTTCTTTATATCTTTCATTCTAGCTTTAATACCTTCTAACATTCTATATTTAGTTTCTTTCTTTCTTTCTTTCTTTATCTCTTTCATTCTAGCTTTAATACGTTCTAATATTCTATCTTTAGTTTCCTTCTTTCTTTCTTTCTTTCTATCTTTCATACCTTCTAACATTCTATCTTTAGTTTCTTTCTTTCTTTCTTTCTTGATATCTTTCATTCTAGCTTTAATAATTTCTAAAATTCTATCTTTAGTTTCTTTCTTTCTTTCTTGATATCTTTCATTCTAGCTTTAATACCTTCTAACATTCTATCTTTAGTTTCTTTCTTTCTTTATATCTTTCATTTTAGCTTTAATACCTTCTAACATTCTATCTTTAGTTTCTTTCTTTCTTTATATCTTTCATTCTAATTTTAATACCTTCTAACATTCTTTCTTTAGTTTCTTTCTTTCTTTCTTTCTTTATCTCTTTCATTCTAGCTTTAATACCTTCTAATATTCTATCTTTAGTTTCTTTCTTTCTTTCTTCCTTAATATCTTTCCTTCTAGTTTCAATACGTTCTCACATTCTATCTTTAATTTCTTTCTTTCTTTCTTTACATCTTTCATTCTAGCTTTAATACCTTCTAACATTCTATCTTTAGTTTCTTTCTTTCTTTCTTTCTTGATATCTTTCATTCTAGCTTTAATACCTTCTAAAATTCTATCTTTAGTTTCTTTCTTTCTTTCTTTATATCTTTCATTCTAGCTTTAATACCTTCTAACATTCTATCTTTAGTTTCTTTCTTTCTTTATATCTTTCATTCAAGCTTTAATACCTTCTAAACTTCTCTCTTTTGTTTCTTTCTTTCTTTTTCTTGATATCTTTCATTCTAGTTTTAATACCTTCTAACATTCTATCTTTAGTTTCTTTCTTTCTTTCTTTCTTTATATCTTTCATTCTACCTTTAATACAGTCTAACATTCTATCTTTAGTTTCTTTCTTTCTTTCTTTCTTGATATCTTTCATTCTAGCTTTAATACCTTCTAACATTCTATCTTTCGTTTCTTTCTTTCTTTCTTTCTTGATATCTTTCATTCTAATTTTAATACCTTCTAACATTCTTTCTTTAGTTTCTTTCTTTCTTTCTTTATATCTTTCATTCTAGCTTTAATACCTTCTAACATTCTCTCTTTAGTTTTTTTCTTTCTTTCTTTCTTGATATCTTTCATTCTAGCTTTAATAGCTACTAACATTTTATCTTTAGTTTCTTTCTTTCTTTCTTTCTTTCTTTATATCTTTAATTCTAGCTTTTATACCTTCTAACACTCTATCTTTAGTTTCTTTCTTTCTTTCTTGATATCTTTCATTCTAATTTTAATGCCTTCTAACATTCTTTCCTTAGTTTCTTTCTTTCTTTCTTTATATCTTTCATTCTAGCTTTAATACCTTCTAACATTCTATATTTAGTTTCTTTCTTTCTTTCTTTCTTTATCTCTTTCATTCTAGCTTTAATACGTTCTAATATTCTATCTTTAGTTTCTTTCTTTCTTTCTTTCTTTCTATCTTTCATACCTTCTAACATTCTATCTTTAGTTTCTTTCTTTCTTTCTTTCTTGATATCTTTCATTCTAGCTTTAATAATTTCTAAAATTCTATCTTTAGTTTCTTTCTTTCTTTCTTGATATCTTTCATTCTAGCTTTAATACCTTCTAACATTCTATCTTTAGTTTCTTTCTTTCTTTATATCTTTCATTTTAGCTTTAATACCTTCTAACATTCTATCTTTAGTTTCTTTCTTTCTTTATATCTTTCATTCTAATTTTAATACCTTCTAACATTCTTTCTTTAGTTTCTTTCTTTCTTTCTTTCTTTCTTTATCTCTTTCATTCTAGCTTTAATACCTTCTAATATTCTATCTTTAGTTTCTTTCTTTCTTTCTTCCTTAATATCTTTCCTTCTAGTTTCAATACGTTCTCACATTCTATCTTTAATTTCTTTCTTTCTTTCTTTACATCTTTCATTCTAGCTTTAATACCTTCTAACATTCTATCTTTAGTTTCTTTCTTTCTTTCTTTATATCTTTCATTCTAGCTTTAATACCTTCTAACATTCTATCTTTAGTTTCTTTCTTTCTTTATATCTTTCATTCAAGCTTTTTTACCTTCTAGCCTTCTCTCTTTTGTTTCTTTCTTTCTTTTTCTTGATATCTTTCATTCTAGTTTTAATACCTTCTAACATTCTATCTTTAGTTTCTTTCTTTCTTTCTTTCTTTATATCTCTCATTCTAGCTTTCATACCTTCTAACATTCTATCTTTAGTTTCTTTCTTTATTTCTTTCTTGATATCTTTCATTCTAGCTTTAATACCTTCTAACATTCTATCTTTAGTTTCTCTCTTTCTTTCTTTCTTGATATCTTTCCTTCCAGTTTCAATACCTTCTAACATTCTATCTTTTGTTTCTTTCTTTCTTTCTTTATATCTTTCATTCTAGCTTTAATACCTTCTAACATTCTATCTTTAGTTTCTTTCTTTCTTTATATCTTTCATTCTAATTTTAAAACCTTCTAACATTCTTTCTTTCTTTCTTTCTTTCTTTCTTTATCTCTTTCATTCTACCTTTAATACATTCTAATATTCTATCTTTAGTTTCTTTCTTTCTTTCTTTATTGATATCTGTCCTTCTAGTTTCAATACCTTCTAACATTCTATCTTTAATTTCTTTCTTTCTTTCTTTATATCTTTCATTCTAGCTTTAATACCTTCTAACATTCTGTCTTTAGTTTCTTTCTTTCTTTATAGCTTTCATTCTAGCTTTAATACCTTCTAATATTCTATCTTTAGTTTCTTTCTTTCTTTCTTTATAGCTTTCATTCTAGCTTTAATACTTTCTAACATTCTATCTTTAGTTTCTTTCTTTCTTGATATATTTCATTCAAGCTTTAATACCTTCTAACCTTCTCTGTTTTGTTTCTTTCTTTCTTTTTCTTGATATCTTTCATTCTAGTTTTAATAACTTCTAACATTCTATCTTTAGTTTCTTTCTTTCTTTCTTTCTTTATATCTTTCATTCTAGCTTTCATACCTTCTAACATTCTATCTTTAGTTTCTTTCTTTCTTTCTTTGTTTCTTTATATCTTTCATTCTAGCTTTCATACCTTCTAACATTCTATCTTTAGTTTCTTTCTTTATTTCTTTCTTGATATCTTTCATTCTAGCTTTAATACCTTCTAACATTCTATCTTTAGTTTCTTTCTTTCTTTCTTTCTTGATATCTTTCCTTCCAGTTTCAATACCTTCTAACATTTTATCTTTTGTTTCTTTCTTTCTTTCTTTATATCTTTCATTCTAGCTTTAATACCTTCTAACATTCTATCTTTAGTTTCTTTCTTTCTTTATATCTTTCATTCTAGCTTTAATACCTTCTAACATTCTATCTTTAGTTTCTTTCTTTCTTTCTTTCTTGATATCTTTCATTCTAGCTTTAATACCTTCTAAAATTCTATCTTTAGTTTCTTTCTTTCTTTCTTTATATCTTTCATTCTAGCTTTAATACCTTCTAACATTCTATCTTTAGTTTCTTTCTTTCTTTATATCTTTCATTCAAGCTTTAATACCTTCTAAACTTCTCTCTTTTGTTTCTTTCTTTCTTTTTCTTGATATCTTTCATTCTAGTTTTAATACCTTCTAACATTCTATCTTTAGTTTCTTTCTCTCTTTCTTTCTTTATATCTTTCATTCTTCCTTTAATACCTTCTAACATTCTATCTTTAGTTTCTTTCTTTCTTTCTTTCTTGATATCTTTCATTCTAGCTTTAATACCTTCTAACATTCTATCTTTAGTTTCTTTCTTTCTTTCTTTCTTGATATCTTTCATTCTAATTTTAATACCTTCTAACATTCTTTCTTTAGTTTCTTTCTTTCTTTCTTTATATCTTTCATTCTAGCTTTAATACCTTCTAACATTCTCTCTTTAGTTTCTTTCTTTCTTTTTTTCTTGATATCTTTCATTCTAGCTTTAATAGCTTCTAACATTTTATCTTTAGTTTCTTTCTTTCTTTCTTTCTTTATATCTTTAATTCTAGCTTTTATACCTACTAACATTCTATCTTTAGTTTCTTTCTTTCTTTCTTGATATCTTTCATTCTAATTTTAATACCTTCTAACATTCTTTCCTTAGTTTCTTTCTTTCTTTCTATATATCTTCCATTCTAGCTTTAATACCTTGTAACATTCTATCTTTAGTTTCTTTCTTTCTTTCTTTCTTTATATCTTTCATTCTAGCTTTAATACCTTCTAACATTCTATCTTTAGTTTCTTTCCTTCTTTCTTTCTTTATCTCTTTCATTCTAGCTTTAATACGTTCTAATATTCTATCTTTAGTTTCTTTCTTTCTTTCTTTCTTTCTATCTTTCATACCTTCTAACATTCTATCTTTAGTTTCTTTCTTTCTTTCTTTCTTGATATCTTTCATTCTAGCTTTAATAATTTCTAAAATTCTATCTTTAGTTTCTTTCTTTCTTTCTTCCTTAATATCTTTCCTTCTAGTTTCAATACCTTCTCACATTCTATCTTTAATTTCTTTCTTTCTTTCTTTACATCTTTCATTCTAGCTTTAATACCTTCTAACATTCTATCTTTAGTTTCTTTCTTTCTTTCTTTATATCTTTCATTCTAGCCTTAATACCTTCTAACATTCTATCTTTAGTTTCTTTCTTTCTTTATATCTTTCATTCAAGCTTTTTTACCTTCTAGCCTTCTCTCTTTTGTTTCTTTCTTTCTTTTTCTTGATATCTTTCATTCTAGTTTTAATAACTTCTAACATTCTATCTTTAGTTTCTTTCTTTCTTTCTTTCTTTCTTTATATCTCTCATTCTAGCTTTCATATCTTCTAACATTCTATCTTTAGTTTCTTTCTTTATTTCTTTCTTGATATCTTTCATTCTAGCTTTAATAACTTCTAACATTCTATCTTTAGTTTCTCTCTTTCTTTCTTTCTTGATATCTTTCCTTCCAGTTTCAATACCTTCTAACATTCGATCTTTAGTTTCTTTCTTTCTTTATATCTTTCATTCTAATTTTAAAACCTTCTAACATTCTTTCTTTAGTTTCTTTCTTTCTTTCTTTCTTTATCTCTTTCATTCAAGCTTTAATACCTTCTAACATTCTATCTTTAGTTTCTTTCTTTCTTTCTTTATATCTTTCATTCTAGATTTAATACCTTCTAATATTCTATCTTTAGTTTCTTTCTTTCTTTCTTTATAGCTTTCATTCTAGCTTTAATACTTTCTAACATTCTATCTTTCGTTTCTTTCTTTCTTGATATCTTTCATTCAATCTTTAATACCTTCTAACGTTCTCTCTTTTGTTTCTTTCATTCTTTTTCTTGATATCTTTCATTCTAGTTTTAATACCTTCTAACATTCTATCTTTAGTTTCTTTCTTTCTTTCTTTCTTTCTTGATATCTTTCCTACTAGTTTCAATACCTTCTTCCATTCTATCTTTAGTTTCTTTCTTTCTTTCTTTGTTTCTTTATATCTTTCATTCTAGCTTTCATACCTTCTAACATTCTATCTTTAGTTTCTTTCTTTCTTTGTTTCTTTATATCTTTCATTCTAGCTTTCATACCTTCTAACATTCTATCTTTAGTTTCTTTCTTTCTTTCTTTATAGCTTTCATTCTAGCTTTAATACGTTCTAACATTCTATCTTTAGTTTCTTTCTTTCTTGATATATTTCATTCAAGCTTTAATACCTTCTAACCTTCTCCGTTTTGTTTCTTTCTTTCTTTTTCTTGATATCTTTCATTCTAGTTTTAATAACTTCTAACATTCTATCTTTAGTTTCTTTCTTTCTTTCTTTCTTTATATCTTTCATTCTAGCTTTCATACCTTCTAACATTCTATCTTTAGTTTCTTTCTTTCTTTCTTTGTTTCTTTATATCTTTCATTCTAGCTTTCATACCTTCTAACATTCTATCTTTAGTTTCTTTCTTTATTTCTTTCTTGATATCTTTCATTCTAGCTTTAATACCTTCTAACATTCTATCTTTAGTTTCTTTCTTTCTTTCTTTCTTGATATCTTTCCTTCCAGTTTCAATACCTTCTAACATTTTATCTTTTGTTTCTTTCTTTCTTTCTTTATATCTTTCATTCTAGCTTTAATACCTTCTAACATTCTATCTTTAGTTTCTTTCTTTCTTTATATCTTTCATTCTAGCTTTAATACCTTCTAACATTCTATCTTTAGTTTCTTTCTTTCTTTCTTTCTTGATATCTTTCATTCTAGCTTTAATACCTTCTAAAATTCTATCTTTAGTTTCTTTCTTTCTTTCTTTATATCTTTCATTCTAGCTTTAATACCTTCTAACATTCTATCTTTAGTTTCTTTCTTTCTTTATATCTTTCATTCAAGCTTTAATACCTTCTAAACTTCTCTCTTTTGTTTCTTTCTTTCTTTTTCTTGATATCTTTCATTCTAGTTTTAATACCTTCTAACATTCTATCTTTAGTTTCTTTCTCTCTTTCTTTCTTTATATCTTTCATTCTACCTTTAATACCTTCTAACATTCTATCTTTAGTTTCCTTCTTTCTTTCTTTCTTTCTTGATATCTTTCATTCTAGCTTTAATACCTTCTAACATTCTATCTTTCGTTTCTTTCTTTCTTTCTTTCTTGATATCTTTCATTCTAATTTTAATACCTTCTAACATTCTTTCTTTAGTTTCTTTCTTTCTTTCTTTATATCTTTCATTCTAGCTTTAATACCTTCTACCATTCTCTCTTTAGTTTCTTTCTTTCTTTTTTTCTTGATATCTTTCATTCTAGCTTTAATAGCTTCTAACATTTTATCTTTAGTTTCTTTCTTTCTTTCTTTCTTTATATCTTTAATTCTAGCTTTTATACCTTCTAACATTCTATCTTTAGTTTCTTTCTTTCTTTCTTGATATCTTTCATTCTAATTTTAATACCTTCTAACATTCTTTCCTTAGTTTCTTTCTTTCTTTCTTTATATCTTCCATTCTAGCTTTAATACCTTGTAACATTCTATCTTTAGTTTCTTTCTTTCTTTCTTTCTTTATATCTTTCATTCTAGCTTTAATACCTTCTAACATTCTATCTTTAGTTTCTTTCCTTCTTTCTTTCTTTATCTCTTTCATTCTACCTTTAATACGTTCTAATATTCTATCTTTAGTTTCTTTCTTTCTTTCTTTCTATCTTTCATACCTTCTAACATTCTATCTTTAGTTTCTTTCTTTCTTTCTTCCTTAATATCTTTCCTTCTAGTTTCAATACCTTCTCACATTCTATCTTTAATTTCTTTCTTTCTTTCTTTACATCTTTCATTCTAGCTTTAATACCTTCTAACATTCTATCTTTAGTTTCTTTCTTTCTTTCTTTATATCTTTCATTCTAGCTTTAATACCTTCTAACATTCTATCTTTAGTTTCTTTCTTTCTTTATATCTTTCATTCAAGCTTTTTTACCTTCTAGCCTTCTCTCTTTTGTTTCTTTCTTTCTTTTTCTTGATATCTTTCATTCTAGTTTTAATAACTTCTAACATTCTATCTTTAGTTTCTTTCTTTCTTTCTTTCTTTCTTTCTTTATATCTCTCATTCTAGCTTTCATATCTTCTAACATTCTATCTTTAGTTTCTTTCTTTATTTCTTTCTTGATATCTTTCATTCTAGCTTTAATACCTTCTAACATTCTATCTTTAGTTTCTCTCTTTCTTTCTTTCTTGATATCTTTCCTTCCAGTTTCAATACCTTCTAACATTCTATCTTTAGTTTCTTTCTTACTTTATATCTTTCATTCTAATTTTAATACCTTCTAACATTCTTTCTTTAGTTTCTTTCTTTCTTTATCTCTTTCATTCTAGCTTTAATACCTTCTAATATTCTATCTTTAGTTTCTTTCTTTCTTTCTTTCTTTCTTGATATCTTTCCTTATAGTTTCAATACCTTCTAACATTCTATCTTTAATTTCTTTCTTTCTTTCTTTATATCTTTCATTCTAGCTTTAATACCTTCTAACATTCTATATTTAGTTTCTTTCTTTCTTTATATCTTTCATTCTTGCTTTAATAACTTCTGACATTCTATCTTTAGTTTCTTTCTTTCTTTCTTTCTTGATATCTTTCATTCTAGCTTTAATACCTTCTAAAATTCTATCTTTAGTTTCTTTCTTTCTTTCTTTATATCTTTCATTCTAGCTTTAATAACTTCTAACATTCTATCTTTAGTTTCTTTCTTTCTTTCTTTCTTGATATCTTTCATTCTAGCTTTGATACCTTCTAAAATTCTATCTTTAGTTTCTTTCTTTCTTTCTTTATATCTTTCATTCTAGCTTTAATAACTTCTAACATTCTATCTTTAGTTTCTTTCTAACTTTCTTTATATCTTTCATTCTAGCTTTAATACCATCTAACATTCTATGTTTAGTTTCTTTCTTTATATCTTTCATTCAAGCTTTAATACCTTCTAACATTCTATCTTTAGTTTCTTTCTTTCTTTCTTTCTTTATATCTTTCATTCTAGCTTTAATACCTTCTAACATTCTATTTTTAGTTTCTTTCTTTCTTTCTTTCTTGATTTCTTTCATTCTAGCTTTAATAGCTTCTAACATTTTATCTTTAGTTTCTTTCTTTCTTTCTTTATATCTTCCATTCTAGCTTTAATACCTTCTAACATTCTATCTTTAGTTTCTTTCTTTCTTTCTTTCTTGATATCATTCATTCTAATTTTAATACCTTCTAACATTCTTTCTTTAGTTTCTTTCTTTCTTTTTTCTTTTTCTCTTTCATTCTAGCTTTAAAACCTTCTAATATTCTATCTTTAGTTTCTTTCTTTCTTTCTTGATATCTTCCCTACTAGTTTCAATACCTTCTACCATTCTATCTTTAATTTCTTTCTTTCTTTCTTTATATCTTTCATTCTAGCTTTAATACCTTCTAACATTCGATCTTTAGTATCTTTCTTTCTTTCTTTCTTTATATCTTTCATTCTAGCTTTAATACCTTCTAACATTCTATTTTTAGTTTCTTTATTTCTTTCTTGATTTCTTTCATTCAAGCTTTAATAGCTTCTAACATTTTATCTTTAGTTTCTCTCTTTCTTTCTTTCTCTCTTTATATCTTGAATTCTAGCTTTTATACCTTCTAACATTCTATCTTTAGTTTCTTTCTTTCTTTCTTGATATCTTTCATTCTAATTTCAATACCTTCTAACATTCTTTCCTTAGTTTCTTTCTTTCTTTCTTTATATCTATCATTCCAGCTTTAATACCTTCTAACTTTCTATCTTTAGTTTCTTTCTTTCTTTCTTTCTTGATATCATTCATTCTAATTTTAATACCTTCTAACATTCTTTCTTTAGTTTCTTTCTTTCTTTCTTTCTTTCTTTATCTCTTTCATTCTAGCATTAATACCTTCTAATATTCTATCTTTAGTTTCTTTCTTTCTTTCTTTCTTGATATCTTTCCTACTAGTTTCAATACCTTCTACCATTCTATCTTTAATTTCTTTCTTTCTTTCTTTATATCTTTCATTCTAGCTTTAATACCTTCTAAAATTCTATCTTTAGTTTCTTTCTTTCTTTCTTTCTTTATATCTTTCCTTCTAGCTTTAATACCTTCTAACATACTATCTTTAGTTTCTTTCTTTCTTTCTTTCTTTATATCTTTCCTTCTAGCTTTAATACCTTCTAACATTCTTTCCTTAGTTTCTTTCTTTCTTTCTTTATATCTCTCATTCTAGCTTTCATATCTTCTAACATTCTATCTTTAGTTTCTTTCTTTATTTCTTTCTTGATATCTTTCATTCTAGCTTTAATACCTTCTAACATTCTATCTTTAGTTTCTCTCTTTCTTTCTTTCTTGATATCTTTCCTTCCAGTTTCAATACCTTCTAACATTCTATCTTTAGTTTCTTTCTTTCTTTATATCTTTCATTCTAATTTTAAAACCTTCTAACATTCTTTCTTTAGTTTCTTTCTTTCTTTCTTTCTTTATCTCTTTCATTCTACCTTTAATACATTCTAATATTCTATCTTTAGTTTCTTTCTTTCTTTCTTTATTGATATCTGTCCTTCTAGTTTCAATACCTTCTAACATTCTATCTTTAATTTCTTTCTTTCTTTCTTTACATCTTTCATTCTAGCTTTAATACCTTCTAACATTCTATCTTTAGTTTCTTTCTTTCTTTCTTTATATCTTTCATTCTAGCTTTAATACCTTCTAATATTCTATCTTTAGTTTCTTTCTTTCTTTCTTTATAGCTTTCATTCTAGCTTTAATACTTTCTAACATTCTCTCTTTAGTTTCTTTCTTTCTTGATATCTTTCATTCAAGCTTTAATACCTTCTAACCTTCTCTCTTTTGTTTCTTTCATTCTTTTTCTTGATATCTTTCATTCTAGTTTTAATACCTTCTAACATTCTATCTTTAGTTTCTTTCTTTCTTTCTTTCTTTATATCTTGAATTCTAGCTTTTATACCTTCTAACATTCTATCTTTAGTTTCTTTCTTTCTTTCTTGATATCTTTCATTCTAATTTTAATACCTTCTAACATTCTTTCATTAGTTTCTTTCTTTCTTTCTTTATATCTTCCATTCTAGCTTTAATACCTTCTAACATTCTATCTTTAGTTTCTTTCTTTCTTTCTTTCTTTATATCTTTCATTCTAGCTTTAATACCTTCTAACATTCTATCTTTAGTTTCTTTCTTTCTTTCTTTCTTTATCTCTTTCATTCTAGCTTTAATACCTTCTAATATTCTATCTTTAGTTTCTTTTTTCTCTCTTTCTTGATATCTTTCCTTCTAATTTTAATACCTTCTAACATTCTTTCTTTAGTTTCTTTCTCTCTTTCTTTCTTTATCTCTTTCATTCTAGCTTTAATACCTTCCAATATTCTATCTTTAGTTTCTTTCTTTCTTTCTTTCTCAATATCTTTCCTACTAGTTTCAATACCTTCTAACATTCTAGCTTTAATTTCTTTCTTTCTTTCTTTATATCTTTCATTCTAGCTTTAATACCTTCGAAAATTCTTTCTTTAGTTTCTTTCTTTCTTTCTTTCTTTCTTGATATATTTCCTTCTAGTTTCAATACCTAACATTCTATCTTTAGTTTCTTTCTTTCTTTGTTTGTTTATATCTTTCATTCTAGCTTTAATACCTTCAAACATTCTATCTTTAGTTTCTTTCTTTCTTTCTTTCTTGATATCTTTCATTCTAATTTTAATACCTTCTAACATTCTTTCTTTAGTTTCTTTCTTTCTTTCTTTCTTTATATCTTTCATTCTAGCTTTAATACCTTCTAACATTCTCTCTTTAGTTTCTTTCTTTCTTTCTTTCTTTCTTGATATCTTTCATTCTAGCTTTAATAGCTTCTAACATTTTATCTTTAGTTTCTTTCTTTCTTTCTTTCTTTATATCTTTAATTCTAGCTTTTATACCTTCTAACATTCTATCTTTAGTTTCCTTCTTTCTTTCTTGATATCTTTCATTCTAATTTTAATACCTTCTAACATTCTTTCCTTAGTTTCTTTCTTTCTTTCTTTATATCTTCCATTCTAGCTTTAATACCTTCTAACATTCTATCTTTAGTTTCTTTCTTTCTTTCTTTCTTTATATCTTTCATTCTAGCTTTAATACCTTCTAACATTCTATCTTTAGTTTCTTTCTTTCTTTCTTTATCTCTTTCATTCTAGCTTTAATACGTTCTAATATTCTATCATTAGTTTCTTTCTTTCTTTATATCTTTCATTCTAATTTTAATACCTTCTAACATTCTTTCTTTAGTTTCTTTCTTTCTTTCTTTCTTGATATCTTTCATTCTAGCTTTAATAATTTCTAAAATTCTATCTTTAGTTTCTTTCTTTCTTTCTTTCTTGATATCTTTCATTCTAGCTTTAATACCTTCTAACATTCTATCTTTAGTTTCTTTCTTTCTTTATATCTTTCATTTTAGCTTTAATACCTTCTAACATTCTATCTTTAGTTTCTTTCTTTCTTTATATCTTTCATTCTAATTTTAATACCTTCTAACATTCTTTCTTTAGTTTCTTTCTTTCTTTCTTTCTTTCTTTATCTCTTTCATTCTAGCTTTAATACCTTCTAATATTCTATCTTTAGTTTCTTTCTTTCTTTCTTCCTTAATATCTTTCCTTCTAGTTTCAATACCTTCTCACATTCTATCTTTAATTTCTTTCTTTCTTTCTTTACATCTTTCATTCTAGCTTTAATACCTTCTAACATTCTATCTTTAGTTTCTTTCTTTCTTTCTTTATATCTTTCATTCTAGCTTTAATACCTTCTAACATTCTATCTTTAGTTTCTTTCTTTCTTTATATCTTTCATTCAAGCTTTTTTACCTTCTAGCCTTCTCTCTTTTGTTTCTTTCTTTCTTTTTCTTGATATCTTTCATTCTAGTTTTAATACCTTCTAACATTCTATCTTTAGTTTCTTTCTTTCTTTCTTTCTTTATATCTCTCATTCTAGCTTTCATATCTTCTAACATTCTATCTTTAGTTTCTCTCTTTCTTTCTTTCTTGATATCTTTCCTTCCAGTTTCAATACCTTCTAACATTCTATCTTTTGTTTCTTTCTTTCTTTCTTTATATCTTTCATTCTAGCTTTAATACCTTCTAACATTCTATCTTTAGTTTCTTTCTTTCTTTATAACTTTCATTCTAATTTTAAAACCTTCTAACATTCTTTCTTTAGTTTCTTTCTTTCTTTCTTTCTTTATCTCTTTCATTCTACCTTTAATACATTCTAATATTCTATCTTTAGTTTCTTTCTTTCTTTCTTTATTGATATCTGTCCTTCTAGTTTCAATACGTTCTAACATTCTATCTTTAATTTCTTTCTTTCTTTCTTTATATCTTTCATTCTAGCTTTAATACCTTCTAACATTCTATCTTTAGTTTCTTTCTTTCTTTATATCTTTCATTCTAGCTTTAATACCTCCTAATATTCTATCTTTAGTTTCTTTCTTTCTTTCTTGATATCTTTCATTCTAGCTTTAATACCTTCTAAAATTCTATCTTTAGTTTCTTTCTTTCTTTCTTTATATCTTTCATTCTAGCTTTAATAACTTCTAACATTCTATCTTTAGTTTCTTTCTTTCTTTCTTTCTTGATATCTTTCATTCTAGCTTTAATACCTTCTAAAATTCTATCTTTAGTTTCTTTCTTTCTTTCTTTATATCTTTCATTCTAGCTTTAATAACTTCTAACATTCTATCTTTAGTTTCTTTCTAACTTTCTTTATATCTTTCATTCTAGCTTTAATACCATCTAACATTCTATGTTTAGTTTCTTTCTTTATATCTTTCATTCAAGCTTTAATACCTTCTAACATTCTATCTTTAGTTTCTTTCTTTCTTTCTTTCTTTATATCTTTCATTCTAGCTTTAATACCTTCTAACGTTCTATTTTTAGTTTCTTTCTTTCTTTCTTTCTTGATTTCTTTCATTCTAGCTTTAATAGCTTCTAACATTTTATCTTTAGTTTCTTTCTTTCTTTCTTTATATCTTCCATTCTAGCTTTAATACCTTCTAACATTCTATCTTTAGTTTCTTTCTTTCTTTCTTTCTTGATATCATTCATTCTAATTTTAATACCTTCTAACATTCTTTCTTTAGTTTCTTTCTTTCTTTCTTTCTTTTTCTCTTTCATTCTAGCTTTAAAACCTTCTAATATTCTATCTTTAGTTTCTTTCTTTCTTTCTTGATATCTTTCCTACTAGTTTCAATACCTTCTACCATTCTATCTTTAATTTCTTTCTTTCTTTCTTTATATCTTTCATTCTAGCTTTAATACCTTCTAACATTCGATCTTTAGTATCTTTCTTTCTTTCTTTCTTTATATCTTTCATTCTAGCTTTAATACCTTCTAACATTCTATTTTTAGTTTCTTTCTTTATTTCTTTCTTGATTTCTTTCATTCAAGCTTTAATAGCTTCTAACATTTTATCTTTAGTTTCTCTCTTTCTTTCTTTCTCTCTTTATATCTTGAATTCTAGCTTTTATACCTTCTAACATTCTATCTTTAGTTTCTTTCTTTCTTTCTTGATATCTTTCATTCTAATTTCAATACCTTCTAACATTCTTTCTTTAGTTTCTTTCTTTCTTTCTTTATATCTATCATTCTAGCTTTAATACCTTCTAACTTTCTATCTTTAGTTTCTTTCTTTCTTTCTTTCTTGATATCATTCATTCTAATTTTAATACCTTCTAACATTCTTTCTTTAGTTTCTTTCTTTCTTTCTTTCTTTATCTCTTTCATTCTAGCTTTAATACCTTCTAATATTCTATCTTTAGTTTCTTTTTTTCTTTCTTTCTTGATATCTTTCCTACTAGTTTCAATACCTTCTACCATTCTATCTTTAATTTCTTTCTTTCTTTCTTTATATCTTTCATTCTAGCTTTAATACCTTCTAACATTCTATCTTTAGTTTCTTTCTTTCTTTCTTTCTTTATATCTTTCCTTCTAGCTTTAATACCTTCTAACATACTATCTTTAGTTTCTTT
The DNA here is from genome assembly GCA_037013535.1 of Intellagama lesueurii. Taxonomy (NCBI): domain Eukaryota; kingdom Metazoa; phylum Chordata; class Lepidosauria; order Squamata; family Agamidae; genus Intellagama; species Intellagama lesueurii. The sequence continues at coordinate 20,010,065 of JBAJHW010000013.1, forward strand.
CTTTCTTTCTTTCTTTATATCTTTCCTTCTAGCTTTAATACCTTCTAACATTCTTTCCTTAGTTTCTTTCTTTCTTTCTTTATATCTCTCATTCTAGCTTTCATATCTTCTAACATTCTATCTTTAGTTTCTTTCTTTATTTCTTTCTTGATATCTTTCATTCTAGCTTTAATACCTTCTAACATTCTATCTTTAGTTTCTCTCTTTCTTTCTTTCTTGATATCTTTCCTTCCAGTTTCAATACCTTCTAACATTCTATCTTTAGTTTCTTTCTTTCTTTCTTTATATCTTTCATTCTAATTTTAAAACCTTCTAACATTCTTTCTTTAGTTTCTTTCTTTCTTTCTTTCTTTATCTCTTTCATTCTACCTTTAATACATTCTAATATTCTATCTTTAGTTTCTTTCTTTCTTTCTTTATTGATATCTGTCCTTCTAGTTTCAATACCTTCTAACATTCTATCTTTAATTTCTTTCTTTCTTTCTTTACATCTTTCATTCTAGCTTTAATACCTTCTAACATTCTATCTTTAGTTTCTTTCTTTCTTTCTTTATATCTTTCATTCTAGCTTTAATACCTTCTAATATTCTATCTTTAGTTTCTTTCTTTCTTTCTTTATAGCTTTCATTCTAGCTTTAATACTTTCTAACATTCTCTCTTTAGTTTCTTTCTTTCTTGATATCTTTCATTCAAGCTTTAATACCTTCTAACCTTCTCTCTTTTGTTTCTTTCATTCTTTTTCTTGATATCTTTCATTCTAGTTTTAATACCTTCTAACATTCTATCTTTAGTTTCTTTCTTTCTTTCTTTCTTTCTTTATATCTTTCATTCTAGCTTTCATACCTTCTAACATTCTATCTTTAGTTTCTTTCTTTCTTTCTTTCTTTCTTTCTTTATATCTTGAATTCTAGCTTTTATACCTTCTAACATTCTATCTTTAGTTTCTTTCTTTCTTTCTTGATATCTTTCATTCTAATTTTAATACCTTCTAACATTCTTTCATTAGTTTCTTTCTTTCTTTCTTTATATCTTCCATTCTACCTTTAATACCTTCTAACATTCTATCTTTAGTTTCTTTCTTTCTTTCTTTCTTTCTTGATATATTTCCTTCTAGTTTCAATACCTAACATTCTATCTTTAGTTTCTTTCTTTCTTTCTTTCTTTATATCTTTCATTCTAGCTTTAATACCTTCTAACATTCTATATTTAGTTTCTTTCTTTCTTTCTTTCTTGATATCTTTCATTCTAATTTTAATACCTTCTAACATTCTTTCTTTAGTTTCTTTCTTTCTTTCTTTCTTTATATCTTTCATTCTAGCTTTAATACCTTCTAACATTCTCTCTTTAGTTTCTTTCTTTCTTTCTTTCTTGATATCTTTCATTCTAGCTTTAATAGCTTCTAACATTTTATCTTTAGTTTCTTTCTTTCTTTCTTTCTTTATATCTTTAATTCTAGCTTTTATACCTTCTAACATTCTATCTTTAGTTTCCTTCTTTCTTTCTTGATATCTTTCATTCTAATTTTAATACCTTCTAACATTGTTTCCTTAGTTTCTTTCTTTCTTTCTTTATATCTTCCATTCTAGCTTTAATACCTTCTAACATTCTATCTTTAGTTTCTTTCTTTCTTTCTTTCTTTATATCTTTCATTCTAGCTTTAATACCTTCTAACATTCTATCTTTAGTTTCTTTCTTTCTTTCTTTCTTTATCTCTTTCATTCTAGCTTTAATACGTTCTAATATTCTATCTTTAGTTTCTTTCTTTCTTTCTTTCTTTCTATCTTTCATTCCTTCTAACATTCTATCTTTAGTTTCTTTCTTTCTTTCTTTCTTGATATCTTTCATTCTAGCTTTAATAATTCCAAAATTCTATCTTTAGTTTCTTTCTTTCTTTCTTGATATCTTTCATTCTAGCTTTAATACCTTCTAACATTCTATCTTTAGTTTCTTTCTTTCTTTATATCTTTCATTTTAGCTTTAATACCTTCTAACATTCTATCTTTAGTTTCTTTCTTTCTTTATATCTTTCATTCTAATTTTAATACCTTCTAACATTCTTTCTTTAGTTTCTTTCTTTCTTTCTTTCTTTCTTTATCTCTTTCATTCTAGCTTTAATACCTTCTAATATTCTATCTTTAGTTTCTTTCTTTCTTTTTTTCTTAATATCTTTCCTTCTAGTTTCAATACCTTCTCACATTCTATCTTTAATTTCTTTCTTTCTTTCTTTACATCTTTCATTCTAGCTTTAATACCTTCTAACATTCTATCTTTAGTTTCTTTCTTTCTTTCTTTATATCTTCCATTCTAGCTTTAATACCTTGTAACATTCTATCTTTAGTTTCTTTCTTTCTTTCTTTCTTTATATCTTTCATTCTAGCTTTAATACCTTCTAACATTCTATCTTTAGTTTCTTTCCTTCTTTCTTTCTTTATCTCTTTCATTCTAGCTTTAATACGTTCTAATATTCTATCTTTAGTTTCTTTCTTTCTTTCTTTCTTTCTATCTTTCATACCTTCTAACATTCTATCTTTAGTTTCTTTCTTTCTTTCTTTCTTGATATCTTTCGTTCTAGCTTTAATAATTTCTAAAATTCTATCTTTAGTTTCTTTCTTTCTTTCTTCCTTAATATCTTTCCTTCTAGTTTCAATACCTTCTCACATTCTATCTTTAATTTCTTTCTTTCTTTCTTTACATCTTTCATTCTAGCTTTAATACCTTCTAACATTCTATCTTTAGTTTCTTTCTTTCTTTCTTTATATCTTTCATTCTAGCTTTAATACCTTCTAACATTCTATCTTTAGTTTCTTTCTTTCTTTATATCTTTCATTCAAGCTTTTTTACCTTCTAGCCTTCTCTCTTTTGTTTCCTTCTTTCTTATTCTTGATATCTTTCATTCTAGTTTTAATAACTTCTAACATTCTATCTTTAGTTTCTTTCTTTCTTTCTTTCTTTCTTTATATCTCTCATTCTAGCTTTCATATCTTCTAACATTCTATCTTTAGTTTCTTTCTTTATTTCTTTCTTGATATCTTTCATTCTAGCTTTAATACCTTCTAACATTCTATCTTTAGTTTCTCTCTTTCTTTCTTTCTTGATATCTTTCCTTCCAGTTTCAATACCTTCTAACATTCTATCTTTAGTTTCTTTCTTTCTTTATATCTTTCATTCTAATTTTAAAACCTTCTAACATTCTTTCTTTAGTTTCTTTCTTTCTTTCTTTCTTTATCTCTTTCATTCTAGCTTTAATACCTTCTAACATTCTATCTTTAGTTTCTTTCTTTCTTTCTTTATATCTTTCATTCTAGCTTTAATACCTTCTAATATTCTATCTTTAGTTTCTTTCTTTCTTTATAGCTTTCATTCTAGCTTTAATACTTTCTAACATTCTATCTTTCGTTTCTTTCTTTCTTGATATCTTTCATTCAAGCTTTAATACATTCTAACCTTCTCTCTTTTGTTTCTTTCATTCTTTTTCTTGATATCTTTCATTCTAGTTTTAATACCTTCTAACATTCTATCTTTAGTTTCTTTCTTTCTTTCTTTCTTTATATCTTTCATTCTAGCTTTCATACCTTCTAACATTCTATCTTTAGTTTCTTTCTTTCTTTCTTTGTTTCTTTATATCTTTCATTCTAGCTTTCATACCTTCTAACATTCTATCTTTAGTTTCTTTCTTTATTTCTTTCTTGATATCTTTCATTCTAGCTTTAATACCTTCTATCATTCTATCTTTAGTTTCTTTCTTTCTTTCTTTCTTGATATCTTTCCTACTAGTTTCAATACCTTCTTCCATTCTATCTTTAGTTTCTTTCTTTCTTTCTTTGTTTCTTTATATCTTTCATTCTAGCTTTCATACCTTCTAACATTCTATCTTTAGTTTCTTTCTTTCTTTGTTTCTTTATATCTTTCATTCTAGCTTTCATACCTTCTAACATTCTATCTTTAGTTTCTTTCTTTCTTTCTTTATAGCTTTCATTCTAGCTTTAATACTTTCTAACATTCTATCTTTAGTTTCTTTCTTTCTTGATATATTTCATTCAAGCTTTAATACCTTCTAACCTTCTCTGTTTTGTTTCTTTCTTTCTTTTTCTTGATATCTTTCATTCTAGTTTTAATAACTTCTAACATTCTATCTTTAGTTTCTTTCTTTCTTTCTTTCTTTATATCTTTCATTCTAGCTTTCATACCTTCTAACATTCTATCTTTAGTTTCTTTCTTTCTTTCTTTGTTTCTTTATATCTTTCATTCTAGCTTTCATACCTTCTAACATTCTATCTTTAGTTTCTTTCTTTATTTCTTTCTTGATATCTTTCATTCTAGCTTTAATACCTTCTAACATTCTATCTTTAGTTTCTTTCTTTCTTTCTTTCTTGATATCTTTCCTTCCAGTTTCAATACCTTCTAACATTTTATCTTTTGTTTCTTTCTTTCTTTCTTTATATCTTTCATTCTAGCTTTAATACCTTCTAACATTCTATCTTTAGTTTCTTTCTTTCTTTATATCTTTCATTCTAGCTTTAATACCTTCTAACATTCTATCTTTAGTTTCTTTCTTTCTTTCTTTCTTGATATCTTTCATTCTAGCTTTAATACCTTCTAACATTCTATCTTTAGTTTCTTTCTTTCTTTATATCTTTCATTCAAGCTTTAATACCTTCTAAACTTCTCTCTTTTGTTTCTTTCTTTCTTTTTCTTGATATCTTTCATTCTAGTTTTAATACCTTCTAACAATCTATCTTTAGTTTCTTTCTCTCTTTCTTTCTTTATATCTTTCATTCTACCTTTAATACCTTCTAACATTCTATCTTTAGTTTCTTTCTTTCTTTCTTGATATCTTTCATTCTAGCTTTAATACCTTCTAACATTCTATCTTTAGTTTCTTTCTTTCTTTCTTTCTTGATATCTTTCATTCTAATTTTTATACCTTCTAACATTCTTTCTTTAGTTTCTTTCTTTCTTTCTTTATATCTTTCATTCTAGCTTTAATACCTTCTAACATTCTCTCTTTAGTTTCTTTCTTTCTTTTTTTCTTGATATCTTTCATTCTAGCTTTAATAGCTTCTAACATTTTATCTTTAGTTTCTTTCTTTCTTTCTTTCTTTATATCTTTAATTCTAGCTTTTATACCTTCTAACATTCTATCTTTAGTTTCTTTCTTTCTTTCTTGATATCTTTCATTCTAATTTTAATACCTTCTAACATTCTTTCCTTAGTTTCTTTCTTTCTTTCTTTATATCTTCCATTCTAGCTTTAATACCTTGTAACATTCTATCTTTAGTTTCTTTCTTTCTTTCTTTCTTTATATCTTTCATTCTAGCTTTAATACCTTCTAACATTCTATCTTTAGTTTCTTTCCTTCTTTCTTTCTTTATCTCTTTCATTCTAGCTTTAATACGTTCTAATATTCTATCTTTAGTTTCTTTCTTTCTTTCTTTCTATCTTTCATACCTTCTAACATTCTATCTTTAGTTTCTTTCTTTCTTTCTTTCTTGATATCTTTCATTCTAGCTTTAATAATTTCTAAAATTCTATCTTTAGTTTCTTTCTTTCTTTCTTCCTTAATATCTTTCCTTCTAGTTTCAATACCTTCTCACATTCTATCTTTAATTTCTTTCTTTCTTTCTTTACATCTTTCATTCTAGCTTTAATACCTTCTAACATTCTATCTTTAGTTTCTTTCTTTCTTTCTTTATATCTTTCATTCTAGCTTTAATACCTTCTAACATTCTATCTTTAGTTTCTTTCTTTCTTTATATCTTTCATTCAAGCTTTTTTACCTTCTAGCCTTCTCTCTTTTGTTTCTTTCTTTCTTTTTCTTGATATCTTTCATTCTAGTTTTAATAACTTCTAACATTCTATCTTTAGTTTCTTTCTTTCTTTCTTTCTTTCTTTCTATCTCTCATTCTAGCTTTCATATCTTCTAACATTCTATCTTTAGTTTCTTTCTTTATTTCTCTCTTGATATCTTTCATTCTAGCTTTAATACCTTCTAACATTCTATCTTTAGTTTCTCTCTTTCTTTCTTTCTTGATATCTTTCCTTCCAGTTTCAATACCTTCTAACATTCTATCTTTAGTTTCTTTCTTTCTTTATATCTTTCATTCTAATTTTAAAACCTTCTAACATTCTTTCTTTAGTTTCTTTCTTTCTTTCTTTATCTCTTTCATTCTAGCTTTAATACCTTCTAACATTCTATCTTTAGTTTCTTTCTTTCTTTCTTTATATCTTTCATTCTAGCTTTAATACCTTCTAATATTCTATCTTTAATTTCTTTATTTCTTTCTTGATATCTTTCATTCTAGCTTTAATACCTTCTAACATTCTATCTTTAGTTTCTTTCTTTCTTTCTTTCTTGATATCTTTCCTACTAGTTTCAATACCTTCTTCCATTCTATCTTTAGTTTCTTTCTTTCTTTGTTTGTTTCTTTATATCTTTCATTCTAGCTTTCATACCTTCTAACATTCTATCTTTAGTTTCTTTCTTTCTTTGTTTCTTTATATCTTTCATTCTAGCTTTCATACCTTCTAACATTCTATCTTTAGTTTCTTTCTTTCTTTCTTTCTTGATATCTTTCCTTATAGTTTCAATACCTTCTAACATTCTATCTTTAGTTTCTTTCTTTCTTTCTTTCTTGATATGTTTCATTCTAGTTTTAATACCTTCTAACATTCTATTTTTGTTTCTTTCTTTCTTTCTTTCTTGATTTCTTTCATTGAAGCTTTAATAGCTTCTAACATTTTATCTTTAGTTTCTTTCTTTCTTTCTTTATATCTTCCATTCTAGCTTTTATACCTTCTAACATTCTATCTTTAGTTTCTTTCTTTCTTTTTTCTTGATATCTTTCATTCTAATTTTAATACCTTCTAACATTCTTTCCTTAGTTTCTTTCTTTCTTTCTTGATATCTTCCATTCTAGCTTTAATACCTTCTAATATTCTATCTTTAGTTTCTTTCTTTCTTTCTTTCTTGATATCTTTCCTTCTAGTTTCAATATCTTCGAACGTTCTATCTTTAGTTTCTTTCTTTCTTTCTTTCTTTATATCTTTCATACCTTCTAACATTCTATCTTTAGTTTCTTTCTTTCTTTCTTTCTTGATATCTTTCATTCTAGCTTTAATAATTTCTAAAATTTTATCTTTAGTTTCTTTCTTTCTTTATATCTTTCATTCTAGCTTTAATACCTTCTAACATTCTATCTTTAGTTTCTTTCTTTCTTTCTTTATATCTTTCATTCTAGCTTTAATACGTTCTAACATTCTATCTTTAGTTTCTTTCTTTCTTTTTCATTCTAGCTTTAATACCTTCTAACATTCTATCTTTAGTTTCTTTCTTACTTTATATCTTTCATTCTAATTTTAATACCTTCTAACATTCTTTCTTTAGTTTCTTTCTTTCTTTATCTCTTTCATTCTAGCTTTAATACCTTCTAATATTCTATCTTTAGTTTCTTTCTTTCTTTCTTTCTTGATATCTTTCCTTATAGTTTCAATACCTTCTAACATTCTATCTTTAATTTCTTTCTTTCTTTCTTTATATCTTTCATTCTAGCTTTAATACCTTCTAACATTCTATCTTTAGTTTCTTTCTTTCTTTATATCTTTCATTCTTGCTTTAATAACTTCTGACATTCTATCTTTAGTTTCTTTCTTTCTTTCTTTCTTGATATCTTTCATTCTAGCTTTAATACCTTCTAAAATTCTATCTTTAGTTTCTTTCTTTCTTTCTTTATATCTTTCATTCTAGCTTTAATAACTTCTAACATTCTATCTTTAGATTCTTTCTTTCTTTCTTTCTTGATATCTTTCATTCTAGCTTTAATACCTTCTAAAATTCTATCTTTAGTTTCTTTCTTTCTTTCTTTATATCTTTCATTCTAGCTTTAATAACTTCTAACATTCTATCTTTAGTTTCTTTCTAACTTTCTTTATATCTTTCATTCTAGCTTTAATACCATCTAACATTCTATGTTTAGTTTCTTTCTTTATATCTTTCATTCAAGCTTGAATACCTTCTAACATTCTATCTTTAGTTTCTTTCTTTCTTTCTTTCTTTATATCTTTCATTCTAGCTTTAATACCTTCTAACATTCTATTTTTAGTTTCTTTCTTTCTTTCTTTCTTGATTTCTTTCATTCTAGCTTTAATAGCTTCTAACATTTTATCTTTAGTTTCTTTCTTTCTTTCTTTATATCTTCCATTCTAGCTTTAATACCTTCTAACATTCTATCTTTAGTTTCTTTCTTTCTTTCTTTCTTGATATCATTCATTCTAATTTTAATACCTTCTAACATTCTTTCTTTAGTTTCTTTCTTTCTTTCTTTCTTTTTCTCTTTCATTCTAGCTTTAAAACCTTCTAATATTCTATCTTTAGTTTCTTTCTTTCTTTCTTGATATCTTTCCTACTAGTTTCAATACCTTCTACCATTCTATCTTTAATTTCTTTCTTTCTTTCTTTATATCTTTCATTCTAGCTTTAATACCTTCTAACATTCGATCTTTAGTATCTTTCTTTCTTTCTTTCTTTATATCTTTCATTCTAGCTTTAATACCTTCTAACATTCTATTTTTAGTTTCTTTCTTTATTTCTTTCTTGATTTCTTTCATTCAAGCTTTAATAGCTTCTAACATTTTATCTTTAGTTTCTTTCTTTCTTTCTTTATATCTTCCATTCTAGCTTTTATACCTTCTAACATTCTATCTTTAGTTTCTTTCTTTCTTTCTATCTTGATATCTTTCATTCTAATTTTAATACCTTCTAACATTCTTTCTCTAGTTTCTTTCTTACTTTCTTTCTTTATATCTTCCATTCTAGCTTTAATACCTTCTAATATTCTATCTTTAGTTTCTTTCTTTCTTTCTTTCTTTATATCTTTCATTCTAGCTTTAATACCTTCTAACATTCTATCTTTAGTTTCTTTCTTTCTTTCTTTCTTTATCTCTTTCATTCTAGCTTTAATACGTTCTAATATTCTATCTTTAGTTTCTTTCTTTCTTTCTTTCTTTCTTTCTATCTTTCATACCTTCTAACATTCTATCTTTAGTGTCTTTCTTTCTTTCTTTCTTGATATCTTTCATTCTAGCTTTAATAATTTCTAAAATTCTATCTTTAGTTTCTTTCTTTCTTTCTTGATATCTTTCATTCTAGCTTTAATACCTTCTAACATTCTGTCTTTAGTTTCTTTCTTTCTTTATATCTTTCATTTTAGCTTTAATACCTTCTAACATTCTATCTTTAGTTTCTTTCTTTCTTTATATCTTTCATTCTAATTTTAATACCTTCTAACATTCTTTCTTTAGTTTCTTTCTTTCTTTCTTTCTTTATCTCTTTCATTCTAGCTTTAATACCTTCTAATATTCTATCTTTAGTTTCTTTCTTTCTTTCTTCCTTAATATCTTTCCTTCTAGTTTCAATACCTTCTCACATTCTATCTTTAATTTCTTTCTTTCTTTCTTTACATCTTTCATTCTAGCTTTAATACCTTCTAACATTCTATCTTTAGTTTCTTTCTTTCTTTCTTTATATCTTTCATTCTAGCTTTAATACCTTCTAACATTCTATCTTTAGTTTCTTTCTTTCTTTATATCTTTCATTCAAGCTTCTTTACCTTCTAGCCTTCTCTCTTTTGTTTCTTTCTTTCTTTTTCTTGATATCTTTCATTCTAGTTTTAATACCTTCTAACATTCTATCTTTAGTTTCTTTCTTTCTTTCTTTCTTTCTTTATATCTCTCATTCTAGCTTTCATACCTTCTAACATTCTATCTTTAGTTTCTTTCTTTATTTCTTTCTTGATATCTTTCATTCTAGCTTTAATACCTTCTAACATTCTATCTTTAGTTTCTCTCTTTCTTTCTTTCTTGATATCTTTCCTTCCAGTTTCAATACCTTCTAACATTCTATCTTTTGTTTCTTTCTTTCTTTCTTTATATCTTTCATTCTAGCTTTAATACCTTCTAACATTCTATCTTTAGTTTCTTTTTTTCTTTATATCTTTCATTCTAATTTTAAAACCTTCTAACATTCTTTCTTTAGTTTCTTTCTTTCTTTCTTTCTTTCTTTCTTTATCTCTTTCATTCTGCCTTCAATACATTCTAATATTCTATCTTTAGTTTCTTTCTTTCTTTCTTTATTGATATCTGTCCTTCTAGTTTCAATACCTTCTAACATTCTATCTTTAATTTCTTTCTTTCTTTCTTTATATCTTTCATTCTAGCTTTAATACCTTCTAACATTCGATCTTTAGTTTCTTTCTTTCTTTATATCTTTCATTCTAGCTTTAATACCTTCTAATATTCTATCTTTAGTTTCTTTCTTTCTTTCTTTATAGCTTTCATTCTAGCTTTAATACTTTCTAACATTCTATCTTGAGTTTCTTTCTTTCTTGATATCTTTCATTCAAGCTTTAATACCTTCTAACCTTCTCTCTTTTGTTTCTTTCTTTCTTTTTCTTGATATCTTTCATTCTAGTTTTAATACCTTCTAACATTCTATCTTTAGTTTCTTTCTTTCTTTCTTTATATCTTTCATTCTAGCTTTCATACCTTCTAACATTCTATCTTTAGTTTCTTTCTTTCTTTGTTTGTTTCTTTATATCTTTCATTCTAGCTTTCATACCTTCTAACATTCTATCTTTAGTTTCTTTCTTTATTTCTTTCTTGATATCTTTCATTCTAGCTTTAATACCTTCTAACATTCTATCTTTAGTTTCTTTCTTTCTTTCTTTCTTGATATCTTTCCTTCCAGTTTCAATACCTTCTAACCTTCTCTCTTTTGTTTCTTTCTTTCTTTTTCTTGATATCTTTCATTCTAGCTTTAATACCTTCTAAAATTCTATCTTTAGTTTCTTTCTTTCTTTCTTTATATCTTTCATTCTACCTTTAATACCTTCTAGCATTCTATCTTTAGTTTCTTTCTTTCTTTATATCTTTCATTCAAGCTTTAATACATTCTAAACTTCTCTCTTTTGTTTCTTTCTTTCTTTTTCTTGATATCTTTCATTCTAGTTTTAATACCTTCTAACATTCTATCTTTAGTTTCTTTCTTTCTTTCTTTCTTGATATCTTTCATTCTAGCTTTAATACCTTCTAACATTCTATCTTTAGTTTCTTTCTTTCTTTCTTTCTTGATATCTTTCCTTCCAGTTTCAATACCTTCTAACATTCTATCTTTAGTTTCTTTCTTTCTTTCTTTCTTTATATCATTCATTCTACCTTTAATACCTTCTAACATTCTTTCTTTAGTTTCTTTCTTTCTTTCTTTCTTTCTTTATATCTTTCTTTCTAGCTTTAATACCTTCGAATATTATATATTTAGTTTCTTTCTTTCTTTCTTTCTTGATATCTTTCCTTCTAGTTTCAATACCTTCTAACATTCTATCTTTAGTTTCTTTCTTTCTTTCTTTCTTTATATCTTTCATTCTAGCTTTAATACCTTCTAACATTCTATCTTTAGTTTTTTTTTCTTTCTTTCTTGATATCTTTCATTCTAATTTTAATACCTTCTAACATTCTTTCTTTAGTTTCTTTCTTTCTTTCTTTCTTTATCTCTTTCATTCTAGCTTTAATACCTTCTAACATTCTATCTTTAATTTCTTTCTTTCTTTCTTTATATCTTTCATTCTAGCTTTAATACCTTCTAACATTCTATCTTTCGTTTCTTTCTTTCTTTCTTTCTTTATATCTTTCATTCTAGCTTTAATACCTTCTAACATTTTATCTTTAGTTTCTTTCTTTCTTTCTTTCTTGATACATTTCATTCTAGGTTTAATAGCTTCTAACATTTTATCTTTAGTTTCTTTCTTTCTTTCTTTCTTTCTTTCTTTCTTTCTTTATATCTTCCATTTAAGCTTTTATACCTTCTAACATTCTATCTTTAGTTTCTTTCTTTCTTTCTTGATATCTTTCTTTCTAATTTTAATACCTTCTAACATTCTTTCCTTAGTTTCTTTCTTTCTTTCTTTATATCTTCCATTCTAGCTTTAATACCTTCTAACATTCTATCTTTAGTTTCTTTCTTTCTTTCTTTCTTTATATCTTTCATTCTAGCTTTAATACCTTCTAACATTCTATCTTTAGTTTCTTTCTTTCTTTCTTTCTTGATATCATTCATTCTAATTTTAATACCTTCTAACATTCTTTCTTTAGTTTCTTTCTCTCTTTCTTTCTTTATCTCTTTCATTCTAGCTTTAATACCTTCCAATATTCTATCTTTAGTTTCTTTCTTTCTTTCTTTCTTCATATCTTTCATTCTAATTTTAATACCTTCTAACATTCTTTCTTTAGTTTCTTTCTTTCTTTCTTTCTTTATATCTTTCAATCTAGCTTTAATAACTTCTAACATTCTATCTTTAGTTTCTTTCTTTCTTTCTTTCTTGATATCTTTCATTCCAGCTTTAATAGCTTCTAACATTTTATCTTCAGTTTCTTTCTTTCTTTATATCTTCCATTCTAGCTTTTATACCTTCTAACATTCGATCTTTAGTTTCTTTCCTTCTTTCTTGATATCTCTCATTCTAGCTTTAATACCTTCTAACATTTTATCTTTAGTTTCTTTCTTTATTTATATCTTTCATTCTAGCTTTAATACCTTCTACCATTTTATCTTTAGTTTCTTTCGTTCTTTCTTTCTTGATATCTTTCATTCTAGCTTTAATACCTTCTAAAATTCTATCTTTAGTTTCTTTCTTTGTTTCTTTATATCTTTCATTCTAGCTTTAATACCTTCTAACATTCTATCTTTAGTTTCTTTCTTTCTTTCTTGATATCTTTCATTATAGCTTTAATACCTTTTAACATTCTATCTTTAGTTTCTTTCTTTCTTTCTTTCTTTCTTGATATCTTACCTTCTAGTTTCAGTACCTTCTAACATTCTATCTTTAGTTTCTTTCTTTATAACTTTCATTCTAGCTTTAATACCTTCTAACATTCTATCTTTAGTTTCTTTCTTTCTTTATATCTTTCATTCTAGCTTTAATACCTTCTAACATTCTATCTTTAGTTTCTTTCTTTCTTTATCTTTCATTCTAGCTTTAATACCTTCTAACATTCTTTCTTTAGTTTCTTTCTTTCTTTCTTTCTTTATATCTTTCATTCTAGCTTTAATACCTTCGAATATTATATATTTAGTTTCTTTCTTTCTTGATATCTTTCCTTCTAGTTTCAATACCTTCTAACATTCTATCTTTAGTTTCTTTCTTTCTTTCTTTCTTTATATCTTTCATTCTAGCTTTAATACCTTCTAACATTCTATCTTTAGTTTCTTTTTTCTTTCTTTCTTGATATCATTCATTCTAATTTTAATACCTTCTAACATTCTTTCTTTAGTTTCTTTCTTTCTTTCTTTCTTTATATCTTTCATTCTAGCTTTAATACCTTCGAATATTATATATTTAGTTTCTTTCTTTCTTGATATCTTTCCTTCTAGTTTCAATACCTTCTAACATTCTATCTTTAGTTTCTTTCTTTCTTTCTTTCTTTATATCTTTCATTCTAGATTTAATACCTTCTTACATTCTATCTTTAGTTTCTTTCTTTCTTTCTTTCTTGATATCTTTCCTACTAGTTTCAATACCTTATAACATTCTATCTTTAATTTCTTTCTTTCTTTCTTTATACCTTTCATTCTAGCTTTAAAACCTTCTAACATTCTATCTTTAGTTTCTTTCTTTCTTTCTTTATATCTTTCATTCTAGCTTTAATACCTTCTAACATTCTATCTTTAGTTTCTTTCTTTCTTTATATCTTTCATTCTAGCTTTAATACCTTCTAACATTCTGTCTTAAGTTTCTTTCTTTCTTACTTTCTTTCTTTATATCTTCCATTCTAGCTTTAATACCTTCTAACATTCTATCTTTAGTTTCTTTTTTCTTTCTTTCTTGATATCATTCATTCTAATTTTAATACCTTCTAACATTCTTTCTTTAGTTTCTTTCTTTCTTTCTTTCTTTCTTTATCTCTTTCATTCTAGCTTTAATAACTTCTAATATTCTATCTTTAGTTTCTTTCTTTCTTTCTTTCTTGATATCTTTCCTACTAGTTTCAATACCTTCTAACATTCTATCTTTAATTTCTTTCTTTCTTTCTTTATATCTTTCATTCTAGCTTTAAAACCTTCTAACATTCTATCTTTAGTTTCTTTCTTTCTTTATATCTTTCATTCTAGCTTTAATACCTTCTAACATTCTATCTTTAGTTTCTTTCTTTCTTTATATCTTTCATTCTAGCTTTAATACCTTCTAACATTCTATCTTAAGTTTCTGTCTTTCTTACTTTCTTTCTTTATATCTTCCATTCTAGCTTTAATACCTTCTAACATTCGATCTTTAGTATCTTTCTTTCTTTCTTTCTTTATATCTTTCATTCTAGCTTTAATACCTTCTAACATTCTATTTTTAGTTTCTTTCTTTATTTCTTTCTTGATTTCTTTCATTCAAGCTTTAATAGCTTCTAACATTTTATCTTTAGTTTCTTTCTTTCTTTCTTTATATCTTCCATTCTAGCTTTTATACCTTCTAACATTCTATCTTTAGTTTCTTTCTTTCTTTCTTTCTTCATATCTTTCATTCTAATTTTAATACCTTCTAACATTCTTTCTCTAGTTTCTTTCTTACTTTCTTTCTTTATATCTTCCATTCTAGCTTTAATACCTTCTAATATTCTATCTTTAGTTTCTTTCTTTCTTTCTTTCTTTATATCTTTCATTCTAGCTTTAATACCTTCTAACATTCTATCTTTAGTTTCTTTCTTTCTTTCTTTCTTTATCTCTTTCATTCTAGCTTTAATACGTTCTAATATTCTATCTTTAGTTTCTTTCTTTCTTTCTTTCTTTCTTTCTTTCTATCTTTCATACCTTCTAACATTCTATCTTTAGTGTCTTTCTTTCTTTCTTTCTTGATATCTTTCATTCTAGCTTTAATAATTTCTAAAATTCTATCTTTAGTTTCTTTCTTTCTTTCTTGATATCTTTCATTCTAGCTTTAATACCTTCTAACATTCTGTCTTTAGTTTCTTTCTTTCTTTATATCTTTCATTTTAGCTTTAATACCTTCTAACATTCTATCTTTAGTTTCTTTCTTTCTTTATATCTTTCATTCAAGCTTCTTTACCTTCTAGCCTTCTCTCTTTTGTTTCTTTCTTTCTTTTTCTTGATATCTTTCATTCTAGTTTTAATACCTTCTAACATTCTATCTTTAGTTTCTTTCTTTCTTTCTTTCTTTCTTTCTTTATTTCTCTCATTCTAGCTTTCATACCTTCTAACATTCTATCTTTAGTTTCTTTCTTTATTTCTTTCTTGATATCTTTCATTCTAGCTTTAATACCTTCTAACATTCTATCTTTAGTTTCTCTCTTTCTTTCTTTCTTGATATCTTTCCTTCCAGTTTCAATACCTTCTAACATTCTATCTTTTGTTTCTTTCTTTCTTTCTTTATATCTTTCATTCTAGCTTTAATACCTTCTAACATTCTATCTTTAGTTTCTTTCTTTCTTTATATCTTTCATTCTAATTTTAAAACCTTCTAACATTCTTTCTTTAGTTTCTTTCTTTCTTTCTTTCTTTCTTTCTTTATCTCTTTCATTCTACCTTCAATACATTCTAATATTCTATCTTTAGTTTCTTTCTTTCTTTCTTTATTGATATCTGTCCTTCTAGTTTCAATACCTTCTAACATTCTATCTTTAATTTCTTTCTTTCTTTCTTTATATCTTTCATTCTAGCTTTAATACCTTCTAACATTCGATCTTTAGTTTCTTTCTTTCTTTATATCTTTCATTCTAGCTTTAATACCTTCTAATATTCTATCTTTAGTTTCTTTCTTTCTTTCTTTATAGCTTTCATTCTAGCTTTAATACTTTCTAACATTCTATCTTGAGTTACTTTCTTTCTTGATATCTTTCATTCAAGCTTTAATACCTTCTAACCTTCTCTCTTTTGTTTCTTTCTTTCTTTTTCTTGATATCTTTCATTCTAGTTTTAATACCTTCTAACATTCTATCTTTAGTTTCTTTCTTTCTTTCTTTCTTTATATCTTTCATTCTAGCTTTCATACCTTCTAACATTCTATCTTTACTTTCTTTCTTTCTTTGTTTGTTTCTTTATATCTTTCATTCTAGCTTTCATACCTTCTAACATTCTATCTTTAGTTTCTTTCTTTATTTCTTTCTTGATATCTTTCATTCTAGCTTTAATACCTTCTAACATTCTATCTTTAGTTTCTTTCTTTCTTTCTTTCTTGATATCTTTCCTTCCAGTTTCAATACCTTCTAACATTCTATCTTTTGTTTCTTTCTTTCTTTCTTTATATCTTTCATTCTAGCTTTAATACCTTCTAACATTCTATCTTTAGTTTCTTTCTTTCTGTATATCTTTCATTCTAGCTTTAATACCTTCTAACATTCTATCTTTAGTTTCTTTCTTTCTTTCTTTCTTGATATCTTTCATTCTAGCTTTAATACCTTCTAAAATTCTATCTTTAGTTTCTTTCTTTCTTTCTTTATATCTTTCATTCTAGCTTTAATACCTTCTAGCATTCTATCTTTAGTTTCTTTCTTTCTTTATATCTTTCATTCAAGCTTTAATACATTCTAAACTTCTCTCTTTTGTTTCTTTCTTTCTTTTTCTTGATATCTTTCATTCTAGTTTTAATACCTTCTAACATTCTATCTTTAGTTTCTTTCTTTCTTTCTTTCTTTATATCTTTCATTCTACCTTTAATACCTTCTAACATTCTATCTTTAGTTTCTTTCTTTCTTTCTTTCTTGATATCTTTCATTCTAGCTTTAATACCTTCTAACATTCTATCTTTAGTTTCTTTCTTTCTTTCTTTCTTGATATCTTTCCTTCCAGTTTCAATACCTTCTAACATTCTATCTTTAGTTTCTTTCTTTCTTTCTTTCTTTATATCATTCATTCTACCTTTAATACCTTCTAACATTCTTTCTTTAGTTTCTTTCTTTCTTTCTTTCTTTCTTTATATCTTTCTTTCTAGCTTTAATACCTTCGAATATTATATATTTAGTTTCTTTCTTTCTTTCTTTCTTGATATCTTTCCTTCTAGTTTCAATACCTTCTAACATTCTATCTTTAGTTTCTTTCTTTCTTTCTTTCTTTATATCTTTCATTCTAGCTTTAATACCTTCTAACATTCTATCTTTAGTTTTTTTTTCTTTCTTTCTTGATATCTTTCATTCTAATTTTAATACCTTCTAACATTCTTTCTTTAGTTTCTTTCTTTCTTTCTTTATCTCTTTCATTCTAGCTTTAATACCTTCTAACATTCTATCTTTAATTTCTTTCTTTCTTTCTTTATATCTTTCATTCTAGCTTTAATACCTTCTAACATTCTAACTTTCGTTTCTTTCTTTCTTTCTTTCTTTATATCTTTCATTCTAGCTTTAATACCTTCTAACATTTTATCTTTAGTTTCTTTCTTTCTTTCTTTCTTGATACATTTCATTCTAGGTTTAATAGCTTCTAACATTTTATCTTTAGTTTCTTTCTTTCTTTCTTTCTTTCTTTCTTTCTTTCTTTCTTTCTTTATATCTTCCATTTAAGCTTTTATACCTTCTAACATTCTATCTTTAGTTTCTTTCTTTCTTTCTTGATATCTTTCTTTCTAATTTTAATACCTTCTAACATTCTTTCCTTAGTTTCTTTCTTTCTTTCTTTATATCTTCCATTCTAGCTTTAATACCTTCTAACATTCTATCTTTAGTTTCTTTCTTTCTTTCTTTCTTTATATCTTTCATTCTAGCTTTAATACCTTCTAACATTCTATTTTTAGTTTCTTTCTTTCTTTCTTTCTTGATATCATTCATTCTAATTTTAATACCTTCTAACATTCTTTCTTTAGTTTCTTTCTCTCTTTCTTTCTTTATCTCTTTCATTCTAGCTTTAATACCTTCCAATATTCTATCTTTAGTTTCTTTCTTTCTTTCTTTCTTCATATCTTTCATTCTAATTTTAATACCTTCTAACATTCTTTCTTTAGTTTCTTTCTTTCTTTCTTTCTTTATATCTTTCAATCTAGCTTTAATAACTTCTAACATTCTATCTTTAGTTTCTTTCTTTCTTTCTTTCTTGATATCTTTCATTCCAGCTTTAATAGCTTCTAACATTTTATCTTCAGTTTCTTTCTTTCTTTATATCTTCCATTCTAGCTTTTATACCTTCTAACATTCGATCTTTAGTTTCTTTCCTTCTTTCTTGATATCTCTCATTCTAGCTTTAATACCTTCTAACATTTTATCTTTAGTTTCTTTCTTTATTTATATCTTTCATTCTAGCTTTAATACCTTCTAACATTTTATCTTTAGTTTCTTTCTTTCTTTATATCTTTCATTCTAGCTTTAATACCTTCTAACATTCTATCTTTAGTTTCTTTCTTTCTTTATCTTTCATTCTAGCTTTAATACCTTCTAACATTCTTTCTTTAGTTTCTTTCTTTCTTTCTTTCTTTATATCTTTCATTCTAGCTTTAATACCTTCGAATATTATATATTTAGTTTCTTTCTTTCTTGATATCTTTCCTTCTAGTTTCAATACCTTCTAACATTCTATCTTTAGTTTCTTTTTTCTTTCTTTCTTGATATCATTCATTCTAATTTTAATACCTTCTAACATTCTTTCTTTAGTTTCTTTCTTTCTTTCTTTCTTTATATCTTTCATTCTAGCTTTAATACCTTCGAATATTATATATTTAGTTTCTTTCTTTCTTGATATCTTTCCTTCTAGTTTCAATACCTTCTAACATTCTATCTTTAGTTTCTTTCTTTCTTTCTTTCTTTATATCTTTCATTCTAGATTTAATACCTTCTTACATTCTATCTTTAGTTTCTTTCTTTCTTTCTTTCTTGATATCTTTCCTACTAGTTTCAATACCTTCTAACATTCTATCTTTAATTTCTTTCTTTCTTTCTTTATACCTTTCATTCTAGCTTTAAAACCTTCTAACATTCTATCTTTAGTTTCTTTCTTTCTTTCTTTATATCTTTCATTCTAGCTTTAATACCTTCTAACATTCTATCTTTAGTTTCTTTCTTTCTTTATATCTTTCATTCTAGCTTTAATACCTTCTAACATTCTGTCTTAAGTTTCTTTCTTTCTTACTTTCTTTCTTTATATCTTCCATTCTAGCTTTAATACCTTCTAACATTCTATCTTTAGTTTCTTTTTTCTTTCTTTCTTGATATCATTCATTCTAATTTTAATACCTTCTAACATTCTTTCTTTAGTTTCTTTCTTTCTTTCTTTCTTTATCTCTTTCATTCTAGCTTTAATAACTTCTAATATTCTATCTTTAGTTTCTTTCTTTCTTTCTTTCTTGATATCTTTCCTACTAGTTTCAATACCTTCTAACATTCTATCTTTAATTTCTTTCTTTCTTTCTTTATATCTTTCATTCTAGCTTTAAAACCTTCTAACATTCTATCTTTAGTTTCTTTCTTTCTTGATATCTTTCATTCTAGCTTTAATACCTTCTAACATTCTATCTTTAGTTTCTTTCTTTCTTTATATCTTTCATTCTAGCTTTAATACCTTCTAACATTCTATCTTAAGTTTCTGTCTTTCTTACTTTCTTTCTTTATATCTTCCATTCTAGCTTTAATACCTTCTAACATTCTATCTTTAGTTTCTTTCTTTCTTTCTTTATATCTTTCAGTCTAGCTTTAATACCTTCTAACATTCTACCTTTAGTTTCTTTCTTTCTTTCTTTCGTGATATCTTTCATTCTAATTTTAATACCTTCTAAGATTCTATCTTTAGTTTCTTTCTTTCTTTCTTTCTTGATATCTTTCATTCTAATTTTAATAACTTGTAACATTCTTTCTTTAGTTTCTTTCTTTCTTTCTTTATCTCTTCCATTCTATCTTTAATAATTTCTAACATTCTATCTTTAGTTTCTTTCTTTCTTTCTTTCTTTCTTTCATTCTACCTTTAATAACTTCTAACATTCTATCTTTAGTTTCGTTCTTTCTTTCTTTCTTGATATCATTCATTCTAATTTTAATACCTTCTAACATTCTTTCTTTAGTTTCTTTCTCTCTTTCTTTCTTTATCTCTTTCATTCTAGCTTTAATACCTTCCAATATTCTATCTTTAGTTTCTTTCTTTCTTTCTTTCTTCATATCTTTCATTCTAATTTTAATACCTTCTAACATTCTTTCTTTAGTTTCTTTCTTTCTTTCTTTCTTTATATCTTTCAATCTAGCTTTAATAACTTCTAACATTCTATCTTTAGTTTCTTTCTTTCTTTCTTTCTTGATATCTTTCATTCCAGCTTTAATAGCTTCTAACATTTTATCTTTAGTTTCTTTCTTTCTTTCTTTCTTTATATCTTTCATTCTAGCTTTAATACCTTCTAACATTCTTTCTTTAGATTCTTTCTTTCTTTCTTTCTTCATATCTTTCATTCTAGCTTTAATACCTTCTAAAATTCTATCTTTAGTTTCTTTCTTTCTTTCTTTATATCTTTCATTCTAGCTTTAATAACTTCTAACATTCTATCTTTAGTTTCTTTCTAACTTTCTTCATATCTTTCATTCTAGCTTTAATACCATCTCATTCTATGTTTAGTTTCTTTCTTTATATCTTTCATTCAAGCTTTAATACCTTCTAACATTCTATCTTTAGTTTCTTTCTTTCTTTCTTTCTTTATATCTTTCATTCTAGCTTTAATACCTTCTAACATTCTATTTTTAGTTTCTTTCTTTCTTTCTTTCTTGATTTCTTTCATTCTAGCTTTAATAGCTTCTAACATTTTATCTTTAGTTTCTTTCTTTCTTTCTTTATATCTTCCATTCTAGCTTTAATACCTTCTAACATTCTATCTTTAGTTTCTTTCTTTCTTTCTTTCTTGATATCATTCATTCTAATTTTAATACCTTCTAACATTCTTTCTTTAGTTTCTTTCTTTCTTTCTTTCTTTTTCTCTTTCATTCTAGCTTTAAAACCTTCTAATATTCTATCTTTAGTTTCTTTCTTTCTTTCTTTCTTGATATCTTTCCTACTAGTTTCAATACCTTCTACCATTCTATCTTTAATTTCTTTCTTTCTTTCTTTATATATTTCATTCTAGCTTTAATACCTTCTAACATTCGATCTTTCGTTTCTTTCTTTCTTTCTTTCTTTATAACTTTCATTCTAGCTTTAATACCTTCTAACATTCTATCTTTAGTTTCTTTCTTACTTTATATCTTTCATTCTAGCTTTAATACCTTCTAACATTCTATCTTTAGTTTCTTTCTTTCTTTCTTTCTTTATATCTAAAATTCTAGCTTTAATACCTTCTAACATTCTATCTTTAGTTTCTTTCTTTCTTTCTTTCTTTCTTGATATCTTTCATTCTAATTTTAATACCTTCTAACATTCTTTCTTTAGATTCTTTCTTTCTTTCTTTCTTCATATCTTTCATTCTAGCTTTAATACCTTCTAAAATTCTATCTTTAGTTTCTTTCTTTCTTTCTTTATATCTTTCATTCTAGCTTTAATAACTTCTAACATTCTATCTTTAGTTTCTTTCTAACTTTCTTCATATCTTTCATTCTAGCTTTAATACCATCTAACATTCTATGTTTAGTTTCTTTCTTTATATCTTTCATTCAAGCTTTAATACCTTCTAACATTCTATCTTTAGTTTCTTTCTTTCTTTCTTTCTTTATATCTTTCATTCTAGCTTTAATACCTTCTAACATTCTATTTTTAGTTTCTTTCTTTCTTTCTTTCTTGATTTCTTTCATTCTAGCTTTAATAGCTTCTAACATTTTATCTTTAGTTTCTTTCTTTCTTTCTTTATATCTTCCATTCTAGCTTTAATACCTTCTAACATTCTATCTTTAGTTTCTTTCTTTCTTTCTTTCTAGATATCATTCATTCTAATTTTAATACCTTCTAACATTCTTTCTTTAGTTTCTTTCTTTCTTTCTTTCTTTTTCTCTTTCATTCTAGCTTTAAAACCTTCTAATATTCTATCTTTAGTTTCTTTCTTTCTTTCTTTCTTGATATCTTTCCTACTAGTTTCAATACCTTCTACCATTCTATCTTTAATTTCTTTCTTTCTTTCTTTATATATTTCATTCTAGCTTTAATACCTTCTAACATTCGATCTTTATTTTCTTTCTTTCTTTCTTTATATCTTTCATTCTAGCTTTAATACCTTCTAACATTCTATTTTTAGTTTCTTTCTTTCTTTCTTTCTTGATTTCTTTCATTCAAGCTTTAATAGCTTCTAACATTTTATCTTTAGTTTCTTTCTTTCTTTCTTTATATCTTCCATTCTAGCTTTTATACCTTCTAACATTCTATCTTTAGTTTCTTTCTTTCTTTCTTTCTTGATATCTTTCATTCTAATTTTAATACCTTCTAACATTCTTTCTCTAGTTTCTTTCTTACTTTCTCTCTTTATATCTTCCATTCTAGCTTTAATACCTTCTAATATTCTATCTTTAGTTTCTTTCTTTCTTTCTTTCTTTATATCTTTCATTCTAGCTTTAATACCTTCTAACATTCACTCTTTAGTTTCTTTCTTTCTTTCTTTCTTTATATCTTT
The DNA here is from genome assembly GCA_037013535.1 of Intellagama lesueurii. NCBI lineage: Eukaryota > Metazoa > Chordata > Lepidosauria > Squamata > Agamidae > Intellagama > Intellagama lesueurii. The sequence continues at coordinate 20,032,606 of JBAJHW010000013.1, forward strand.
CATTCTAGCTTTAATAGCTTCTAACATTTTATCTTTAGTTTCTCTCTTTCTTTCTTTCTTTATATCTTGAATTCTAGCTTTTATACCTTCTAACATTCTATCTTTAGTTTCTTTCGTTCTTTCTTGATATCTTTCATTCTAATTTTAATACCTTCTAACATTCTTTCCTTAGTTTCTTTTTTTCTTTCTTTATATCTTCCATTCTAGCTTTAATACCTTCTAACATTCTTTCTTTAGTTTCTTTCTTTCTTTATATCTTTCATTCTAGCTTTAATACCTTCTAACATTCTATCTTTAGTTTCTTTCTTTCTTTCTTTCTTGATATCTTCCATTCTAGCTTTAATACCTTCTAACATTCTATCTTTAGTTTCTTTCTTTCTTTCTTTCTTTCTTTATATCTTTCATTCTAGCTTTAATACCTTCTAACATTCTATCTTTAGTTTCTTTCTTTCTTTCTTTCTTGATGTCTTTCATTCTAATTTTAATACCTTCTAACATTCTTTCCTTAGTTTCTTTCTTTCTTTCTTTATATCTTTCATTCTAGCTTTAATACCTTCTAACATTCTATTTTTAGTTTCTTTCTTTCTTTCTTTCTTGATTTCTTTCATTCTAGCTTTAATAGCTTCTAACATTTTATCTTTAGTTTCTTTCTTTCTTTCTTTATATCTTCCATTCTAGCTTTTATACCTTCTAACATTCTATCTTTAGTTTCTTTCTTTCTTTCTTTCTTGATATCTTTCATTCTAATTTTAATACCTTCTAACACTCTTTTTCTAGTTTCTTTCTTACTTTCTTTCTTTATATCTTCCATTCTAGCTTTAATACCTTCTAACATTCTATCTTTAGTTTCTTTCTTTCTTTCTTTCTTTCTTTATATCTTTCAGTCTAGCTTTAATACCTTCTAACATTCTATCTTTAGTTTCTTTCTTTCTTTCTTTCTTGATATCTTTCATTCTAATTTTAATACCTTCTAACACTCTTTCTCTAGTTTCTTTCTTACTTTCTTTCTTTATATCTTCCATTCTAGCTTTAATAACTTCTAACATTCTATCTTTAGTTTCTTTCTTTCTTTCTTTCTTTCTTTCTTTCTTTCTTTCTTTATATCTTTCAGTCTAGCTTTAATACCTTTTAACATTGTATCTTTAGTTTCTTTCTTTCTTTCTTTCGTGATATCTTTCCTTCTAATTTTAATACCTTCTAACATTCTTTCTTTCGTTTCTTTCTTTTCTTTCTTTATCTCTTTCATTCTAGCTTTAATACCTTCTAACATTCTCTTTTTAGTTTCTTTCTTTCTTTCTTTCTTGATATCTTTCATTCTAGCTTTAATAGCTTCTAACATTTTATCTTTAGTTTCTCTCTTTCTTTCTTTCTCTCTTTATATCTTGAATTCTAGCTTTTATACCTTCTAACATTCTATCTTTAGTTTCTTTCTTTCTTTCTTGATATCTTTCATTCTAATTTCAATACCTTCTAACATTCTTTCCTTAGTTTCTTTCTTTCTTTCTTTATATCTATCATTCTAGCTTTAATACCTTCTAACATTCTATCTTTAGTTTCTTTCTTTCTTTCTTTCTTGATATCATTCATTCTAATTTTAATACCTTCTAACATTCTTTCTTTAGTTTCTTTCTTTCTTTCTTTCTTTATCTCTTTCATTCTAGCTTTAATACCTTCTAATATTCTATCTTTAGTTTCTTTCTTTCTTTCTTTCTTGATATCTTTCCTACTAGTTTCAATACCTTCTACCATTCTATCTTTAATTTCTTTCTTTCTTTCTTTATATCTTTCATTCTAGCTTTAATACCTTCTAACATTCTATCTTTAGTTTCTTTCTTTCTTTCTTTCTTGATATCTTTCGTTCTAGCTTTAATACCTTCTAACATTCTATTTTTAGTTTCTTTCTTTCTTTCTTTCTTGATTTCTTTCATTCAAGCTTTGATAGCTTCTAACATTTTATCTTTAGTTTCTTTCTTTCTTTCTTTATATCTTCCATTCTAGCTTTTATACCTTCTAACATTCTATCTTTAGTTTCTTTCTTTCTTTCTTTCTTGATATCTTTCATTCTAATTTTAATACCTTCTAACATTCTTTCTCTAGTTTCTTTCTTACTTTCTTTCTTTATATCTTCCTATCTAGCTTTAATACCTTCTAATATTCTATCTTTCGTTTCTTTCTTTCTTTCTTTCTTTCTTTCTTTCTTTCTTCTTATATCTTTCATTCTAGCTTTAATACCTTCTAACATTCTCTCTTTAGTTTCTTTCTTTTCTTTCTTTCTTTATATCTTTCATTCAAGCTTTAATACCTTCTAACATTCTATCTTTAGTTTCTTCTTTCTTTCTTTCTTTATATCTTTCATTCTAGCTTTAATACCTTCTAACATTCTATTTTTAGTTTCTTTCTTTCTTTCTTTCTTGATTTCTTTCATTCTAACTTTAATAGCTTCTAACATTTTATCTTTAGTTTCTTTCTTTCTTTCTTTATATCTTCCATTCTAGCTTTAATACCTTCTAACATTCTATCTTTAGTTTCTTTCTTTCTTTCTTTCTTGATATCATTCATTCTAATTTTAATACCTTCTAACATTCTTTCTTTAGTTTCTTTCTTTCTTTCTTTCTTTTTCTCTTCATTCTAGCTTTAAAACCTTCTAATATACTATCTTTAGTTTCTTTCTTTCTTTCTTTCTTGATATCTTTCCTACTAGTTTCAATACCTTCTACCATTCTATCTTTAATTTCTTTCTTTCTTTCTTTATATATTTCATTCTAGCTTAATACCTTCTAACATTCGATCTTTAGTATCTTTCTTTCTTTCTTTCTTTATATCTTTCATTCTAGCTTTAATACCTTCTAACATTCTATCTTTAGTTTCTTTCTTTCTTTCTTGATATCTTTCATTATAGCTTTAATACCTTTTAACATTCTATCTTAGTTTCTTTCTTTCTTTCTTTCTTTCTTGATATCTTACCTTCTAGTTTCCAGTACCTTCTAACATTCTATCTTTAGTTTCTTTCTTTATAACTTTCAATCTAGCTTTAATACCTTCTAACATTCTATCTTTAGTTTCTTTCTTTCTTTATATCTTTCATTCTAGCTTTAATACCTTCTAACATTCTATCTTTAGTTTCTTTCTTTCTTTATCTTTCATTCTAGCTTTAATACCTTCTAACATTCTTTCTTTAGTTTCTTTCTTTCTTTCTTTCTTTATATCTTTCATTCTAGCTTTAATACCTTCGAATATTATATATTTAGTTTCTTTCTTTCTTGATATCTTTCCTTCTAGTTTCAATACCTTCTAACATTCTATCTTTAGTTTCTTTCTTTCTTCTTTCTTTCTTTATATCTTTCATTCTAGCTTTAATACCTTCTAACATTCTATCTTTAGTTTCTTTTTTCTTTCTTCTTGATATCATTCATTCTAATTTTAATACCTTCTAACATTCTTTCTTTAGTTTCTTTCTTTCTTTCTTTCTTTATATCTTTCATTCTAGCTTTAATACCTTCGAATATTATATATTTAGTTTCTTTCTTTCTTGATATCTTTCCTTCTAGTTTCAATACCTTCTAACATTCTATCTTTAGTTTCTTTCTTTCTTTCTTTCTTTATATCTTTCATTCTAGATTTAATACCTTCTTACATTCTATCTTTAGTTTCTTTCTTTCTTTCTTTCTTGAAATCTTTCCTACTAGTTTCAATACCTTCTAACATTCTATCTTTAATTTCTTTCTTTCTTTCTTTATACCTTTCATTCTAGCTTTAAAAACCTTCTAACATTCTATCTTTAGTTTCTTTCTTTCTTTCTTATATCTTTCATTCTAGCTTTAATACCTTCTAACATTCTATCTTTAGTTTCTTTCTTTCTTTATATCTTTCATTCTAGCTTTAATACCTCTAACATTCTGTCTTAAGTTTCTTTCTTTCTTACTTTCTTTCTTTATATCTTCCATTCTAGCTTTAATACCTTCTAACATTCTATCTTTAGTTTCTTTTTTCTTTCTTTCTTGATATCATTCATTCTAATTTTTAATACCTTCTAACATTCTTTCTTTAGTTTCTTTCTTTCTTTCTTTCTTTCTTTATCTCTTTCATTCTAGCTTTAATAACTTCTAATATTCTATCTTTAGTTTCTTTCTTTCTTTCTTTCTTGATATCTTTCCTACTAGTTTCAATACCTTCTAACATTCTATCTTTAATTTCTTTCTTTCTTTCTTTATATCTTTCATTCTAGCTTTAAAACCTTCTAACATTCTATCTTTAGTTTCTTTCTTTCTTTATATCTTTCATTCTAGCTTTAATACCTTCTAACATTCTATCTTTAGTTTCTTTCTTTCTTCTTATATCTTTCATTCTAGCTTTAATACCTTCTAACATTCTATCTTAAGTTTCTGTCTTTCTTACTTTCTTTCTTATATCTTCCATTCTAGCTTTAATACCTTCTAACATTCGATCTTTAGTATCTTTCTTTCTTTCTTCTTTATATCTTTCATTCTAGCTTTAATACCTTCTAACATTCTATTTTTAGTTTCTTCTTTATTTCTTTCTTGATTTCTTTCATTCAAGCTTTAATAGCTTCTAACATTTTATCTTTAGTTTCTTCTTTCTTTCTTTATATCTTCCATTCTAGCTTTTAACCTTCTAACATTCTATCTTTAGTTTCTTTCTTTCTTTCTTTCTTCAATATCTTTCATTCTAATTTTAATACCTTCTAACATTCTTTCTCTAGTTTCTTTCTTACTTTCTTTCTTTATATCTTCCATTCTAGCTTTAATACCTTCTAATATTCTATCTTTAGTTTCTTTCTTTCTTTCTTTCTTTATATCTTTCATTCTAGCTTTAATACCTTCTAACATTCTATCTTTAGTTTCTTTCTTTCTTTCTTTCTTTATCTCTTTCATTCTAGCTTTAATACGTTCTAGATATTCTATCTTTAGTTTCTTTCTTTCTTTCTTTCTTTCTTTCTTTCATACCTTCTAACATTCTATCTTTAGTGTCTTTCTTTCTTTCTTTCTTGATATCTTTCATTCTAGCTTTTATAATTTCTAAAATTCTATCTTTAGTTTCTTTCTTCTTTCTTGATATCTTTCATTCTAGCTTTAATACCTTCTAACATTCTGTCTTTAGTTTCTTTCTTTCTTTATATCTTTCATTTTAGCTTTAATACCTTCTAACATTCTATCTTTAGTTTCTTTCTTTCTTTATATCTTTCATTCTAATTTTAATACCTTCTAACATTCTTTCTTTAGTTTCTTTCTTCCTTTCTTTCTTTATCTCTTTCATTCTAGCTTTAATACCTTCTAATATTCTATCTTTAGTTTCTTTCTTTCTTTCTTCCTTAATATCTTTCCTTCTAGTTTCAATACCTTCTCACATTCTATCTTTAATTTCTTTCTTTCTTTCTTTACATCTTTCATTCTAGCTTTAATACCTTCTAACATTCTATCTTTAGTTTCTTTCTTTCTTTCTTTATATCTTTCATTCTAGCTTTAATACCTTCTAACATTCTATCTTTAGTTTCTTTCTTTCTTTATATCTTTCATTCAAGCTTCTTTACCTTCTAGCCTTCTCTCTTTTGTTTCTTTCTTTCTTTTTCTTGATATCTTTCATTCTAGTTTTAATACCTTCTAACATTCTATCTTTAGTTTCTTTCTTTCTTTCTTTCTTTCTTTATATCTCTCATTCTAGCTTTCATACCTTCTAACATTCTATCTTTAGTTTCTTTCTTTATTTCTTTCTTGATATCTTTCATTCTAGCTTTAATACCTTCTAACATTCTATCTTTAGTTTCTCTCTTTCTTTCTTTCTTGATATCTTTCCTTCCAGTTTCAATACCTTCTAACATTCTATCTTTTGTTTCTTTCTTTCTTTCTTTATATCTTTCATTCTAGCTTTAATACCTTCTAACATTCTATCTTTAGTTTCTTTCTTTCTTTATATCTTTCATTCTAATTTTAAAACCTTCTAACATTCTTTCTTTAGTTTCTTTCTTTCTTTCTTTCTTTCTTTATCTCTTTCATTCTACCTTCAATACATTCTAATATTCTATCTTTAGTTTCTTTCTTTCTTTCTTTATTGATATCTGTCCTTCTAGTTTCAATACCTTCTAACATTCTATCTTTAATTTCTTTCTTTCTTTCTTTATATCTTTCATTCTAGCTTTAATACCTTCTAACATTCGATCTTTAGTTTCTTTCTTTCTTTATATCTTTCATTCTAGCTTTAATACCTTCTAATATTCTATCTTTAGTTTCTTTCTTTCTTTCTTTATAGCTTTCATTCTAGCTTTAATACTTTCTAACATTCTATCTTGAGTTTCTTTCTTTCTTGATATCTTTCATTCAAGCTTTAATACCTTCTAACCTTCTCTCTTTTGTTTCTTTCTTTCTTTTTCTTGATATCTTTCATTCTAGTTTTAATACCTTCTAACATTCTATCTTTAGTTTCTTTCTTTCTTTCTTTCTTTATATCTTTCATTCTAGCTTTCATACCTTCTAACATTCTATCTTTACTTTCTTTCTTTCTTTGTTTGTTTCTTTATATCTTTCATTCTAGCTTTCATACCTTCTAACATTCTATCTTTAGTTTCTTTCTTTATTTCTTTCTTGATATCTTTCATTCTAGCTTTAATACCTTCTAACATTCTATCTTTAGTTTCTTTCTTTCTTTCTTTCTTGATATCTTTCCTTCCAGTTTCAATACCTTCTAACATTCTATCTTTTGTTTCTTTCTTTCTTTCTTTATATCTTTCATTCTAGCTTTAATACCTTCTAACATTCTATCTTTAGTTTCTTTCTTTCTGTATATCTTTCATTCTAGCTTTAATACCTTCTAACATTCTATCTTTAGTTTCTTTCTTTCTTTCTTTCTTGATATCTTTCATTCTAGCTTTAATACCTTCTAAAATTCTATCTTTAGTTTCTTTCTTTCTTTCTTTATATCTTTCATTCTAGCTTTAATACCTTCTAGCATTCTATCTTTAGTTTCTTTCTTTCTTTATATCTTTCATTCAAGCTTTAATACATTCTAAACTTCTCTCTTTTGTTTCTTTCTTTCTTTTTCTTGATATCTTTCATTCTAGTTTTAATACCTTCTAACATTCTATCTTTAGTTTCTTTCTTTCTTTCTTTCTTTATATCTTTCATTCTACCTTTAATACCTTCTAACATTCTATCTTTAGTTTCTTTCTTTCTTTCTTTCTTGATATCTTTCATTCTAGCTTTAATACCTTCTAACATTCTATCTTTAGTTTCTTTCTTTCTTTCTTTCTTGATATCTTTCCTTCCAGTTTCAATACCTTCTAACATTCTATCTTTAGTTTCTTTCTTTCTTTCTTTCTTTATATCATTCATTCTACCTTTAATACCTTCTAACATTCTTTCTTTAGTTTCTTTCTTTCTTTCTTTCTTTCTTTATATCTTTCTTTCTAGCTTTAATACCTTCGAATATTATATATTTAGTTTCTTTCTTTCTTTCTTTCTTGATATCTTTCCTTCTAGTTTCAATACCTTCTAACATTCTATCTTTAGTTTCTTTCTTTCTTTCTTTCTTTATATCTTTCATTCTAGCTTTAATACCTTCTAACATTCTATCTTTAGTTTTTTTTTCTTTCTTTCTTGATATCTTTCATTCTAATTTTAATACCTTCTAACATTCTTTCTTTAGTTTCTTTCTTTCTTTCTTTCTTTATCTCTTTCATTCTAGCTTTAATACCTTCTAACATTCTATCTTTAATTTCTTTCTTTCTTTCTTTATATCTTTCATTCTAGCTTTAATACCTTCTAACATTCTATCTTTCGTTTCTTTCTTTCTTTCTTTCTTTATATCTTTCATTCTAGCTTTAATACCTTCTAACATTTTATCTTTAGTTTCTTTCTTTCTTTCTTTCTTGATACATTTCATTCTGGGTTTAATAGCTTCTAACATTTTATCTTTAGTTTCTTTCTTTCTTTCTTTCTTTCTTTCTTTCTTTCTTTCTTTCTTTCTTTCTTTCTTTCTTTCTTTATATCTTCCATTTAAGCTTTTATACCTTCTAACATTCTATCTTTAGTTTCTTTCTTTCTTTCTTGATATCTTTCTTTCTAATTTTAATACCTTCTAACATTCTTTCCTTAGTTTCTTTCTTTCTTTCTTTATATCTTCCATTCTAGCTTTAATACCTTCTAACATTCTATCTTTAGTTTCTTTCTTTCTTTCTTTCTTTATATCTTTCATTCTAGCTTTAATACCTTCTAACATTCTATCTTTAGTTTCTTTCTTTCTTTCTTTCTTGATATCATTCATTCTAATTTTAATACCTTCTAACATTCTTTCTTTAGTTTCTTTCTCTCTTTCTTTCTTTATCTCTTTCATTCTAGCTTTAATACCTTCCAATATTCTATCTTTAGTTTCTTTCTTTCTTTCTTTCTTCATATCTTTCATTCTAATTTTAATACCTTCTAACATTCTTTCTTTAGTTTCTTTCTTTCTTTCTTTCTTTATATCTTTCAATCTAGCTTTAATAACTTCTAACATTCTATCTTTAGTTTCTTTCTTTCTTTCTTTCTTGATATCTTTCATTCCAGCTTTAATAGCTTCTAACATTTTATCTTCAGTTTCTTTCTTTCTTTATATCTTCCATTCTAGCTTTTATACCTTCTAACATTCGATCTTTAGTTTCTTTCCTTCTTTCTTGATATCTCTCATTCTAGCTTTAATACCTTCTAACATTTTATCTTTAGTTTCTTTCTTTATTTATATCTTTCATTCTAGCTTTAATACCTTCTAACATTTTATCTTTAGTTTCTTTCTTTCTTTCTTTCTTGATATCTTTCATTCTAGCTTTAATACCTTCTAAAATTCTATCTTTAGTTTCTTTCTTTGTTTCTTTATATCTTTCATTCTAGCTTTAATACCTTCTAACATTCTATCTTTAGTTTCTTTCTTTCTTTCTTGATATCTTTCATTATAGCTTTAATACCTTTTAACATTCTATCTTTAGTTTCTTTCTTTCTTTCTTTCTTTCTTGATATCTTACCTTCTAGTTTCAATACCTTCTAACATTCTATCTTTAGTTTCTTTCTTTATAACTTTCATTCTAGCTTTAATACCTTCTAACATTCTATCTTTAGTTTCTTTCTTTCTTTATATCTTTCATTCTAGCTTTAATACCTTCTAACATTCTATCTTTAGTTTCTTTCTTTCTTTATCTTTCATTCTAGCTTTAATACCTTCTAACATTCTTTCTTTAGTTTCTTTCTTTCTTTCTTTCTTTATATCTTTCATTCTAGCTTTAATACCTTCGAATATTATATATTTAGTTTCTTTCTTTCTTGATATCTTTCCTTCTAGTTTCAATACCTTCTAACATTCTATCTTTAGTTTCTTTCTTTCTTTCTTTCTTTATATCTTTCATTCTAGCTTTAATACCTTCTAACATTCTATCTTTAGTTTCTTTTTTCTTTCTTTCTTGATATCATTCATTCTAATTTTAATACCTTCTAACATTCTTTCTTTAGTTTCTTTCTTTCTTTCTTTCTTTATATCTTTCATTCTAGCTTTAATACCTTCGAATATTATATATTTAGTTTCTTTCTTTCTTGATATCTTTTCTTCTAGTTTCAATACCTTCTAACATTCTATCTTTAGTTTCTTTCTTTCTTTCTTTCTTTATATCTTTCATTCTAGATTTAATACCTTCTTACATTCTATCTTTAGTTTCTTTCTTTCTTTCTTTCTTGATATCTTTCCTACTAGTTTCAATACCTTCTAACATTCTATCTTTAATTTCTTTCTTTCTTTCTTTATACCTTTCATTCTAGCTTTAAAACCTTCTAACATTCTATCTTTAGTTTTCTTTCTTTCTTTCTTTATATCTTTCATTCTAGCTTTAATACCTTCTAACATTCTGTCTTAAGTTTCTTTCTTTCTTACTTTCTTTCTTTATATCTTCCATTCTAGCTTTAATACCTTCTAACATTCTATCTTTAGTTTCTTTTTTCTTTCTTTCTTGATATCATTCATTCTAATTTTAATACCTTCTAACATTCTTTCTTTAGTTTCTTTCTTTCTTTCTTTCTTTCTTTATCTCTTTCATTCTAGCTTTAATAACTTCTAATATTCTATCTTTAGTTTCTTTCTTTCTTTCTTTCTTGATATCTTTCCTACTAGTTTCAATACCTTCTAACATTCTATCTTTAATTTCTTTCTTTCTTTCTTTATATCTTTCATTCTAGCTTTAAAACCTTCTAACATTCTATCTTTAGTTTCTTTCTTTCTTTATATCTTTCATTCTAGCTTTAATACCTTCTAACATTCTATCTTTAGTTTCTTTCTTTCTTTATATCTTTCATTCTAGCTTTAATACCTTCTAACATTCTATCTTAAGTTTCTGTCTTTCTTACTTTCTTTCTTTATATCTTCCATTCTAGCTTTAATACCTTCTAACATTCTATCTTTAGTTTCTTTCTTTCTTTCTTTATATCTTTCAGTCTAGCTTTAATACCTTCTAACATTCTACCTTTAGTTTCTTTCTTTCTTTCTTTCGTGATATCTTTCATTCTAATTTTAATACCTTCTAACATTCTATCTTTAGTTTCTTTCTTTCTTTCTTTCTTGATATCTTTCATTCTAATTTTAATAACTTGTAACATTCTTTCTTTAGTTTCTTTCTTTCTTTCTTTATCTCTTCCATTCTATCTTTAATAATTTCTAACATTCTATCTTTAGTTTCTTTCTTTCTTTCTTTCTTTCTTTCATTCTACCTTTAATAACTTCTAACATTCTATCTTTAGTTTCGTTCTTTCTTTCTTTCTTGATATCATTCATTCTAATTTTAATACCTTCTAACATTCTTTCTTTAGTTTCTTTCTCTCTTTCTTTCTTTATCTCTTTCATTCTAGCTTTAATACCTTCCAATATTCTATCTTTAGTTTCTTTCTTTCTTTCTTTCTTCATATCTTTCATTCTAATTTTAATACCTTCTAACATTCTTTCTTTAGTTTCTTTCTTTCTTTCTTTCTTTATATCTTTCAATCTAGCTTTAATAACTTCTAACATTCTATCTTTAGTTTCTTTCTTTCTTTCTTTCTTGATATCTTTCATTCCAGCTTTAATAGCTTCTAACATTTTATCTTTAGTTTCTTTCTTTCTTTCTTTCTTTATATCTTTCATTCTAGCTTTAATACCTTCTAACATTCTTTCTTTAGATTCTTTCTTTCTTTCTTTCTTCATATCTTTCATTCTAGCTTTAATACCTTCTAAAATTCTATCTTTAGTTTCTTTCTTTCTTTCTTTATATCTTTCATTCTAGCTTTAATAACTTCTAACATTCTATCTTTAGTTTCTTTCTAACTTTCTTCATATCTTTCATTCTAGCTTTAATACCATCTCATTCTATGTTTAGTTTCTTTCTTTATATCTTTCATTCAAGCTTTAATACCTTCTAACATTCTATCTTTAGTTTCTTTCTTTCTTTCTTTCTTTATATCTTTCATTCTAGCTTTAATACCTTCTAACATTCTATTTTTAGTTTCTTTCTTTCTTTCTTTCTTGATTTCTTTCATTCTAGCTTTAATAGCTTCTAACATTTTATCTTTAGTTTCTTTCTTTCTTTCTTTATATCTTCCATTCTAGCTTTAATACCTTCTAACATTCTATCTTTAGTTTCTTTCTTTCTTTCTTTCTTGATATCATTCATTCTAATTTTAATACCTTCTAACATTCTTTCTTTAGTTTCTTTCTTTCTTTCTTTCTTTTTCTCTTTCATTCTAGCTTTAAAACCTTCTAATATTCTATCTTTAGTTTCTTTCTTTCTTTCTTTCTTGATATCTTTCCTACTAGTTTCAATACCTTCTACCATTCTATCTTTAATTTCTTTCTTTCTTTCTTTATATATTTCATTCTAGCTTTAATACCTTCTAACATTCGATCTTTCGTTTCTTTCTTTCTTTCTTTCTTTATAACTTTCATTCTAGCTTTAATACCTTCTAACATTCTATCTTTAGTTTCTTTCTTACTTTATATCTTTCATTCTAGCTTTAATACCTTCTAACATTCTATCTTTAGTTTCTTTCTTTCTTTCTTTCTTTATATCTAAAATTCTAGCTTTAATACCTTCTAACATTCTATCTTTAGTTTCTTTCTTTCTTTCTTTCTTGATATCATTCATTCTAATTTTAATACCTTCTAACATTCTTTCTTTAGTTTCTTTCTCTCTTTCTTTCTTTATCTCTTTCATTCTAGCTTTAATACCTTCCAATATTCTATCTTTAGTTTCTTTCTTTCTTTCTTTCTTCATATCTTTCATTCTAATTTTAATACCTTCTAACATTCTTTCTTTAGTTTCTTTCTTTCTTTCTTTCTTTATATCTTTCAATCTAGCTTTAATAACTTCTAACATTCTATCTTTAGTTTCTTTCTTTCTTTCTTTCTTGATATCTTTCATTCCAGCTTTAATAGCTTCTAACATTTTATCTTCAGTTTCTTTCTTTCTTTATATCTTCCATTCTAGCTTTTATACCTTCTAACATTCGATCTTTAGTTTCTTTCCTTCTTTCTTGATATCTCTCATTCTAGCTTTAATACCTTCTAACATTTTATCTTTAGTTTCTTTCTTTATTTATATCTTTCATTCTAGCTTTAATACCTTCTAACATTTTATCTTTAGTTTCTTTCTTTCTTTCTTTCTTGATATCTTTCATTCTAGCTTTAATACCTTCTAAAATTCTATCTTTAGTTTCTTTCTTTGTTTCTTTATATCTTTCATTCTAGCTTTAATACCTTCTAACATTCTATCTTTAGTTTCTTTCTTTCTTTCTTGATATCTTTCATTATAGCTTTAATACCTTTTAACATTCTATCTTTAGTTTCTTTCTTTCTTTCTTTCTTTCTTGATATCTTACCTTCTAGTTTCAATACCTTCTAACATTCTATCTTTAGTTTCTTTCTTTATAACTTTCATTCTAGCTTTAATACCTTCTAACATTCTATCTTTAGTTTCTTTCTTTCTTTATATCTTTCATTCTAGCTTTAATACCTTCTAACATTCTATCTTTAGTTTCTTTCTTTCTTTATCTTTCATTCTAGCTTTAATACCTTCTAACATTCTTTCTTTAGTTTCTTTCTTTCTTTCTTTCTTTATATCTTTCATTCTAGCTTTAATACCTTCGAATATTATATATTTAGTTTCTTTCTTTCTTGATATCTTTCCTTCTAGTTTCAATACCTTCTAACATTCTATCTTTAGTTTCTTTCTTTCTTTCTTTCTTTATATCTTTTCATTCTAGCTTTAATACCTTCTAACATTCTATCTTTAGTTTCTTTTTTCTTTCTTTCTTGATATCATTCATTCTAATTTTAATACCTTCTAACATTCTTTCTTTAGTTTCTTTCTTTCTTTCTTTCTTTATATCTTTCATTCTAGCTTTAATACCTTCGAATATTATATATTTAGTTTCTTTCTTTCTTGATATCTTTTCTTCTAGTTTCAATACCTTCTAACATTCTATCTTTAGTTTCTTTCTTTCTTTCTTTCTTTATATCTTTCATTCTAGATTTAATACCTTCTTACATTCTATCTTTAGTTTCTTTCTTTCTTTCTTTCTTGATATCTTTCCTACTAGTTTCAATACCTTCTAACATTCTATCTTTAATTTCTTTCTTTCTTTCTTTATACCTTTCATTCTAGCTTTAAAACCTTCTAACATTCTATCTTTAGTTTCTTTCTTTCTTTCTTTATATCTTTCATTCTAGCTTTAATACCTTCTAACATTCTGTCTTAAGTTTCTTTCTTTCTTACTTTCTTTCTTTATATCTTCCATTCTAGCTTTAATACCTTCTAACATTCTATCTTTAGTTTCTTTTTTCTTTCTTTCTTGATATCATTCATTCTAATTTTAATACCTTCTAACATTCTTTCTTTAGTTTCTTTCTTTCTTTCTTTCTTTCTTTATCTCTTTCATTCTAGCTTTAATAACTTCTAATATTCTATCTTTAGTTTCTTTCTTTCTTTCTTTCTTGATATCTTTCCTACTAGTTTCAATACCTTCTAACATTCTATCTTTAATTTCTTTCTTTCTTTCTTTATATCTTTCATTCTAGCTTTAAAACCTTCTAACATTCTATCTTTAGTTTCTTTCTTTCTTTATATCTTTCATTCTAGCTTTAATACCTTCTAACATTCTATCTTTAGTTTCTTTCTTTCTTTATATCTTTCATTCTAGCTTTAATACCTTCTAACATTCTATCTTAAGTTTCTGTCTTTCTTACTTTCTTTCTTTATATCTTCCATTCTAGCTTTAATACCTTCTAACATTCTATCTTTAGTTTCTTTCTTTCTTTCTTTATATCTTTCAGTCTAGCTTTAATACCTTCTAACATTCTACCTTTAGTTTCTTTCTTTCTTTCTTTCGTGATATCTTTCATTCTAATTTTAATACCTTCTAACATTCTATCTTTAGTTTCTTTCTTTCTTTCTTTCTTGATATCTTTCATTCTAATTTTAATAACTTGTAACATTCTTTCTTTAGTTTCTTTCTTTCTTTCTTTATCTCTTCCATTCTATCTTTAATAATTTCTAACATTCTATCTTTAGTTTCTTTCTTTCTTTCTTTCTTTCTTTCATTCTACCTTTAATAACTTCTAACATTCTATCTTTAGTTTCGTTCTTTCTTTCTTTCTTGATATCATTCATTCTAATTTTAATACCTTCTAACATTCTTTCTTTAGTTTCTTTCTCTCTTTCTTTCTTTATCTCTTTCATTCTAGCTTTAATACCTTCCAATATTCTATCTTTAGTTTCTTTCTTTCTTTCTTTCTTCATATCTTTCATTCTAATTTTAATACCTTCTAACATTCTTTCTTTAGTTTCTTTCTTTCTTTCTTTCTTTATATCTTTCAATCTAGCTTTAATAACTTCTAACATTCTATCTTTAGTTTCTTTCTTTCTTTCTTTCTTGATATCTTTCATTCCAGCTTTAATAGCTTCTAACATTTTATCTTTAGTTTCTTTCTTTCTTTCTTTCTTTATATCTTTCATTCTAGCTTTAATACCTTCTAACATTCTTTCTTTAGATTCTTTCTTTCTTTCTTTCTTCATATCTTTCATTCTAGCTTTAATACCTTCTAAAATTCTATCTTTAGTTTCTTTCTTTCTTTCTTTATATCTTTCATTCTAGCTTTAATAACTTCTAACATTCTATCTTTAGTTTCTTTCTAACTTTCTTCATATCTTTCATTCTAGCTTTAATACCATCTCATTCTATGTTTAGTTTCTTTCTTTATATCTTTCATTCAAGCTTTAATAACTTCTAACATTCTATCTTTAGTTTCTTTCTTTCTTTCTTTCTTTATATCTTTCATTCTAGCTTTAATAGCTTCTAACATTTTATCTTTAGTTTCTTTCTTTCTTTCTTTATATCTTCCATTCTAGCTTTAATACCTTCTAACATTCTATCTTTAGTTTCTTTCTTTCTTTCTTTCTTGATATCATTCATTCTAATTTTAATACCTTCTAACATTCTTTCTTTAGTTTCTTTCTTTCTTTCTTTCTTTTTCTCTTTCATTCTAGCTTTAAAACCTTCTAATATTCTATCTTTAGTTTCTTTCTTTCTTTCTTTCTTGATATCTTTCCTACTAGTTTCAATACCTTCTACCATTCTATCTTTAATTTCTTTCTTTCTTTCTTTATATATTTCATTCTAGCTTTAATACCTTCTAACATTCGATCTTTCGTTTCTTTCTTTCTTTCTTTCTTTATAACTTTCATTCTAGCTTTAATACCTTCTAACATTCTATCTTTAGTTTCTTTCTTACTTTATATCTTTCATTCTAGCTTTAATACCTTCTAACATTCTATCTTTAGTTTCTTTCTTTCTTTCTTTCTTTATATCTAAAATTCTAGCTTTAATACCTTCTAACATTCTATCTTTAGTTTCTTTCTTTCTTTCTTTCTTTCTTGATATCTTTCATTCTAATTTTAATACCTTCTAACATTCTTTCTTTAGATTCTTTCTTTCTTTCTTTCTTCATATCTTTCATTCTAGCTTTAATACCTTCTAAAATTCTATCTTTAGTTTCTTTCTTTCTTTCTTTATATCTTTCATTCTAGCTTTAATAACTTCTAACATTCTATCTTTAGTTTCTTTCTAACTTTCTTCATATCTTTCATTCTAGCTTTAATACCATCTAACATTCTATGTTTAGTTTCTTTCTTTATATCTTTCATTCAAGCTTTAATACCTTCTAACATTCTATCTTTAGTTTCTTTCTTTCTTTCTTTCTTTATATCTTTCATTCTAGCTTTAATACCTTCTAACATTCTATTTTTAGTTTCTTTCTTTCTTTCTTTCTTGATTTCTTTCATTCTAGCTTTAATAGCTTCTAACATTTTATCTTTAGTTTCTTTCTTTCTTTCTTTATATCTTCCATTCTAGCTTTAATACCTTCTAACATTCTATCTTTAGTTTCTTTCTTTCTTTCTTTCTAGATATCATTCATTCTAATTTTAATACCTTCTAACATTCTTTCTTTAGTTTCTTTCTTTCTTTCTTTCTTTTTCTCTTTCATTCTAGCTTTAAAACCTTCTAATATTCTATCTTTAGTTTCTTTCTTTCTTTCTTTCTTGATATCTTTCCTACTAGTTTCAATACCTTCTACCATTCTATCTTTAATTTCTTTCTTTCTTTCTTTATATATTTCATTCTAGCTTTAATACCTTCTAACATTCGATCTTTATTTTCTTTCTTTCTTTCTTTCTTTATATCTTTCATTCTAGCTTTAATACCTTCTAACATTCTATTTTTAGTTTCTTTCTTTCTTTCTTTCTTGATTTCTTTCATTCAAGCTTTAATAGCTTCTAACATTTTATCTTTAGTTTCTTTCTTTCTTTCTTTATATCTTCCATTCTAGCTTTTATACCTTCTAACATTCTATCTTTAGTTTCTTTCTTTCTTTCTTTCTTGATATCTTTCATTCTAATTTTAATACCTTCTAACATTCTTTCTCTAGTTTCTTTCTTACTTTCTCTCTTTATATCTTCCATTCTAGCTTTAATACCTTCTAATATTCTATCTTTAGTTTCTTTCTTTCTTTCTTTCTTTATATCTTTCATTCTAGCTTTAATACCTTCTAACATTCACTCTTTAGTTTCTTTCTTTCTTTCTTTCTTTATATCTTTCATTCTAGCTTTAATAGCTTCTAACATTTTATCTTTAGTTTCTCTCTTTCTTTCTTTCTTTATATCTTGAATTCTAGCTTTTATACCTTCTAACATTCTATCTTTAGTTTCTTTCGTTCTTTCTTGATATCTTTCATTCTAATTTTAATACCTTCTAACATTCTTTCCTTAGTTTCTTTTTTTCTTTCTTTATATCTTCCATTCTAGCTTTAATACCTTCTAACATTCTTTCTTTAGTTTCTTTCTTTCTTTATATCTTTCATTCTAGCTTTAATACCTTCTAACATTCTATCTTTAGTTTCTTTCTTTCTTTCTTTCTTGATATCTTCCATTCTAGCTTTAATACCTTCTAACATTCTATCTTTAGTTTCTTTCTTTCTTTCTTTCTTTCTTTATATCTTTCATTCTAGCTTTAATACCTTCTAACATTCTATCTTTAGTTTCTTTCTTTCTTTCTTTCTTGATGTCTTTCATTCTAATTTTAATACCTTCTAACATTCTTTCCTTAGTTTCTTTCTTTCTTTCTTTATATCTTTCATTCTAGCTTTAATACCTTCTAACATTCTATTTTTAGTTTCTTTCTTTCTTTCTTTCTTGATTTCTTTCATTCTAGCTTTAATAGCTTCTAACATTTTATCTTTAGTTTCTTTCTTTCTTTCTTTATATCTTCCATTCTAGCTTTTATACCTTCTAACATTCTATCTTTAGTTTCTTTCTTTCTTTCTTTCTTGATATCTTTCATTCTAATTTTAATACCTTCTAACACTCTTTTTCTAGTTTCTTTCTTACTTTCTTTCTTTATATCTTTCATTCTAATTTTAATACCTTCTAACATTCTTTCTTTAGATTCTTTCTTTCTTTCTTTCTTCATATCTTTCATTCTAGCTTTAATACCTTCTAAAATTCTATCTTTAGTTTCTTTCTTTCTTTCTTTATATCTTTCATTCTAGCTTTAATAACTTCTAACATTCTATCTTTAGTTTCTTTCTAACTTTCTTCATATCTTTCATTCTAGCTTTAATACCATCTAACATTCTATGTTTAGTTTCTTTCTTTATATCTTTCATTCAAGCTTTAATACCTTCTAACATTCTATCTTTAGTTTCTTTCTTTCTTTCTTTCTTTATATCTTTCATTCTAGCTTTAATACCTTCTAACATTCTATTTTTAGTTTCTTTCTTTCTTTCTTTCTTGATTTCTTTCATTCTAGCTTTAATAGCGTCTAACATTTTATCTTTAGTTTCTTTCTTTCTTTCTTTATATCTTCCATTCTAGCTTTAATACCTTCTAACATTCTATCTTTAGTTTCTTTCTTTCTTTCTTTCTAGATATCATTCATTCTAATTTTAATACCTTCTAACATTCTTTCTTTAGTTTCTTTCTTTCTTTCTTTCTTTTTCTCTTTCATTCTAGCTTTAAAACCTTCTAATATTCTATCTTTAGTTTCTTTCTTTCTTTCTTTCTTGATATCTTTCCTACTAGTTTCAATACCTTCTACCATTCTATCTTTAATTTCTTTCTTTCTTTCTTTATATATTTCATTCTAGCTTTAATACCTTCTAACATTCGATCTTTATTTTCTTTCTTTCTTTCTTTCTTTATATCTTTCATTCTAGCTTTAATACCTTCTAACATTCTATTTTTAGTTTCTTTCTTTCTTTCTTTCTTGATTTCTTTCATTCAAGCTTTAATAGCTTCTAACATTTTATCTTTAGTTTCTTTCTTTCTTTCTTTATATCTTCCATTCTAGCTTTTATACCTTCTAACATTCTATCTTTAGTTTCTTTCTTTCTTTCTTTCTTGATATCTTTCATTCTAATTTTAATACCTTCTAACATTCTTTCTCTAGTTTCTTTCTTACTTTCTCTCTTTATATCTTCCATTCTAGCTTTAATACCTTCTAATATTCTATCTTTAGTTTCTTTCTTTCTTTCTTTCTTTATATCTTTCATTCTAGCTTTAATACCTTCTAACATTCACTCTTTAGTTTCTTTCTTTCTTTCTTTCTTTATATCTTTCATTCTAGCTTTAATAGCTTCTAACATTTTATCTTTAGTTTCTCTCTTTCTTTCTTTCTTTATATCTTGAATTCTAGCTTTTATACCTTCTAACATTCTATCTTTAGTTTCTTTCGTTCTTTCTTGATATCTTTCATTCTAATTTTAATACCTTCTAACATTCTTTCCTTAGTTTCTTTTTTTCTTTCTTTATATCTTCCATTCTAGCTTTAATACCTTCTAACATTCTTTCTTTAGTTTCTTTCTTTCTTTATATCTTTCATTCTAGCTTTAATACCTTCTAACATTCTATCTTTAGTTTCTTTCTTTCTTTCTTTCTTGATATCTTCCATTCTAGCTTTAATACCTTCTAACATTCTATCTTTAGTTTCTTTCTTTCTTTCTTTCTTTCTTTATATCTTTCATTCTAGCTTTAATACCTTCTAACATTCTATCTTTAGTTTCTTTCTTTCTTTCTTTCTTGATGTCTTTCATTCTAATTTTAATACCTTCTAACATTCTTTCCTTAGTTTCTTTCTTTCTTTCTTTATATCTTTCATTCTAGCTTTAATACCTTCTAACATTCTATTTTTAGTTTCTTTCTTTCTTTCTTTCTTGATTTCTTTCATTCTAGCTTTAATAGCTTCTAACATTTTATCTTTAGTTTCTTTCTTTCTTTCTTTATATCTTCCATTCTAGCTTTTATACGTTCTAACATTCTATCTTTAGTTTCTTTCTTTCTTTCTTTCTTGATATCTTTCATTCTAATTTTAATACCTTCTAACACTCTTTTTCTAGTTTCTTTCTTACTTTCTTTCTTTATATCTTCCATTCTAGCTTTAATACCTTCTAACATTCTATCTTTAGTTTCTTTCTTTCTTTCTTTCTTTCTTTCTTTATATCTTTCAGTCTAGCTTTAATACCTTCTAACATTCTATCTTTAGTTTCTTTCTTTCTTTCTTTCTTGATATCTTTCATTCTAATTTTAATACCTTCTAACACTTTTTCTCTAGTTTCTTTCTTACTTTCTTTCTTTATATCTTCCATTCTAGCTTTAATAACTTCTAACATTCTATCTTTAGTTTCTTTCTTTCTTTCTTTCTTTCTTTCTTTCTTTCTTTCTTTCTTTATATCTTTCAGTCTAGCTTTAATACCTTTTAACATTGTATCTTTAGTTTCTTTCTTTCTTTCTTTCGTGATATCTTTCCTTCTAATTTTAATACCTTCTAACATTCTTTCTTTCGTTTCTTTCTTTTCTTTCTTTATCTCTTTCATTCTAGCTTTAATACCTTCTAACATTCTCTTTTTAGTTTCTTTCTTTCTTTCTTTCTTGATATCTTTCATTCTAGCTTTAATAGCTTCTAACATTTTATCTTTAGTTTCTCTCTTTCTTTCTTTCTCTCTTTATATCTTGAATTCTAGCTTTTATACCTTCTAACATTCTATCTTTAGTTTCTTTCTTTCTTTCTTGATATCTTTCATTCTAATTTCAATACCTTCTAACATTCTTTCCTTAGTTTCTTTCTTTCTTTCTTTATATCTATCATTCTAGCTTTAATACCTTCTAACATTCTATCTTTAGTTTCTTTCTTTCTTTCTTTCTTGATATCATTCATTCTAATTTTAATACCTTCTAACATTCTTTCTTTAGTTTCTTTCTTTCTTTCTTTCTTTATCTCTTTCATTCTAGCTTTAATACCTTCTAATATTCTATCTTTAGTTTCTTTCTTTCTTTCTTTCTTGATATCTTTCCTACTAGTTTCAATACCTTCTACCATTCTATCTTTAATTTCTTTCTTTCTTTCTTTATATCTTTCATTCTAGCTTTAATACCTTCTAACATTCTATCTTTAGTTTCTTTCTTTCTTTCTTTCTTGATATCTTTCGTTCTAGCTTTAATACCTTCTAACATTCTATTTTTAGTTTCTTTCTTTCTTTCTTTCTTGATTTCTTTCATTCAAGCTTTGATAGCTTCTAACATTTTATCTTTAGTTTCTTTCTTTCTTTCTTTATATCTTCCATTCTAGCTTTTATACCTTCTAACATTCTATCTTTAGTTTCTTTCTTTCTTTCTTTCTTGATATCTTTCATTCTAATTTTAATACCTTCTAACATTCTTTCTCTAGTTTCTTTCTTACTTTCTTTCTTTATATCTTCCATTCTAGCTTTAATACCTTCTAATATTCTATCTTTCGTTTCTTTCTTTCTTTCTTTCTTTCTTTCTTTCTTTCTTTCTTTCTTTCTTTCTTTATATCTTTCATTCTAGCTTTAATACCTTCTAACATTCTCTCTTTAGTTTCTTTCTTTCTTTCTTTCTTTATATCTTTCATTCAAGCTTTAATACCTTCTAACATTCTATCTTTAGTTTCTTTCTTTCGTTCTTTCTTTATATCTTTCATTCTAGCTTTAATACCTTCTAACATTCTATTTTTAGTTTCTTTCTTTCTTTCTTTCTTGATTTCTTTCATTCTAACTTTAATAGCTTCTAACATTTTATCTTTAGTTTCTTTCTTTCTTTCTTTATATCTTCCATTCTAGCTTTAATACCTTCTAACATTCTATCTTTAGTTTCTTTCTTTCTTTCTTTCTTGATATCATTCATTCTAATTTTAATACCTTCTAACATTCTTTCTTTAGTTTCTTTCTTTCTTTCTTTCTTTTTCTCTTTCATTCTAGCTTTAAAACCTTCTAATATTCTATCTTTAGTTTCTTTCTTTCTTTCTTTCTTGATATCTTTCCTACTAGTTTCAATACCTTCTACCATTCTATCTTTAATTTCTTTCTTTCTTTCTTTATATATTTCATTCTAGCTTTAATACCTTCTAACATTCGATCTTTAGTATCTTTCTTTCTTTCTTTCTTTATATCTTTCATTCTAGCTTTAATACCTTCTAACATTCTATTTTTAGTTCCTTTCTTTCTTTCTTTCTTGATTTCTTTCATTCAAGCTTTAATAGCTTCTAACATTTTATCTTTAGTTTCTTTCTTTCTTTCTTTATATCTTCCATTCTAGCTTTTATACCTTCTAACATTCTATCTTTAGTTTCTTTCTTTCTTTCTTTCTTGATATCTTTCATTCTAATTTTAATACCTTCTAACATTCTTTCTCTAGTTTCTTTCTTACTTTCTCTCTTTATATCTTCCATTCTAGCTTTAATACCTTCTAATATTCTATCTTTAGTTTCTTTCTTTCTTTCTTTCTTTATATCTTTCATTCTAGCTTTAATACCTTCTAACATTCACTCTTTAGTTTCTTTCTTTCTTTCTTTCTTTATATCTTTCATTCTAGCTTTAATAGCTTCTAACATTTTATCTTTAGTTTCTCTCTTTCTTTCTTTCTTTATATCTTGAATTCTAGCTTTTATACCTTCTAACATTCTATCTTTAGTTTCTTTCGTTCTTTCTTGATATCTTTCATTCTAATTTTAATACCTTCTAACATTCTTTCCTTAGTTTCTTTCTTTCTTTCTTTATATCTTCCATTCTAGCTTTAATACCTTCTAACATTCTATCTTTAGTTTCTTTCTTTCTTTCTTTCTTTATATCTTTCATTCTAGCTTTAATACCTTCTAACATTCTATCTTTAGTTTCTTTCTTTCTTTCTTTCTTGATATCTTCCATTCTAGCTTTAATACCTTCTAACATTCTATCTTTAGTTTCTTTCTTTCTTTCTTTCTTTCTTTATATCTTTCATTCTAGCTTTAATAGCTTCTAACATTCTATCTTTAGTTTCTTTCTTTCTTTCTTTCTTGATGTCTTTCATTCTAATTTTAATACCTTCTAACATTCTTTCCTTAGTTTCTTTCTTTCTTTCTTTATATCTTTCATTCTAGCTTTAATACCTTCTAACATTCTATTTTTAGTTTCTTTCTTTCTTTCTTTCTTTCTTGATTTCTTTCATTCTAGCTTTAATAGCTTCTAACATTTTATCTTTAGTTTCTTTCTTTCTTTCTTTATATCTTGCATTCTAGCTTTTATACCTTCTAACATTCTATCTTTAGTTTCTTTCTTTCTTTCTTTCTTGATATCTTTCATTCTAATTTTAATACCTTCTAACACTCTTTTTCTAGTTTCTTTCTTACTTTCTTTCTTTATATCTTCCATTCTAGCTTTAATACCTTCTAACATTCTATCTTTAGTTTCTTTCTTTCTTTCTTTCTTTCTTTCTTTATATCTTTCAGTCTAGCTTTAATACCTTCTAACATTCTATCTTTAGTTTCTTTCTTTCTTTCTTTCGTGATATCTTTCATTCTAATTTTAATACCTTCTAACATTCTTTCTCTAGTTTCTTTCTTACTTTCTTTCTTTATATCTTCCATTCTAGCTTTAATAACTTCTAACATTCTATCTTTAGTTAGTTACTTTCTTTCTTTCTTTCTTTCTTTCTTTCTTTCTTTCTTTCTTTCTTTCTTTCTTTCTTTATATCTTTCAGTCTAGCTTTAATACCTTTTAACATTGTATCTTTAGTTTCTTTCTTTCTTTCTTTCGTGATATCTTTCCTTCTAATTTTAATACCTTCTAACATTCTTTCTTTCGTTTCTTTCTTTTCTTTCTTTATCTCTTTCATTCTAGTTTTAATACCTTCTAACATTCTCTTTTTAGTTTCTTTCTTTCTTTCTTTCTTGATATCTTTCATTCTAGCTTTAATAGCTTCTAACATTTTATCTTTAGTTTCTCTCTTTCTTTCTTTCTCTCTTTATATCTTGAATTCTAGCTTTTATACCTTCTAACATTCTATCTTTAGTTTCTTTCTTTCTTTCTTGATATCTTTCATTCTAATTTCAATACCTTCTAACATTCTTTCCTTAGTTTCTTTCTTTCTTTCTTTATATCTATCATTCTAGCTTTAATACCTTCTAACATTCTATCTTTAGTTTCTTTCTTTCTTTCTTTCTTGATATCTTTCATTCTAATTTTAATACCTTCTAACATTCTTTCTCTAGTTTCTTTCTTACTTTCTTTCTTTATATCTTCCATTCTAGCTTTAATACCTTCTAACATTCTATCTTTAGTTTCTTTCTTTCTTTCTTTCTTTCTTTCTTTCTTTCTTTCTTTCTTTCTTTCTTTCTTTCTTTCTTTCTTTCTTTATATCTTTCAGTCTAGCTTTAATACCTTCTAAAGTTCTATCTTTAGTTTCTTTCTTTCTTTCTTTCGTGATATCTTTCATTCTAATTTTAATACCTTCTAACATTCTTTCTCTAGTTTCTATCTTACTTTCTTTCTTTATATCTTCCATTCTAGCTTTAATACCTTCTAACATTCTATCTTTCGTTTCTTTCTTTCTTTCTTTCGTGATATCTTTCATTCTAATTTTAATACCTTCTAACATTCTTTCTCTAGTTTCTTTCTTACTTTCTTTCTTTATATCTTCCATTCTAGCTTTAATACCTTCTAATATTCTATCTTTAGTTTCTTTCTTTCTTTCTTTCTTTCTTTCTTTCTTTCTTTATATCTTTCATTCTAGCTTTAATACCTTCTAATATTCTCTCTTTAGTTTCTTTCTTTCTTTCTTTCTTTATATCTTTCATTCAAGCTTTAATACCTTCTAACATTCTATCTTTAGTTTCTTTCTTTCTTTATATCTTCCATTCTAGCTTTAATACCTTCTAACATTCTATCTTTAGTTTCTTTCTTTCTTTCTTTCTTGATATCATTCATTCTAATTTTAATACCTTCTAACATTCTTTCTTTAGTTTCTTTCTTTCTTTCTTTCTTTCTTTTTCTCTTTCATTCTAGCTTTAATACCTTCTAACATTCTATTTTTAGTTTCTTTCTTTCTTTCTTTCTTGATTTCTTTCATTCAAGCTTTAATAGCTTCTAACATTTTATCTTTAGTTTCTTTCTTTCTTTCTTTATATATTTCATTCTAGCTTTAATACCTTCTAACATTCGATCTTTAGTATCTTTCTTTCTTTCTTTCTTTATATCTTTCATTCTAGCTTTAATACCTTCTAACATTCTATTTTTAGTTTCTATCTTTCTTTCTTTCTTGATTTCTTTCATTCAAGCTTTAATAGCTTCTAACATTTTATCTTTAGTTTCTTTCTTTCTTTCTTTATATCTTCCATTCTAGCTTTTATACCTTCTAACATTCTATCTTTAGTTTCTTTCTTTCTTTCTTTCTTGATATCTTTCATTCTAATTTTAATACCTTCTAACATTCTTTCTCTAGTTTCTTTCTTACTTTCTCTCTTTATATCTTCCATTCTAGCTTTAATACCTTCTAATATTCTATCTTTAGTTTCTTTCTTTCTTTCTTTCTTTATATCTTTCATTCTAGCTTTAATACCTTCTAACATTCACTCTTTAGTTTCTTTCTTTCTTTCTTTCTTTATATCTTTCATTCTAGCTTTAATAGCTTCTAACATTTTATCTTTAGTTTCTCTCTTTCTTTCTTTCTTTATATCTTGAATTCTAGCTTTTATACCTTCTAACATTCTATCTTTAGTTTCTTTCTTTCTTTCTTTCTTGATGTCTTTCATTCTAATTTTAATACCTTCTAACATTCTTTCCTTAGTTTCTTTCTTTCTTTCTTTCTATCTTTCATTCTAGCTTTAATACCTTCTAACATTCTATTTTTAGTTTCTTTCTTTCTTTCTTTCTTGATTTCTTTCATTCTAGCTTTAATAGCTTCTAACATTTTATCTTTAGTTTCTTTCTTTCTTTCTTTATATCTTCCATTCTAGCTTTTATACCTTCTAACATTCTATCTTTAGTTTCTTTCTTTCTTTCTTTCTTGATATCTTTCATTCTAATTTTAATACCTTCTAACACTCTTTTTCTAGTTTCTTTCTTACTTTCTTTCTTTATATCTTCCATTCTAGCTTTAATACCTTCTAACATTCTATCTTTAGTTTCTTTCTTTCTTTCTTTCTTTCTTTATATCTTTCAGTCTAGCTTTAATACCTTCTAACATTCTATCTTTAGTTTCTTTCTTTCTTTCTTTCTTGATATCTTTCATTCTAATTTTAATACCTTCTAACACTCTTTCTCTAGTTTCTTTCTTACTTTCTTTCTTTATATCTTCCATTCTAGTTTCAATACCTTGTAACATACTATCTTTAGTTTCTTTCTTTCTTTCTTTCTTTCTTTCTTTCTTTCTTTCTTTCTTTATATCTTTCATTCTAGCTTTAATACCTTCTAACATTCTATCTTAGATTCTTTCTTTCTTTCCTGATATCTTTCATTCTAGTTTTAATACCTTCTAACATTCTATCTTTAGTTTCTTTCTTTCTTTATTTCTTTCATTCTAGCTTTAATACCTTCTAACAATCTATCTTTAGTTTCTTTCTTTCTTTCTTTCTTGATATCTTTCATTCTAGCTTTAATACCTTCTAACATTTTATCTTTAAGTTTCTTTCTTTCTTTCTTTCTTTCTTTCATTCTAGCTTTAATACCTTCTAACATTCTATCTTTAGTTTATTTCTATCTTTCTTTCTTTATATGTTTCCTACTAGCTTTAATACTTACTAACATTCTATCTTTAATTTCTTTCTTTCTTTCTTTCTTGATATCTTTCATTCTAGTTTTAATACCTTCTAACATTCTAACTATACTTTCTTTCTTCTTTATTGATATCTTTCCTTCTATCCTTAATACCTTCTAACATTCTATCTTTAGTTTCTTTTTTCTTTCTTGATATCTTTCATTCTAGTTTTAATACCTTCTAACATTCTATCTTTAATTTCTTTATTTCTTTATATCTTTCATTCAAGCTTTAATGCCTTCTAACATTCTATCTTTAGTTTCTTTCTTTCTTTCTTTCTTTCTTTATATCTTTCATTCTAGCTTTAATACCTTCTAACATTCTATCTTTAGTTTCTTTCTTTCTTTCTTTCTTGATATCTTTCATTCTAATTTTAATACCTTCTAACATTCTTTCTTTAGTTTCTTTCTTTCTTTCTTTCTTTCTTGATATCTTTCTTTATATCTTTCATTCTAGCTTTAATACCTTCTAACATTCTATCTTTAGTTTCATTCTTTCTTTCTTGATATCTTTCATTCTAGCTTTAATACCTTCTAACATTCTATCTTTAGTTTCTTTCTTTCTTTCTTTCTTTCTTTCATTCTAGCTTTAATACCTTCTAACATTCTATCTTTAGTTTCTTTCTTTCTTTCTTTATATCTTTCTACTAGCTTTAATACTTACTAGCAATCTATCTTTAATTTCTTTCTTTCTCTCTTTCTTGATATCTTTCATTCTAGTTTTAATACCTTCTAACATTCTAACTATAGTTTCTTTCTTTCTTTATTGATATCTTTCCTTCTATCCTTAATACCTTCTAACATTCTATCTTTAGTTTCTTTCTTTCTTTCTTGATGTCTTTCATTCTTGTTTTAATACCTTCTAACATTCTATCTTTAGTTTCTTTCTTTCTTGATATCTTTCCTTCTAGTTTCAATACCTTCTAACATTCTCTTTAATATCTTTCTTTCTTTCTTTCTTGATATCTTTCATTCTAGCTTTAATACCTTCTAACATTCAATCTTTAGTTTCTTTCTTTCTTTCTTTATATCTTTCATTCTAGCTTTTATACCTTCTAACATTCTCTCTTTAGTTTCTTTCTTTCTTTCTTTCTTTCTTGATATCTTTCATTCTAGCTTTAGTACCTTCTAACATTTTATGTTTAGTTTCTTTCTTTCTTTCTTTCTTTCATTCTAGCTTTAATACCTTCTAACATTCTCTTTCGTTTTTTCTTTCTTTCTTTCTTGATATCTTTCATTCTAATTTTAATACCTTCTTACTTTCTTTCTTTAGTTTCTTTCTTCTTTCTCGATATCTTTCATTCTAGCTATAATACCTTCAAACATTTTATCTTTAGTTTCTTTCTTTCTTTCTTTCTTTCTTTCTTTCTTTATATCTTTCATTCTGGCTTTAATACCTTCTAACATTCTATCTTTCGTTTTTTCTTTCTTTCTTTCTTGATATCTTTCATTCTAATTTTAATACCTTCTAACATTCTTTCTTTAGTTTCTTTCTTTCTTTCTTTCTTTCTTTCTTTCTTTCTTTATATCTTTCATTCTAGCTTTAATACCTTCTTACATTCTACCTTTAGTTTCTTTCTTTCTTTCTTTCTTTCTTTCTTTCTTTCTTTCTTTCTTTCTTTCTTCTTTCTTTCTTTCTTTATATCTTTCACTCTAGCTTTAATACCTTCTTACATTCTATCTTTAGTTTCTTTCTTTCTTTCTTTCTTGATTTCTTTCATTCTAATTTTAATACCTTCTAATATTCTATCTTTAGTTTCTTTCTTTCTTTCTTGATATCTTTCCTTCTAGTTTCAATTCCTTCTAACATTCTATCTTTAATTTCTTTCTTTCTTTCTTTCTTTATATCTTTCATTCTAATTTTAATACCTTCTAACATTCTATCTTTAGTTTCTTTCTTTCTTTATATCTTTCATTCTAGCTTTAATACCTTCTAACATTCTATCTTTAGTTTCTTTCTTTCTTTCTTGATATCTTTCATTCTAGCTTTAATACCTTCTAACATTTTATCTTTAGTATCTTTCTTTCTTTCTTTATATCTTTCATTCTAGCTTTAATACCTTCTAACATTCTATATTTAGTTTCTTTCTTTCTTTCTTGATATCTTTCATTCTAATTTTAATACCTTCTAACATTCTATCTTTAGTTTCTTTCTGTCTTTCTTTCTATCTTTCATTCTAGCTTTAATACCTTCTAACATTCTATCTTTAGTTTCTTTCTACATTTCTTTCTTTCTTTCTATCTCAATCTAGCTTTAATACCTTCTAACATTCTATCTTTAGTTTCTTTCTTTCTTTCTTTCTTGATATCTTTCATTCTAGCTTTAATAGGTTCTAACATTTTATCTTTAGTTTCTTTCTTTCTTTCTTTCTTTATATCTTCCATTCCAGCTTTTATACCTTAACATTCTATGTTTAGTTTCTTTCTTTCTTTCTTGATATGTTTCATTCTAATTTTAATACCTTCTAACATTCTTTCCTTAGTTTCTTTCTTTCTTTCTTTATATCTTCCATTCTAGCTTTAATACCTTCTAACATTCTATCTTTAGTTTCTTTCTTTCTTTCTTTATATCTTTCATTCTAGCTTTAATACCTTCTAATATTCTATCTTTAGTTTCTTTCTTTCTTTCTTGATATCTTTCCTTCTAGTTTCAATTCCTTCTAACATTCTATCTTTAATTTCTTTCTTTCTTTCTTTCTTTATATCTTTCATTCTAATTTTAATACCTTCTAACATTCTATCTTTAGTTTCTTTCTTTCTTTATATCTTTCATTCTAGCTTTAATACCTTCTAACATTCTATCTTTAGTTTCTTTCTTTCTTTCTTGATATCTTTCATTCTAGCTTTAATACCTTCTAACATTTTATCTTTAGTATCTTTCTTTCTTTCTTTATATCTTTCATTCTAGCTTTAATACCTTCTAACATTCTATATTTAGTTTCTTTCTTTCTTTCTTGATATCTTTCATTCTAATTTTAATACCTTCTAACATTCCGTTTTTAGTTTCTTTCTTTCTTTCTTTCTTTATATCTTTCATTCTAGCTTTAATATCTTCTAATATTCTATCTTTAGTTTCTTTCTGTCTTTCTTTCTTGAAATCTTTCCTTCTAGTTTCAATACCTTCTAACATTCTATCTTTAGTTTCTTTCTTTCTTTCTTTCTTTATATCTTTCATTCTAGCTTTAATACCTTCTAACATTCTATCTTTAGTTTCTTTCTTTCTTTCTTTCTTGATATCTTTCCTTCTAGTTTCAATACCTTCTAACATTCTATCTTTAGTTTCTTTCTTTCTTTCTTTCTTTATATCTTTCATTCTAGCTTTAATACCTTCTAACATTTTATCTTTAGTTTCTTTCTTTCTTTCTTTCTTTATATCTTTCATTGTAGCTTTAATACCTTCAAACATTCTATCTTTAGTTTCTTTCTTTCTTTCTTTCTTGATATCTTTCATTCTAATTTTAATACCTTCTAACATTCTATCTTTAGTTTTCTTTCTTTCTTTCTTTCTTTCTTTCTTTCTTTCTATCTTTCATTCTAGCTTTAATACCTTCTAACATTTTATCTTTAGTTTCATTCTTTCTTTCTTTCTTTATATCTTTCATTCTAGCTTTAATACCTTCTAACATTCTATCTTTAGTTTCTTTCTTTCTTTCTTTCTTGATATCTTTCATTCTAATTTTAATACCTTCTAACATTCTATCTTTAGTTTCTTTCTTTCTTTATATCTTTCATTCTAGCTTTAATACCTTCTAACATTCTATCTTTAGTTTCTTTCTTTCTTTCTTGATATCTTTCATTCTAGCTTTAATACCTTCTAACATTTTATCTTTAGTTTCTTTCTTTCTTTCTTTATATCTTTCATTCTAGCTTTAATACCTTCTAACATTCTATATTTAGTTTCTTTCTTTCTTTCTTGATATCTTTCATTCTAATTTTAATACCTTCTAACATTCCGTTTTTAGTTTCTTTCTTTCTTTCTTTCTTTATATCTTTCATTCTAGCTTTAATATCTTCTAATATTCTATCTTTAGTTTCTTTCTCTCTTTCTTTCTTTATATCTCTCATTCTAGCTTTAATACCTTCTAATATTCAATCTTTAGTTTCTTTCTTTCTTTCTTTCTTGATATCTTTCCTTCTAGTTTCAATACCTTCTAACATTCTATCTTTAGTTTCTTTCTTTCTTTCTTTCTTTCTTGATAGCTTTCATTCTAGTTTTAATGCCTTCTAATATTCTATCTTTAGTTTCTTTCTCTTTCTTTCTTTATATCTTTCATTCTAGCTTTAATACCTTCTAATATTCTATATTTAGTTTCTTTCTTTCTTTCTTTATATATTTCATTTTAGCTTTAATAACTTCTAACATTCTCTTTAGTGTCTTTCTTTCTTTCATTATATCTTTCATTCTAGCTTTAATACCTTCTAATATTCTATCTTTAGTTTCTTTCTCTCTTTCTTTATATCTTTCATTCTAGCTTTAATACCTTCTAATATTCTATCTTTAGTTTCTTTCTTTCTTTCTTTCTTTCTAGCTTTAATACCTTCTAACATTCTATCTTTAGTTTCTTTCTTTCTTTCTTTCTTTATATCTTTCATTCTAGCTTTAATACCTTCTAACATTCTATCTTTAGTTTCTTTCTTTCTTTCTTTATATCTTTCATTCTAGCTTTAATACCTTCTAACATTCTATCCTTAGTTTCTTTCTTTCTTTCTTGATATCTTTCATTCTAGCTTTAATACCTTCTAACATTCTATCTTTAGTTTTTTTCTTTCTTTCTTTATATCTTTCATTCTAATTTTAATACCTTCTAACATTCTTTCTTTAGTTTCTTTCTCCCTTTCTTTCTTTATATCTTTCATTCTAGCTTTAATACCTTCTAACGTTCTATCTTTAGTTTCTTTCTTTCTTTCTCTATGTCTTTCATTCTAGCTTTAATACCTTCTAACATTCTATCTTTAGTTTCTTTCTTTCTTTATATCTTTCATTCTAGCTTTAATACCTTCTAACTTTCTATCTTTAGTTTCTTTCTTTCTTTCTTGATATCTTTCATTCTAGCTTTAATACCTTCTAACGTTCTATCTTTAGTTTCTTTCTTTCTTTCTCTATGTCTTTCATTCTAGCTTTAATACCTTCTAACATTCTATCTTTAGTTTCTTTCTTTCTTTATATCTTTCATTCTAGCTTTAATACCTTCTAACATTCTATCTTTAGTTTCTTTCTTTCTTGATATCTTTCATTCTAATTTTAATACCTTCTAACATTCTTTCTTTAGTTTCTTTCTTTCTTTCTTTCTTTCTTTATATCTTTCATTCTAGCTTTAATACCTTCTAATATTCTATCTTTAGTTTCTAACTTTCCTTATTTCTTGATATTTCGTTCTAGTTTCAATACCTTCTAACATTCTATCTTTAGTTTCTTTCTTTCTTTCTTTCTCTATATATCTTTCATTCTAGCTTTAATACCTTCTAACATTCTATCTTTAGTTTCTTTCTTTCTTTATTGATATCTTTTATTCCAACTTTAAGAAATTCTAACATTTCATCTTTAGTTTCTTTCTTTCTTTCTTGATATCTTTCATTCTATCTTTATTACATTCTAACATTCTTTCTTTAGTTTCTTTCCATTTTTATTTCTTTCTTTCTTGATATCTTTCATTTTAGCATTAAAACCTTCTAACT
Source organism: Intellagama lesueurii (assembly GCA_037013535.1). Taxonomy (NCBI): domain Eukaryota; kingdom Metazoa; phylum Chordata; class Lepidosauria; order Squamata; family Agamidae; genus Intellagama; species Intellagama lesueurii. The sequence continues at coordinate 20,064,910 of JBAJHW010000013.1, forward strand.
TTCTAACTTTAGTTTCTTTCTTTCTTTCTTTCTTGATATCTTTACTTCCAGCTTTTATACCTTCTAACATTCTATCTTTAATTTCTTTCTTTCTTTCTCTATTGATATCTTTCATTCTAGCTTTAATAATGTCTAACGTTCTATCTTTAGTTTCTTTCTTTCTCTCTTTCTTGATATCTTTCATTCTAATTTTAATACCTTCTAACATTCTTTCTTTAGTTTCTTTCTTTCTTTCTTTCTTGATATCTTTCATTCTAACTTTAATACCTTCTAACATTTTATCTTTAGTTTCTTTCTTTCTTTTTTTCTTTATATCTTTCATTCTAGCTTTAATAACTTCTAACATTCTATCTTTAGTTTCTTTCTTTCTTTCTTGATATCTTTCATTCTAGCTTTAATACCTTCTAACATTCTATCTTTAGTTTCTTTCTTTCTTTCTTTCTAGATATCCTTCATTCTAATTTTAATACCTTCTAACATTTTATCTTTAGTTTCTTTCTTTCTTTCTTTCTTGATATCTTTCCTTCTAGTTTCAATACCTAACATTCTATCTTTATTTTCTTTCTTTCTTTCTTTCTTTCTTTATATCTTTCATTCTAGCTTTAATACCTTCTAACATTCTATCTTTAGTTTCTTTCTATCTTTCTTGATATCTTTCATTCTAGTTTTAATACCTTCTAACATTCTATCTTTAATTTCTTTCTTTCTTTATATCTTTCATTCAAGCTTTAATACCTTCTAACATTCTATCTTTAGTTTCTTCCTTTCTTTTTCTTCATATCTTTCATTCTAGCTTGAATACCTTCTAACATTCTATCTTTAGTTTCTTTCTTTCTTTATATCTTTCATTCTAGCTTTAATACCTTCTAACATTTTATCTTTTGTTTCTTTCTTTATTTCTTTCATTATACCTTTAATACCTTCTAACATTCTATCTTTAGTTTCTTTCTTTCTTTCTTTCTTTCTTTATATCTTTCCTACTAGCTTTAATACTTTCTAACATTCTATCTTTAATTTCTTTCTTTCTTTCTTCCTTTCTTTATATTTTTCATTCTCGTTTTAATACCTTCTAACATTCTAACTATAGTTTCTTTCTTTCTTGATATCTTTCATTCAAGCTTTAATACTTTCTAACATTCTATCTTTAGTTTCTTCCTTTCTTTTTCTTGATATCTTTTATTCTAGTTTTAATACCTTCTAACATTCTGTCTTTAGTTTCTTTCTTCCTTTCTTTCTTCATATCTTTCATTCCAGCGTTAATACCTTCTAACATTCTATCTTTAGTTTCTTTCTTTCTTTCTTGATAACTTTCATTCTAGCTTCAATAACTTCTAAAATTCTATTTTTAGTTTCTTTCTTTCTTTCTTCATTGATATCTTTCCTTCTATCCTTAATACCTTCTAACATTCTATCTTTAGTTACTTTCTTTCTTTCTTTCTTCATATCTTTCATTCTAGCTTTAATACCTTTTAACATTCTATCTTTAGTTTCTTTCTTTCTTTCTTGATAACTTTCATTCTAGCTTTAATAACTTCTAAAATTCTATCTTTAGTTTCTTTCTTCCTTTATTGATAACTTTTAATTCTAGTTTTAATACCTGCTAACATTCTAACTTTAGTTTCTTTCTTTCTTTATTGATATCTTTCCTTCTATCCTTAATACCTTCTAACATTTTATCTTTAGTTACTTTCTTTCTTTCTTCATATCTTTCGTTCTAGGTTTAATACGTTCTAACGTTCTATCTTATCTTTCTTTCTTTCTCTCTATTCATATCTTTCATTCTAGCTTTAATAACTTCTAACATTCTAACTTTAGTTTCTTTCCTTCTTTATTGATATCTTTCCTTCTAGTTTTAATACCTTCTAACATTCTATCTTTAGTTTCTTTCTTTCCTTTTCTTGATATATTTCATTCTAGTTTTAATACCTTCTAACATTCTATCTTTAGTTTTCTTTCTTTCTTTCTTTCTTTCTTTCTTTCTTTCTTTCTTTCTTTCTTTCTTTATATCTTTCATTCTAGCTTTAATACCTTCTAACATTCTATCTTTAGTTTCTTTCTTTCTTTCTTGATATCTTTCATTCTAGTTTTAATACCTTCTACCATTCTATCTTTAATTTCTTTATTTTTTATATCTTTCATTCAAGCTTTAATACCTTCTAACATTCTATCTTTAGTTTCTTTCTTTCTTTCTTTCTTTCTTTATATCTTTCATTCTAGCTTTAATACCTTCTAACATTCTATCTTTAGTTTCTTTCTTTCTTTCTTTCTTGATATCTTTCATTCTTGCTTTAATACCTTCTAACGTTCTATCTTTAGTTTCTTTCTTTCTTTCTTTCTTTATATCTTTCATTCTAGCTTTAATACCTTCTAACATTCTATCTTTAGTTTCTTTCTTTCTTTCTTCATATCTTTCATTCTAATTTTAATACCTTCTAACATTCTTTCTTTAGTTTCTTTCTTTCTTTATATCTTTCTTTCTTTCTTTCTTTATATCTTTCATTCTAGTTTTAGTACCTTCTAACATTCTATCTTTAATTTCTTTATTTCTTTATATCTTTCATTCAAGCTTTAATACCTTCTAACATTCTATCTTTAGTTTCTTTCTTTCTTTCTTTCTTTACATCTTTCATTTTAGCTTTAATACCTTCTAATATTCTATCTTTAGTTTCTTTCTTTCTTTCTTTCTTGATATCTTTCCTTCTAGTTTCAATACCTTCTAACATTCTATCTTTAGTTTCCTTCTTTCTTTCTTTCTTTCTTTATATCTTTCATTCTAGCTTTAATACCTTCTAACATTCTATCTTTAGTTTCTTTCTTTCTTTCTTTCTTTCTTGATATCTTTCATTCTAGCTTTAGTACCTTCTAACATTTTATGTTTAGTTTCTTTCTTTCTTTCTTTCTTTCATTCTAGCTTTAATACCTTCTAACATTCTATCTTTCGTTTTTTCTTTCTTTCTTTCTTGATATCTTTCATTCTAATTTTAATACCTTCTTACTTTCTTTCTTTAGTTTCTTTCTTCTTTCTTGATATCTTTCATTCTAGCTTTAATACCTTCAAACATTTTATCTTTAGTTTCTTTCTTTCTTTCTTTCTTTCTTTCTTTATATCTTTCATTCTGGCTTTAATACCTTCTAACATTCTATCTTTCGTTTTTTCTTTCTTTCTTTCTTGATATCTTTCATTCTAATTTTAATACCTTCTAACATTCTTTCTTTAGTTTCTTTCTTTCTTTCTTTCTTTCTTTATATCTTTCATTCCAGCTTTAATACCTTCTTACATTCTACCTTTAGTTTCTTTCTTTCTTTCTTTCTTTCTTTCTTTCTTTCTTTCTTTCTTTCTTTCTTTCTTTCTTTCTTTCTTTATATCTTTCACTCTAGCTTTAATACCTTCATACATTCTATCTTTAGTTTCTTTCTTTCTTTCTTTCTTGATTTCTTTCATTCTAATTTTAATACCTTCTAATATTCTATCTTTAGTTTCTTTCTTTCTTTCTTGATATCTTTCCTTCTAGTTTCAATTCCTTCTAACATTCTATCTTTAATTTCTTTCTTTCTTTCTTTCTTTATATCTTTCATTCTAATTTTAATACCTTCTAACATTCTATCTTTAGTTTCTTTCTTTCTTTATATCTTTCATTCTAGCTTTAATACCTTCTAACATTCTATCTTTAGTTTCTTTCTTTCTTTCTTGATATCTTTCATTCTAGCTTTAATACCTTCTAACATTTTATCTTTAGTATCTTTCTTTCTTTCTTTATATCTTTCATTCTAGCTTTAATACCTTCTAACATTCTATATTTAGTTTCTTTCTTTCTTTCTTTCTTGATATCTTTCATTCTAATTTTAATACCTTCTAACATTCCGTTTTTAGTTTCTTTCTTTCTTTCTTTCTTTATATCTTTCATTCTAGCTTTAATATCTTCTAATATTCTATCTTTAGTTTCTTTCTGTCTTTCTTTCTTGAAATCTTTCCTTCTAGTTTCAATACCTTCTAACATTCTATCTTTAGTTTCTTTCTTTCTTTCTTTCTTTATAATCTTTCATTCTAGCTTTAATACCTTCTAACATTCTATCTTTAGTTTCTTTCTTTCTTTCTTTCTTGATATCTTTCCTTCTAGTTTCAATACCTTCTAACATTCTATCTTTAGTTTCTTTCTTTCTTTCTTTCTTTATATCTTTCATTCTAGCTTTAATACCTTCTAACATTTATCTTTAGTTTCTTTCTTTCTTTCTTTCTTTATATCTTTCATTCTAGCTTTAATACCTTCAAACATTCTATCTTTAGTTTCTTTCTTTCTTTCTTTCTTGATATCTTTCATTCTAATTTTAATACCTTCTAACATTCTATCTTTAGTTTTCTTTCTTTCTTTCTTTCTTTCTTTCTTTCTATCTTTCATTCTAGCTTTAATACCTTCTAACATTTTATCTTTAGTTTCATTCTTTCTTTCTTTCTTTATATCTTTCATTCTAGCTTTAATACCTTCTAACATTCTATCTTTAGTTTCTTTCTTTCTTTCTTTCTTGATATCTTTCATTCTAATTTTAATACCTTCTAACATTCTATCTTTAGTTTCTTTCTTTCTTTATATCTTTCATTCTAGCTTTAATACCTTCTAACATTCTATCTTTAGTTTCTTTCTTTCTTTCTTGATATCTTTCATTCTAGCTTTAATACCTTCTAACATTTTATCTTTAGTTTCTTTCTTTCTTTCTTTATATCTTTCATTCTAGCTTTAATACCTTCTAACATTCTATATTTAGTTTCTTTCTTTCTTTCTTGATATCTTTCATTCTAATTTTAATACCTTCTAACATTCCGTTTTTAGTTTCTTTCTTTCTTTCTTTCTTTATATCTTTCATTCTAGCTTTAATATCTTCTAATATTCTATCTTTAGTTTCTTTCTCTCTTTCTTTCTTGATATCTTTCCTTCTAGTTTCAATACCTTCTAACATTCTATCTTTAGTTTCTTTCTTTCTTTCTTTCTTTCTTGATAGCTTTCATTCTAGTTTTAATGCCTTCTAATATTCTATCTTTAGTTTCTTTCTTTCTTTCTTTCTTTCTTGATAGCTTTCATTCTAGTTTTAATGCCTTCTAATATTCTATCTTTAGGTTCTTTCTCTTTCTTTATATCTTTCATTCTAGCTTTAATACCTTCTAATATTCTATATTTAGTTTCTTTCTTTCTTTCTTTATATATTTCATTTTAGCTTTAATAACTTCTAACATTCTCTTTAGTGTCTTTCTTTCTTTCATTATATCTTTCATTCTAGCTTTAATACCTTCTAATATTCTATCTTTAGTTTCTTTCTCTCTTTCTTTATATCTTTCATTCTAGCTTTAATACCTTCTAATATTCTATCTTTAGTTTCTTTCTTTCTTTCTTTCTTTCTAGCTTTAATACCTTCTAACATTCTATCTTTAGTTTCTTTCTTTCTTTCTTTCTTTATATCTTCATTCTAGCTTTAATACCTTCTAACATTCTATCTTTAGTTTCTTTCTTTCTTTCTTTATATCTTTCATTCTAGCTTTAATACCTTCTAACATTCTATCTTTAGTTTCTTTCTTTCTTTCTTGATATCTTTCATTCTAGCTTTAATACCTTCTAACATTCTATCTTTAGTTTTTTTCTTTCTTTCTTTATATCTTTCATTCTAATTTTAATACCTTCTAACATTCTTTCTTTAGTTTCTTTCTCCCTTTCTTTCTTTATAACTTTCATTCTAGCTTTAATACCTTCTAACGTTCTATCTTTAGTTTCTTTCTTTCTTTCTCTATGTCTTTCATTCTAGCTTTAATACCTTCTAACATTCTATCTTTAGTTTCTTTCTTTCTTTATATCTTTCATTCTAGCTTTAATACCTTCTAACTTTCTATCTTTAGTTTCTTTCTTTCTTTCTTGATATCTTTCATTCTAGCTTTAATACCTTCTAACGTTCTATCTTTAGTTTCTTTCTATCTTTCTCTATGTCTTTCATTCTAGCTTTAATACCTTCTAACATTCTATCTTTAGTTTCTTTCTTTCTTGATATCTTTCATTCTAGCTTTAATACCTTCTAACATTCTATCTTTAGTTTCTTTCTTTCTTGATATCTTTCATTCTAATTTTAATACCTTCTAACATTCTTTCTTTAGTTTCTTTCTTTCTTTCTTTCTTTCTTTATATCTTTCATTCTAGCTTTAATACCTTCTAATATTCTATCTTTAGTTTCTAACTTTCCTTATTTCTTGATATTTCCTTCTAGTTTCAATACCTTCTAACATTCTATCTTTAGTTTCTTTCTTTCTTTCTTTCTCTATATATCTTTCATTCTAGCTTTAATACCTTCTAACATTCTATCTTTAGTTTCTTTCTTTCTTTATTGATATCTTTTATTCCAACTTTAAGAAATTCTAACATTTCATCTTTAGTTTCTTTCTTTCTTTCTTGATATCTTTCATTCTATCTTTATTACATTCTAACATTCTTTCTTTAGTTTCTTTCCGTTTTTATTTCTTTCTTTCTTGATATCTTTCATTTTAGCATTAAAACCTTCTAACTTTCTAACTTTAGTTTCTTTCTTTCTTTCTTTCTTGATATCTTTACTTCCAGCTTTTATATCTTCTAACATTCTATCTTTAATTTCTTTCTTTCTTTCTCTATTGATATCTTTCATTCTAGCTTTAATAATGTCTAACGTTCTATCTTTAGTTTCTTTCTTTCTTTCTTTCTTGATATCTTTTATTCAAGCTTTAATAACTTCTGAAATTCAATCTTTAGTTTCTTCCTATCTTTCTTGATAACTTTCATTCTAGTTTTAATACATGCTTACATTCTATCTTTAGTTTTTCTTTCTTTTTCTTTCTTTCCTTCTTTCTTTCTTTCTTTCTATCTTTCATTCCAGCTTTAATATGTTCTAGTATTCTAAAATTTTGTTTTTATTTATTGCTTCCTTTATTGATATCCTTCATTCTAGCCATACTATCATTATTTCTAAACTTCTAACATTCTATCTTTAGTATTCATCTTTCTTTCTTTAATGTAATCTTTCATTCGAGCTTTAATACTTTCTAACATTTTATCTTTAGTTTCTTTCTATGTTTCTTTCTTGATATCTTTCATTCTAGCTTTAATACCTTCTAACATTCTATCTTTAGTTTCTTTCCTACTTTGTTTCTTTCTTTCTTGATATCTTTCATTCTAGCTTTAATACCTTCTAATATTCTATCTTTAGTTTCTAACTTTCCTTATTTCTGGATATTTCCTTCTAGTTTCAATACCTTCTAACATTCTATCTTTAGTTTCTTTCTTTCTTTCTTTCTCTATATATCTTTCATTCTAGCTTTAATACCTTCTAACATTCTATCTTTAGTTTCTTTCTTTCTTTATTGATATCTTTTATTCCAACTTTAAGAAATTCTAACATTTCATCTTTAGTTTCTTTCTTTCTTTCTTGATATCTTTCATTCTATCTTTATTACATTCTAACATTCTTTCTTTAGTTTCTTTCCGTTTTTATTTCTTTCTTTCTTGATATCTTTCATTTTAGCATTAAAACCTTCTAACTTTCTAACTTTAGTTTCTTTCTTTCTTTCTTTCTTGATATCTTTACTTCCAGCTTTTATACCTTCTAACATTCTATCTTTAATTTCTTTCTTTCTTTCTCTATTGATATCTTTCATTCTAGCTTTAATAATGTCTAACGTTCTATCTTTAGTTTCTTTCTTTCTTTCTTTCTTGATATCTTTTATTCAAGCTTTAATAACTTCTGAAATTCAATCTTTAGTTTCTTCCTATCTTTCTTGATAACTTTCATTCTAGTTTTAATACATGCTTACATTCTATCTTTAGTTTTTCTTTCTTTTTCTTTCTTTCCTTCTTTCTTTCTTTCTTTCTATCTTTCATTCCAGCTTTAATATGTTCTAGTATTCTAAAATTTTGTTTTTATTTATTGCTTCCTTTATTGATATCCTTCATTCTAGCCTTACTATCATTATTTCTAAACTTCTAACATTCTATCTTTAGTATTCATCTTTCTTTCTTTAATGTAATCTTTCATTCTAGCTTTAATACTTTCTAACATTTTATCTTTAGTTTCTTTCTATGTTTCTTTCTTGATATCTTTCATTCTAGCTTTAATACCTTCTAACATTCTATCTTTAGTTTCTTTCCTACTTTGTTTCTTTCTTTCTTGATATCTTTCATTCTAGCATTAATACTTTCTAACTTTCTGACTTTAGTTTTTTTCTTTCTTTCTTTATATCTTTACTTCTAGCTTTAATACCTTCTAACATTCTAACTTTAGTTTCTTTCTTTCTTTCTTGATATCTTTCATTCTAGTTTTAATACCTTCTAACATTCTATCTTTAGTTTCTTTCTTTCTTGCTTTCTTGATATCTTTCTTTCTAGTTTTAATACCTTCTAACATTCCATCTTTAGTTTCTTTCTTTCTTTCTTTCTTGATATCTTTCATTCTAATTTAATACCTTCTAACATGATTTCTTTAGTTTCGTTCTTTCTTTCTTTAATTAAATCTTTCATTCTAGCTTCAATATCTTCTAACTTTCTATCCTTTAATAAATTCTAACATTATATCTTTAGTTTCTTTCTCTCTATCATTCTTTCTTGATATCTTTCATTCTAGCTTCAATACCTTTAACATTCTAACTTTAGTTGCTTTCTTTCTTTCTTTATTATTATCTTTCATTCTATCCTTAGTTTCTTTATTTCTAACCTTCTAACATTCCATCTTTAGTTTCTTTCTTTCTATCTATCTTGATATCTTTCATTCTATCTTTAATACCTTCTAACATTCTATCTTTAGTATCTTTCCTTCTTTATTTCTTTGTTTCTTGATATCTTTCATTCTAGGATTAATTCTTTCTAACTTTCTAAATTTAGTTTCTTTCTTTCTATCTTTCTTGATATCTTTACTTTTAGCTTTAATACCTT